>CM070783.1:1878750-2505000 GCA_036346955.1 Dipus sagitta
GCCTGGCAACCCCTACAAATGTTCTTGCCATTTTCAAATAGGCAGCCAGCATGTACTGTGCCAGAACTGTGTTTAAATGGTGATGCCACACTCTTGCAGGAAGAATGGCCAGGTGAGCTGGGGATGCCATGCCTCCAGTTGCTCTGCTGTGTGTGAGCTGTCTCTCGTGCATTGCTCATTCAGAATGCATTCGAGGGCAGCTGGAAACAAAATGAATGCTGAGAGAGGTGAACAGATGACATTTTAGAGGTAAACATGGAGACTTTTCAGTCAGAGGAAACCACAGCTGCTACAGACGTTGATATAACTGATGACGTGGGAGCAAGGGGCAGAGGGGAATGTCAGTTCAAGACTCAAGGTGGCTGGCAGAGAAAACAACCCACTCCACATGAAAACCTCAGCACTCAGGCAGTATCAAGCAGGTTGAGTTCTCTTAGGAAGTTGGCTGGCTGAAGAAAAAGCTAAGCATCAAATGAAAATTGCCTGAAGAAAAAGATTTAAAATGTGTCTGAATCAGTGACAGAAAGACATTGCAGGAGCAGTGAGAGCCTTGAAGAGTAGCTTCATGCTTTTCTTTCGTCAGAGCAAGCTGTGCACACACCTTTGGACACTTTATGTCATCTGACCTTAAAGAATCTTCATGTATGGGCCTTTGATTCAAGAAGCCTTTCCCAGCCCCTGTGGCTTTCCATCATTTCTGATGACACAGACACACTCCAAAACATTTTAGCTAGGTGGCCAAAGCAATTCAGAATTTGAAAATATAGTCTTTTTGGTTGAAAATGCTATTTAGGTAAAAGTTATTCTTGAGGCCTTTTTGACCCATGTCTTTTGGAAGAGATCATGAAAACAGAAACATGGAAAATCTAAATGTGCTTGGCTCAGTATCAGCAAACCCCATGGCACAGTAAATCAAAGAATTGACTCCAAGTCAGCTTGACATTTGAAGAACAGCAGGACTTACATCCAGTGAGATATCAAAGGAAACCAAAAGGAAGTCAAGCCATCGCAGCCTTACCTGGCCTTTGCAGCAACAGAGAGTCTAGAAGATCTGAGGGATCCACTTCTCAATGTGTTCAAAGCAAGTCGCATGCTCCTTTCACACAGAGAACTTACAGAAGCCCCAATTTGCACTTGGTCACTCAGACACCATTTACTGAGGTGCCATTTTGTGCCCAGCGACAGGGTGGAGACCAGGACCCAATTACTCAACTGCAAATGACACTGTGCTGGTGCCAGACATGAGTCCCGTGTGACCTCAAGGGAATGCTGTAATTACCCTGCAAAGGGTGACGCTGCATTTAGAATGATACAGACTGATTCCTTTTCTACTAAATAGAATGGGAATATTACCCTGAAGGAAGGTGTTTGGGGTTTTGGTGAAGGTGGAAAATTAGATGTGCTATGACATTAGAGGAGCAATGTACAATAGTACATTTAGAAGGATGTAGTGAACTCAAACTTGAATGTGCCTCTCAGATGCATATAGCTATCCTTAAAACAACCAAATCACCAGAACTGAGTATTTTCTTTCATGCTATCATCATATGAACCACTAGCATGACACATGAGAGCCAAGTGGACAGAAATAAACAGACAGGAAGGGAGTGAATTGTATTTAAAAAAAAAAAAACACAACCACTTAGGACCCTTAGAATTCAGTACCAATTGTAGCAGACATTTGGAGTTCTTGTCCTAGTCTTTACTCTTCTCTCTCTTTTCTTTCTTTTTTTATTTTTTTTAATTTTTTAAAAAAAAATTTTGTTTGTTTGTTTATTTATTTATTTGAGAGCGACAGAGAGAAGGAGGCAGAGAGAGAGACAGAGAGAGAGAGAAAGAGAGAATGGGCGTGCCAGAGCTTCCAGCCTCTGTAAACGAACTCCAGATGCATGTGCCCCCTTGTGCATCTGGCTAACGTGGGTCCTGGGGAACTGAGCCTCGAACCGGGATCCTTAGGCTTCACAGGCAAGCGCTTAACCGCTAAGCCATCTCTCCAGCCCCTTCTCTCTCTTTTCATATTCCTGTAATTTAATTAAGAGATTTGAGCTCAGGATTCAGGGAGATGAGTAAGTGGTTAACAGAATTCAGATTCCCGTGTACAGCCAGGTGCACACATGCATGTGTGTGTCAGCCCAATGTGCCTATGGCAGTAAGATGCGAAGTCAGGAGATTTCTAAAGCTTGCAGGCCATCTAGTCTGGCATTGGCTGTGGGCAACAACAAGAGAAATGTTATCTCAAACAAGGTGGAAGTCAAGACCATGAGGTTCTCCTCTCATGTTCACATACTAGCTACCACATGACCATGCACACACATACACACATGTGCACACATACATGCACAAAGAATAAGAGCTCTAGAATCTACATAACTCAACCTGAGTCTGCTATTGCTGGCTGGACGACCCTCTAAGGCCTTGCCTCTTACTGTGTAAAGCAGCAGCAGGGCTGAATTCACAAAACTGAGGAGACGCGTCACGCAGAGTCCTGTTCAGAAAAGCTCCATCTGGAGGCTGAGGCCTGGCTGGAGCTCAGCGCATGCCCTACACTGCACCGCCCCTCACATGTGTCATTTCTTATCTCCTCACCCTAACCCTTAGCTTCAAGGAATGGATTTGCTGGGAGTTGGTAGAGGCAGATATGCTGTGGATCAAGAAGAGCCTAAGCATCTATCTCAGTGCTACCCCATTACCTGTGTTTTCTGACAAATGTTCCTAGACTGCCTAAACTTGTTTCCCTCACCAGAAATGGCAGGAGTCAATAATGTGTTTCTAATTAGAATGTGGTAAGGAGTGAGAGACATGTTACATGTGGTTGGCTAGTCTCCATCTGCCCCTAAGAATACATTCTCTGCTTTCTTACAGTTTCTATGTTCTAGGTAGCTGCCATTTCCTAACTAGATCAAAAGGCAGTCTTACCTTCTAGATTCTGGCCTTGTGTGGCAAACAGAAGACAATGGAGAGACTTAAAGGCAAGAAAGTGTGGTGGGAGTGTGGATTCCCCCTGGGTTCCCACCTGCCTGAACTGTATCCATCTACTGAAGGCTGCCACTCTCGTTAAGGAGTAAGACTCTTTTCTGAGTACTGTTGGTGGCTTCCCCCCACGATGCTTCATGCTTGGGAATAACCAAGGCCACTACTGTCGCTGGTCCTGCTCTGCAATTCCCCTGGAGATTTTCATGGAAACAACTCTGCACACACCTTTGTAAATAGTCTTGTTATTAAATTCCCCTCAATTACCCCCATTTGAATGTGCCATCTGTTCCTCTCTAAGATCCTGATTCTACAACACGTGAAGTCCCTGGCCTGCCTGGTTCATGGCAAATGAAATCTTCTCCGTTAAAGTGATGGTTGTTAATGTGCTTCTTACACCTTGCCTCATGGAGTGGTACTCACAGTGAGTGAAGAGAGCCCTGACCTTGACAGCCTGAACCTGCACAGTGATGTAGAATCTCTGTCAAAGTGGAAAAGTAGTAATCCCCAAAGGAGAAGAAGAGTCCATACCCATGCCGTTCTTGGAAATGCAGTCGTGAAACCAAATCTGTACCTCGGGGCTCCTGTAAGCTGCCCTCTCTGTCTGCTGTCAGCTTGAGGCTGTCTCACCCTTGTCCTGTCTTGTGGACAATTGCACAGTTCTGCGAAACACGAGAAAAAGCGCAGGTCACAAGAAACTGCTTTTTGCACAAACCTGAAGTAAAGTTCCACTTCTGTAAAGGGGCTTCTGCCAAAGGCACAAGCTACATGATTAGGTAAAGTTAACACAAGAACAGTTGGAAGTCAATTAAATATTTTAAAGATGATATTAAAAATTCAGTAAGCCTTTACATAGAATATAAAGTATCAAAATTTATGTTCTTTTTTAATATTGTTTTTATTCTTATTTATTTGACAGCAGCAGAGAGAGAGAGAAAAGGGAGAAAGAGAGAGAGAATGGGCACACCAGGGCCTCCAGCCACTGCAAACGAACTCCAGATGCGTGCGCCCCCTTGTGCATCTGGCTAACGTGGGTCCTGGGGAATCAAGCCTTGCACCTGGGTCCTTTGGCTTCACATGCAAACACTTAACTGCTAAGCCACCTCTCCAGCCCCAAAATTTATGTTCTTGTTAATAACCATGAACACAATCTTGAGTTTTAAAATCTAAACACTCACGATTTTAAAGCACAACAATATAATAGAACGTCAAACTCCATAGCTGGTAAACAGCTCACAAACCTTTGGCTTTTAAATAATATTCGTTTGAGTGAAAGAGGGGGAGGGGGGGAGAGGATGGCTGTGCCAGGGCCTCCAGCTACTGCAGATGAACTCCAGATGCATGCGTCACCTTGTGCATCTGGCTTATGTGGGTCCTGGAGAATCAAACCTGGGTCCTTAGGCTTTGTAAGCAAATACCTTGAGCACTAAGCTATCACTCCAGCCCCCCCATTTGATTTTTTTAAGTGGCATAGCTCTTGCTATTGATTTGCTTTCCTTTTTCCTGTGTCTAGCCTTTCTCTCCATCTTTCTCTACTAGCTTATTTTTTATAAAGAATTTTTTTATTTTATTATTTTTTATTTATTTGAGAGAGAAAGAAAGAAAGAAGGAAAGGAAGGAAGGAAGGAAACCAGTAAGGTAGGGCCTCTAGCCACTGAAAACAAACTCCAGATGCATGTATCACCATGTACATCTGGTTTACATGGGTACTAGGGAATTGAACCTCGGTCCTTAGGTTTCACAGGCAAGTTCCTTCACCACTAAGCCATCTATCCAGCCCTACTTGCCTATTTTTGTCTTCATTCTTTGACTGCTAATATGCTTTTCCTCATCTTTATATTAGCCCCATCTCAAATACCAAATATTTTAAATTTGCATCTTCAAATACACACAAGACATTATCTCCACAGTGCGGCACCCATAGCCCTTGACACTGGCTCTTTCAAGCGAGTTTAAAAGTTCTAATAATTATTCTGAAAATAAGAGAGCCACTAAAATAAGTGGGAATTTAAATGTCTAGCATTAGCCCACTTTGGTGTTCTATTTCTTCACTATGTTAACATCAGCAATCTCTCCAGATGCTCTATAGGCTTCACAGAGATTTTTGCATACATATTTTAAGAACTATATGTCTCACTGATGGACGGACAGTAAATGCTGACCTCTCTATTTTGTTTGAAGTTTGTAAACTCTGATTTTTCTTTCTCCTCCATTGAAGTTACTTTGGATAAGGGGCCTGAATCTTGACGTACCTCCTGAGAAGCAGGGCAGTTCGTGTTCCCTCACAAGAAAACTGACCCACAATACTTTCAGGGAAAATCCCCCCCAAGTGGTGACAATAGGCAAACCATCTGCCCTAGAAGCCTGTAGCCTGTTCTCTAAGGACACCAGTTGCCCCTGACACTGGCCATGATGAAAGGCATGGTATTTTTTTTTTTTCACTTGAACCTTGATATTTTCTTTTTATATTTCCTTAAACGTTTCTAGAGCTGCATCAAAGTCGGAGGACTACTGAGAGTGTGAGGGTTACCAGCCTCCTCCATACCTTCCTCTCTTCTACATTTTCACACTAATCAATTGGTTTCACACTAATTGATAATCATATGTTTCCTTGTGAGGCAGCCCAATAAGGTTTCGACTATGCTGTCAGGAAATTTCTCCAGGGTGCTGGATCAGTTCTTTGCATGAGACTGTGACCCAAAAGCTTTTCAACTAGATAGATGCACTTTGAAGAAGCATCAAAAAACACTGCAGAAAATAACATGCTCAAAATGATAATTTGTGCTTAATATACTTCACTGTAAGTTTATAAAAAGGCTCATAATCTGGAAAGTGGTTTATTTGGGTAAAATTTGAGATGTATACTTTAAAAACATGTATTCTATTATTTATAAGAAAAATATTAGTATTTATTATTTTAGAAGGTCGTTGATGTTGGAAGGAGGTAGAATCTGAATATCTCTATGTCCTGTGAACTAATCAGTTATTGGTTATCATTGTTTTCTCAGAGAGTAAGAGAAATACCATTTCAGAGTATCTGGTTCGTGCTAGAGAGATGGCTTAGCAGTTAAGGTGCTTGCCTGCAAAGCCAAAGGACCCAAGTTCAATGCCCCAGCACCCATTTAAAGGCAGATGCACAAGGTGGCACATACATCTAGAGTTCATTTGCAGTGGCTAGAGACCCTGGTGCGCTCTCTCTCTCCCTATTTCTCACTATCTCTCTCCTTCTCATAAATAAATAAATAAATAAATAAACATTTTAAAAGAGTATCTGGTTTGTTCTATTATTGTTTTCTATTACCAAAGTTGTTTCACATCCTGTTAAGTAGAAAATATGTTCTTCTGTAAAAGCCTGCTGATTATGGATCTAATTCCGTGTCAAAACTAAAATTAAAACAATAAAAATAAACATATTCATGCAGCTTTTCATGCTGAAGACCGGTCCTTACTACTTGGAAACTTTAGTGATCTGCCACAAATCCATAGGCTCAGTAGGTGAAGGCACACAAAGGAAAGTAGGAGAACTGCTTCAGAGCACATCCTGCAAAAGTTATTAATTCCACAGAGAGAAGGAACATTTCTTGACGAGATCTTGCAAACTCTGACTCCACTCTTCATTAGTTGTGTGGTCCTAAGCCCTCATCATTGAGATTAAGTCTTCCCCTTCAGCAGGATAACAACAGCATGGAAGGATTTGTAGTATGTCTTCATAGTCAGTCCAGAGACAGCCCTGCGGAGTTGGCCCATAAACCGTTATTTGGGCAAACTTGATTGTGCAAAGTCTTTGTCTCAATGATCTGTGGAAGAGAAGCAGTCAAAAGAGGAGTATGTTAGGGTCAAGTAGTAAGGTATCAACTAATCTAAATTGACTTTCTCTATCCTTCAGTATTGTTCCAACTGTTTTCTCAGCCCCAGCCTAATAGTTTCTCTCTTGTTTATGGTGGGAAGATCCTAATTCTCTCTGCCAATTTAACACCTGCACAGTGACCGAGAATCCCCCAGTGCAGGAGACACTGCATCATTTTGCAGAGCAAGAATTCTATTTCTTCTACTCTGCTCCTGCCATGGCTGTGACTTCCATCTAAAAAGATTCTAAGAAGAGGCAGGGATAAAGAGGGAGAGAGAGAGACTGACTTTTTGACATTATTTTTCTTCTGATTAGCCATCTGTAGTGACTACTTTTTCCCCTGATTAGCATTTGGTTTTATTTTACAAGTGAAACAAAAGTGCAGTGAAAGACAATGTACTTCAACAACTAAATCATCTAGCAAGGTACAGACTCGGTAGGCAGCCTGTCTGGGTCGTCTTAGTTCTCGTCTGTTGGGGGACTGTGGGTAAATGATTAACCTCTCTCCTCACTCTTTTTCTCACCTGAAAAAGAAGCACAGAAAATAAATATGGTATGTCATTTTAGGGTTATAGTATAAGTGAAAGGTCTTAGAATCATGTATAGGTTGACTATAATTTACTAAATTTCTCCATTAAATATTTTTCATAGGCAGCTCTTGTAAGAGAGAAAAAAATATAGTAGACAGATATGGATGGTAGAGAGTCATCTACAGGTAGGCACAGGTGGGGTTAAGATGGCTGACCCAGTCAGGGACCGAAGCAACCCTTCACCTTTCTCCATGACCCCATTGGTGCTTTCACAAAACTTTCAGTGTTTTAATTATCGAACAACACTTAAAGTTAGTGATAGTTCACCTATTAATTTAATTTTAGCTCCTTTTGAAAACCTAGATTATTGGGCCAGATTGAGTTTAGTTTCCCTCATTGTAATTGTGACCCTGAGTTGAATGTGGCTGTCTTATTCACAGACTCTTAGAAGCCAGAATCCTCTGAAGTCCTGTTGTCTCTGACAGCCTTTCTGCTGCCCCACAGAAGCTCTTGAAGGCTCTCAGTTGTTTGACCTTTTCCTTAGAAAGAATCATTCCTCCTCTTCCTTTGCCTCCATTCTCTCCCATTCTCCTCCTTCTGTCTTCTTCTTTTCTCAGCCTTCTTTTCCTTCTTCCTTTTCTTCTTCATCATCTCTTTCAGTCACTGGATATCCCCAAGAACTAAGATCAAGAGGAAAAGATGCAGATAAAACTGGTTTTAATGAAAAGATTTTAGGGCCAGTTAGACCAAGGTAAAAGAGGGTATAGGTATGCTATGTAGGTTACAAGGCATGGTAGACTACAAGACTCATCTCATATCGTTGTCAAATATATCCTGCTTCATTTCATATCTTCACAGAAAAGACATCAATGCCCTTTTTACCCATACTGCCATGTTCTTCAGAACATGTTCTATTAATTCAGAGTAGTTGGTCAGTAGGCTAAAACCCTGACATAATTCTCTCTCTCTCATGTGAATGAAGACAGGTTAGTTCCATTCTACAGGCCCAACTTTGTATGATCTCATGGTGACATGCCAGGCTGATAACTGGGAGCAATTTATTGTGTTTTACCAGAACAAAAGCTGGTTCCTGACCAGTGGTTCCTGGTTGTTCCCAAGGTGAGGATCCTAAAACTTCTTCAGTATTTTATCAAGCCTTGGTAAGGTGGGGCAGGGTGCAGATGGTATAAGAGCACACTGAAGGGGGAAAACAAGGATGCTCACGGGACCCCTCCACCCCCAAGGACTGCTGGCCTCTACAGCAGTGCCAGTGCCTGAGTCTAAGAGCAGCTTGGGCCTTTAGGTGCCCCTCCACATGCATTTCCAAGCTTCTGTCGTTGTTGTTCACATTAGTGTAACTGTGTCTTCACCATTCTTCCTAATCATCTTACTGTTATCACATAGAGTGATTTTTTTGTCTTCTAATATTGGCAATTTTACGTGGACAAATCTTTTTTTAAAAGCTGCAAAATATCTGTCTTTTAAAATACCTAACTGTAATCTAAGATATAGCTGTGGAGCTTAATAAAATAATAACGACTTGAGAATCGAGGAATATATAACATGGTAGGAAGGAAAGGAAGAAATAAGAGAGGGAGAAGAGAGGAAGAAATGGGGAGAACAGTAGAAGGGAAGTGAGAGACACACACACACAGAGAGAGAGAGAGAGAGAGAGAGGGAGAGAGAGAGGGAGAGAGAAAGGGAGGTCTAGAGGGAGAAAAGAATTAAAGAAAAGAAAAAATAAATTAGAATTCCTAGCCAAACAGGGTGGCACAAAAGTGTAATCCCAGAACTTGGGAGGTAGAGGTAAGAGGATCATGGGTTTGAGGGCAGTCATGACTCCTAGTGAGTTCAAGGCCAGTTTAAGCTAAATAGTGAGACCCTCATTTGTAATTAATAATAATAATAATAATAATAATAATGGAATATCTTCTGTTCTCTTATTGGTATGTTGAATCTACCCAGTCCCAGAAACTCCAGGGATTTTATACAATCAATTGCCCAATGAAATGATATGCACATAAGATGACTATCCAATGTGTCAATATTAATTTAGTAACTGAATGGAAAGATAAAGAATTCAGGCCACATTCATTTTAGTTGGGAGGATCTTTGATTATATTTTTCTAACTCTGGAGTCAAGGCTTTAATCTCAAACACATCAAGTCTCACAAGACACTGATAGCCATTCTCAGACTTATCACCCAGAATTCATAACCATTTACATTGGCTTGATCCAGCCCACAGTGAGGACAACATGCATTCTCAATGTGCTCAGACAGATCACTGTTTCCACCCCAAAATTAAATCTCAAATTTGCCCTTAAGTAAACAAAAATCAATGTTTGAAATAAAATTTAAGTGTTTAACTTCAATAATACCCAATTTGAAATTGTATTTCCTTTCCTTCCCTCCAGTGTTCTATTTGATGGTTTATGGCTCTGGGCTCAGGGGCCTGAAGCCTCTGCAAGCCCTTCCAGGTTCCCAGAAGAGTCTATGGGACTGCCCCCATGTAGATCTTTCTCCTGAGAATGACCATTTTGCCAGCTCTACCCAAAGCTATGCTTGGATTTGGGTTTTTGCTCTAGCAATAGTGGCTGATAAAGGGTTCTAGTTAGTCATTTCTGCCATATTTTTTCTACCTTGGAGACAAGACAAATGATGTCATGCATTCTCAGGTATTAAAAGCCCTAAAGTGTTTGCTTACAAACCTAGTAGTATGAGAACTTTTGTTGTTTGTTTTTTTTTCTAGACACTATAATTGTTGAGATCTCACAGCCTTACATACATTCTTTGATAGTTCCTTGGGTAATAAGTATTCAATTAGTAAGTTTTCAAACTTAATTTACAAATAGTTTACATGTAGTCTTAGTTAAGGAAATTGTCTTAAAATTTCAAAACTTCATTAAGTAGAGTTAACATTCCTTTAACCTCTTTATTCAAACCTATATTTTTTCCTTAGGCCTTTGCATCCTTATAGCTAATTGCCAAAATAATTAATAAAATAATTATCTTACTTATGACCCTTTAAAGGAAACACAACTGTATAAAGGATAAATATATATATTATATATTAATTATTAATATATATTATATAATAATATATTATATATGATATATTAATATGTTAATCAACATATTAATTTATTAAATTATATATATATAGATATAGATAGATAGATAGATAGATAGATGGAAAGAGAGAGAGAGAAAATGGGCACATCAGAGCATCTTGTCACTGAAAATGAATTCCATGTGTATAAACTATTTTTGAATGTGTATCTGGCTTATCTAGGTACTAGGGAATTGAACATAAGCTGTCAAGCTTGGCAAACAAACACATTTAACCACTGAGCCATCTCTCCAGCCCCTGAATGTATTATTTTTCAAGTAAGCAGGCAATTAATACTCAAAGTTTTTAAAAGCAGAATCAGCTCCTCAAAATTACCTTTTATTTATTATAAAGAAAACCAAAATGCCTAAAAGTATATTGTTTCTGGTAAGCATGAAGTCCTATGCAATTAAAGAAGTGATGGCATTTATTTTGTATTTATTTAAATAAAAGTGAGACATCGATCTTCCTATCTATCTATAGACTCCTGTTAACCTTGCCTGCAAGAGGGTGATGACTTTAAGAATTATGATTGTTAATGGCCTTTGAATGCAGCCTGCGCAGGCCTTTAACTCCCCAGCGTACAGTAAGTTCAGCCCTTTCCAGATGGGAAAATGATAAGGACGCTAGGAAGATGGCAGGTCATTCTTGGGCAGCTGCCAGGAACCTTCAGTAAAATGAATCATGGAGCACTGTGGTGCTTTAGCCAGCATTCTTCTATTTTAATTTATCAAGCCAAAGCTTGTTGACATGAAAGTGAATGAATTTGTTATACAGTGGGCTCTAAAAAGCCAGCTCAAGGGTTTAGTGCAGAAGAGCTCTGACTATAAATAACAGGGAACATACAGGGAATGTTCTTTCTGTGAGCACCTGCTCTGTTGTTTGAGATGCGTTGGCAATTAACTCAAGTCCCAGTGCCCGCATCAACCGGAGCCACACATTTCTCTGAAACCGTGCGGCCGATCCAGCATCCGCTGTGTGTGATTGTCAAAGGGCCAATCCTAACACTACTCGCTTCAGTGCTTTGAAGTGGGGGGCTGTGTTTATTTGTTTATCAAATGTAATAAAGTAGCTGATAGAAATGACAAAGTGTCATTGCTATTTCTAAGACAGTGATGCTGCAGTCTGAAAGGTTAATGCCATCTGGTTCTGTAGAATTCCTTTGCAATAAGTGAGCCGTCCAGTAAGGAAAAATAATGTGTCACAAATGAGCATTCATAAATGAAATCTTTACATTGAGGTGAAGCAGACCAATCCGGTTTTATAGTGAAAACAAATATGCACAGTTTCCCCTGTGGGTGAACAAAAGAAACTAGCTGATTAAAGTAAGATTTAACACATGTTCATTCTGGGAGAAGTCTTCCTTGAAGACCGACCATTGAACATGGCAACCGCGGTGCTTGCAGTTTAGTGCCTCCTCGTCGTACATCTTCCTCTCACTAAAGAATGTTCCACATATTAGGAAGGGTTGGACTAGGGCACTCTTCTCTTCTGGGGTGCAGTACCACTCATTGCACATGCCTGAGGCTTGTGGAGCCTGGCTGTGCACACCCTGAGTCCCCTTAGTGCCTCAGTCAGCATGTGTCTTCAGAACTTATTCCTTCAGGCAGAGATTTGTTGAAAGCTTGCTTTGGACAATTCAGGGAAAAAATTCTGTAAGTTTAACCAACTGATAGTCCAAATGAGTCTGTCAAACATGTATTTATCTTTTCTATCTGGAAAGGAAAAAGTTGTAATTATGCAAATACTAATGATATAAATATTTGAGAAATATTTCCATTACAGTTAAGAATAAATCATAACACAAGACTTCCTGCTATTATCGTTCTTTTAATTCTTAAATGCACTTATATATTACAATGTACATAAGAGTCTTGCAATTGCTTCCCAATAATTTATTGTTTTTATTTAAAAATAATGAAATTACCTGATATGGTCACCTTGAAAATTCTAGAGCATATGTTTACTGTAATATAAACCCTATACTGTATGCAAACCATTGAGCCATTCCATATATGAATATTTCAGGCATTTAAGTTATCATTAATGTTATTTAATGGTAAAAACAAAAGTAAGAGCTAATTCTGGCGAACTGAACTTAGGTCATTGGCTTTGCAGGCAAGCTCCATAGCTGCTGAGACATCCCCCAGCCTGATTAACACTGTTGAATACTTAATATGTCTAGGTATATTACTAAATGCCTTAATGTTTTTTTCTCTGTTTTTAAATGTTTAATATTATTATTAACAACATTTTTCGTGTGGATACATCATGTGTTGTTACCTTCTTTTCCCTTGTCCTTGCCCCCATTCCATTGAGGATGCTCCTCAGTGAGGTTGCAGGTATTCCTCATAGGGTTGTGGATTATGTGTTGTGGGGGCAGCAGTCAGTTATTTCTTTGAGGGGGGCAGGAATGACTCTGGGCATGAAGACTCAACCTGTGGCTCTTACAATCTTTCTACACCGTCTTCCACAAAATTTTCTAGGCTGTGGTGGGTGAATTTTAAGTCTACTTCAATGATGAGCTCTGCTTTTGTTTTGGATTGAGGCAGGTTCTCACCTTCTAGCCTAGCCTGATCTGTAACTCACTACATAGCCCAGGATGACCGCAAACTTACAATAATCCTCCTGCTTCAGCTATCCTCAAGTGCTGGATTACTAGTATAAGCCACTGTGTGTGGTGGTAATTGCTATTTATACACACTAATAATATATTTTTAAGTTACCTTATGGGATAGATAATACCCTCTAAAGGTGTTTTACAAGTGAGGAAATGAAGAATCAGAGCTTTGCATTACCTAGAGACTATTTGAATGTGAACTCAGATGAGCAGTACTACTGACAGTTATATTGATCTGAGAAACAGAGTAAGTGCCATTTCAAAAGTAAAATTACTTTCATATAATATGATTCCATGTATGTAAAAAGAAAATAAACTAATAATGTTACAAGTAAGTATTACACACTTGATAAACACATTACAGTTTTATAAACATGGAAGAAAGTATCACAGTTGTAGACTCACAGAGAAAGACTACAGAAATAAACATTAAAGAAATGTATATAACACCATGAGGAATAAATTTTCCAACATACTGAAAGACTTGAAAAATATAATCCTATTCTTAAAATATAGGCTCAATATTGTTCACAATTCTTAAAAGAAAAACTGAAATCTTCAAAATAAAACTGTGTTACGGTATTATCCTCAAAAATAAACATTACCTTAAAATATTCTCAGGAAGAAAACTAAAAAATTATACTAGTAATAGTCATATGATGGCACTCTCAATGTCACTGTAATACACAGAAAGTCTCAGTGGAAGAAAAAGTCCAGAAATAGATTCAAATATGTATGCACATTACCATAACGACAGCATTTCAAACCAGTAGGGTAAAGGTAAGTTTTCAGTCAACCTATGATAACTACACAGTCATTTGGAAAAGGTAATACATTCCTGAAACTCTACTTACATAAAATAAGCTCCAGGTGGATTAAAGACTTAATGTAAACAACGAAGCCATAGGAAAAATGAAAGCATGCCTGAATCTGTTTATGACCCAAAGGTGGGCTTCATCTTTTCGAGCAGGCACACAATGGAGATGTCATAACTTTGACAGCATACGTACTTAAAACTATACAAAAGATATCTCATCACACCAAAAATTATGTTACTTAAGGAAAAACTCTTACAATTTCATTTTTTAAACAGGTAATAGAGATACATAGATGGTGAGGTAGGAGTGATTTGATGCACACCTGTGAGTCCAGCCTGGAGAGAGAATGAAGGAGCACCAAGAGTTTGAAGGACAAGTCTGCACTAAATAACAAGATGCTATCTCAAAATAAAAACAAAAACAAACAAAAAAACAGTGAGGAATATGATATTTTTAAAAAGGAATTAAACAAATTTCTAATTAACATATGAAAAGCCTTAGTCTTCCTGATCTAGAAACCACTTAAAATTAACACAAGGGAAAAAGTACGTGCGTAAGTAAAAACTGTGCAATGAAATATTCAATTGATATATAAGCCATGTAATCATATAATTTAAAAACAATTTAAATGCCATTTTAGTAAAAGATTTGTTAAATAAATTATGGTATATTTAAATAGTGCAGCAATCTATAGTTAACCAAGTAGAAAATGAATACTGAGCTAGAGGTGGTTGTATACTCATATAATCCCAGCATTTAGGAGGCAGGAGATAAGAGTCAATACCAGCCTGGATTACATAGTGAATCTTTCTCAGAATTTAAAAAAAGAAAATGGTACAGATCCAAATAAATTGAAATATCACTTAAATAAGGTAAAAAGTTTCCACTTAAATGAATTAATTGTGGTGGCAGTGCCACAAAGCATGCAGGATGATTGTCACCGGTGAGAGCACATCTCCTGTGACGGTGAGAAAGATGAGCCCTGGGAGAGACTCAGTGACACGAGAGGAAAGAATGAGGTTGAATTTCAGTCTAAGAAATGACACACCCAAAGCTGAGGCTTGGGAAAAGAGCGCATATGCGCGCGCGCATACACACACACACACACACACACACACACACACACACACACACACACACACACATCTGTAGATGCACGGAGAAGAGTGTTGGTTGGAGTTTTAAGGCAATGCAACAACTTTGAATAGCAATAAACAAAGGGAGAAAAGATACCAGAGCCTACCTCTGAGGACTGCGCTGACTGGAGAGGGTGCAGGCAGCAGTGAGAACCATTTCCTGTGAGCGAACAGAGCGGGTTACGATTTGATTCTGAATGCCCTCAGCAGGCTCGTGCTCTGAACACATGGTCCTCAGATAGTGGTGCTATTTTGAGAGGGTCTGGAAACTGGAGGTGAGGCCCTCCTGAGGAAGTAGGTTGCTAGTGGCTGGTGGTGGGACATATAACCCAGTTCGTGCCTTCTCTGCTTCCTGGCCCACCATTGCATGAACCGAGCTGCGTCACGCTTCCCCCACTCCCAGCATAGTATGATCCCTCAGACACTGTGAGCCAAAATGAACCTTTCAAGTGCCTACACCAGATAATTTGGTCACAGTAAAGGAAAGGTAACTAACAGAGGGTTGGAACTGATTTTTTTTTCCTGAAATAAATAACTAGTGAACTGGAATTCTGAGCACACCTGGACTTCAGATCATTTCCATTTTAAAAGTAAATAATTGAGGTTTGAAAAATTAAGTAACTCACTTAAGTAAATTTTCTTTTTTTTCAATTTATGTTTTAATTGACAACTGCCATAACTGTAGACAATAACCCATGGTATTTCTCTCTCCCCCACTTTCCCCTTTGAAACCCCACACTCTATCTTATCCCCTCCCCTTCTCAATCAGTCTCTCTTTTATTTTGATGTCATCATCTTTTCCTCCTACTGTGATGGTAGTGTCAGGCACTGTGAGGACATGGATATCCAGGCCATTTTGCGTCTGGAGGAGCACACTGTAAGGAGTCCCACCCTTCCTTTGGCTCTTACATTCTTTCTACCACCTCTTCGCAATGGACTCTGGGCCTTGGAAGGTGTGATAGAGATATTTCAGTACTGAGAACTCCTCTGTCACTTCTTCTCAGCACCATGGTGCCATCTGAGTCATCCCAAAGTCACTGCCATTTGAAAAGAGAAGGTTCTCTAACAAAAAGTGAGAGTAGCATTAAGATATGGATATGAACATTAAGACAAGTGCTTACTGGGCAGTTTGGTGAACATAGCATATACATTTAGCCAGACAGCAGCAGACATTACACCCCTAGGGCTCATGATTATCTCTGTTGTAGGTTTTCAGTATCAGGGATGTATTCCCTCCCATAGAGCAGGCCTCCAGTCAATTAGAGAGCAGTTGGTTTCCACCATGACAGACGTGCCACTATTACATCTGTTGGCTCATTTGCCCTGGTTGGCCAAAGTTAAGGCTTGCAGTGTCCACTGTTGAGTATCTCCACTAGTGATTCCTCTCTCTTCCATTGAACTGAATTCAGCATGGCTTTTTCTAGCTTTCTGTCAGCTGGTCTACATGGAAGAGGTTTTCAGCTCAGCTCCAGCAGGATTTCTCAGTGACCTTGCAGCCCAAATATGTGGAGTCTTCACCAATAGGGTCTTACCATCTATTCTTGGTGGTAAACCAAGGGCCTTGGCAATGGCCTCTAATGTTTTGTGGGCATCAGGGACCTCCCTGGTCAACAACTCATGGAAGGTATCCCATCCCTGGTACTGAAAATTTTTTAGTAACAATCTATGGCTTCTGAGTATTCCATTGTCCAAAAAAGTAGGTTTCCATATGACTTATTTATACCCTCTTAGATTTTGATTAGCCCTCCCTCCACCTTTCCTTTACTCAATCTCTTCTCCTGACCTCACTTAGGCCTTTTCACCCCCATTAATCTGTTCTTCTACTTACATATATACAATACCATCCCATTAGGTCCCCCCTCCATCCCTTTCTATTCCCTTTATATCTCCTTTCTAGCTTACTGGCCTCTGCTACTGACTTTTATTCCTACTCACATAGAAGTCCAATCATTTGTAGCTAGGATCCATGTATGAGAGAGGTTGATGATATGTGGGTCAAGTAAGTTTTCACAGTAATAGACTTGATATTGAAATTGGATAACCACAGAAATCATTGTGTAAATTATATGATTTATGGGAGGGGAAAGAATGGCATTTAGCTGGAGATTTAGCTCAGTAGGTAGAGTACAAACCACTGATCCCAGCACTTGAGAGGTGGAGGTAGGAGTTTCAGAAGTTCAAGGACATGCTAAACTGCCAAAAGAGTTTGAGGCCAGCCTGGACTACATGAGATCTTGCCAAAAGTAAAGAAAATAAAGGAACGAGGGAGGAGAAGTTAGGGGGGAAGACAAAAGAAGAGAGGAGAAAGGAACGGAGGGAGGAAGAAAGGAAGAAAAGAAAGGATAGCCTTAAATCAAGTTTCTGTTTCAAACAAGAGAGACAGGTCACCCCACAGTTAAACCTGTCTGTCTTCTAAACTGACATCCTAATGTCAATTGCTTTTCCTCAGCTGGCACACATATATTTTCTTCCAAAATGCTGTGACCCAACAATGATGTTGATAAGGATATCAGATGTTATTTAATCACAAAAATTAGATATTAACAAACTTAATTTTTTTCCATTTTACCATGTTTTCTGATTTGTCTAGCCATAGAATTGATCTGTACAACTTACTTTATGATCTTTTTTTCTGGGCATATTTAATACAATCCACCTCTCAATTCTTTTTGTGTTCTCTTAGAATTTTGTTCTATAAAATAAAAAGTTATTATTTTATACATTCAGCATTTGACTTACACAGCTTTTCTTTTCTAGGAATTGTATCTTCCTATTAGCCTAAGTAGTTCATCCAATCTGTCCTGGTTTTTAAATCAGCACTTGAGAGGCAGAGGAAGGAGGATTGCCCTAAGTTTGAGGCCACCCTGAGACTACATAATGAATTCCAGGAGAGCCTGAGCTAGAGTGAAACCCTACTTCAAAAAACTAAAACCAATATATATATATATGTTATCAATGACATTATTTGGAAATTATTGTCCTTTCGCAGGCTGAGAAATCACTGCTAGCACAAGATAATTGTTTGGGATTATACATGCTTGCAAAGTATTTCCCATCAAAAATGTCTTTGTAAACTGACCATATATATATATATATATATATTTAAATTATTTCTTATTAGTATGTACACAGTGTGTATACAGCAATGTTATGGGGGAGGAGGCAATGTCTCTGTGCATAACGTTCCAAAATGTGGCTCTAACAATCTTTCCATCTCCTCTTCTGCGAATTACAGTTGTTATTTTACTTTTATGTTAAATCTCTTACCTTTAACCTTGCCTCATCTCACTATTTTTTTTTTTTTCTCCCAGGCCATGTGCACATTACCTTGATGTAAAGTACAAAAGCACAGTAGAGGTATTCTGATAAAATATCAGGTTTTTGTATGTGTCATTTTGATTATTATTATGTGTATGTATTAGTAATATTTAAGTACTTATTATAAAAGTCATTATTCCCAATAAATGTATAAGGTTTTAATGAATAGATGTCACATGGAATGCACGCGTGCTGACACACGCACACACACACACAACCACCATCCTACCATGTTTTCTGAGTACATTTGCTTTAGATTTTTCAAATAAGGGATATCATGCATTATTTGTCTTACTATACCTTGCTTATTTTACTTAGTATAATGTCTTCCAGGGTAATCCATGCTCACTCAAAGGCTACATATTATTCCATTGGTTATGTATGCCAGACTTTCTACTTTTAAATTTTTATATTTAGTTACTCTTTTGAGACAGGGGAGAGAAAAAGAAAAAGAGAAAGAGAATGAGTGGATGTTCCAGGATCTCTAGCCACTGCAAATGAACTCCAGTTGCATGCACCACCTTGTGCATCTGACTTATGTGGGGCCTGGAGAATTGAACCTGGGTACTTAAGTTTCGCAGGCAAGTGCCTTAACCGCTAAGCCATCTCTCCAGCCATATGTCAGACTTTCTTATCCATTTATCTGTTGGTGGATACTCAGGCTGATTTAACATCTTGACTATTATGAATAATGCTACAATGGCATGGGAATGTAGATGTTTTAGCAGATTTTATATACTTTTGTATCATATGTACAAAAGAATATTGCTATATCATAGGATAATTCTGTTTAATTTTTTAAGGAACCTCCACACTTTTTTTCCATCAAGAATGCTATAGTAGTGATACAGCCTAGGGGTTATGGGTTTGTTTTCTCTGCCAACTAATGAATTAATAGTAAGGAAAATATTAGAAAGAATGAAGTTTGTTTTAAAGTAAAAGGCACAGAAAGCAGAGCAAACACACTCCTCCGGTGGGGGGGGGGAAGGAGATTCCAGAGCTGGAAAACCCATAGTCCCAGTGGGAACTGAACTTTTATTGAATGGGAAAGCCCGCCCACCCAGAGTCTATGATTGGTCAGTTTGAGTGAAAATGACAGGTGCTGGGTCCGTGGTGCATCAAATACTGTGAAGGTCCATGAAAGCCCACCAAGCCAGCATACCAGCAGGAAACTTTGGCCATGAAGCTAGCTATGAATTTAGCAATGGTATCTCTACATCCTCCATGCCAGTATGATGATATGATTCCAGCTTTCTGGAATCATGCCATTCTTTCCCCATCATAATGAACTCAACTTTCGAAACCATAAGCTAAATAATAAAATAAATAAAAAGACAAGTAAACCTGAAAATAAACTCTTACCTTACTTAAGCTGCTTCTGGTTGGGTATTTATTTTTCCCAGCAAAAAGAAAGTAACTGCTATAGTTGTTCTAATTTATGTTCTCACTAAAAGTGTACAAGAGTTCTTTTTAACATATCATTGTTAAATTTTATATTTTTGATTAAGAAAACCATCTTCACAGGCATGAAATGATCTTACTGTGCTTCTAATTTGCATTTCACTAGTGATTAATATTTCTGAGCATTTTTTCATCACTCCTCAAACATTTGTGTACCTTCTTTTAAGAAACATCTATTAGGGGCTGGAGAGCTGGCTTAGCAATTAAGGCACTCACCTGAAAAGCCAAAGGACCCAGATTTGATTCCCCCAGACCCACATAAGCCAGATGAATAAGGTGGCACATGCGTCTGTAGTTCATTTGCAGTGGCTGGAGGCCCTGGAGCACCCATTTTCATTCTCTCTCTCTCCCCCCCTCTCTCCCTCCTTCTTTCTCCCAAATAAATAAAACAAATAAAGAAATATCTATTTATGGGCTGGGATTATAGCTGCATATCATTCAGGAAGCCCTGGGTTTGAGCCTAGAACTACTGGGCGTAGTGGTACATGCCTATAATCCTAGCACTTGGAGGTGGAGACAGGAATATCAAAAGTTTACGTTCATCCTCCTCAGCCATATAGAGAATATGAGGCCATCTTAGGGTACAAGAGATCATGTGTAAAAAGCAAAAATGAAAAAAGAAAGAAGTGTCTAATCAGGTCTTTTAAGCAAAGTGTTTGTTGCTATATTTTTCCCCTAAGGGGAATTTATTTAGCAAAGATGAAATAATAGTCCTTGCTCCTTACCCCCATTTTTTATTGGCAGCTTTTATATTTATTGTATTTGCTTTGTTTTCTTTCTTGCAAGATATTTTTATTTGAGGTTTTAAATGAAGTTACTTGTGGCCTTCAAGCAACAGATGAAAACTGGTATTATAAGAAAGTGTGAAACTAAAACATTTTCATAAAACCAAGAATAGCAGTGTCAATTGCTTTTATTTCTTCCCTTTTTTCATTCATTTTTCCTAGTTTTTCTTCCCTATGTCCTTCTCTCCCCACTCCATCATCTTTTTCTTTTCTTTCCCATGCTTCCTTCCTTTGTGTTCCTCTTCTCCAATCTGACTTCCAACAAATTGACCAATTCTTTGTGACCATTCCAGGTTAAGTGAATACAGAAGTAAATGAGATAAAATTATAAATTCCATAAACCTCACATTCTAATAAGAGAAAATCCAAATGAGTTAAATAATGCATAATACTTTGAAGGTTATTTTTAAATGTCATGAAACAGATGTTTTCAAATAAGCAAAATTTGACAGTCTGTTGCCAGTGGAGTTGCAAGAACCTGAAGTTTGCTCTTCCGAATGAAGGGACATGATAGCAGACGGAAGAAGGAAGTGAAGACTGTCAGAAACTGCTCCAGTAGGCAGGTCCATATAAAGCAATAACTTTGTTCCTGTTATAAGTTCTTTAAAGTCAACAGTGTGACCATCCATTTTCAATTGGAAGCATCCACACAGCATGAGAAATTAAACTCATGGAGAAAGACAGAGATCCCCTCACAACCAGGAACAAGAGATGGTGTCTTCTGTGACAACTCCTGCGCTTTGAGGGAGGAAGTCAAAGAAACAGAAGGCATCTTCTAGGGAAAGGACCAGGGAAGTCTATCTCACTTGTTGATGGAATGATTGTTTACATTTTAAAAGCCTAACAAACCTATAAAATAAACTACTGGCACTAATAGCTACATAGCAAATTACCACAACATTACTGGTTTAAAAATGTAAGAAACAGGACCTGGGGAAATAGCTTAGAAGTTAAAGGTACTTGCTTGCAAAGCCTGCCAACTCAGGTTCAGTTTTCCTGCCATGCACACAAAGCCAGACTGAAAAAATGGTGCAAGCCCCTGGAGTTCTGTTTGTAGTCACAAGAGGTCCCAGCATGTGCACACATATACACACACACACATGCACACACATTCATAAATAACATTGCAAACACAAAAACTGTGACAAACATTTATTATTCTATACAGTTCTAAGAGTAGGGAGTGGAGGGCAATGTTGGGTGTTTCAGGCTCGATGGTTTTACCAGCCAGCAGCTTAGGTATCACCAGTGTGCCGGCTCTGCAGGCCAGGCAGAGTTGGAGAATCTTCTCAACAGAGGCCTCATTCACCAGATAGCAACATGGGTGTTCTCAACAGAATTCAGTTCCTCCACCACATGTTCCAAAAGCCCTCTTAGGTATCCTGTGATGACAGTAGCTTCATCCAAAAGAGAATGTTCCAAGGGGCATCAAGCAGAAGACACAGTTGTTTTATGAGCCAGCCTTGGAGGTCGCCTACGTCGTGGCCCAGAGGACAGCCCTATTCCAGGAAATGTCTACCCCAGGACACACACAGTGAGAAGTGAAAGGCTTCCAAAACCGTTTTTGAAGTTGATCATAACCAATGCACCCAAACATTTTGTTTTTGATCTAGAAATTATGTAGCACATAATTTGAATAATTTCTAAGTAAATGAAAAACTATACTGTTACAAAAGAATGCCTGTGTTATCCCTAACCTGAAATGAAACCCTAACCTCCAGTAAGACAGTGTTGAAGGAGAGGACACTGAGAGGTAATTGTGGCATAAGGGCAGAACACCAGCATGGAGTCAGTCTCCTCACAGGAAGGGGAAGAGAACTGTTCTTTTTTGGACATGTAAAGAAACAAGAGAAAACTGCTATACATTTTTATGAAAGGTCAGCTTAGTGATAACAGTATCAGTGTTGCTGCCTTCAGGGTTTTTTTGAGGGTGCTGGGATTAAGGAATGTTTTAAACAGCCTTTTATTATGTAATTTTACCCTTAATAAATATAGCGATTAGCTTAGTATTTTGCTAAAAACAAACACTCCTTAAATATTAGCTATTATCGGATGTAAAGTTTCTTAAATTACTGTTACCTGAAATCCTGCAGTACTGAGTAAAATGTTGTGGTTATTTTAAAATATGTGTAAAGATGTGGGACAATGAAAAAGTTCTGAAATGGACAAGGATAGCTGCCCAATACTGTAATGATGCTACTGAACTGCACCTTTGAAGTGCTTAAAATAATAAATAGCCACTTGTTTTTATCATAATAAAAAGGCCTTTAAAATGTAAAGAAGCCGAAATTATAAAGACTAGAAATATGTGGCAATTTTTTTAAGATTATGTTAAAACATAAGTGTATAAATGCATGTTGGTCTGAAATTCTTATTCCCTGATTATAACAAAGAAGATGTAAAGGAAAATGAGGCATAGTTTATTTCTTTTCCACTTCTACCATCTGTTCACATTAGCCACAAAGAAACGCCCTTATGAAATTCACTAAATTGCCACGTTATAATTCAAAGTGGTAATAAGTGTTCAACACAATGTACACAATCGCCAAATGAGTGTGGCGATGACATCACTGCGATGGTCATAATTACACGACAATTCAGATATGTGATCATTGGAACATCAGTAAAATAAACTATTGTTCCTTTTTGTCGGCCTCTAAATACCTCTATTCATTCTTTATTCAAGAATGTGTGGCTCCCGGGGAGGGGGTGGAAACTCCATCCAGCAGTGAGGAAACAAAGCTGGTGAGGGGAGGAGCCCAGCCCAGGCTGTGAGGCTGGCAGGGAAAGGCTGCACCCAGCCCTGTGCCAGGGGAGCGGGAGATGAATGTGCGCAGAGCCAGCCTAATTACCCGAGAGTGAAAGGTCATCAAAATCAATTTGCAGCATGATGTACAAAGGTCATTATCAGACTCACATTTTCTCTGCCTGTTTAAAACACAATAAAAATAAAGTGAGGGCTTTAATAACTATGATTAGTCAAGAAAAAGCATATCATTGAGCCATCTGTTTAAATATTTGTGCTACCTTAGTTTTACTGAAAACAGCATGGAAGATGAGTGGTGAGATTTTTTTTTTCCCTCTCTATTTGTTTGCTTTTAAAATCCTGACATTTTCTCCACTGGCTGTGGAGATTTATAACACAGATGAAAGCACCCCTCCGAAAGGACTGCCCTTTGAAATCAATAGCTCGGTATTTGTAACGACTTTCCTTTTATTACAGAGCACTTCATTACTATTTTTATTATAATTTTATGGGACAGTCTGGAACAGAATTCATCACTCCTTATTTGAAACATTTTGCTTACTCAGTGGCACCAACGGCCTGACCCAGGGGGTAATTTCCCTGATCTAGGGCTGCTTTGGCATCTAGTACATGCAGCCCAGCAGACAGCCTCAGTGGGGGCGAGGAGGAGGCTGCCTTAGTCCCTGCTAAGTGTCTGTGGAAACTAATGCCCTTGGGGATTTGGGAAACGGAGTTACAAAGCTAGATCTTTTCATTTTTTTCCTCTAAACTTTAGTAAGATACTACCTTATGTGAAAGGTTTTGAATTTATTGACTTGCTATATATGCATGCAGGCATAAAGACACAGGCATGAACATACATATACTGAACCAAAAATTTTCAGAAGCAGCTCTTGTCATTATCACATGTAAAATGCTATTTTACAATCCAATTTTCATTTTAAATGCCAGTCATAATCCATTTAACTGGTTTTTAAAAACTGAATCTGAATCTTCAGTTTGAAAAACAAATCCAGTTTTATGTTTTAACGGAACTGTGTGTGACAGTACTCACTGTAGTGTTTGATATTGGTAGCACTAATTATACAAAATGTCTTGAATATGTTTGCAACTTGCCAGGTTAAAAGAATCAGGAAATGTTTTGCTTTACCTGCTGAGTGGCTTCTGTATTGCTTTATGGCTAGTTCTTATTGTTGTACCTTGATACATCTACCTGATTCTGAAATTCCCTTTAGTTGACTTCATTTCCTAGAATTCTCATGCTGCTGCATTAAAGTGTAAACCAGGCAGAGAAAGCCTGTTTCCTTTTGACCCTCAGCTTCCTACTTCACACACTAGCTAATTCTTGACTATCACACAATGAAAGAAAAAGTGTAAATTCTATAAAACGTCATCTTTTTGAAAAAAAGAGTTACAAGCCAATAAACTATGCAAGTAAAGATAAAAAAGAAAATAATGGAAAACATGAAGAATATGGAAGCCCAGATGAGGGAAAAAGAAAAAAGGATACTCCTTCATTCTCTTGACTTGGCTTATGTTATTCACCTACTTTTCACAAGCCTCAAAAGAGAATTTTGAAATTCACTTGATCGTTGAAGTACGTGTGCCTTTAATTTGTTCAATCAACAAATATATATTTATTATAAACATATGTTCATACTTTAAAAGGTTGTAAGTTTTATGGATGCTTATTTTTCTTCAGTTGAGTCAAGTTACTCCCTCTGTAAAATATTAAATGTTATGACTTCCTTGTGAGGAACAAACCGCAAATTTTTAAAAAATGCATAAACATACTGCTTATGAAATCTCCTAAAATGTGTCTTAAAAAAAAAGTTAAAGGAGACTTTATTAAATTAAGAGAAAGAAAGTAAGAGAGAAATTAGAGATCTCCTGCCCACGAGCAGGCAGAAGGTGGTAGAGACCATTTAGAGACCCAAATTGGAGTCATTTATAGGTTTGAATGGGAGCCAAGTTACCCAGCCATAATGTCAAGTTCAGGTTTAATCCCTCCAAGAATCTTATTTCTAGGAAAGGGGGACTCCTTCCTAGCATAGGATTCAGGTTGAGTTTATGGAAAAACAGATTGAGTGAACTCCTTTAGGCAAGAGATGAGGAGAAGCTACCTTTTTCTTCCACCTCTAGAAAGGTAAGAGCAGCAAAGGCAGGCTCAGGGGCATAGTCACTCTACACTGCGTCAATCCCCTCGGGAGAAGCAGCCCTGATTGTCATTAGGAATGGCTGATCTGGTTTCTTCAAGCTGAGTGGGCTCATTGGATGTAGCAGTTGGGAAGCTTCTCCAGTGACACTGCACTGGTAGAGTAGAGTACAGGAACAGAGTTCTGGAAGAAAGTGTTGGGTTAAAAAATATACAAGCGGGCTGGAAAGATGGTTTAGCGGTTAAGTGCTTGCCTGTGAAGCCTAAGGACCCTGGTTCGAGGCTGGATTCCCCAGGACCCACGTTAGCCAGATGCACAAGGGGGCGCACGCATGTGGAGTTCGTTTGCAGTGGCTGGAAGCCCTGGCGCGCCCATTCTCTCTGTCTACCTCCCTATTTCTGTATCTCTCTCTCTCTCTCAAATAAATAAATAAAATATTTTTTTTAAAAAAAGAAAAAATATATACAAGAAAGGCCTGAGGAGAAAGTAGGCATTGAGTAAACTGGGGCTCTTCAGGGTTCCCATTCTTAAAACTTTCAGGCCTCAGGGCAATTGAGGGGACCCGGTAGATGAAGTTATATTGTAGCAGGACCATCGGAGTATAGACTGATTATAAGCAAGAGGAGATAAAGGTAAAACAGAAGCTGAGTAACAAGGTCTAAAAATTAGCAGTTACTATGACCAGAATTGATAGTCGTCAGAATTTTCCTTCACCTTTAAGATCCAGAAATCTCTTTCTAAAGCTTCTCACCAAATGGCCTGATGGTGTCTGGCTTGGTCTATACCTGCTCTTGTAGATCTTGGAAAGTAGATGAGACATTAACAGAATTATCAAAAATACATACATGGCATTTAACTTGGATTATGGAACATGTGTCCCTCTGAGTTAGTACTTCATGTCCTAGCTACACTTTTCTTTCTGAGTGTTTAAGAATAATTGGCAGCCAAAAATAAAGTCTCCATATAGTGTATTTTTTAAGGTCAGTTATGGCCCTTTTGGAGAGACTTCTGGGATCTGTGAGGAGTTGTTAGGCTCCCTTAGCATTTTTTTTTACATTATTATTAACAACTGAACAACATTTCTGTCTGTGTGTGTGTGTGTGTGTGTATGTGTGTGTGTTCGTGTTCTGTAGACATAGGGAACTGAACCCTGGTCTTCACACATGCTGGGCAAGTGCTACATCAGTAAGCTGTACCACTAGCTCCTTATGTTTGAATTTTTAATAGTTGATTCTAAATCATTGATATAGCTGAAAAAGGGAACGCAAACAATATCTACAGTGAGGTATATTTACCAGCTCCCCAAGTCTTGTTGCTTGAAACAATCACTTTATGGGCCAGTCTCCGTCACACCGATTCCATGCTCCATGTGGCATGGTCTAGGCTATAGACACCTGGGAATTCAACTTATATGTCCAAAGCGGCCACAGTTAGATCCACTGTCAGCCAGGAGCTTAGCTGGGGCTATGATATCAGTTGTCTTCCTGGTCCCTTGCTATGATCTCAGCACCTCAATTCTTTCTACACAGGTGCCATTGTGCTTCTAACCTCCCTCCAATCTCTGACAACTTCTGCCCATGGAACTGTATTCTTTCTTTCATTTGTTTTGTTTTCCTTTATTTAATTCAATTTTTATTTATTTATTTGAGAGACAGAGAGAGAGAGATAAAAGTCAGAAAGGGTGTGCCAGGGCCTCCAGTTGCTGCAAACAAACTCCAGATGCATGCACCACCTTGTGCATCTGGCTTAAGTGGGTTCTGGGGAATTGAACCTGGTCCTTTGGCTTTGTAGGCAAATGCCTTAACAACTAAGGCATTTCTCCAGGACTGTATTCTTTCTTAATAAACTATCTATACTTCTACTACTATCCATATGTCTCCAATTCTTTATTGCAGGACAAAAAATATCTCTGTGCACGATAACACAAGATAAACAAAACATCGGCTTGAAGTTCAGTAAACTGAGAGGATCTACAGTCAGGTTTTGTCATTGTTGTTAAAATGGAGGCCAGACTGTCCTGAAATATATGATGCAGCCAAACTGGCTTCAAACTCGTGGAAACCTCCTGCTTTAGCCTCACAACTGCGAGGATTACAGGCATGAATCACCATGCCTGTCTCTACAATCACATTTTTGAAACATTTTTAACTTATTTTTATTTCTAAACAGAATGAACTCATCAGAATCCTGCAGTGATTTACATTTCTGAAAATTTCCCTAGAACAAACACAATCTAGTTTGTATTTACTATATACCCACAAGTACTGAGTTGTTCTCGATACTCTCAAACAGACCTAAGTGTATGCAAGACTCTTAGGCCATGGAAGTAAATAATTTGAGCAGCTGTAAATATATAAGATGATACAGTGATAATATGGATGAGTAAAGACTCTTCCTAGGATGAGTGACATACTACCAAAAGACCACATGAACACCAGAGCAAATCATAGACTTTTCTAAGGAGTTGAAGAAAAAAAGAAACAAAATATTCATATTTTGGCTCTATGGTCAAACTCTCCACTCTTAATTTAATTACAATGAAAGAAATTGTTTTAAAATGTAACTCAGATAATAAAGTATGTAACACTTCATTAATTATTTAGCTTTGAGTTATCAAAACAACCTCCATGTTGTAAACAGCATTTCTGAGCCATCTGCCCACTGTCATTTGTTATTCATTCTCTGCCCACTTACACATAATTCCTCTCCCTAGGGTCTAGGCATTGATTTGCTCTCTATACATGTCTATCAGCTAGGTATAAAAACTTGAAAGCCTCCTCTTTTTTTTTTTAATTGTTGTGCTTTTGCAAATAAGTTACCCTGTGAAGAAGCTGAACCAGTCCAGAGGCCGAGAATCAAGACATCTTGTTTAGCAATCCAGCCACTTATGAATGACACCAGCCATAGCCACAAAACTACTGACAATTTACTAAAATGCATATGTAAGTCCAGTCCAACCACATGGGGCTGAGAGAAGTAGCCTTAGGTAGGCTTGCCCAATGGTTAAGAAATTGTGACCAAATGAATGAATCGTCTATTTCCCACAAAGTTATGTGATATGCTCTTATACCACAATAGATTCTTTTTTATTAAATAGTTTTATTTACTTATTTGCAGGCAGAGAGAGAGAAGAGAGGCAGAGGGAATGGGCAGCCAGGACCTCTTGCCACTGCAAATGGACTCCAGACTCATGTGTCTTCTTTGTGCATCTGGCTTTACATGGGTACCAAGGAATTGAACCTGAGTCCTTAGGCTTTGCCAGCAAGTACTTTGTACAGCCATCTCTTCAACCCCTCACAATAGATTCTTTACACAGAAATAGTTCTTAGGTTGTTGGCAAAACAAATTTCTGAATCATGCAGCTGTGTGGGCAGAGTTTAGACAAGAGGAAAGTATTCCATGAAGCTCATCCCATTCTGAGAGAGAGCTGCTTGTCAAAAGTGGACATGAGCAGGCTTGTGGTATGATTTCATCAATGGGATGGGACAGCTGTGCTGTCAGGTAGTTTTGAGCTCGGACTGCAGATTTTTTTACTCTTGTGTTCTTGAACTCTAGTTCCCTTGGAGGAAACCTGAGCTCACCTACTGTAGAAAACATGTTGAAGAGTCTAGATTCAGCATAGGCAGGAGACCCAACCAATTGCCAGACAGGTAGGTATGGCCATCTGGGTCCAGCCAATCACTAGCCACCTTGTTAAAATGCCTACATGAGCCCAACCAATTCCTTCCTGATCAGAGGGAAGTCATTACACCTGGCTTCTATGCAAGGTACTATTTGAATACAGTTTTTTTTTTCTTTTTTAAAATGAATCATTAGTCAAATCAAGCTTGCTAGGGTCAAGACTCAGACTGCATCGATTTTGTTCCATATTTCTATGTGTGTTTAATTTGGAGTCACTAAATCTGCCATAGTCTAATTACACCTTACTAACTTTCCAGAAACAATGCAAAGGAAATTAATTAGAAGAATACCCTTTGGGGAACAAAAAATAAGTAAATTCTATTACAAAAATCAGTTAATTAAGATATCTGTTCCTATACAAGAAAAGTAACTTGTGAATAAATATTAATAATAAAATGTTAAAGACAAAATTCATGACAAACTGCACTTGCTTACAAAAATAGTTTTATTTTTATTTTTATTTTTATTTTTTATAAAAGTCCCAGTGCACACTGGAGAGATCTCTTAAGGCATTGCATATGAAGCCTAATGACCAAAGTTTGACTCACCAGTACCCACTAAATTCCCAGTAAAGCCAGATGCACAAAAGTGGAGTATGTATCTGTTGTTCATTTGCAGTGTAGAGGCCCTAGGGTGCCCATTCTCAGTGTCTCTTTGCTGGGCATGGTGTCACATGCCTTTACTCCTGGCACTAGGGAGGCAAGGGTAGGAAGATCACTGGATCACTGTGAGTTTGAAGCCAGCCTGAGACTACAGAGTGAGTTCCAGAACCAGGTCAGCCAGAGCTAGAATGAGTTCCTACCTTGTAAAACCAAAAATGAATGTTATCTGCTTTTTTTTTTTTTAAGTATGAAGTTTATTACAGAGTAAGAGGGAAAGAAAGGAGACTCCACAGAGAGAAGGGGGCTTCCAGGGCTGGAAAAACCCACAGTTTCCGTGGGGACTAAACTTTTTATTTTTTATTTTTATTTTATTTATTAGTTATGTACACAGTGTTTATACAGCCATGTTGGTACCATCGTTAGCCTCCTCCCTGTCCTCCCCCCTCCACAGAGACCTTCCTTATTGGGGAATGTGGGTCATGCATTGTGGGGTTAGCCATCAGTTATGGATGCAATGTCTCTGTGCATAATGTCCCAACATGTGGCTCTAACAATCACTCCACCCCTTCTTCCACAAATTTCCCTGAGCCATGTTGGGTTCATTTTAGGTCTACTTCAGTGATGAGGTCTTGGGAGCCTCTGTGTCTCTGGGTATCTGGTTTGTTAGGAGTTGATTTTTCTCTATGTCTATCTCCTTCCTATAATTTCTTCCTTTGATAACACTGCAAAGAGGCATTATGGAGCCATAGAACAAAAGTAGACCAACAAACCACCCAGTCCAAGATAAAGAAGAAAATGCTAACAGGGATTAAACTCCCTGCCTAAGGTCACACAATTACCAGTGAAAATCAGAAGTTACAAGATGCTCCTTTGATTCTCAGGCCAGCCCTCCACCATTCTTTGTGCAATTACACATGTGAATAAGGCAGGTAGGTCACACACCTTAGATTTGGGGCCATTTTGGCATCCTCACTTTCTGCCTCGATTACTACCCTGTTATATTTTTTGTCAATAGTTTAATATTTTTCCAACTTGAAAATTTTGATTTAATTTGATGCATATCGTTTGAGGTCAGCTATCCTCTAGAATAATTAGATGTTTAGTTAATGCAGTTGCAAAATACACCTTTCCGTTTGCATAACCTGGGGGAGTCAGAGCAGGTGTTTACAGAAATTCCTCCCTGTCTGTTTGGCCTTTCAGAGGAGCCACTGTCCTACTTTCAAATGTTGGTGGTCCTTCTCTGTTTTGGTGAGCCCCCTCCCCTTTGACAAACCTAGTTTATGTGAGCAAACCCTAAGAGTTAGGAACTGACAAACCTCTTTATTGGACCATGGATTTTTAGTTATTTATTTGAGATAGGGTCTCGTGTACTCAAGGCTGGCCTCAAATTCACCATTGTTAACAACGATGACTTCAAAGTTCTGATCCTTCTGCATGTACCTCCCAAGTGCTGGGATACCACGGGTTGCATCAGAAGAACTTAAAGGAATTAATAAGACTTGTGTACATCTTGTTTCCTCTGGGCACTTTTCTTTCTGCTTTGGTTAAAAGAAAAAAGCTAAAGTAAGAATAAAGAACACGTTTCACTAGGAAACAGTGTTTTCAGTACAATAATTTGTACTTTATGTCATAATATAGTGGTGAGTGGAAATTTATCTTTGAACCATGTTTTATTAACTTTTCCCCCCATAGAGTTACATCAAAAGACTCTATAAATAAATGATGTGCTCAGACTGCTGGTTCCAACACGCATACCAATTACGTCTATTGGTTTCAGAACACGTAGTCAGTGCTTTAAGAAGCTGTGATAATATCACAAACTAAAATATTCAGCGTCTCCATCTCAGTGTGCTGTCACCACACAGATGATGACTGGAATTGGTAATCAGTTGCACTGGTGGTAAGTTGCGTGGCATGATGCACTTTTCATCCATGCCTGTGTCAAACTTAATTAACATTCTAGCACAATCTATTTCAAAGACACTGACCTAATCTCAGAGAACAATACATTTATTTATTTCATGATAAAATCCCTTACATTTTATTCAGGATTCTTTAAGCAAAGATATATATTGCCACAGTAACATTTACAGCTGTGGCTTGTGAAGAAATATAAAGAATTATACTTAGTTTAGAATTCCTACTGTAAGCAATGTGTGTCATTAATATGTAGAAAGGAAGGAATCTCTGAAGCTATGGATCCTCAAAAATTTTAAATTAAATGAAGATCTATCCCCTTAGAAATATTGCACTTCAAATAAACTGAAGTATATCATTGTTTTGTATACACCCAAAAGAACACTTGAGATTAAATTCTATCAGAGAGAAATTTAGATCACGTGTTTAGGTTTTTCCTTCCTTTTCTGTCCATTTGCATTTCAGAATATCATCTGTAAGTATTACTACACAAATCAATTAAGAGGACATTATTTATTTATGAAATTTAAAGTCTACAGTGTTCAATATATGCATCGTATATATGAAAATATATCTTACTTTTGCTACCAACAATGTATTAACACTATCAGAGTAGTTACTTAGACTAACATTACTAAAAGAAGTTAAAATTTAGGATCCTCTGAAAAAAAACAGCAAATTTCACTGCATTGATGTGAAGTTTATAGCAATTACCAACTGTTAAAGGCTATGAAAAGACTTTTGCAACAGGATGGAAGAACATCTGGATAAAAAGAAATGAATGAGGCTGTCAAATTATCCATCTGTTTTGTCTACACAGTATGAAAAGCCATATTCTCAGAGACATAGGGCTGGCTGCACAGTATAGAGAAAACATCTCACGTTTAAAGGTACTTCCCAGTTAACATCTTGATGTTTTAACACTCTTTACTTTTCATATCTATATCTGCAAGTCACACAGATATATGGCATTGACTGACATGCAAAATTACCTTTGCATTTCTTTTTAAATTTTTATCATGTCCAGTTTACCTTATATTATCATTGTAGAATCACTGTACAGTTCACCTTATATTAAAATGTAGACTCATATCTGCTGAAATTAAAGTGGAAAAGTGGATCAGTGAAAATCCAGGGGATAAAAATCAAAATCTTTGGTATCTCAGGATAAATTTGAATAGTTTTAGAAAGGAAATGGTAAAACAATGCTGTATGGAAGAATTACTGTCTGGTTCAAACTTGTTTCCCTGGTTGAGTCAGCATTTTCAACCTGGCAATGACAGCCAGAATTCTATCTTAAGGAAGTACGTGCTTTCGTGCCTCTGGGGTATGTGTAGAGACAATGTCTAAGGCAGGGTGAAGTCAGAGCTCCTTGGATATTTCTTCTATTCTTCTCTAGTATTTGATAGCTTATGAACATTCATTTACTTAACCATCTTTCAAAGCCAACCAGAGTCACTGACCTCATAAGAGAGGAGAATATAATGTAATTAGTGACCACATGTTGACAGTATGACCACTCAGATGGGAAAAGGCTCTCTGATATAATTTATCTGAAGTGTTTTTGTTTATTATTTATTTATTTGAGAGTGATAGACAGAGAAAAAGGCAGATACAGAGAGACAGAGAATGGGCGTGCCAGGGCCTCCAGCCATTGCAAACGAACTCCAGATGCATGCACCCCCTTATGCATCTGGCTAACATGGGTCCTGGAGAATCAAACCTCGAACCAGGGTCCTTAGGCTTCACAGACAAGCGCTTAACCTCTAAGCCATCTCTCCAGCCTGAAGGTTTTTTTTTTTTTAAATACATAATATAAGTATCCTAAAATAAGCTGCCATGCTAAAGATTCATTCTAAGAGAGAGAAATCCTGATCTGCTTTCCTTATGTACCTCAACCAAATGCTTATTCTCTATAGAAAAGTTATATTTAAATTCAATACCAGGATAAAAAATGCTTTATAGTACAGCTACTCTTCTTGGCCAGCAAGGAAAACAAATCTCTTATTTATTTTTCGGTGGTGACATTTCGGATGAAAACATTTGTTTCAGTCAATTTTTTTAAGTTTTTTTTAAATATTTTATTTATGTATTTATTTATTTATTTGTTTGAGAGAGAGAGAGAAAAAAAAAAAAACACACCTGGACGAGCCACTGCAAACAAATCGGGCTCTCCCAGAGAGTTCCCATGAACAGCTGTGCTGTAAACTCAGACTGCCTGACACCCTCAGACTCTTCTTGCATCCAGAGACAATGGTGTTCTCAGGCCTACCTTTAAGAATGAGCAAGAAATGGAACAAAAGCTACTGTGTACTTGGCAGATTGCCTGGGCTGTCGGGAACTCTAGAAACAGTGCTGGGATGGGGTGGAAATGGCAGGTCATTTTCGGTTCTTCATGCACTTGGCTCACACATTTCCTGTGTAGCACATGCTATCACATGGGCTTTTTTTCACCATAAGTTCTGGAAAATAGCATTTTAGCAATGAGGAAAAAAGAAAAACCTGATTTATGTGATTAGCAATAGGTTGCATTACTTTTCTTATTTGTTTATTTTTTGAGGTAAAGTCTAATACTGTAGCCCAGACTGGCCTCAAACTCATAGCCAACTTCCTGCTTCAATTTTCTGAGAAAGAGGAATGCAGATGCAAGCCATCACGCCCAGCTTGGATTCCTTTAATTATACAGGGATCTCCAAGAGCATCTACAAGTCCAGACCGAAGGCTGCTCTAAGACAGGAGGGGCATGGGGAGAGCTCTGCTCAGTGGGAGAAAACTCATATCTGGTGCTGGAAACTAAGTCAGAATACCATGATCAGAAAACTCATAGACTGTAGAGAGATGCCCCCACTGCGCTCTGGAGAAGAAGAATGGGATTAAACACCAAAAAGTCTCTTAAATAACATTTTATACCCCCTTTAACCCAAGCTACTGTCACTCTTGGTTGCAGAATCTGTCTTATTTCACTGATGGCAGAGAAAACAGAGAACCAAATTGCATCTATAAGACAAGAAAATAGCTGACTGTTCATCATGAGACTTGCCACATCCACCACATCTATCAGGGCCCAGGATAACTTGCAGTAGAAATGACACCAGGAACACTGCTGTTACTGGTAACCTGACAATCAGCTCCAGGGTGATGGTGACAGACACAGTGATCAAGCAAAACCTATCAAAGCAAAAATCCAGAGTTTACAAGTGAACTCAATACTAAAGGAGACTGCCAACAGGCCTGCTGTCGCTCAGGGAACATTGCGGAAGAGGGGCAGAAAGACTGTAAGAGCCACAAAGTAGCTAAGAATACCCGAGGGCATGGTTGCCCTGCTACCACACTGGGATTGACTGAGGCCTTCATGACCCCACAGCGAATCCCATGGCCTCACCGAGGAGGGCCCCAGGGAAACAGGACCAGAGGAGAGGGGATAAAACGATTATATATATCTGTGTGTGTGTGTGTGTGTGTGTGTGTGTGTATAATATCAGATGAATTGGTGAAAAAACATCACTGCTCCAAAGATTTTTCTGAATAGCCATGAATAATGAAGAAGTCTGCGGAAAGAGTGTGGTTGTCCCAGAAATCTAGATAGACAGACAGAATATATATATGAAATTCTGATTTCTCCCAGAAAGCCAGTTTTAACAACAAGCAATCGTTCCATGCAGCAACAATCACAAGAAGGACTCAACAGCCATGAAGAGACCTTGGGGAAGAGGACCTAAAGACAGGAAAGCACTAGTAGAACTCATTAGCAGTTCCATATAAAGGTGAGAGAGGCAAAACTTGCTGGATCCCTCACATGTACTACTTGAGAAGGCTTCAGGGGAAATGCAAAGCGGAGTGTCCAGACTGCAAGGTGATGCTCACCTCCGTGGTGGGCGAGGATGGCTCTGTAACAGCGAGAGCAACCAGGGTTCTCTGGGACAACCACACTCTTACCCCAGAATTCTCTATTCATGGCTATTCAGAAAATCTTTGCAGCAGTGACCTTTTCTCACCAAGTCAACTGAAGAACCATTTGCAAATGGTTGGTACCGGTTAGAAATCATAGCAAGCCTAGACACCAAGATGGGAGCATACACAAAGCACTTAGTCTGTAAGTGAATGACTTTTTGTTTGTTTAACATTGTTTGTTTGTATTATAAAGCTAGCACATCTTTTGTTTCTTACTAAAACTTGCTTTTAAATTCTTCAACCCACATTGAAAATATATCCATGACACTAGCCTAATGCCAACTGGGCAAGGACAGAGATTTCAAGACACCATCAAGTTAGCAATGCTCGTCTGTCATGCCTATATGGCCTCCCAATGTCATTTCCTTACATAAGGGACAGGTTAGCCAACTGGAAGGATGATCCCTGTTTTGCCCTTGGACTATGGATTTGTCAGGCTTGTGATGACAGGAGTTGATGCCAATGTTATATAAGCAACATTAAAATACGTTTTGTGTCTTAACACTTTTATCGAAATTGTTCCATAGGCAACCATTTCTTAAAAGGTCCAATTCTGTCACTGCAAGAATCCAAACAGTTGCTTTGAGTGGGAATTCTTAAGTTGTAGAATGAGCAGTGGAAGGCAGAATTGAACTAGAAATGAACATGACAAGGTGCGACATTGAGTATGTATATCAAATTTAATTTTGCGTAAGAAATGAATTTCTTCAGCTTATTCTTTAATTAGCTTAAGCAAGTGCCTTCAGGAGCCAATAACACAGACTTACGGGAACTGAATTACTGAAAGGTTCTGAGCCTCACTTGTAAATCACAGGTCTGGAGCTGATCTCATAGTGAACAGCAAGTGGGGAGGTCTGCATCAACTGGCACAGAAATACCTGCATCGCAGCGTGGATGGGGAGCCCAGCAGACATTCTGCGCACACAGCAGCATATCAGAGACAACGCGGCCTTGCCAAATTGGGGAAGGCAATCCCATCAGCCTGCTGAGCACGTAATGTCCTGTCAGGCACATCTGTGTTTACTGCCATCAGATACTCCCAGCTGTTCACATCGCCTCTGTTTGATGGTCATTCTGGGACCTGCCTGATGTTGAGAAGATGTCTTCAGAGAAGTAAATTCCTTCCTGAAGATTGATCAAGGAAGGATGCAGGATGCTGGAGCTGGTTCAAAAATTTGAGTTGGCTATGTACACACTGGTAATTATAGAGGTGAATTTATTTAGGACTCGTGGCCAGAGCTTTAGAGGTCTATTAGTGCTTTGGGTTAAATTATGTTTTAAAATCATTCCTGTTGTCAGAATCTTTTAGAGTGCTTCAAATAGATATGAAACCTTCTTCTCTGGTGGGGACTAAAAGCAGGTACGTTACTAGGCAGGGGAGAAAGAGCCACAGGGTTGCCAGGAGAGCTCTCTTAATCAAACAGCAAGGTACTGAAGCCAATGGAGCCAGGTGCTGGGAGTTTAAGAGAAAGGAGAACGTGTTTGTGCCGCAGATCCTGAGCCATGGAGCTACTTTCTCTTGTTGAAACATTTTGTTAAGACTTGGGAAGTAGGGCTGGAGAGATGGCTCAGCACTTAAAGGTGATTGCTTGCAAAGCCTGACAGCCTGGGTCCAATTCCCCAGGACTCATGTAAAGCCAGGTTCACAAAGGGCGTGCTTCTGGAGTTCATTTGCAGTGGAAGGAGGCCCTGGAATGCCCACTCTCATTCTCATTCTCTCTTCCTTAAGTAAATTAAATAAATGATTCAGGAAGTACACAAACCTACACTGTCAGGAAACTCCTGAGAAAATATTCACAAGGCATTTCCCAAAGTTGAAAAGAAGGAAACAAGGCCGGGCGTGGTGGCTCACGCCTTTAATGCCAGCACTCCGGAGGCGGAAGTTAGGAGGAAAACTGTGAGTTTGAGGCCACCCTGAGACTACATAGTGAATTTCAGGTCAGCCTGGGCTAGGCTAGAGTGAAACCCTACCTTGAAAAACAAAAAATAAAAATAAAAATGAATAAAAAACAAAACAAACAAAACAAAACCAAGTAAACAATTTCTGGGAAGAGTAGGCTGTTCAACAGGCGGAGCAGGGAGCTAGCTTCAGGGATGCACAGGGCTTTGTCCTCACCCACGCTGCAGTGGGCTTTCCAGGACTGCAGCTGTCTAATTCTTTCATGCTTCTGTAAGTTCTGTCACCCATGATGCTCCAGGTAGTAACCGGAATGGTTTTCTAGGCTGGACTTGTGTGGAAGCATCAGTTTCCCCTGTTGTTGGTGTCCTCGTAGGGGTGAGGAGATATGTGTTCACGTCTTTCCGGGAATATGCATAACAGTGCTTTTCTCAGGGCCAGTGTTAGCTCTTCCCAGCTCTGTTCTCATCTCTGGAAGGTCTCTCTTCCTCTGGACTGTTTTTTATTTATTTATTTTTTGTGTGTGTGTTTTTGACTAGGAAAACCACTAGTTCTCTGTTCCTACTCTAGAGTGACACATGTCTCTGCAGTCTCCTTCCCCTCTGCCCTTCCCTTTCTGAACACTTTCTTTATTAAACTGTCCTTGAGAGCTGGGGAAATGGCTTAGTGGTTAAGGCATTTGCCTGTGAAGCCTAAGGGCCCCGGTTCAATTCCCCAGGACCCACGTAAGCCAGGTGCACAAGGGGGCGTGTGCATCTAGAGTTCGTTTGCAGTGGCTAAAGGCCCTGGTGTGCCCATTCTTTCACTCACTCTCTCTGTCTCTGATGACTAAATAAACAAAATATTAAAATAAACTGTCCTTGAAGCCTTCTAGTTTGTGTGTCCCATCTGTTAGGACCCTGACTGAAAGTATCCCTGATTCAAACACACTCACAAGCTCTCTGACAGAGCAAACGACTGCTGGAGAAGTGACACCAAGTAGGCAAGAAGCTAGAAATGTGCTCACCAACGATGACTGCGAAGGCGAGAAGCTAGAAATGTGCTCACCAACGATGACTGCGAAGGCAAGAAGCTAGAAATGTGCTCACCAACGATGACTGCGAAGGCAAGAAGCTAGAAATGTGCTCACCAACGATGACTGTGAAGGCGAGAAGCTAGAAATGTGCTCACCAACGATGACTGCGAAGGCAAGAAGCTCGAAATGTGCTCACCAACGATGACTGCAGCTGTACTTTGGAAGCTGTGTCTATTGACAGACAGTTAGAATGTCTCTTTGTGGTTAAACATCCTTGAAGCTGCAGTTGATTGTTCCTACTATATCACAAAATAGGGTTCTATCTCAATTGCTACACATGTCCACTAACAAAGGCTATGCATCCTCAAAAGACCTGACATGATTATAATCTCATCACTGTGGTTCTGAACGTCCCCTTTGGTGAGCTCTTCTAGAGGGCCATAGGAAGAAATCTTGATGATTATGCCACCCATCCTATAAATATTCATAAAAATTGTTTAATTGCACAATCTAGAATTCACTGGGTTGCTTTGCACTCATTGCACACTTTGGGACAGCCTACTCCACTCTCTCTTTGGGCATTGCTTTATTTGCAGAATAATTCTGCTTAAACTGTCTCTCAACTGAATTCTTTCCTTCAAGACGACAAGGACTAAGACCTCAGGCCTACAACAGGGGGTCAGTAAGACAACTGACCTATACCTGAGTTATTGGGAGGTAGGTAGCATGGAAGACCCAGAAGATCTAGATGCTACTCCGAGTGATGAGGTCAGAAAATCTGACCCAGGTGTCTTTTTATTTACATTTTTTATTAGATATGGACATATTTTGTATGTAGAAATCACATGTTGGTACCATCCTTTCCCTCTTCCCTGCCCCTTTTCTGAAAAGGCCTTCCTTGTTGGGAATGCAGGTCAACCCCATGGGGATTGTGGGTCATGCATTATGGGGTAGCAGTCAGTTATGGGGGCGAGGCAATATCTCTGTGCAAAGTGTCCCAACTAGTGGCTCTAACAATCTTTATGTACCTCTTCTGCAAAATTTCCTGAGCCGTGCTGGGAGTGTTTTAAGTCTACTTCAGTGATGGGCACTTAGGAGCATCTGGATCTCTGGTTTGTCAGGTGTTGAGTGTCCTCAGTATCTTTCTGCTTCACCCTTGTGCTGATATCAGCTTAACTAAGAGAGCAGCATTCTTGATATTTCCCAATTTCTCTGTGGTTTCAGCTGGGGCTGGGGTGGAGTGCTCTGGGTCATTTGTCTCCTCAAGTCCAGTTCCCATCTGTAAAAAAGAAGCAGATTCTCCAACGGAGAGTGAAGTCAGTGCCAGTTAAATGGAATAACAATTATTAATTAAGGAGAATTAAAAGGGTTTAGACACTTTTATAGTCTAAGGCTGGTGGGAGCTTGACAATGGAAAGCAGAATCATTATCTGGGTATGATTCTGACTTGTTTCCCAGTTCCAGATATGGTTTCCTTTCCACTGAGTGGATCTGTTAGCCAATCCAAGAGCAATTGGTTACTCACCATGGCTGTGTGCCACTATTGCACTTGTGTGAGCATCACATCAAGTTGTTTGCTTCTCAGTCACTTAGACTTTGAGTTGCTTGGACAGATGTTGGCCACTTTGCCCTAGTAGCTTATGTAGCACCTTCTAGCACTAGATGGGCTAATTATCTGGGGACTGGCTCTCCTCCAGATTCCAACCAGGTCTTTCCACTGACCCAGGCATCCTAATGCCCTCTTTATTTGGGAGATTTTGAAGATAAAAGAAACGAAACAACTCTGAAAAATATTAATATTCCTTTCAAGTGGTGTATGTGGTCTCACAAAAAGTTTCATCATCTTCTATTTTTGGGGCATTGCACTCCATCTTGCAGGATTTCCATACTCCCAACCTTTCCCAGCCAGTAAACAACATTTTATCTAGTAAGTACCCAGGACAGAGATGCCATCTGGTATGATATGACAAAATGTTCTGATCCATGGAGACACAGTATACTCATTTCACAGTTCAGGTATGATATATTCATGGTCAGTCTCTCCTACTACAACTTAAAACTATAGTGCACTCAAGCCCTGAGTATGAGTTAAAATAACCTAGTGTACATGCAGAAATATCACACAATTTGAGAGATACTAACTGCACTCCCAGTTACTTTTCTTTACAATTTTCTACTCAGGCAATTAAGTCTGGTAAGCAGCTAATGAGGAGATGGGATTTGGTTCAGTAATTAACCAGAATGAAATTCAAAGATGGATGCAAGGCAGGAAGAGCTTGTTGGCTGTTGCTGCTCTCAGTGAGACTTGCATTGTTCCAGTCTTCCCTGGAGTGATCTATCCTAGCCAAATGGCTCAGAAGTCTCTGGAAGCCCCCACTGCTTTGAAAGGAGAACTTCTCACTGCTTGATGCTGCCATTATTACTGGTTATGGACCACCTTGGTGGAGCTACTCAAAGTCTCCACAGGTACAGCAATTTCTTTGTTGGCACCTTTATAGTCAGACAACCTGCCTTCTGGGTATGTTGTTATCACTGTAGTCAATTGATGTTTCTGACATTGTTCTTGGCAGGCTTGGTTTTCCAGGGAACTGCTTGGGAAGAAAACATGAAAACCCCAGTACTGTTTTATGCTCTTTTCTCTCTTGCATGTTATATTTCCAAAGAATAGAGGTAGGAAAATTACAGTTATAAAATTAAGGGCAAGCCAGGCATGGTAGTACATAATCCCAGTTTTGGGGAACTGGGAGTAGGAGAAGAAGAATTTTAATGCCAGCCTTGGATACATAGGAAGTTTGCGACTAACATGAAGGAAAACCAAACAACAAGCAACAGCAAATGACAAACCAAAGGACACTACTGAGGAATGGTATGTAGCTGCATGAGTCTACACTCCTCTGCCATTGGCAGTCATTGTGGGAGGGAAGGGTCTCCCTTGTGCATAAGATTTCAGCACAGCTCCCTTAATTCATTTTTATTTTAATCACTTGAACCAGATTCACCATATCTAACTCATCAAAAGTCAGATTTGTAAAGAAAACAGTATTTCATTTTACCTTTGAACCCTCTGGCCTCTGTGAGGTGTAACTATGATGTCCATGTGGTTCCATCTTGGTTATTTCCTTAGACACTCGCACAGTATACTCTTTGCTAGCCAGAATTTGTTACTGTCTACAGACAGTATATAGAGGCCAGAAGAGGTTTGGCAAAGCAGAATGTCAAGTGCTTCCTGTGCCTCAGCTTGGTGTACCACCAGCTTGCTTGTCCATGTGACTACAACCAACATTACCACTCTTCCTTCTACCCATCACCCTTTCTTTCAACTTTAGAAGAAGGAAGCTGAATTAGTCCACATTTACATAAATAGGTACTGCCCACAGTCTTGAACAGCCAAGTAAGTGACTAGTGCATACTCAGTCCTAAATATGACATGTAAACATGCCATCCAAGGCTTAGGACAGCTCATAGAAGAGAGGGTGGGAAGAATGTCAAAGCAGAAGGATGGGAAGTGGGGCTGTGAATGCTGTCTTCTGGATATATTTGTAGCACTTATGAGCCCACAGCAGATATGGTTTCCCATGAAAGACTGACTTTGTCAATATTTTATCATAGATGAGGAAGAATATATGAAACCACACTCCTCCCATAATAGCTAGAGGTGACTCATGATTGCTGGCAGTGGAGAGTCATCATTTAGTGGTATAGCCACTGGTGGATTGTCCATTGTCCTGTAAGTAGTTTGCCACCCTGATCATGCAGGTGACCCTAGTTTAACTCAGCGGGTCAATAGAAAAAATATAACAAGCCTTGAAAGGATGGAAAAAGAAAGGAAAGGCAAAGAAGGCTGTTAGCAGGAGAGAGAGGGGGATGAGAGGTAACTGGGAGAGGGGTCAAAATGGGCTATATATATATATGTATGAGAGTGTCACCAGTAAAAAATATCTACAAAAGATTGTATTTAAAACACTTACTTATATTGTAATTTAAATCCCACTAAGCTCCAATGAGGTCAGAAATGTCTTCTCTTTAAAATATATGTGTTAGACCCAGGAAAGCTGTAATGAGTTCCTCAGTGTTAGTCACAACCTAATACAGACTTGTTCAGATTTGCATTGGTTCATTTGGACTAAAGGGGAATTGGGATACTCTGATGAATGGACTTGCTTGGGGGTCTCTCGATCTTTCCCTCTCCTGAATTTTCCATCACCCAGCATATCTGAGTTGCCCATTGGATCCTCTGCATTTAGCTGTAGTTGAAGAAAAATGTGTGTGGAGAAGCATACATGTTTTAGGGCCGGGTCCACAAATGATAGTCACCAATTTACTTTCATTCCATTAATGCTTAACTGAATACAAAAGTAAGAGGAGACAGCTATAGGCCTTATGAATAGAAGACACTGTCTCTACCACAGTCCAGTGGCACACAGTCTGTTAACTGAGTCCACCATCACTGATATAGATTCTCTGACGGTAGGAAGTACAAACGTCCATTCACAAGCACTAAGATTTCATGTCAAAGGATAACTTTCTACTTCACATTGTTTTTTGTTTTTATGGTCCTACAGTTGAAACCTTGGGCATAGTGGGCAAGCATTCTATCACAGAGTCATACATTAAGTCCTAGTTTCCTTTTATCTAGAAATGCTAATCTCCCTCAGGAATATGCATGTACTATGAGGCCTGCAGAACAGAGCCAGGCATGGTAGTGCACCATTGCAATCAAAATACTCAGAATACTGAGGCAGGATATTATGAGTTTCAGGCCAGCATGGAGTATACAGCAAAATAATGTGAAAAGAAAAGAGTGAGGAGAAGAGAGAGAAAAGAGAAGAGAGGAAAAGAGTAAAGAGGAGAGGCAAAGAGAGGAGAGAAGAGGAGAAGAGAGGAGAGGAGAAGAGAAAGAACTAGATTTCAGTCAGGAGGGAACTTTTAAAAATAATTTAAGAGTATTACCCTAATGTAATTTTAACAGCTTTAATGACTTGTGTTCTGAAACACAAGTAAGAACATGAGAATGATCTGGAACATAGAATAGGCAAGGGTCATTTAGAAAGGATGACAAATGGTCCATTTAAGGCTCTGAGCATGATCTTGGTCCACACAGAGCAAGCTTCATTGGCACATGGCCTATGCAGTGGCATGCAGCTATATGCTCAGAATGTCCTTGTGCTTGGTTCTGCTGTTACCACCTTGAAATCTTTGATAATTCTAAATATAAGGCCCCACATTTCATTTTGCACTGTGTATCTAGGCCTGGCCACATGATCATACCCTAAGGTGATTAGATAGATCAAGATAAAAAGTGCCTTTCACCTTCCTTGAGAAGTCCTTTGGATTTACTGGCAGTTACTCAGGGGTCTTTGCAAGATGGAAATGGGAGAATGGAGGAGGTGCTTGGCTACCCACCTTTATCCATGTAGTACATTAGATGTACGTGAGACATTTCATCTGGAGAATGAACTCTACCACTAAAAAAGAGGTTGAATAAAAAGCCAGCTGCAGTGTGATGAAAGGAGGTCTGAAACTGTTCCTCAGAGCACCTGGGTTCATTTCCTAACTCTGTCACTTACTGACTATGGGGCCTTACAAAAAGATATAATTTCTTCAAGCATCAGTTTATCTGTCACACTAAGATAATAACAAACATAGTGTGGTTTTTATTTTAATTTATGAGATCATATATGTGCATATACCCCAAAGAAATATTTTATATAAGTAAAAACGCATTTATTCAAAAATATATTTTAAGGAGGTTTCTTTGTTTGTAAATGTGTTCCTAATAAAAAGTAAAATGATTATGAAGCTGAGATCAACTATGAGTGTGAAAAATAAAACAATAGTTCCTGTTTCACTTTGCACTTCTGGGCTATTTGCTGACTATAGACCTCATATGACAGGCATTATTAATAAGACTGTATTGTCAACTCAGTAGAAGAATTAAAACTAAATGAGCAAGATAGCTGTCAAATACGGTTTTCCAAAGTGTTAATCAAAAGGCATTTAGTACATGAAACTTTGAAAACTATCACTGTTCCCACTAGTCCAGAATACAATAAAAGAAGTGGTATTCACAGTATCATGGAACACGTGGGGATTTCTTAAGAATACCTACTGTCTCTCAGCAAGTGAGCATTTAACTGCTGCTCAGCTCTTTGGACCGTTTCTGCACCTGGCTAGATAATGGAGGGTGGATCCCACTGGTCTCTCATGTTTTGGTGTTGCTCCTGAGCCAGTGCAACACAGCAAAGCAGTAGTCCTATACAGGGGAAGGGACTTCTTCCTAGTGCTGAGTACCCTTCATTTTTCCCAGCAGGTCACAGTCCTTCTACTTTACAAGGCTTTTCTCAAACATGAGGTAGTGTTAAACCCTTTACCTGTACCTTGCAAGAGATGTGGGATGGACACAGACATATGAAGGTGTTTGAGGGAAAAGGGGAAGATGTCCCAAAGAGGCAAAAAAATCCTATAGGAAACCAATCAAAAGCTCATTGTGCCAGCTAAGTGCACTATGGGCCTCTTTTTCTTCACTGGCTGCCCTAGAGTGTGGGGGCACTGCAGTTCCTCATGGCTGAAGCTGGAATGACTTGGAAACAAGAAAGAGAAATCCTTGAGCTCTTCACAGAAGTGAAGGTCTTTAGTTAGCACATCTACATTTCTGATGTGACTGTGACATGTCTTCCTTTGCCTGTCTTCCTCTGGTGTGATGACTCTGCATGCAGTTGGTAGATCAGAGGTGGTAGGTGACTTACAAAAAGTTGCTATATTGCTAAAAGACAAGAACAGGGCCATTTGTAGAAAACTATAATAATGACAATTATAAGTCTAACATTTTTGAACTAGTATTAATTAAACTTATTACACTAAGAGTTATCATACCAATTGTCTAAGTTTAATGCCAATATGTTTATTTTGCTAGTATTTATGGTAATTATCATTATTTTCCAAGTTTTATAATGAGGAAATGGAATCTCAGCAAAGTGTAATGGCTTCTCTAAATGCACAGTTCATGGCTGGTGAAGGTCAGGACTTGGTCCCAAGATTTCTAGAAACAGGAGTTCATCCTCTTGGTCTTTTCTCTAAATCTTCCTGAAACATTGAAAAACAGCATCAGTACAGAGGTATAAAATTTGTTTAAAGGCCAAGAGATTTGGCATTTTCTGCTTTATGATATATCTAGACTTTAAAGAAGCAAGTAAGCACACTTTGGAAATTTTCTGCTGTATTTATTCCATGAGCTGGACCAAAGTAAATTGGCCAGGCCTGTCCCCACGGCTAGATGTTCAATGATCTCCTACTTCCCTTAAGAGTCTCCAAGCTGTTAGTGAAAGACTTACTCCTGATAGGGAGGGGCATGGTGCTTTTCATCTTCCTCCTTTCTTCAAAATGAAATTTGAATTTATAAGATAACCCTGAAAAAACCATTGGAGGCCTCTTACCTCAAATTACTATTTTCACCAAAAAAAACCCCACTCATGTTATCAAAGAGAATGTTCAGCTCAAGTATTAAGCATAAATTATACTTATTCACACTTTGTTCAATTCTCATTAGCATGTAAGAGTTTGCCTTTCACAAAGTTAATAAGAAAATCTCCTACATTTATCTTTTGGTGTCTTAGTAATAAAATATGAAATGACAGCTTCAAACTATTATGACCCTCAGAATATAATAAACATATTAAGATAAAAATACTAGTTAACAAGAGTCTTTGAGTTGTCAAATTTTAAAGTGAAAACTCCCCATAAGACTATAATGTTGAAATCAGGCACAACATTGCTGTTCTTCACTATTGCTTCCACAAAGCCTCACATTAGCCACCATGTTTGATAGGTGATCACAAAACAACCCTGGAATTAAAAAAATGCACAGCCACAGCCCCTGCTCACTCTCTCCATAGACAGCTTCTTTCTGGAACTGGCGCTGTAGGCTCTTATGGAAAAATCAGCAATTGCAATAGGGTTTGTATACAAAATCTTCTCACAATGCCATTTTTATAAGTTTAAATTTCAGCTCAATCAAGTTTCACCATCAGCAAGGACCATTCATCAGTGATTAGTACTGAGAGTGCTGGTGGATAAGGAAGACTAGGCCTGCTCAGCTCTGGTCTTGCTCTTTGCACATGTGAACCACCTGCCCAGGCTGGCACTGAGCAAGACAGACAGGGCTGCCCCAGTTCTGGAGTGCAGTATCAGAGGCTCACCCACAGTGCCCTGCTCAGACCTGGGTGTAGACTGCATGGCACCCACCCTGAAACCCTTCAGAATTGGCCACCCAGGCCCAAGATAGGCACTCCCCCTGGGCCCAAATGAGTTATATGCAGATTGACTTCAGGCAGCTTCCTGAAGGAGGGAAGATTAGGCTCATTCAGCTCTGATCCTGCTCGGCTGGGGGAGATCAGCCACATAGTGCAGGCAGACTACCTTTTCACATTGACTCTGAGCAAGACAGGATAGGTGGCTCAGGCCACCAGCATGTAGACTGTAGACTGTCTGCCCATGCCACACAGAGCAAGGTGGACCAGGCCATGTACACAGGCCTCAGTGGAACCACTGCTGGTACAGTCTAGGAAAGAGAAAGTGATTATCTCCAGATAGGCAAATGCATAACAAATAACACAAGGGCATGCTTGAAAGGAAAGTCATACAAAAACATAGGCGATAGATCAAATGCATAGGGAAATATCTTCAATAAAATTATAGAAGAAAAAATTGTAAACTTTATGTAAAAGGGGGCCCTTTCCAGTTTTAAGAGGTAATTGGAGTGCCAAATACACAGGACAAGGAAAGAAATTCCCAATGTCACATTAGGTTTAAACACTAAGCACATAAAACAAAGAAAGAACACTTTTAAAGAGGAAATCCTTGCTAACTCCTTTTATGAAGCCAACATTGTCTAATACGAAAACATAACAGAGACAAAACAAGAAAATCAAATTATTCTGGGATAGATATTCCTGATGAACGTAGAGGAAAATATTCTCAACAAAATTCTTGCAAGTTAAATCCAAGAACATATCAAAAATATCACCCACTTAGAACAAGTAGGTTTCATCCAAAGGATGCAGGGATAGTTCAACATACAAAAATTGATAAATAGTGCATCACATAAACAGACTTAGGGACAGAAATCACAAAATCACCACAATAATAGCAGAGAAGACCTTTAAGAAAATACAAGATCTCTTTGTGATTTTAACACTTGAGAAATTAAGGATGGAGTGATCATATCTGAACATAATAAAGACTACATACCGCAAACCTAAAGTCAATATCATGCTGAGTGGGGAAAGGCTTGAAGCATTCCCACTACATTCTGGAACAAGATAGTGGTATTCACTGTTCTCACTGATACTTAGCATACTACTTGAAGTCTTAGTTCAAGTTTTAAGTAAAAGCTTACAAATTGGAAAGGACTGAGTCAAACAAGTCTTATGTGCTGATGACATGATTCTGTACTTAAGAGACCTTAAACAGTCCACCAAAACAATCAACTAAAGCTGTGATACATTTTAAGTAAAGTGACAGGACACAAAGTTAACACACGAAAATCAGTAGTTGTCCAATATACTGACAAACATACCAAGGAAGAAATCAAGGAAAGAGTCCCATTTACAATAGCCACAAAAAATTAAGTATCTTGGAAGATCTCCAACCAAGGAAGTGAAAAACCTCTACAATGAAAATATTAAAATACCAAGGAAATAAATTGAGAAGAAGGAAAGATCTACCATGTTCATGAATTGGAGGTGTTAATATTGTGAAAAAGGCAATCCTACCAAAATCAATATACAGATTCAATGCATTTCCAATCAAAATTCCAGCACCATTCTTCAAAACATGTAAAAAATATTCTCAAAATTTTTATGAAGTACAAAATCCCAAAGTTTGAAAAAGTGTCTTTAGCAAAAGAATACTGCTGGAGGTATCACAATACTTGATTAAAAGTTATATTCCAATGCCATAGTAATAAAAAAAAACCATGATTCTGGCACAAAATAGATCCACGGAATAGAAGAGGAGATCTAGGTGTAAGTTTAAGCAACTACAGCCACCTGATCTTTGATATGCATTGGAGAAAAGAGCACTTTCCACAAACAGTGCTGGGGAAGCTGGGTATCTACACTGCGAGAATGAATCCAGACCCTTGTCTCTCACCCAGCACAAAAATCAGCACCATATTAATGAAGGACCTTGTTGGACATTATTCAGAACCAGTAAGACCTGAAACTAGGAAACCACTAGAGGGGAAACTATGGATAATATTCCAAGGTGAGGGTATGGGGCAGACTGTCTGATTAATACTCCAGTAGTCTGGGGAGTAAGATAAGCACTCACCTATTGGGATCTTTTGAAACTTCAATGCAGCTGTGCATGAAGAAAACCACTAACAGAGCCAGTAGACAGCCTAAAGAATGGGAGAACATCTTCATTGGCTATTAATCTGACAGAGGCTTAATATGTAGAATCTACAAAGAACTCAAAACATCAAGCAATAAAAAAATCCATCAATTCACTTAAAAAAATAGGGCAGGGAACTGAGCAGAGTGCTCTCAAAGGAATAAATACAAATAGCCAGTAAACACCTTTAAAATGTTCAACATCTTTAGTAGTCAGGGAAGTGCAAATTAAAATCACTTTGAAAATCCATCTCACTACTGTCAGAATTGTTATCATAAAAAGTCAAATAACAGGGCTGGAGAGATGGCTTAGTGATAAAGTTTTCCCGCAAAACCAAAGGACCTCAATTCAATTCCCCAGGACCCATGTAAGCCACATGCACAAGGTGTTGCATGCATCTGGAGTGCTTTTGCAATGGTTGGAGGTCCTGGTGTGCCCATTCTCTCTCTCTCCCTCTTTCTCTCTAGTGCTTCAATAAATAAATATATTTTTTAAAATTATCAAATAACAGCTGGTCATGGTGGCACCCGCCTTTAATCCCAGCACTTTGAAGAATGAGATATAAGGAATGCTATGAATTAGAGACAAGCTTGGACCTACAGAGTGAGGTCCAGGTCACATTGGGCTAGAGTAAGACCCTGCCTTAAAAGGAAAAAATCAAATGACAATAGATACTGGTGAATGTGTGGGGAAAAGAGGAACCCTTATTGCTGTTGATGGGAGTGTGAACTTGGATAGCCTGGAAATCAGTTCTTCAAAAATCTAAAAGTAGATCTAGTACTGAACCAGCTATGCCATTGTTGGACATATACCCTGAAGCCCCTACTCTTTGTTACAGAAGTGCTTGCTCAGCCATGTTTGTTGCAGCTCTATTCACAATAGAGAGGAAATGGAGTCAGCCCCAACACCCACCAACTGATGACTGGATAATCAAGATGTGATACATATATACAAATAGAGTTCTGTTAATCTATAAGAAAAAAATAAATTGTGAAAATTGCAGAAAACTGTATTAGATTGTAATATTACATTACATATATATCATATAATATAAAGTTCTATTAAGAATAATTTAGCTTCAGATAAAGTAATGTTGCATGTTCTTTCTCATATGCAGATCCTAATATGGAATAGTTTTATTTGATTATAAGTTGTAGTAGGCATCAGTAGTAGTACTCATAGGGAGCTAAAATCAGGTTTTTGAGAGAGTAGCGAAAGGAAGGGATTACAGGAGGGGATGGTAGAAAGTCCAGTCAAGGGTCAGAATATAGGGGTTGGAGGAGGCTAGAGAGGGAGGGGAGGAAGATTTATACAATTAAAAATGCCATGAATTATTACTATAGAAACCCACTTCTTTGTTTGCTAATTAAAAGCTATAACTTACTTAAAAAGAGAGATGATAATTAGGGCAGAAGTAAACTACTGGTGTGGAGAAAGCTTTACCCTAAAGTAATGGGCTGTTACTAGTAAATCCCTGTGACAGAATTGGTTCATCACCTCACAGTGAGGCCTGGGAGGCCCATGAGGCCCCCCCAAATAGTGCAGACCATTTCCAAAGTACTTGGATACTCATCAGAGCTAGATAGTGAGATCCTGTTGGTTAATATCCCACATGCTGCTGTCTTAAGACATTGACAAGTCAAGCTGGGATTGAGAAATCAAACTCCTTCCTGGTCAGCTTTCATAGAGATAGAAGCACTATGCAAGCTGCTGGCAGATGAAAGTCACCAACAGTGTGAATGAGCAGTGGATCCTGCAAGTCACATAATCAATCACCCATGAAGCAGTGGCACACAGGCTATGAAGATAATCAACTGCTCTCTGGTTGGATATGAGGCTCACTGAGTTGGAAGGAATTCATGCATGGTATTGAGAACCAAGTCAAAAGCCTATGGCTTGGGAGGTCATAGACCAACCTAAGGGAAGCTTCCACTGTTCTTGGCTAAATGTAGAGTTTATGCCTATCAAATGTCTCTTTATCCCCCTTGATCCATGTTATTCTCACTATTGGTTACAGAACCTACTTTCAACAGATGGTGGAAAATACTGGGAGTCCCAAGACCAATCAAAATGAGAAGAGAAAGCCAAGTGGGATGAGTCATCTCTGTCATACACACCAGTGCCAAGGGAAAGTTACAGAGGAAATGGTAGATAAAACATGCGAGCTGCTCCCATTGCTAGCCAGAGGACCTTCTTTAGGGATATGGTGGTAGACAATGACGAAACTCAGAGCTCATCAAAGCATAAAATGAGAGGCTGTTGAGAGCTCAATACTGAAGGTGACTTTTAACATGCCTTCCATATACCTGGGAACATTGTGGAGGTTGGAGCAGAAGTAATATGAGAGCCACAGGGTGGGAAGACATACAGGTGTGCTGTAAGGTATTGTCCTTGCCACATGAACAGATTGATGCGTTCATGACCCCACAATGATCTACTGACACCCTCACTGAGGAGGGTCCTCAGTGGAATGGGAGTGGGGGAGAGGGGGAAAAGGTTGATACACTTGTGGGAATGGATCCAATTTGCAATATATTCATAGGTTGAATTTTCTAATACAAATTATTTTTTTTAAAAAAAGAATGTTTGTATAAGGTTATACACATGTAGTTCTGGTCTGAAGATAATGTGTCACTTCTATGGGAGTTTTGTTCCTCCTACCCCACCTTGGGTGCTTGCACTGCACAGTCAGCTGCCACCACAGAACCTGTATCAATATGCCGACTGAATAGAAGGAAAGGATGCTACATCTGAGATTAGTGTTACGATGCTGAAGAAAATAATTTGATTGCAACATCATGCTGTTTTATGCCCATGAATTTTCTTCTTAAGCCTTTATACTCACTTCCTATAAACTCCCAAGTTCATTGAATTTTTTAATTCATCATGTCCTTGTAGGTATCTAAGCATTCCCAATATACTCTTCCCAAACAGGAAGTATATGAAACGGGGAGAAGGAAGTAGTCATAAATTCTGCCCTATTCTACTTTTAAAAATTCCTTTTATAGGCTTGTTTTGATTGCTTGATATCATTAGCCCATTTTCAAGGCTGTGTCTTGCTTTCTGTAATTCACATGGCTCCTCTTCACTTGAACTCCACATTGCACATTGTTAATACCAAATAAATGTTTCTACTACTCTAGTTACCATGGTTTTCTTACTGGGTTTGTGTGCATTAGTAAGCCCAATGGTAGAATCTCATTTCTTTGAATAGCTTCACAATTCCATGTACCTACCATAAAAACAAGCAAATTGACACCCTGCCAGGAGTAGCCAGAGGAGATCTCAGAAGAGAGTTCGTAATGACACTGTTACCATATTGCATCCCTCTAAATAATTCATTAAGTCAACCACCCTTTTGTTTTAAGCAAACACAAGCAGATGCCTTTCTAAATTGGATGCAGACAACAGTCTTCAGGAAAACATTATTGTAATGTGACACTTAAAAAGAATAACATATTTGTTTTATTGATTTTTTTGCAGTTGTAATACACAGCTGTTACTTTGGTTATCCATTTTATCTAACTGATGGACTTTGTCCCTCTGTTCTTATTATTTTACTCTTATGTGAATGTCTGTGAAAGTTTGTTGTGAGAAGTAACAGTATTGGAAAACAAATGACACCAATTCACAGTCCATCAAGGAAATCCAGACGATTTTTCTACCAATTTGGCATATTAACATCTCAATCCAAACTGAACCCCAAGGTCTTCTTGTGGTATACAAATCTGCCGCCAGATAATTCAAGGAAATGAAACAGTGGCTACAGGAGCAGCACCTTCATTATAGTCAACTAGGCTAATAAGTTCTTGTCTTTCCTATCAAGCAATGTATGTGTAAGACTTAGTGTTATGTGTCAACATTCATTATGCTCACATTTTCTGAAGTATGATTTTAGAATTGCTTTTGCTGACAGGAAATATTCCTGCATGAATTTTTGTATTATTTATTTATCCTATATTATTCAGGAAATATTGTATCTGATTCAGTCCTTGAAGTGGTAATCTAAAATGTTTTCGATATGATGATTCATACCAATTACTATAATATTTATTAATCTTAGTTAAACCTTACAATCACATTTTGGAGATTTTTAAATATATATATATACATATATATATATATATATATATATATATATATATATATGTTCTGCTCCCAAATGGAAATAGGAAACAAGCAGTTTCAGTTATACTAATATCTGGCAAAATGGACTTTAACCCAAAAGTATTTAAAAGAGGAAACAATCTTCAAAAGGCTGTTATAATTCTACACATATATGCACCAAATGCATGTATGCTGAATTTTATAACACAAAATTTACTGGACTTTAAATCAGGCATAAATTCCAACCCAATAAGAGTGGGTGACTTTTTTTTTTCCGAGGTGGGGTCTCGCTCTAACTCAGGCTGACCTGGAATTCACTATGGAGTCTCAGGGTGACCTCGAACTCACGGCGATCCTCCTACGTCTGCCTCCCGAGTGCTGGGATTAAAGGCATGCGCCACCACGCCTGGCCAGAGTGGGTGACTTTAATACCCCACTATTGTTAATAGACAGATCATCCAAACAGAAAATAAATAGAGAAACAATGGTGCTAAATGACACCATAGATCAAATAAATTTAAGAGACATCTACAGGACATTCTGTCCAAACTCTACAGAATACAGTCTTCCTAGCAGCTCACAAAACATTCCCCCAAATACATCATATAGTAGGACACAAAAAAGCCTCCACAAAATTAGGAAAATTGACAAAACCCCTGTGTTGCAGTCAGGTTCTCATTGCTGGTAGAAATCACCCAACCAAAAGCAGCTTCTGGGGGAAATTAAAGGGTTTATTTTGGCTTACAGTCTCCATGAGAAGCTCCATCAGGCAGGGGAATGATGGGGTGATGAGAGGGTGGACAGCACCCACTTGCCAACATCAGGGGGACAACAGGAACAGGAGACTGTGCCAAACATGGACATAGGGAAACTGGCTATAATGCCATCAACCCACCCCCAACAATACACTGCCTCCAGGAGGTGTTAATTCCCAAATCTCCATAACCTGGGAGTCTAGCATTCTGAACACCTAAGTTTATGGGGCACTCCTGAATCAAACCACCATGTTCCACCTCTGGTTCCCATAAACTGATAACTATACATGATAGAAAATACAATGCATTCAGTCCAACTTTCAAAATCCCCACATTTTTTTAATCAATCCTAATGATATTCAAACATTCCTATATTCAGAGATTTTTTTTTTTCAAGGTAGGGTCTCACTCTAGCTCTGGCTGACCTGGAATTCACTATGTAGTCTAAGGGTAGCCTCAAACTCATGATGATCCTCCTACCTTTGCCTCACGAGTACTGGGATTAAAGGTGTGCACCACCATGCTCAGCTTTAAGAGATCTTTTAACTGAGCCATAATACAAAAAATTACCTCCCAAAAGCCCATAATGGCACAGACTAAACATTCACACTGCAAAAGATGTTGGGTATAGCAAAGAAATATTCAACCAATACAAGATTTAAAACAACCAGGGCAAACATCAAACTCTGCAGCTATAAGACCAACAACTATAGCCAGTGACAAGTCTCTAAGACCAATAATCATAACCAGCAACAAGTCTCTGGAGTTCTAATTCTGCCCCCCTAGCTAGGCTAATCATAGTCCTGGAAAACTTCATCTGGGGCCCGTAGCTTTCCTTAGCAGCTGTTTTGTGATCCTGGCCTCTCCACTGGGTCTCTACTGAAATCCACAGTTCATCCTCACAGCTCCATCAGATCTCCATGCAGGCAACCCTGCTTCACACTGCCCATGGCCATTTCCAAAGCACAAGACCATGTTGCAAATCCAATGACCCTCTCTTTCCTGCATTTCTTATACACCACAATACCAGGTAGGTTGTCAATTTGCTAATCGGGGGGGGGGGGGGGGGGGAATAAAGCAGACTTTGAAGAACAGGATATTCCTTCAGCATTCATACCCTTCAAAAAACTACTTTCTTTCTGTTGTCCCAATGCAGGTCAGCTGGCCCAGTCTCAAAGGTTGTAATCTCTCATACAATTGCAGCTGAACTGGCAGCATTTTTGGCCCAAAGATTCCTTTCTGTGCCATATCCCTCTGCACACATCAGTCTGTTTCTACACAATGCAACCCTGCACAAGTTCCCAGGACATGGGCATAACAGCAAACCTCTCACACAAACTGCTTCTATCCCAGTCCAGACAAAGCCCCTTTCTACCCTCATAAGCCAAACCTCATAGTCCATAGTTCTTACTGCATTCAAGTCTTGCAATTCTGACCAGAATAATCCATCAAGCTGTACTTATAGCACTGTAAGGCATCTTTTAGGACAAGGCTTCAAATCCATATTCCTCTTGAAAATCAGCTCCAAACGGCCAAAGCCACATAGTCAGGTGTCTAACAGCACATGACCCCACTCCTGGTACCAACATTACTGTTGCAGTCAGGTTCACATTGCTAGCAGAAATCACCCAACCAAGAGCAGTTTTTGAAAAAAAAAAAAAAAAGTCAGGGAGGGAGTTATTTTGGCTTATAGGCTCAAGGGGAGGCTCCACAATGGCAAGGAAAATTATGGCATGAGCAGAAGGTAGACATTACCCACTGGCCAACATAAGGTGGATAGTAGCAACAGGGCAACAGGAGAGTATGCCAAATGCTGGCAAGGGGACACCGGGTATAATACCAGAAGCCCACCCCCAATAATACACTGCTTCCAGGAGGCATTAATTCTCAAATCTCTATCAGCTGTGAACCTAGTATTAAGAACACCTAAGTTTATGGGGGACACCTGAATCAAACACCATTCCTTGTATTATATTTGACCACAATTCCATAAGCTATAAATTATCAAAAAGGGAAATAAAAGAAAATACACAAACTCCTGGAGACTGAACAACACACTATTGAACAAATCAAGAAGGAAATTAAAAAAAATCTAGAACTAAATGAGAATATAAACACAACATTGTAGAATCTATGGGAGATAAGGCAGTCTCAAGGGAGAAGTCTGTAGCTCTATATGCCTACAAATATTATACTAAATGGGAAAACACTAAGTTCTGGAACAAGACAGGGTTGTCCATTCCCCTAACTGCTACTTAACATAGTTCTTGGAGAGGTTAAACCCATCAACAGTCTTTTAAATGTACATATTTACCTTTTTGATCAATGTTGCTCTTATCCTTGGTTAGAGAAGTTGATTTTTCCTGGTGGTGGGAAATACCAGGTGGCCCAAAACTCATGAGTATGACAATAGAAGAAAGATGAGTGCCTTATATTTGTCCAGACATCTGTTTCATATCCACTGTGGCCCAGGAAACATTACAAACTGAGGGGCAGATTAAATATGACTTCTCTCATGGAGAGTGTCAGAAAGCCTCTTACAAGGAGATGGTGCTAGACACTAAGGAGACTCAAAACTGATCAAAGCAGGGCTTGAGAGATGGCTCCGTGGCTAAGGTGTTTGTCTGCAAAGCTTAATGGCTCTAGTTTGATTCCCCAGGACCCACATAAAGCCAGTTGCATAATGTAGTACGTGCATGTGGAGTTCTTTTGCAGTGGCTAGAGGCCTCTCTGTCTGCCTGCCTTCTTTCTGTCTTCCTCTGATTCCAAATAAATAAAAACATTTTTGAAAACTCATCAAAGCAGAAAATAAGAGGCTGATGAGAGCTCAACACTAAAGGAGACTTTTAACATGCCCTACAATGCTTAGGGAACACTGTGGAAGGGGAAGGAGAAAGAATGTAGGAGCCACAGAGTGGGACAGTGTACAGTAAGGCATTGTACCCACCCCCCATGGAAACTAGTACATTCACGATCCAACAATGATGATACCTCTGCTGAGGAGGGCTTTCAGTAGAATGAGGACATAGGGGATAATCTGATGGGAATATACCCTATTTGCAATGTGTTCACATTTTAAAGTTCTAAATAAGTTAACTCTAAATAAGAGTTATTATAAGAGATGAATAAAACAAAATACTTAAGAGGTCAGAATCTAGGTAAAATTTTTAGAACTAGGCACAAAAAATATTAATAATGGTAGGAGCTGAAATTGCATCTTCTAATGAATGAATCATGGTGAGCTTCCAATGTCAGCTCAGAAGAGATTCAGAATAAAGGTCGCATTGACCTAGAGACAATGTGATGCCCCAGAGACAGTCAGGGGGAGGCAGGGGTGGGGAAGCTCTTAGAGTCAGCACAGCACTAAGGGAGCTTCTATGCCTGCTGAAGACTCTTGGGGATACTCTAGGAAAGGCACCTCCTGGCCAGATGTTTTGATTGCTGTGTTTAGTGTCCAGTTTAGAATATAAATGCAGGGTTTGCTGGCTCCCCACAGGGGTCCTTCTGACCCAGATAGCTAAGCAACCACTGTCCCTGTTCCTTTTCTCCATCACAGCTATACAACAGGATACAAATAAAAAGTTGAAAGGATCTACTGTTGCATCACTTCAAATGCTCTTATGCCACTTCAGTTAGGTTAGAGATCCTTGTCACCCTATAGACCTTGTGCATGGCTTCTGCCCTTGGCCCTCTTGACCCACCTGCAAAACAGTATCTCCCTTTACTTGGAATATCTTGTAGTGTCAATTTTTCTTTCTGTGAAACAAGTCTTAAAGAAAAAGTACTTGAGGTGAGTTGATAAAGATAAAATAGATGGACAAAATATAAGTTTTATACACACATATATTTTATCATTAAAAATCTTAGCCAGGTGTGGTGGTACAGGCCCTTAATCCCGGGACATGGGAGGCAAAGGTAGAAGGATCACTATGAGTTCAAGACCAGCCTGAGATGAGAGAGTGAGTTCCAAGTCAGCATGGGCTAGAGCCCCTACCTCAAAAACAACAACAAATCTTTCCGTGGATATGGCTGAGGATGTTGCTCAGCTGTGAAAGGCACTTGTTTGCACAGCCTGGGATTTATTCCTCAGCACCCATGTAAAGCTACATGCAAAAAGTGGTACATGTGCCTGGTATTCATTTGCAAAGGCAAGACATCCTGGCATGCATGCACATGAGCGCACACACACACACACAAAACCACATACAATATAAATAAATTTAACAATCCCTTTCCATATTTAAGGATAATCATTATATATACAAATATATATATACATACACATATATATGATTTGAAAATGTTGACTAACATGGAGACAGCTTTCTGGGAAAGAAAATTTTAGATTAAATCATAATAACACTGCTTAATATCTTTCTAGATATATTAGTTAGCCCCCTGTGATTAATACAAAATCTGTTCACTTCTCCCCATCTTCCCTCTGCAGCTTACAATCATGCATAGTTACTTCTTTCCAATTATCCTGAAAAATCTGAGTCAACAGTGTAATCATCATCCATGCACAATTTTTAGAAGTGAGAGCTTCAGATATTCAGGAACATTTCAAATTGTTTATTTATGCCAGCAAATTTTCTTTCAACATGTTTAGCTACTTAGTGAAACATCTTTAAAATTCTGCAAATCTCATTTGATCCCCAGGCATTAGTAATATTATAAGCTTGAGAGACTTTGAAATAATGTCACTTATGTGAAATCTATTATATACTGATTTTTTTTTTCTTGAGAGCAAGAAGAACAGGCACAGAGTCCTCTTCCTGAGATCGTGATGGTGTTCACAACTCCAGGGTGTGCTCGCACTCAGCCAATCTTCACAGAAGAAGTGCAGATATTATACAGTACTTCCTTTTTTTTCCTTCTAGAATTGCAAACTGAAACTTTACATATAAGTTATTTGAAGAAAACAGGGCCTTCACATGTCAAGAATATGCCTAAGGTCATTACTTTCTTTTAAAAATTCTTTCCATCTGTGCTCAACTATTCAATGGAAAAAAGAGTTTCCTACAGAATTCATGAAGTCCAAGAAGGGCTTGAAATTGAAACTTACTTGGTAGTCTGAAACACATAATACTTTATAAAAACTCAAACGCACTAAATTCTAGGAATAGAAACTGAAAGCACACACATACATAGAACATGTAGGAGAATCTAGGTTTGGAGGTTGTCAAAGAATAGACACCACCTCCTGTTTCCACTGGTGTCACACTGGAAACTGAAACTTCTTACTGACCCCTCCCAGCATTTAAAATACATCATGGAAAGTAGAGCCTGTCAGCCATTCACATGGTCAAGAGAGCATGCCTTCCCTGAAGACATGGTGAAGAGGTGAGAGGAAGACCATGCCCTTAGTGGAATCAAGTACTCAATCCCTTAGAAGCCGCATCCTCAAGGCAACTTCAGCTACTGTAACAGAGACCAATGCAATCAACTTGTAAAGTGAAAAGGTTTATTTTAAGTCAAAATATGGGCGGTCACAGCCTATGTGGGCTGGCCTTGCTTTTAGGCCCACTGCAAGGCAGAGCATCATGGCAGGAGTCTGTAGCAGAGCAAAGCCACTCACCTCGCGGCCAGAAGGAGAAAGGGAAGAAGAGGCAAGGGTACCGCCATTCACAAGCTCTTCACTGACATGGAGCCCTCCCGCCTCATCCTGTATCTCAACGCTTCCACCACTCCCCAGTGTTGCTGGAGGCTCAGCCTTTTACCAGATAGGCCTAGGAGGGACTCTAAAGATCAAACCCCAGCACCGCGAGTGCTGATGGCATGGACACAAGTGCTTCTCAAAGCACAGAATGTGATTTTGAGATGAGTGTTTCATGCTGTGTCAGTCTTTTGCCATCAGACTCCAAGTTATTATTGAACTCCAGCTAATGATATACATGATGAAGTATTTACGGGAGGCATGCACTGACATCTGCAATGTACTTTCAAACACATCAGGAAAATAAGATGGCTTGATGGCTGTCTCAAGGAATGTATAGACAGATGGAGAGGATACGAGTTCAGTGTGAGAGAAGAATTTAGGTGATGGATATGCACATGCTCACTGAAATATTCCTTCAACTTTGATACATATGTGAAATTTGTTATAATAAAATATTGGGAAAATGGGAAAGAAAAGTCATTCTTGATAAAAAAAAAAAACAAAGATGTATAATGTACAAGTACTTTTCTTTGAAGAATTCTCAGCTGAATTTTTTTCCATATATTTGAACTATATGAAGACAACAGTGCAAAATTTTTACTTGTTCGTTTTTATAAGGAAAAGAAAGAATTGTCCAGACAGGGCTTCTCAGCCACTGCACTCGAACTCCTGATGCATGTGGCACCTTATTCACATGTGTGATCTTGTGCACATGCATCAACTTGTATGTCTGGCTTATGTGGGTTCTGGAGAGTCAAACCTGGGTATTTAGGGTTCACAGGTAAGCGCCTCAACTTCTAAGCCATCTCTCCAGCCCATAGAATGATATTTAAGCATCAGTGTTTGAAAATAGTTTAGTTTCTTACCTTAAATGTCTGCATTGTGAAACTTACTGAGTTAAAATATCAGAAATACTTTCTTCTGCACAATATAAATATACTTTCATAAATATTTAAGTTTTTATTATTACTAGTTTTATTTAAAGGGCACCTCACTAAATGATCAGGTTATTGTTTTAATTAGAAAGCAGTAAGAAGTGAAAACATTCTTACTTATTTATTTGAGAGAAAGAACAGAAAAATAGAGACAAAGAGAGAGAGGGAGGGGCTGACTCTGTGTATCTGGCTTTGTTTGGGTTCTGAGGAACTGAACCCCAGTCTTTGCAAACAAGTATCTTTAAATGCTGAGACATCTCTCTAGCCCTGAAAACATTCTTGTTTCAGATACCCTCTAGTTGTTTTAAATAGATTTATGGTCTGGAAGTTAAACAAAATTTTTGTTTGCCCTATAGTGGAGAGGGGATTTTATTCTCTGTTTCTTTGGGAAAATATTCATTATATATATATATATATATATATATATATATATATATATATATATATATATATATGGCTGTTTTACAATAGAAAAAATATTTATGTTGACTTATCTATAGCCTGTGTTGTTTCAACATGATTCCTTCAAACACCTCATTACTAAGTTGTGATTTAGTCTCTTGGAGGCTGTCACCATCTGCAATATTCATAGCTTTTGGAAAATGAAGGGCAGTATGAGTATAAGCTTTGAGATGATTGATGGTAGAGTCTCACAGTTTCGCAAAGCTGGAATGAAGAATAAAAACTCCCAGGACACATACATTGTGAATCAAAATCAGTGTATCCTGCCCCTTCTAAACACTTCTCTAACCAGGTTTATCCCCTGCTGAATAAACATCTTTCCATATAGTCTTGACAATATAGAATCTTTTTTTAATGTTGTGTATGACCTAGAACCCTCCCAGACTGTCCTGTATTTTCAACTTGGCCCTGTAAGGTCAATGCCATTGCTGTCTATACCCTTAGTCTGTGGAAGTGTATTCTTGATGGAGAGCACACAATGTATTTGCTCTGCTGTGACTTCTCAGAGGTCGATCCCAACAATGCTGAGCCAGACATCCTTAAAAACGTGATGCACATTTATTGGTCATAATAGAAATCAATGCCATTGCATCTTTTCTATTCAGTAAGATCCAGGCTTTTTAAAAATTATTATAATTATTCTTGTATTTTTTTCCTTCATTTAATGTAGTTCATGTTTTCTATCATTTTACTCCCTTTTTCCTTCATTTTTGTGTCAGAGATAGAGGACTGCTTTAGTCCAGAAAAATAATCCCGCAAAGTAGGAGGAACAGAAGCTTATTTGCTCCCATGTGAAACAGTGAATTTTGGTTTATTGTTTGCAGGGCAGATTCTGAACACAGTTGGGCTATCAATGGGGCATACTCTCCACACATGCTCCATGTAGTCATTTTTATTGTTAAAAGTCAGTCATATTATTTATTGCACACGTTTTTGTTTTGTTTTGTTTTCTGAGGTAGGGTCTCACTCTAGCCCAGGCTGACCTGGAATCCACTATGGAGTCTCAGGGTGGTTTCAAACTCACAACGATCTTCCTACCCCTGCCTCCTGAGTGCTGGGATTAAAGGTGTGCCACCATGCCCAGCCTATTGCACATATTCAATAGAGAATTTTAATACATAAAATACTGTAATTTGCTCATTTTACCATTCTGTCATGCTTTTTTCTCTCCTATGCAAATTCCATGAGACTCCTCCTCTTTCCAAGTAGTACTTCCTCTGTTTTGTTGTTCCTCCACTCTCCCTGTAAAATGTTTATGTGCTCTGAACAGTGTGGGTCTTGTGGGGGTGTAGGAAACCACTGTGGGATTGTGTGTGCGCTAGTTGGTTTGTGTCAAGAGAACAGTGCCCCAAAGTACTCCTTCCCACCTCATGGCTCTTACATTCTTTCTGCATCCTCTTTCACAATGTGCCCTGAGCCTTGGAGAGTATGATGCAAATCTTATTTTGTGTTGAGGTCTGGACAGCCTCTTATTTTCTGATTTGATGAATTTTGAGTCTACTCAATGTCTACTACCTTCTCCACTGAGAAGGGCCTTTAGCTAGAAATGAGAGTGGCATTCATTTCATTCTGACCCTTCCTCTGCAATGTTCTCTGTGCCCCAGCGTCTCTGATGGAGATGACCCTTTCAGTACTAAGCACTCAGCTTTCTCTTCTTGTCATTTTGATGGCTCTTGGGTCTCCCCAGGACTCATCATCATCTGTAAAAAGCAGGTTCTCTAACCAGAAATGAGAATAACATTAATTAAAGGGCATAAACATACACATTTGGAAAGTTTTGTATGGGCATAAGAGTTCCTATCCAAAATATTAGCCAAGAAACAGTGATATCTTCTCTCTATAATAAATGACCCTCCACATTTTTAAAGATGCTTTTTTTACATGAAGAGTAAAAACTTATAGAAGAATTTGCTGAAGTAAAATTTAGTCTCTACAAATGCATACGAGCAGAAAAAAAAGTTCCTTTAATCGATCATTTTCATTGAAGCCAAAGGCTTTTATCTTTGTCTATTCTTTTTACTACCTTTTCCTTATTTATTTAATATAGACAGCTCATTCATATATGGGAAGGTAGGTTTACATAGGGTCTCATTGTTCGAGCTAGCCTTGAATTTGTTACATAGCCAAGGATAAGCTCAGGATTACAGGCATGCACCACTTGCACAGTTTATGTATTGCTTTGGACCAAACCTACAGCTTCATGCATAGTAGGCAAATACCTTACAAACTATGCTATATCCCAAACCTTAGTAATTTCTATATGAAACACAATCTTATATGGTTGTTCTGATTTAGCTCATAGCAACTTTATGCCCATGCATACTATTTCCATGTGCATTTATACAAATGCTCAATTCACTTAGCCATCAGGAGTAAAGAGCCTTTCTTGCCTATCTTGTTTGATAGATGATTTAAAATTTGTTTATTTTTTTCCTTTTTCTCCTTTTTATTGACAGCTTACATACTTACAGACAATAAGCCATGATAATTCCCTCCTCTCTCCCACTTTCCCTACATAAATCTACACTCCATCATATCTCCTCCCTCTCTCCATTAGTCTCTCTTTTATTTTGATGTCATCAGCTTTTCCTCCTATTATGAGGGTCTTATGAAGATAGTGCTAGGCACCGCGAGGTCATGGATATCAAGGCCAATTTCTGTCTAGTCGATTGCATTATAAGCCATCCTACCCTTCCTTCAGCTCTTACATTCTTTCGACCACTTCTTCTGCAATAGACCCTGAGCCTTGGAAGGTGTGATAGAGATATTTCAGTGCTGAACATTCCTCCATCATATCTCCTAAGCACTATGGTGACTTTTGGGTCATCCCAGTGGTCACCACCATCTGAAAAGAGAAGCTTCTCTAAGCAAAGGTGAGAGTAGCATTAATATATGGGTATGAACATTAAGTAAAGTGCTTACAGGGCAGTTTGGTGAGCATAATATAGACATTTAGTCAGAAAAGAGCAGACAGTACACTCCTAATGCTCATAACCTCCCCCACCATAAGCTTTTGATTAGGTTTTCAGTACCAGGCATGTATTTCCTCACATAGAGCATGTCTCCAGTCCAATTAGAGAGCAGTTGGTTTCTTTACCACTGAATAGAACTCCATTGTGTAAATGTACCACATCTTTATCATCCATTCATCTGTCCAGGGACATCTAGGCTGGTTACATTTCCTAGCTATTGTAAATAGAGCAGCAATAAACATTGTTGTGCAAGTATCTCTAAGGTAGTGAGAAGAGTCCTTAAGATATATGCCTAGGAGTGCTATAGGTAGATCATATGGTAAATCTATTTTAAGCTGTCTCAGGAACCTCCATGCTGATTTCTACAATGGCTGTACCAGACTACATTCCCACCAACACTGTAGAAGGGTTCCCTTTTTCACAACCTCACCATTTATTGTTATTTGTTTTCTTTATTATAGTCATTCTGACAAGAGTGAAGTGAAATCAAAGTAGTTTTAATTTGCATTTCCCTGATGGCTAAGGATGTAGAACACTTTTTTAGATGTTTATATGCCATCTGTATGTCTTCTTTTGAGAACTCCCTATTTAGTTCTATATACCATTCTTTAATTGGGTTGTTTGACTTATTGTTTAGGTTTTGTGAGTTCTTTGTATATTCTGGATATTTATCCTCTGTCAGATGTATAGCTTGAAAAGTTTTTCTCTCATTCTGTAGGTTCTCTCTTCACTCTACTCAGAGTATCTTTTGCTGAAGAAAAAGCTATGTAATTTCATGAGATCCCAGTGGTTGATTAGTGGCTTAATATCCTGAGCAATTGGGGTTATATTCAGAAAGCCATTGCCTATGCCTATGTTGAAGGGTTTTCCCTAATTTTTCCTCTAGCAGTTTCAGAGTTTCAGGTTTGATATTGAGATCCCTGATTCATTTGGACTTGATTCTTATGCATGGAGAGAGGCAAAGATCTATTTCATCCTTCTACATAGAGATATCCAGTTTTCCCAGCACCACTTGTTGAAGAGGCTATCTTTTCTCCAGTGAATATTTTTGGCATTTTTGTCAAAAATCAGATGGCTGGGCTGGAGAAATGGCTTAGCAGTTGAGGCGTTTGTTTGCCTGCAAAGCCAAAGAACCTTGATTCAATTCCCCAGGACCTATGTAAACCAGGTACACAAGGCGGTGTGTGCGTCTGAAGTTAATTTGCAGTGGCTGGAGGCTCTGGTGCCCACCTCCTCTCTCTCCCTCTGTGTGTGTCTGTCTCTTTCCCTCTCTCAAATAAATAAATAAAGTGTGAAAAAAATTATAAATCCGATAGCTGTGGCTTCCTGGATTAACATCTGGGTCCTCTATTATGTTCCATTGATCTATGTATGTGTCTTTGTGCCAGTACCATGCTTTTTTTGTTACTAGGGCTTTGTAATATACCTTAAAATCAGGTATTGTGATACCACCAGACTTATTTTTGTCAAAACTATTTGAGGTTTTTTTATGCTTCCAAATGAATTTTAGGATTGTTTTCTCTATGTCCACAAAGAATGCCATTGGAATTTTAATGGTGATTGCATTAAATGTGTAGATTTCTCTTTTAGTAAGATTGACATTTTCACAATATGGATTCTTCCAGTCCAAGACCATGGGGATGTCTTTCCATTTCCTAGTGTCTTCTGCAATTTCTCTCTTAAGTGTTTTAAAGTTTCCATTGTAGAGATTCTTCACTTCTTTGGTTAGATTTATTCCAAGGTATGTATGTATGCATATATATATATATATACATACATATATATATATACATACACACACACACACACACGCACACACACACACACATATATATATACATATATATATATATATATATATATATATATAGTTGTTGTTGCTGTTGTTTGTTTGTTTGTTTTTTTGAGGAAATTGTGAATGGGAGTGATTCCTGGATTTCATCCTCTGCATGTTTGTTGTTAGTATATAGAAAAGCTATTGATTTCTGTGTATTTTGTTTTTTTTAATTTTTTTGTTTTGTTTCAACTTTATTTATTTATTTTAGAATGAGAGCGAGAGAGAGAGGAAGAGAGAGAGAATGGGCAAGCCAGGGCTTCCAGCCACTGCAAACGAACTCCAGATGCGTGCGCCCCCTTGTGCATCTGGCTCACGTGGGTCCTGGGTAATTGAGCCTCGAACCGGGGTCCTTAGGCTTCACAGGCAAGTGCTTAACCACTAAGCCATCTCTCCAGCCCCAATTTCTGTGTATTTTGTATCCTGCTACATTGCTAAAATTGTTTATCAGCTCTAACAGTTTGCTGGTAGGGTCTTTAGTTTAGGGTCCTTTATTTATGGAATCATATCATCTGCAAATAATGATAATTTGGTCTCTTCCTTTCCAATTTGTATCCCTTTTATAGGTATCTCTTGTCTTATTGTTATAGCTAAGACTTCCAGTACTATATTAAATAAGAGTAGGGACAGTAGATACTCTTGTCTTGTTCCTGATTTTAGTTGAAAACCTTCAAGTTTTCCCCATTTAGTATTATTTTTACTGTAGGTTTGTCATAAATAGTCTTTATTATGTTGAGGTATGTTTTTTTTCTATTCCCTTCTGTAGGACTTTTACCATGAAGGTATGTTGGATTTTGTCAAATGTCTTTTCTGCACCTATTGAGATGATCATGTGATTTTGTTCTTCAGCCCATTTATGTAGTGTATTACATTTGTCAATTTGCATATGTTGAACCATCCCTTCATCTCTGGGATAAAGCCTACTTGGTGGGGGTGAATGATTTTTTGATATATTCTTGTGTTAGGTTTGCTAATATTTTAGTGAGAATTTTTGCATCTATATTCATGAGGGACATTGATCTATAATTTTCTTTTTTTTTTTGTTCTGTTGTGTCTCATTTTGGTATCAGGGTGATGCTGACTTTATAGAAGGAGTTCAGTAGAATTCTTTCCTTTTATATTTTATGGAAAAGTTTGAGAAGCAGTGGTGTCAGTTCTTCCATGAAGGTCTGGTAAAATTCACCAATGAATCTACCTAGGCCTGGAATTTTTTTAGTTGGTAGACTCAGTACTTATTATAGGTTCATTTAAATGGTTTATCTCATCTTAATTTAACTTTGGTAGGTCATATGAATCAAGAAAATCATCCATTTCTTTCATATTTTCAAACTTAGATGCATATATATTCTTATAGTATGTCCTTATGAGTTTCTGAATTTCTGTGGCACCTGTTACAATGGTGCCTTTTTCATCTCTAATTTTACTAATTTTTGTCTCTTCTCTCTTTTTTTTCTGGTTAGATTTCCTAAGGATTTATCAATCTTGCTTATCCTTTCAAAGAGCCAGCTCTTTGTTTTATTCACTTTTTGGATTGCTTTTTTGCTCTATTTCCACTGATTTCTGCCATAATCTTTATTATTTCTTCCCATCTACTGATTTTTGGTTTGCTTTGTTCTTCTTTTTCCAAGACCTTAAAGTGAAGCGTGAAATTGTTTACTTGTGAACTCTCTAATTTCTTAATATAGGCACTTTGAGCTATAAATTTCCTTCTTAGGTACTGCCTTCATCGTGTTCCAAAGGTTTTGATATATTCTATTCTCATCACAATTTGATTCTATGAATTTATTGACTACCTTTTTGATTTCTTCAATGACCCATTGATAATTCAATAGTGTACTGTTTAGGGCCAATTAATTTGAATATTCTCTATAATTTTTCTTATTTCTGATTTGTAGTTTAATCCCATTGTGGTCAGATAGAGTACAAGGGAATATTTCAATTTTCCTGTATTTGTTAAGATTTGCTTTGTGTCTTAATATAGGACCTATTTTAGAGAATGCTCCATGTGCTGCCGAGAAAACTGTACATTCTGAAACATTTGGATGAAACATTATGTAGGTCCATTTGTTCAATGACGTCACTTAATCCAGATATCTCTGCTTATTTTTTGCCAGGATGACCTATCAATTGATGAGAGTGGGGTATTGAAGTCACCCACTACAAATGTGTTTGGTGTTATCTATGACATTAAGTTTAATATTGTTTGTTTGATAAAATTGAGAGCCCCCATTTTAGATGCATATATGTTTAGATTGAAATGTCCTCCTCTTGGAGTGATAATTTAATCAGTATAAAGTGATCTTTTTTATCTTTTCTCACTAATGTTGATTTGAAGTCTATCTTGGCAGATATTAAGATAGTAACACCTACTTTTTTCCTAGGCCTATTTGCTTCAAATACCATTTTCCTTCCTTTCACCCTAAGACAGTGTCTATCTTTTATTGAGTGATGAGTTTCCTGGAAGCAAAAAAACAGCAGGATCCTGCTTTTTAATCCAGTCTGCAAACCGGTATCTTTTGGTTGGGGCGTAGAGGCCACTGATATTAAGAGTTATTATTGTGAGCCGGGCGTGGTGGTGCACGCCTTTAATCCCAGGCAGAGGTAGGAGGATTGCCGTGAGTTCGAGGCCACCCTGAGACTCCATAGTGAATTCCAGGTCAGCCTGGGCTAGAGTGAGACCCTACCTCGAAAAACCAAAAGAAAAAAAAAAAAAAAGAGGGAGTTATTATTGAAAGGTATGTGTTTATTTTTGCAATTATTCTTGTTTTGTACTGCTTCCTGTTTTCCCTTTACTTTCTTGTTTTAACTATTATTTGAGTGTGGTTTATTTTTCCCTGTTTCCTCATATGTGTGCTTTACTTTCTCTTCAGCATGAAGGATTCCTTCAAGTATTTTCTATAGAGCTGGCTTAGTTTTCATAAGTTCCTGTAGCCTGTTTATGTTGTGGAATATCCTTATTTTTCCAACAATTTGGATAGATAGCTTTGCAGGATAAAGTAATCTTGGTTGACAGTTGTTATCTTTCAGAACTTGGAATACATCTTTCCAAGCATTCCTGGCTTTTAATGTTTGAGTTGAGTAATCTGCTGTTATTCTGATGGGCTTACCTTTGTATGTAACTTACTTTTTCTCTCTATCTCTTTCAATATATTGTCTTTGGTTTGTGTGTTTGGTAGTTCAATTGTAACATGGTGAGGAGACATTCTTTTTGGCCTGTTTGGTGTTCTAAAAGCTTCTTGTAGCTACATTGGCATTTCTTTCCCATTTTGAGAAAAATTTTCTTCTATGATTTTGTTGAAAATGCCTACAATGCCTTTGGAGTGATTGTCTTCTACTATACCCTGAATTCTTATGTTTGATCTTTTCATAGTGTCCCAAATATCTTGAAATTCCTATTAGTACCTTCCCATTAGCTAATCCTTCTCTTTGTAGGACTATATTAGATCTGCCACCTAGTCTTCTAATTTAGATATCCTGTTCTTTCCTTCATCCATTCCTCTGGTGAGACTTTCCACAGAGTTTTTGATTTGACTTACTACATTTTTTCAGTGCATGTATTTCTGCCTGGTTTTTCTTCAGTATTTCTATTTCCTTAGTCATGTATTATAATGACATCCTTATTTCATTAAGCTGGTTTCCATTGTTCTCTTTCAGAAGTTTGTTTTCTTCTTTAATTCCTTTGTTTTCTTCTTGGTATCTTTGATTTCTTCTTTGATTTGTCTGAGTATAGATAAAATCATTTTTTAAAATCTTTAACAGGTATTTCATCTAAAACAGCCTCATGGGGGATAATTTCTGATGGATTTATAATTTTTGGTGGGATTGTATTGTCTTGATTCTTTTTATTTCTTGTATTATATTGTAGCAATTTTTGCATCCTGAGTTGATTTGATGCTTGAGTTTTCTAATTATCTGCAGTGTTCTTAGATGTGGAAATCCAACTTCATGTACCTTCAGGGTGGGAGTTTAAGGTGACAAGCATAGCTTTTGTAATCCAATCCAACCACAGTAGTAATCCTAGGTGTTAAATTTGCCTGGTATTCATGTATTCTAGTGCGCTGGGTGGAACAATTTACTGGCAAATTCTAAAATTCAACTAAGTTATATTTACATTCAATACAAAGCAGCACAGCACAAAGTATGCAAGTGTGGGGATTAAAAGAAACAACCTTATAAAGCCAAAATTCCTAAGGGTATGTGTTGCTCTACACCCTTAATCTTGTCATCTGGGAGGTTGAGATTTCTGTTCAGAAATGGGTTCCAGATTTGCTTGTGTCTGAATCAGACTCTGCTCCCAATAATGACAGAGGGAGAAAAAAACAGGCCCTATAAATTTGAAAGCATCAAAGGCAATAATAGCCAACCCCCAAGTACAGCTTAATTGAGAATGGTAATGTCAACCAAGAATATGTAACCTATAACCTGTCCTGACATGGAAAGAGATTAACATTTCCAGTGCAGGCCTATATACCTGATTTTTTTGTCAGTCAGTCTTGTTACCTTTCGGGGTGGCTCCCAATCTTACCAATGCTGAGCACCCACCTCTATCCCTCCTTGTTGTGCTGTGAATCTGATGTTCTGATCAGCTGTGCTGGATGCCCTGTTGCCAGGGCCTGAATGAGTTCTCTGTAGGTTTGAGGTTCAGAGGGTTGGGGGAAGGGAGAGTGTAGGAAGCCTGGAGTTATACTGGAACTGCTCAGCTGGTCCCACTTGTGTCCCCTTCAGTAGCTCCTCAGCTGGTCTCTCCTGTCTCCCTTTAAGGTTTCTTGACCCTGCAAGGAGGCTGATGTGGTTGGAAAATCCCCTTGTTTAGTCGCTGTTCCTGCAGCTTTGTGGCAGGCCAGGCGGCCATGTGGACTGGGGTTACAAGCACCTCAGGGGGATTCTGGCCAATTTCCTCCTTTTGATAGATCTTGGTTTCTTCTGATTCTCTGCTATGGATGATAATAATCTATACACCTTCATTTTTCAGAAGAAGAGTATATTTTTCTGTGGTTTTGCTTAAATCCCTCCCTAGGTTGGTTTACCATGACTTCTATGCACCATCTTACCTGGAAGTCTGATTTTTCTTTGTTCATAGTATTTTTTCACTTATTTCATAGTCCATAAAATAACTTTGTTTTCACAATTTAAAAATTGGAGTTAAAATGGACCTTGATATATCTACCACATATCTTTCCTTCCCCACTTATTTAGAATGATGCCAAAGCCATGTGATCACAATCAGAACCCACATGCCCTGATTTTCAATCAGAGCTCTTTTTGCCAAGGTGTTATATAATGGCAAAGTATTCCTATTCCTTAACTGCAGGCTTCAATGTGCAATAAGCCAACTATTAATTTTCTTTAGATAAGTTATATACACTATAATTTTAATGAATGTCTCTGTCTCTGTGTCTACACCCTTTTCTCACACATTTTCTCTATCTCCCCACCTCTCACCTGAAAAGTCAGTGCCATAGGACTGGTTCATTTTAATTTATAGCTGATTGTAATGATCCATCAGACTTTCCACTTCTGAGTCATGCATATTTCTCATTTGTAGGGCTCCCTAGTGAGGAGTTCACTCTCTAGTGACAGCAGCAGAGTCATACATTGTCTTCATAAATGCTGGGATAATGCTGAATACTGACACTGCCCTCATACTCCACACCGACATGGCCAGCTTTTACAGACTGACTCACATGTCCCTTACAACAAGACATTATTGAACAGTGAGGAGCTGAAGCAGAAGATGATATGACTGTGGTGGCATGCCGCAGTATGCCTTCCAGAGTTTTACAGACAAGACATTATCTTTGTTGATCAAGCATTAGAGCATTCCTCTTGGATCAAGAACCATGTTAGACACTAGGGACACAAGGATAGATGAGATGCAGAGCTACTGTGAGAAGCACATGCTTCCCTAAGAATACAGCTGAGTGAACCTCTGTGGTAGATTAGCTTGGCTGGGTGAGGGTGGTGGTGGCAGGACGTCATTCATCATAGAAGAACAGGAACTTCCATAAAAGTGGTCCTGGGATGCTTCCAGAAGGGAGGCATAACTAAGCCTAACCTCCAAGGTCAAACTTGGGGTAGCAGGTAAGAGACAGAAGAGAGAGCTATGACATAGACATCATTACCCACAGCCCCACATCAAGCCAATAAATTTTATCTGTCACTGGAACTGTGCTTCACACAAACCCATAAATTGTAGGCATGCTTACTTAGCTCTCAAAACAAAGTAAGGATATTGCTATGATGTTCTTTGCATTAGACAAAGAATCCAGCTATAGTTCTCAGTCTATTGCCTTTTATATCCAATTGCATAGTTCCCAAGGCTATTTGGTATCCCTGCTACCAGAACTATATTCACTTTATTCATCTGTTTTCCTCCACTATTAAATATATGAAACAGTTGACAGTGGGAGAGATGAAGGAGGGGCACAAGGTAGACAGCAATAGAGAGAGAATTCACTATCATCTCTACTCTTTCCTGGGTCTCTGAGCTTTAAAATAACATTAACATGTTTGAACTTTATTGTGCTCAACTTTTAATTGGGAAAAAACAAATTGTTTTTACAACATGATTGTGTATAACAAATGAGAAATAGGGAAGTACTGTAAAGACTTATAGCATTATATTGACATAAGTGATTGGTTACTTCCATGCATAGTGTGTGTAACACCACTCTATGTATATCAATTATGCTAACATTCACCTATATCTCTAGGCAACTGAAATAACATGTACAATATCCCAAACTCATGAACCCCTGTTTCTCAGTACTTAGAACCTATACTTTTTCCTTATAGTCCTTCATAATTGTAATATTTAATGTTAGCTCTGTCTGAGATTATCTCACTGTTCTTCATGTTTCCTGCACTTTGTGCATTGCATAGGAACACACTGAAGAGGGGAAAAAAAGCCAATGTTGTTCTCAGTAAATGTTTAAATATTTTCTAACTGAGTAAATAATGGAATTAAAAATATTATTTTTAAGTTTTATTTATTTGCAAGGAGAGAATGAGAGAGAGAGAGAATGAGAATGGGCATTTCAAGGCCTCCAACCACTGCAAATGAACTACAAATGCATACACCACTTTGTGCATCTGGCTTTACTGGGGAATCAAACCTGGTTCGTTAGCCTTTGCAGGCAAGCACCTTAACCACTGAGCAATCTCTTCAGCCAGATAATGGGATTTTCAAACCTAAATTACACAACTAACTGATCAAACTTTTCACTAGCTTTACATTTTCATTGTACAAAAAAAACATTTGTTTGGAGAGGTCTGATCATCCCTCTCCACTACGAAGCTATGTGAATAATCAAATTAGCACATGTCTAAGTGTGCAATGAAAGGAAAGAAAAATATGGAAAGGCCAAGGAATGGTTTTATAATTGATGTATACTGATTGCTTACCAATGTCAGGCACTGAACTAAACATTTTTTTTTTTTTAACATTAACTCGTTTCATGCTCATAATAGCACTTGACTCACAAACAATTACACTTCAAATTGGTACTTGGCTGCAAGGAAATTTTAGCTTAGTTAGTTACATAACTTGTAGAATTCCTCCTTACAACAGAGCTAAGTCTAAACTGATATATAAAGGCATAGACATTTTTGAAGTCAGGTTCGCATTGCTGGCAGAAAATACCTGACCAAGAGCAGCTTGTGGGAAAAAGGGGTTTATTTTGGCTTACTGACTCTAGGGGAAGCCCTATGATGGCAGTGGAAAATGATGGCATGAGTAGAGGGTGGACATCACCCCCTGGCCAGCATTAGATGGACAACAGAAACAGGAGAGTGTGCCAAACACTGGTGTGGGGAAGCTGGCTATAATACCTATAAGCCTGCCCCCAACAATACACTGCCTCCAGGAGGTGTTAATTCCTAAATCACCATCATATGGGAACCTAGCTGTTGCAGTCAGGTTCACATTGCTGGCAGAAAATGCTGGACAAATGGCAGCTTGAGGGGGGAAAAGGTTTATTTTGGTTTACTGACTTGAGGGAAAATGTCATGATGGCAGGGGAAAATGATGGTATGACCAGAGGATGGACATCATCTCCTCGTCAATATCAAGTGGACAATAGCAACAGCAGAGTGTGCCAAACACTGGCAAGAGGAAGATGGTTATAACACCTATAAGTCCACCCCTAACAATGCATGGACTCCAGGAGGCTTTAATTTCCAAATTGCTATTAGCTGGGGATCTAGCATTCAGAATACCTAAGTTTATGGGGGACACCTAAATCAAACCACCACAGGCATCCTCCAGCACCTTTGTTCTATATTATTATACTATGCCTCCTCTAATCGAACTTTCAGTGTGAAATCAGACGTTATTGGTAAAGAAAAGAATATCAATGAAAGATGGGAGAAGAGTATCTTAAAGGCAGGAAGATGGGATAAGAAGAGCTCAGTCAGAATATATGGCTACTGCTCATGAATACTGGGTGGCTCATCTGGAAGGTTCTGATGAGGTCATGCTGAAAGACTTGAGTGGTTAGCTGAATGGTTACACTAGGTTACTTGCACAGAGATGCCTGGTTGTTAAGATTTCAGTCAAGTTTGAACATTAATTTAGTTGTCAGCAAATGCCTGTTATAGAATCTTTCTGTTCTGGGTTTTGACTAGATCTCGAGTTTTTGTTTTTCAACAAAAGAGCTTCCCATCTCTGTTAACTACTTTTAGCTATCTGCCCACCACTCATTACCTTCCTTCCAACAGCCCTGGTGTCCTCTGGGCATCTATCAGCCCCATGACCAAAGCATATGAGCCAGGACGTCAATCAAATCTACATTAACCTGAAGATCTTTTAGACAAAGCAAGGGAATGAATATGAGGTCCAAGGACCTATTCTGAGAATGAACCCAACACACAGAGCAGAGTGGAACACAGTGATGGAATCAGGAATGGAGTTCAACCCGATGATAACAATGGCCCCTGGATCTCACATGTCTGAAGTCCCTTAGCTTCCTGGCTTTTCAGACAGGAGAATCACTATATTTTTGTGATTACTTAATCAACTGTGAGTCAGTTTTCTATTTTTGTGGTAGTTAGTCTTGCCAAATTAATTGGATTGATCAGCACTTAGGAAACTAGTAAGGTACACCTTTGGGTATGTCTGTGAAGCTGTTTCCAGATAGGATTAAGGAAGGGGAGCAGACCCACTGTAAATATGGGAGGTACCTTTTTGTAGACTGGGGTCCAATAGAGTAAAAGTAGAAAAAGAAGAGACTCCAGGGGCTGAAGCATCCTCTCTCTCTCTCTCTCCTCTCCTCACCCTCTCCCCACTTACTGGCCACCACACTGAACTGCTCTGCTCTACCCTCCCTCCCCACCACAATGGAAACCTCTGAAACTCTGGGCTAAAACAAATCCTTCTTCTCTTAATTTTTTCCTGGAGTATTTTGTCACAGTGTGCAGAAATAGATAATTTGCTTATAATTAAAGTCAAAATCACTAACACATCCCATAATACTAGGGATTTCTCCTAGGCATTTTAGGACAACCTGCAGCTCTTCCTGAACACAATTCACAATATTGTCTACTTTTTCATGACTATCACTTCTAGATTTCTTCACCAGTACAAATCCTAGTGATTTTTCACAGTCCTGCTCTGAACCCTCAAATCCCAAGACAGTCCCTTCTTTCCCAGGACTGCAGATGTCTTTGCACTCTGGAGTGTGCAAAAAGGCTCGTGGGTGACTGGGAAATAGCTATCTATCATCCCCAGGGCTTTCACATCAAAAGATCCAGTAGAGGTCTTATCCTGTTCCAAATGACAAATTAAAATGAATTCCAGAGCTTTTTTTTTCCTCTCACAACACAAGACACGTTTGCTTTTTGCACATTTCATTGCACTGTCTTCAGATCCAAGCTCTCCAAAGAATGTTATTATACCTTGAGCTTCTTGACACGTTTCCTAATAATTTGAAGCTTCTGACATTTATACAATAAAAGATTGCACTTCTGCAAAAGAAAAAAAAATGAATCTTTTTGGCAATCATCCTAAATCTGTAAAGATTAAATTCACTTCCCAGACACTGCTATTCCATATCAAACACAGAGTCATGCAGTATAATTAAGATAGTTGTAGAACCCTATATTTCATGCCCTGGCTGTCTGCTTGAAACTATCTTGGGAAGTTCAGAAATAATAGGAATGCTACATCTTAACCAGAGTAATTACATTTGCTAAGCAGGCTAGAATGAGCAAGAGCTATGTAAAAGAATAAAATAAATTCAGCATGAAATCAAGAACCTCTATATTCATTGTGATATAGAAACTTTGCTGACAAAAAAAAAATGAAAAAGACAGGAGAAAAAAGCTCCCTACCAGTTACGACTCCCAGGGGAATGGTAGCTATTATCCCCCATTGAGTTGGTACTTACCATACAGAGCCTGAACAATTCATACAGAAAAATAAACCATAACATTCCTGTTTATTATTACTTTAGCTGAGAGGTGGTGACATTAAACAGTTCAGCACTGCTGCTGTAAATCAGCAGGCTGGAGATGCTCTCAGCATGAGACTAGAACTCCTTGGAAACCAGTCTCATCAAAGCAACCAGCTGTCAGAATTCTTCAAATTAAACTGTTATTATAGTAGTATTCATTAGTCAGTTACTGGCTATTAAGATATTTTTATATCGGCACCATTGACATTGGCTTTTGCTTTTTTAATATTCACATTATATATCAACATGATCCAGTCATGCATGGGAGGAAGGGAAACTCTGTCAAGAGTTCTGTGTCACTGTCTAAATGCTGCTTTGGGATTTCTTGTCTTATCCATGAGCATGCTTCTCTGGGAAGCTGGACATTTGTTTGGTGGATGGAGTGGGAAGAGGGGCAGTAATAATAGATTTCAACACTAGTATTTGCCCAGAAGAGTGATAGCTCTAGCTCAGAAATTATAACTCTGAAGGCTGTGCCTGAGCCCATGATGACAGAGGCTTATATTCCTCCCATTTGATGGGTTGCTGGGTATGTGTTTAACTTTTGCTTAAATCCAGACTCAAAGAAGGTAAAATGGAATGTATGAAGAAGGAAAGAGGAAAATCAGGACAAAAATTCTGATGAAAGGAAAAGAAATATGACCACAACTGGGTTACTATTAACTTAAACAGTGTTCTTTGCATTTGGAAAAGTCCCTAAATCCTCAATTTATGTTAAGAATAAATTTAACCTTAATTATTTTGTATCCACTAGAAAAATAAAACAAGTACCATGTATTCACCCACCTAGAAAAATTGACTTATTAGTACTACCAATACCCTAAACACATCAATATGTAGTGTACAGTTTTCCATTTCTCCTTAATCTTCACATGGTATGGAGAAGTCTAATCTGTTTGGTTGAAATAGTGAATATTGAGTCCACATCGTGTATTACTCAAAGAAATGAACTAGTTAGCTGATATCAGCCTTAATTTTATTTTGTACTTTAAAAACCATCTCAAGATGTTGGCTCTCCCATTAGATCACATACACCATTCGCTGGTTCTCACAGTCATGCAGGTGCCAAGACAAAGTGTAACCCTCCTCTTCCACTGCTGAGAGGACTTCTGGCCTGAGCTATCTTCTCTGGCCCAGAACCCTAAGGTCCTCAGAGTTCAACAAGGAAGTAGAGCTGGTTTTGTTCAGCTGGAACTGGTCTGTAGCAATTTTCAGGATCCAAATGTTAAAGTCTCGGAATTTTTGCAAGGTACTGATGGTGTGGTAACAGTTTGGAATGGATGATTTACACCACAAATAGAAGAAACTGCCAAACTCTACACACGAGGATTGTGGCTGCTTCTCCTGGGAAGCTGGTTCTTACTGGGCATCAACATTCCTCTGGTTGTGACTGAGGCTCTGGTGCTATGTCTAGACCCAGAAGAATGTGTTCCCTTGATGAACACCGTTAAAGTCATTTCTTAAATTGGAAGCACTTTGGCTACCTCCAACCATTGTGCAGAACAAGCAAAGACTAAGATTCAATCCAGCCTCTGCATGGACACCTCCCTGGAGATCCGCTTCTGCTTAGAAGAGGAGTATGTTTCACTTACTCTCCTGAAGGGACCATGGCAGTCTGAATGGGGAGCTATCCTATAGCCACCTCACCCCTCAGCTACTCAGGCCCAACTTCCACTGCAGAAAGCCTCAGTGCTCACTTGGGTTTGTTCAGAAGCACTATTTAATAACAGCACATCCGTGTGTGCATTGACACAGTTCACTTGGGTTTGTTCAGAAGCACTATTTAATAACAGCACCTCCGTGTGTGCATTGACACAGTTCACTTGGGTTTGTTCAGAAGCACTATTCAATAACAGCCCATCCATATGTGCACATTGATATATTTCGGATGATAATCTAAGAAGCACAAGGAAATAGAAGTCACCAAGACATACAAAAAACATACTTTGTATACACACCAGGGTTGTTTTAACTTTGAGGTCAGCCCTCACAATGGAGTTTCTTCACAAATGACCATAACCCTTTGCAGGGCTGGGGGGTCCTTTTCTAAACAGGTAGTTCCCAGCCAAGGAGGCATGACCATAGTCTCTAGAAGACATTAAAAATATCTATGCCCAGGTTCAACCCCAAGGCTTTTGGGCTCACTGTTTGGTGGAAGAACCAAGTGTGAACATATGACGATCTCCCTAGGTAAGTATAAGAGAGAACAGTGGCTGAGAATTATGTATGCGAATGCATGTGCATTTAGAAAGGATGAAAGGAGAGCTATTAAGGGTACCACATGCAGCAAGAGTAGCGATGTCTCTCTTTGTGGCTGGCATGATGAGTTACAGCACTGTTTTCATCATGAAGAATATAGGTAGATAGCTAGTTTGTCAGTGTGGAGTATGAACACCAAAAGCAGACTGGAGTGATGGCTTAGTCAATGAAGTGCTTGTTGGCCTGAAGAGATATCTGGCTCAGCAGTTAAAGGAGCTTTCTTGCAAGGCCTGATGGCCTGGCTTTGATTCCCCAGAATCCATGTAAAGCCAGATACACAAAATGGTACATGTGTCTGGAGTTCATTTGCAGTGATAAGAAGCCATGGCACGCCCATTCTCTCTCTTTCTCTGTCTCTGTTTGCAAATAAGTAATATATTTTTGAATAATAAAGAGCTCATGGTACAAGCATTTGGACCTAAATCTGATCTCCAGCACCCACAGCAAAGCAGGTGTGGCAGCATGTGCGCCCAGCACTGGGAAGGGTCCTGAAGCTTGTCCAGCAGCTAGTCTAGCCTATTGGTCAGCCTCATCCAGGTTCAGGGCTCAAACAACAAGGTGGAAAGGGACTAAGACCCTGCACGCATGCACACCTATACTCATATGGACACTATGCACTACAAAGAAAAAAAAGCAAAAACAAATGATTTGGGGAATTTAAGACATGAGGCTAAGTCTATATGAAAGCATCTCAGAGAAACACACGCAGCTTGTCTCAAACACCAGATTCCAGAAACCCATTTGCTATTTATTCGAGGCTTTAAAATTTAAAATTCAAATTAAAGTGGGATGACGTGGAAATCTTTTCATATAATATCACTTGCTACTATATGTTTAAGTCCTAAATGGAAGCACCCTATAATATAGGGGTGTGCTGTCTTATTTGTTCTAATCACTTGGCCCCTAATTTGCTAACTTCTCTAAAATTAACCAGGAATAATTAATAAAACAACAATAACAAACATAGACTTGAAGAATTTGGGAAAGGGAAGATAAATGACAAGCACTGCTTTCTACTATGGAACAAGCATCGTGAGGGACTTTGGCTAAGTGAGTTCATTAACACAGGCCATTACTTACCATCATCTCCATTTCAGAGTCGATGAAACTGATGGTTAGTGTATGAAATGTTTTCTTTTTATAAGAAACAAAGGTCAAGAAAGTAGCAGAGAATGGTTCAAGACTCCATAACCAAGTCAAATGCTGCTTGGAAGATTAAGAGGTTAAAAAGAGGTTAATTTCTTTTCCCTTCTTTTTACAGTAGATATATTATATCAGATCTTGTGAGGTCGAAAACTACCCTTCTTCTTCATCTCTCCTACATATAACCAACTTCTAAAACTTACTGTCCCCTACTTTTATAATTTTCAAGAAAATCTCCTTCATTCTTGTATGAAATTACAGACATGTAGGCCACATTGTGTCCAGCTTTACATGGGTGCTGGGGAATTGAACTTGGGCCAACTGGCTTGCAAGTAAGAGCCTTTAACTGCTGAGCCATCTCCCAGGCACTTGATTTTTTTTTTTTTTCAGTGTGTAAAGGGATGTTAAAAGTAGTGAGGGGTAGAGATGTACTTTTCCCATGAAGAGAATCGCTGCTGCAAGGGACCAGGGGAAAACCAGTATGTTCTACCCCGTACACCATTTTTCAGCCTACTTATTCTGAGCCCCTTAGACTTCTACTTACATGGTGGCTGTAGAACCTTCCCTCCCGACATGAAAACATTGTCCTTGCTTGAGACCTAATGGCTTCTTCTCAGCAAAGGAGACTGTATTTTAGTTCTCCAATCAGTAATCACTGTATTTTAGTTCTCCAATCAGTAATCAAGTTCTTGCCCAAATAATAAAAATATCGTGGCATCCAGAAGACAACTTTCATGAAGTTCTATGAATATTTCCCAATCTGTTTCTTTTTAATTTTTAAAAAGATGATCACAATAATTATCTCTAAGATTTTCTCAAACTACCTTCCAAGTGCTCTGGTTTGAATGTCTCCTCTAAAACTCATGAAGTTTAATTGCCACAGTGATGGTACAGGCTGAATAACCTGTATCCAAAATGCTTGGGGCCAGTAATATTTCATATTACATATGACTTTGGATTTTTGAATATTTGCATATACATAATGAACTGTCTTGGGAATGCAACCCAAGTCTTAACACAAAATTCATTTATATTTCATATATGCCTTACACATAGAACCTGAAGGTAATTTTATGCAATATTTTTCTACAAAAATGATGGAAGCCTATCATTTGAGGTGAGGTGGGAAACTTTCAACTTATATTGTCATGGTGGGACTTATAAAGTTTTGGGTTTTGATTATCTAAGGTTTCTAATCAGGGGTCCCCCAGGAGGCAGCTGAGGAAGTGCACTCCTATCTCAGGGCTATGAGTGACATCACTGAGTCTTTTAAGAGAGAAACTAAACCCAGCACAGTGGCCCCCCACTGGACTCTCTCATAGGAAGGCATGCCACTGGAGAACATGTGTCCTGGCTGGGTTTGATTCCTCCTACAGTTACAGTCTGATGCTGGAACAAAGGGTGTTGGCGGCTGCTGGGAAACCAATATGTGATATGAAAACACAGATGCTACTGAGGGGCTGTATTTCCTTTTCTTGTTTTGTGTCCTTAAGCAAGAGAATTTTATCCCTGAAAACAGAGAACTAAGGCAGAGGATAAAACAGAGAAAAGGTACTATGGGAAAGTTGGGTCTCAAATAATTGCCCTTGTGATACACAATTGCTGGCTCAGTTTTCCTGCTGGTAGCAAGCTTGCTCTTTCTTCAGTCTAAAATGGAGTGCTTGGTCTTCTACGTAAGACATTGTAGAAATTTCTTTGTAACCTGTCTTAAGTTGAGTTTATAACTTTTCTTCAGCGTATGCTAGTCCCAAGCTTTGTATATACTTTGAATTCTCATCTTTACCAGTTGTAGCTACCATTCACCACTTTTTTTTTCTTTTCCAGTTTCTGAGCATCAACTTCTTCTTTTCCTGATTTAATAAGGGCTAAGTATCACTCTGTAAATTTTCTGAACCTTTGGTCCTTTCTTTTTTCTCCTGCTGTGTTATGGCGACCTCATTACTCACTTGATGCTAAATGGTAGTCAGGGGTGTAGGACTCAAACCAGCCAGCCTGGCTCCTTGGAAGCAGGTTTGGTATAGGATTTGGTGACTGAGTGGGGAAGAGGTGAAAATTCCAGCCTGACATAAGGGATTAGAATTTTCCATGGAATATTTTTCTTTGCTCTACACTCGCCATTTTGAATCCAAACTTACAACTGCAACTGCTTTAGGTGTCCACATCTGGACACACACACTCTATTTGTACAATATGGCTGTAATGACGTCTGGAGTTATAGAACATCTGGTAGGAGTGAGAGAGTCTCATACTTGTCTAAACTATAGAAGCTGTAGTTTTGTTTTTTGGCCCAGTGTCTGTATGAAGAGAAGGACTTTCCACATGTTGATGTGTATTACGTATTGGAGTCCAATGGAGGTCATTTGTAAAAATGCACTCAGTGTCCAAGCCAGAAATCCTGGAGAAGTGGCAGGGCCTGTGTGCCTTTTAAACCTGCCCAGGTGTTGCTGTCCAAGACTGTTGATTAGGTACAATAAGGACTTTTCTCTTAAACATTTTAAAAATGCCATAGCATGGATTAAAAAAATGAGTTACTTCTCTGTTCTCCACTTTAAAAGGAATCTTCTGGAGCCAATTAAAAGCTTTTGACACATAGCCCATGTTTCTGCAGGTGACAACTTTAAAAGATCCACTCCATTAGGTTTCATGCTAAGACCCCAGTGGCTATGTTCCTTTTAGCTGGCCCAATTAGCTCTCAGTCCATTCAGTTAGAGAGCAGGCATGTAAATCCCCAATACACATGTAAAATTACTTGCAATCGCCTGAGTAAAAGATTAGTTTGTGAGTTAGAAACTGGTTCTGAACATAGCTATGCCCTTGACCCCAGGTCTCCTGCCCTGCTTTGATTAGACCTTGGGTTGGGTTAGGTGAGCCCTTCAGTCCCGTCTGACTTTAGTAGACAAGACTCCATTCACACGCTGGTCCTGTGTGAACTGGCCTGGCAGTTGTTAGCAGCATCGCAAGAGCAAGAATGTTGCCTTTGCTGCTCTTCTAAAGACTGCCGCTATGGAACTGGGAATACCCGGAGCTACACGTCCTCTGCCTCACACAACCTGTTATCTAGGTATCAGGCCTTGGACTGCCAGCTTCCCGTCAACTTCAGTCCTGTTAGATCCATGACCCCTAAAGGTATTAGCTGCCTGATTGACTGATGATGACTGACATGTACACACAATTAACTCCTTAGTCTCACTGGCTCTGAAATGAGACCCATATGGCTCCAATCCACAGATGTGCCTCAGCCTTCCCCTCACAGTGCAATCGCAGTCCAGCACCTCCAGAGAGACGGGAGCAGTGATGTTTAAGCACTTCTGCAGTCATGCAGAATTTCCACACCATTGACTGATCTGTGCCACACTTAGCAAAGCCTGAGTTTCATGTGGGGTTTACAGCTGTCCATAAGAAGTTGAACATAGACAAACATGCTTGATGTTTTTCCCCAAAATTGTTTTCAAAGTTTCATTGACTAAGTGTTTGTTTGCTTTGCTACAATTTTCTACTAAATTACCTGTATAAAAATTATTCTAGGGCTGGAGAGATGGCTTAGTGGTTAAGGCATTTGCCTGCAAAGCCCAAGGACTTCAGTTCGATTCCCCAGGACCCTCGTAAGCCAAATGCACAAGGGGTTGCATGCATCTGGAGTTTGTGTGCAGTGGCTGGAAGCACTGGCACACCCATTCTCTCTCTCTCTCTCTCTCTCAAATAAATAAATATAAATAAAATATTTTTAAAAGTTATTTTATATAAGATTTAATGGTATATTAAGTTATATCTGAATACATAATGCATACCAATATACAAATACATGATACAATATACAAATACAAATATTCACAGGAATATTTGTTTAATTACACACTTGTAGCATAATGTAGGTAGCCATTTTCAATTTGGAAGTGCCTACAATTTCTTGAAGGTAGTCCTAAGAGGAAAATCTATAGCTGTAAGTGCCTATATTAAGAAATTAGTTAGATCTTAAATAAACAACCTAATGCTTTACCTTAAGGCCTTGGAAAAAGTAGAACAATGCAAACCAAAAATCAGTAGATGGGAAGAAAGAATACACATTAGGGCAGAAATTAATGAAATAGAAAACAAAAAATATAAAGAATCAATAAAACAAAGAGTTGATTCTTTGCAAGAATAAGCAAAATTGACAAACCGTTAGCAAATCTGACCAAAACAGAGAAAAGACACACACACACACACAAAATAAATAAATAAAATTAGCGATGAAAAAGGCACTATTACTACAGATACCATGGAAATTCAGAAAATCATAAGGACATACTTTAAGATCATATACCCCACTAAGTTTGAAAACCTGAGAGAAGTGGATGATTTCCTAGATTCCCATGACCTATCAAAATTAAACCAAGATAAGATAAACCACTATATAGACCTATAATAAGTATGGAGATAAAAGCAATTTAAAAAAATTTCCAAACTAAAAATGCCCAGACCCTGACAGATTCACTGGAGATTTTTTTCAGACCTTCCCAGAGAACTAACACCAATGCTTCTCAAACTTTTCCACAAAATGGAAAAGGAAGGAATATTACCAAACTCCTTCTACAAAGTTAGCATTGCACTGATCAAAACTAGAAAAAGAAAGAGCAAAAAAAGAGAGAAAATTATAGAACAATCACCCTCATGAGCATAAATGCACAAATTCTCAACAAAATACTGGCAAACAGAATATAAGAAAATATCAAAGACATCATTTACCATGACCAAGTAGGCTTTATCCCAAAGATGTAAGGATGATTCAACATATGCAAATCGATAAATGTAACATACTATGTAAATGGATTGAAGCACAAAAATTACACGATCATCTCAATAGATGCAGAAAAGGCATTTGACAAAATCCAACATCCCTTCATGGCAAAATTCCTAAAGAAACAGGGCATAGCAAAAAAAGAAACATATCTCAACATAATAAAGGTTATTTATGACAAACCTACAGCCAACCTAATACTAAATGGGGAAAAACTTAAAGATTTTCCACTAAAATCAGGAACAAGACAAGGTGTCCGCTATCCCCACTTTAATTTACTATAATACTGGAAGCTATAGCAATAGGGTAAGAGACATACACAAAATGGATACAAATTGGAATGGAAGAGATCAAATCATCATTCTTTGCAGATGATATGATTTTACACATAAAGGACCCTGAAGAAAACTGTTAAACTGAAACCTGAAAACTGTTAAAGCTGATAGGCACTTCCAGCAACATAGGAGGATACAGAATTAACGCATAGAAATCAGTGGTCTTCCTAAGTACTAACAACAAACATGCTAAGGATAAAATGAGAGACTCATTCCCATTCACAATTACCTCAAAAAAAAAAAAAAAAAAAAAAACAACTTGGAATAAACCTAACCAAGGAAGTGAAGGATATCTACAATGAAAATACTCAAGAGAGAAATTTCAGAAGACACTATGAAATGGAAAGATATCCTATGTTCTTGGAAGAATCAATATTGTGAAAATATCAATCGTACCAAAAGCAATCTTCACATTTAATGCAATGCCCATCAAAATTCCAATGATATTCTTCACATAAATAGAAAAAACGATCCCAATATTCGTTTGGAAGCACAAAAATCCTTGAGTAGCTAAAATAATTTTAAACATCAAAAATAAGGCTGGCAGTATCACCATACCTGACTTTAACCTATATGACAGAGCCATAATAACAAAAACAGCATGGCACTGGCACAAAAACATATAGATCAATGGAACAGAACAGATGCCCCAGATGTAAGGCCAGGCAGCTATAATTATCTGACTTTTGACAAAAATGCCAAAAATATTCAATGGAGAAAAAACAATCTCTTTAACAAATGGTGCTGTGAAAACTGGATATCTATATGTAGAATGATGAAAATAGATCCTTATTTCTGTCCATGCACAAGAGTCAAGTCCAAATGGATTAAAGACCTTAATATCATACCTGAAACTCTGAACCTACTAGAGGAAAAAGTAGGGAAAACACTTCAACATATTGGCATAGGCAATGACTTTCTGAATATAACCCCAGTTGCTCAACAAATAAAACTACTACTAATCAACCACTTGGACCTCATGAAACTAAAAAGCTTTTGTGAGGCAAACGACACTGTGAATAAATCAAAGAGGCAACCTATAGAATGGGAGAAAAATTTTTGCCAGACATACATCTGGCCCAGGATTAATATCCAGGATACACAAAGAATTCAAAACAACTAAATAATAAATCAAACAACCCAATTAAAAGTGAGCTATTGAACTAAATAGAGAATTTTCAAAAGAAGAAATACAGATGGCATATAAACATCTAAAAGATGGTCTACATTCTTCACCTTCAGGGAAATGCAAATTAAAAGTACTTTGAGATTCCATCTCACTCTTCTTAGAATGGCAATCATTGAGCAAATAAATGACAATAAATGCTGGAAAGGATGTGGAAAAAGAGGAACCCTTCTACACTGTTGGTGGGAATGTAAACTGTATAGCCATTGTGGAAACCAGTGTGGAGGGTCCTGAAACAGCAAAAAATAGATTTACTATATGACCCAGCTATACCATTCCCAGGCATATATCCTAAGGTCTCTTCTTATTACCTTGGAGATACTTGCTCAACCACATTTATTGCTACTCTATACTGGCTAGGAAATGAATAGAGCCTACATGTACCTCAAATGATAAATGGGTAACGTGGATGTGATACATTTATACAATGAAGTTCTATTTAGCAGTAAAGAAAAATAAAATTATGAAAATTTTAGGAAAATGGATTGATATGGAAAGGATTATACTTAATGAGGTATGCAAGGTACAGAAAGCCAAATACCACATGTTATCTCTCATATGTGGTTCCTAGCTGCAAATGTTTAGACTTTTATGTATGTTGGAAGAAAAATCAGTAGCAGAGGCCAGTAAGCTAGAAAAGTGCTATAAGGGAGGGAGGAGGAGAGGGGAGGACTTGAGATGGTATTGTATACATGTAAGTAAATGAACAGATTACTGGGGGTGGGATGGCTTAAAGTCAGGGGAAGAGATTGAGTAAAGGAAGGGTGGGGGAGGGTTAATCAAAATCTAAGAAGGCATGAATAAGCCATATGGAGACATACATTTTTGAATAGTGGTGTACCCAGAAGCCATAGATTGTTACTAGAAAAATTTCAGTGCCAGGGTTGGGATACCTTCCAGTGAGTTATTGGCCAAGGAGATCCCTGATGCCCCCAAAACATTTCAGGTCATTGCCAAGGCTCTTGGATCCCCACCAGGAATAGATGATAAGACCTTATTGCTGAAGACTTTACATGCTAAGCCTGCAAGGTCACTGAGAAATCAAGCTGGGGCTGAGCTGAAAACCTCCCTGTAGACCAGATGACAGAAAGCTGGTAAAAGCAATACTGCATGCAGCCCTATGGACAGAAGTCATCAGCAGTGATAAATAGCAGTGGACACTGTAAGCCTTAACTGTGGCCAGCCAGGCCAAATGACCTGATGGGTAAAAGAGTGGCATGTCTGTTATGGGGGAAACTAACTGCTCTCTAATTGGACTGGAGGCCTGGGAGGGAATACATGCCCAGTACTGAAAACCTAGTCAAAAGCCTATGTCAAGGAAAGTCATGAGCCCTAGGGGTGTAATGCCTGCTGTTGACTGAATAAATGCATATATTATGCCCTCCAAACTGACCTGTGTTGGGAGCTATAAGCCAAACCTCGGCCTTGTTGACAGAAACCGCCATGTTGTGAGTTAAGTTTCTATTTCCTCATCTAACGTTCAACTACCAGAAACAAAGAAATCGTACGCTTGGGTGATAACTCCCCCGTGCTGCCGGTAACTGATGAAGAAACGAGGATATTGGCAGTTTAGCCAGTAACCTTGTGCTCTTTGTTCTAACTGTGCCCCTTTCCCCCTACAACCCTATATAAACCTATATGTAAATATAAAATTTTGAGACCTTGACAAACACCTAGCTTGGTCTCCTTCTTGTGTCTGTTTCCTTCTCCCATTCAGGTTGACTTCCCCTCAGGTCTTTGTTCTACCCCTGCTGGCCGGGGCAGACCTGTAAGCACTTTTCTTAATGTTCATAGTCATATACTAATGCTAATCTCACTTTCGGTTAGAGAAGTTTCCCTAACCACTGGGATGACTCAAAGGGCACCATAGTACTGGAAGTGTTCAGCACAGAAACATCTCTATCACGCCTTCTAAGACTCAGGGTCCATTGCAGAATAGGTGGCAGAAAGAATGTAAGAGTCGAGCCGGGCGTGGTGGCGCATGCCTTTAATCCCAGCACTCGGGAGGCAGAGGTAAGAGGATCGCCGTGAGTTCGAGGCCACCCTGAGACTCCATAGTGAATTCCAGGTCAGCCTGGGCTAGAGTGAAACCCTACCTCGGAAAAAAAAAAAAAAATGTAAGAGTCAAAGGGAAGGAAGGAGTGCTTACAATGCAATCTTCCAGACACAAATTGGCTGTGACATCCATGACTTCACAATGCCTGAAATTACCTACATAAGACCCTCATAATAGGAGGAAAATATGACATCAAAATAAAAAAGAGACTTATTGAGAGGAAGAGGGGATATGATAGATAGATAGTGGACTTGTGAAGGAGAACGTGGGGGAGGGAATTTTCATGGTTTATTGTCTAATATTATGGAAATTGTCAATAAAAAAGGTGAAAGAAAAAGTTTTGTCAGTGAAGCTGAAGAGCAGTTCGAAAGGGGAGGATATGTTCATTCTCACAGCACACACGTTCACTGAACTTGCACATTTAGCAGTGGGATATAGCAGAGCCCAAGACATAGAAAACTACCCCTTGGATAGAACAACAGCTTAGTGTCAAACAGAACGAGGCTGCCTACATGAAATGGTTTAATAGAGTGTTGGTTGACAACCAAAATCATAGCAAGAAATGAAGAGATGAGAAAGTACAAACAGAAATATGACTTTTATGATGGGTAAAAAGGAGGGAGAGTAGAACAGCCTTGCATGGTGTGTCCCTACCATTCACCTCTAACCTACAGGCATTAGTGATAAAATGTGGATACCAAAAGGTAAAAAGGCAATTTTGGAATTTGAAACACAGAATTACAGATGTTGAAAGAACTTTTGGTCCCTGGGAACAAGGAAGTAAAAAATCAAACATTTGTAGAATGGTCCTCAAAAGTTGTACATGACAATAACAATTCTTCAGTTTTGAGGAAAAGAAATTGCTCACAAAATATTTGTCTGCTGGGCTGGAGAGATGGCTTAGCAGTTAAGGCACTTGCCTGCAAAGTCAAAGGACCCAGGTTTAACTCCCCAGGACCCACGTGAGCCAGAAGCACAAGGGGGCACACACATCTGGAGTTCGTTTGCAGTGGCTGGAGGCCCCGACATGCCCATTCTCTCTCTCTCCCTCTCTCTACTTGCCTATTTCTGTCTCTTTCTCTCTCTCTCTCTCTCTCTCTCTCTCTCTCTCTCAAATAAATAAATAAAAATAAAATCTTTTTAAAAATATTTGTCTGCTAGTGAAATAAAGAAGCAATACTGATTAAGTACTACACAATAAGGAAACATGAAAATCAGGCATCAGTATTCTGTGTAAGGCTTCCTAGACAAACAGAACTACAGCAGCATTCACAACTGATTCAACTGTTAAAATGTTTCACACCCACTTCCTCCCATCCTGATTTACTTCGTGGCTTGTTTTCTCCATGAACTAAAAAGAGGACCTTAAATCTGAGAAATTAGTTGAAGGTTCATGCTTCACATTCCTTAAAATTGTAATGGGTGTAGAAATACTTTCTTCTGAACCTAGAAAATCCAATATTCACTACACCATTCTCTATTGGCACAAATAAATGCTCTTTTCCCAACTCCCTGTATAAGAACAGAAGTAAGGGCCTTGCACATACTAGACAAGCACACTGCCAGTGAGCTACAGCTCCAGACTATCAGGGTTCATTCTGGAGGGTTCAATTCTTTTTTGAAAATATAATTATTTACTTATTTATATTTGAGACAGCAAAAGAGGCAGAGAAAGAGAAAGAAAGAGGGACAGAATAGGTGTGTCAGGGCCTCCAACCACTGCAAATGAATTCCATATGCATGCATCCCCTTGTGCATCTGGCTTAAGTGGGTCCTGGAGAATCAAACCAAGATTCTTTGGCTTTGAATGCAAGCGCCTTAACCGCTAAGCCAACTCACCAGCCCTGGAGGGTTCAGTTCTTAAAAATCAAGATAATTGATTTTCTCCAATTATTATTATTATTATTATTATTATTTTGATTTTTCGAGGTAGGATCTCACTCTAGCCCAGGCTGACCTGGAATTCACTCTGTAGTCTCGAACTCATAGCGATCCTCCTACCTCTGCCTCCCAAGTGCTGGGATTAAAGGTATGTGCCACCACACCCGGCTACCTTGACTTCTTTTCATAGCTATGATCTATTAAAAATGAATAATAAGCCTGGCGCGAGTTCAAGGCCACCCTGAGACTACAGAGTGAGTTCCAGGTCAGCCTGGGCTAGAGTGAGACCCTACCTCAAAAAACAACAAAACAAAAAAAAACAAAACAAAAAAAGAAGTCAAGGTTCTTAATGTTTTTGGAGTATATGGTAGCATATTTAGGAAGGTATATTGAAAAAGAATCTGGAAAACTATGTGAAAATTATAAGGAATTTTAGAAAGAACATGAAGACTGTTTTGAACTTATACTAAATAAGGTTAAGATGGAGTACATGTAATATAAATACATAAACAGATGAAGAGCTACAGGACATCAAGATAAATTGCAAAACTGCTTCCATAGTCAGAAGAAACCAAACCCAGGAGCCATAAATAATGTTTAACTAGGGCTTGTCAAACATTAGCAGTTAAGGTACTTGCCTGGGGAGCCTAGGGACCCAGGTTCTATGCCCAGTACCCACTTTAGCCAGATGCATAAGGTGGAACATACCTATGGACGCCATTTGCAATGGCTGGAGGCCCTGGTGCACCTATTCTCTCTCTCTCTCTCTCAAATAAATAAATAAATAAAATATAAAAAAGAATGTTTAACTAGATAAAACTTTAGAAGATCATGCAATACAATGACTGATTTAAGATACAAAGAACCAAGGAAGCACTAACTATGGAAATACCCCTAATAATTCACCTGGAAAGAGATGATTCAGAGGAGATTTGTAATATGAATGGTGTTTCAGAGCATAGCATCAAAAATACTAATTAATAGCAAAAGAAATAAAAATAAAATGTTCTATTGTTTCATAACTATATATTTTTTAAAAATTCTCACAAAAATGCATAAGTTGGGGAGTCTCATTACCCCTAATTTCAGACAAACTGAGATTTATTCAACTACCATTTGTTCTACAACCCTTTCACTCCACAGTGGTCTGTAATCCTTCTTCTACTCTACAGTAAATTCTCCAATATGAATTATGTTTCTTCTGGATTTTTCATTTCTACTGCTCTGTCACAATGCAAGTGTCACAATGCTTTAATGGCTATGCCTTTAAAATAAGTCTTTCTACTTGGTAAACAAAGTTCTTCCATGAGTGTCTTCTCCAAAAGTAGATTAATTTTGGGTCTTTGTATTTCCATAAAATGTTACAAAATCAAGGATTTTGTTTTGTTCCACAAAAACATAAGCAAGATTATGAAACTAAATATTATTATTAAAACTCATATTTTATCTAAATCAACCATCCTTCTCCATGAATATTGTATAGGAGTTAATTGACTACAACTCCTATAATTTTATTCAAGAATGTTTTATGTTTACTTTTTATGTAACTTCCAAAGTAAAAAAAAAAATGCTATGGTAAAAAAATTTTTAGTTACAGAAGAGTTATTTATTCTTTTTATTTCTGCATGAAAAGATTAAGCAACTCTTTGAATAGAATTATAGACAAAAGACCACATACTAACGATGTATAAGAACTGAATTCTGGGAGAGAAGAATAGAAATGTTTATCATATAAAATGGCAACTCTTTTTCGTATGTCTGGGTAGATTTAATTAACAGTAGGAGTGCTTTTTTTCTAGTTGAGTTTTTAACATTTAGAATCATCTGGCATATTCTGTTGATTAGAAGAAATTATTTCCTCTTCAGTAGCACTTAAAAATCATGAACAATTTTCCAAATTCATTTCTTTGCAAATTTGCAAATGATATCACAATGAACAGTGAAAGAAAGACTCTTATAAGAAGTATGTGTGTGTGTGCTTAAACATGATTACACAACATGAATTCTTTTTTACTTCAAGATCTTCAGGTCAATGTTGTATTCTCTGTTCTGTCCTTCTTTCTCCCTTTCCCTCTCTTCCATCTCTCTCTCTATTCATGCACACATCTTACCCCTTTCTAGAAGGTCTCATTTTCTCTTGTCACTCCTGTCAATTAACAAGTTTTCTATATGCCTACTCAATGGTATTGTGCTAAATCTATGGGGCATATGAAACCAATATTGTTGATTGCTGTTATCACATGTTAGGAAGCCCAGCACTTCAGAGGCAAAGCTGGGGACTTACAAGTTCTAGGCCAGCTTGGGCTACATAGCAATTTCCAGACCAAACTGGGCTATGAGACCTACCTTAAAAATGAATAATATAAGACATGAGCCAACTCCTAAGTTATTTAAAATATTTTTATAGAGATAAGAAGTACTAATATGGAAAAAGCAAATATGCATAGCATATATAATAAGTTCCAAACACAAGTATATACCTGTAATAAAATAAAATAAAATGCAAACAAAATTAGAGTTGTCTAGTTCTGAGAGAAACCAAAAACTATACTCCTACTTCCGTGAAGTCCAAGTTTAGCCTACTGGACTTCCTCAGTGTGTATACCAGTTTCTTTTAAGCCGAGACCACCTGTTTCAGAAAGCTAAAGAGGGTGAAGTATTCAATAGAATCCTCTTTCTATCTTTGCATCAGTGAGAGGAAATGATAGAGTTACATATTTTGTCCAAAACTTAGGTTTTTTCTTTTCTTTTTGCAGGAAGGAAAATGATCATTCTCTATGCTTATAAGTTTCTGACATCATGCCTAAGTCGGCCTCTGCATGCCACTTGCTGCTTAAATACGCAGTGATGACATGTTCCAAGTGGGCTAAACCAGACTTGCCAAAGTATACTCTCGCCGTTAAAAAGCAAATCTAGCATGGTTGGGACCTTTGTTTGTTAATGGGACCATGCTTTGTGAATAGTGGACATTTAATAAATATTGAAAAATAATAGTTTACTCTGGAGGTAGAGGTAGGAGGATTGCTGTGAGTTTGAGGCCACCCTGAGACTCTGTAGTGAATTCCAGGCCAGCCTGGCCTAGAGTGAAACCCTACCTTGAAAAACCAAAAAAAAAAAAAAAAAAAAAAAAAAGAGAGAGAGAGAGAGAGAAAGAAAGAAATTGTAGTTGGCACCTCACATTCGAAAGGCTCTTTCAGCGACCTCAGTAGCGGTGAATGTTTATCCCATACGAATCATGTTCCTTTTCTGCAAGGTCAATGAATAGTATTTTTGTTACATGTGTCTTTGGATTTTGGACAAACCTTTCCCTGATTTATTGCTTTTGTAAGTCATGGGAAAGCACTTAACATTTGGAGATTTAGAATAGTTACATATTGTATTTGTCTACACAGTTACTCAATATTAAGGGAAAATATGTTTAAATAGAACAAACTTGGATATTTGCAGTAGGTAGCACCATTTTATTGGACAATGACAGTGAATTTGATAATGTGTTATCAATTAACTTTAAAAACAAAACTAGACAAAAGACAGCTGTCCTTCCTTGTTGTTAGCAATGTGGTTGTAAAGCAAAAATCCAAATAAATTTCAACCTCTGTCCTTGCCTTAACATGCTAATGGTCTTCAAAAGTCTAAGTTATAGCTGGGTGTGGTGGCACATGCCTTTAATCCCAGCACTCGGGAGGCAGAGGTAGGAGGATTGCCATGAGTTGGAGGCCACCCTGAAACTACAGAGTGATTTCCAGGTCAGCCTGAGCTAGAGTGAGACCCTACCTCAAAAAAAGAAAAAACAAAACAAAACAAAAAACAAAAAAGTGTAAGTTATAAAAGTTAAATTTCAACTATAACCTTAGGACCTAACAATGATCATAATACTTTAGTATCCCATATTATTTATTTCAACATTATAGTTTACAGAATTTAGAAATTTCCATGCATCAAAGAAAAAGGGGCTTCATGAAGAGAGATTTGCCCTTAGTATACTCTGGACACTATCTTTACTTTAATGACTCTGTCTCAAAAGTAATGGGGTGATTCACACAGGGGTCTGTCTGGAAACAGGAACTGGCCATAAGTAACCCCTAAGTTGTTCTTCACAGCCTCCATCCTCAGCACTTCCTAAAGCTGTCAACCAGATAAGCTGAGGAGCATATTAGTTTTTGTGAGGTTATTATAATAAATTGCCCAAAATTTAGTAGCTTAAATAATAGAAACATATTCTCTCACAGTACTTCAGGTCTAACATCCAAATTCAGTTTCACTATGATGAAATCCCAATGATGCAGGGCCATGCTTCTTCAAGAGGGAACATGCTACTTGCTTCTTCTAGATTCCGGTGGCTGCAGGCTTGCACTCCTTGGTTTGTGGGGTGGCGGATTTGCCAGCTCTGCCTCTCTACTCACATTGCTTATTCCTCTTCTGTCTGTCTAAATGCCAAGTGCTTTTCTTCCAAGAATGCTTCCAGAGGCAGCTAAGGTACTCTTTGTTAATTCAGGATAGTCACCTCATCAAAAATATATATATATAATCACATTGTCAAAGCTTTACCAGATAACAGACTTCCTGAAACCAAGACCTGGTATCTCAGAATGTCCATTACTCAGCTAACTACAGGTCGCAAGTCTATTCTACACATCATGACCATGACAAACCAGGAATCTCACAGGCTCTGAACTTTCCAACTTAATCTGTGCCAAAGAGTGATACTTTTATCACCTACTCTATGTTACTCATTATTTCTCAACATACTCAGAACATGGACACAGAAATGGATGCCATTTATTGGGTCTTTCTGAAACTCAATAGGAGAAATGAGATGAAAGAAACAGCATAGGTAATAGCAAGCTGGCTTGAGAAATCCCCTTTTAGCATGTCCCACTCTGAAGAGGTGAAGAAGCAAAAACAAAGCAAGATGAGGGCGAATGAGTGGCAAGCACAGACACGCAGCCAGCATTTAACTGCTGTGCATAGATCCATTATGCGCAGTGAAGTATCTACATATGGCACCTGAAAAAAATTACTGAATTAATAATTTAAATCATGATTATGCCTCTAATTTCCTACCATATCCTACTAAATAGACATTGTAATGAAAAGCATATTTTATTTACAATTATAGTTTATGAACCCAAATGTAAACTGACAGTAATGAGAAGATGGTGTCACTAAATCCATTTTAATGTAAATTGCCACGTTTAACATATTCTGAAAGCAGTAAGGGCAGATAATGAACCTGGTACTGATATCCTTGTCAAAAATGCCTGGCTTTAAACCCTGATCTTTTTCAGACCGGGTGGTGATCACCTCTCATCATTGAAGCGTTTATTGTTTCTCCTCAGGATGCTCCAATTATACCAGTTGCTCTTCCCTGCCCCCACACCTAGCTATCAGCAAACCTGGTTTGAATGAAAAAAGGAAAGATTCCAGGTAGGAACACAAGTCTGTCTCCCTGCTGTGCTTGTACCAGGGAAAAGCAGTGGTAACTATGACCTGGACTATCTGTGTCATGGAAGAGAAGGGCCAAACTTGCCTCCACGAAGGGCCAGGCGCTGGTGCTTTGGGTCTCAGACAGTGTTTGGTCTAAGAATCTAAGTATTGATTGAAGAATGTGGTATAGAATGCCCTGCCTGCTGCACCCATTACGTCAGAACACAGCTGTGCTTCCAACCTGGAATTGGAAGCTATTCACAGATAAAGCATTAGAGACGAGCCAAAAAAATAAAAAAAAATAAAAAATAAAAAAAAAAAGAAAGAAAGAAAAAAGATCTGACTGAAGGGGAAGTGAGCTGAGTTAATACAACAGTTCATTCTCTCTCTTCCTAATTTCTGCACTCACAGATGCATACTGTGTGCTCTTGGTGGTATTGTAGGTTGTATATCCAAGAGGTCCAGAATGATCTAATGCAAAAATTCAGAGAAATTATAAAGTAATGAAAAGCCCAATGGTATTTAAATTCATGTGGAAAATGATTTGGGGAAAAATGGTTGCAATCCCTATCACATGTAAAGTATTCATCTTCTCATATGTAAAGAACCCTTAGAATTTCATCAGAAGACAGCAACACCCCAACATAACTAGGAGAACACAAGCACATGAGACGTGTAACTAATATGAAAAGATACGAGTATGTAGATTCTTGGCCTCAATAGAACAGGAGAAACACACATTGAAATTAGACTTCACCATCCAAGGGGCAACACAGTCTATTCCATGTGGGAAGATGGGGGAAAACCATCTCATCATTCAACTATAGGATGTAAATATGTTTTATTTCAAACCAGTAAAGTTATGGTTGCTATAATAAATAGGCATAACTTTACTGATTTGAAATAAAACATATTTACATATTTATTATCTTATAGTTGGGTTAAAGTCACACAGGACAGCATTACCCACAAGGACAGAATCCATAGGTTTGAAGTTCAAGTACCGAGGTCCTTGTTTTCTCACTCTTTCGGGTTGTTGACATAATTCAGTTTTTTTGTTTGTATTTTGTTGTTGTTTTTGTTTTGTTTTGTTTTCTGAGATAGGGTCTCACTGTAGCTCAGGCTGACCTGGAATTTGGAATTCACTATGCAGTCTCAGGGTGGCCTCGAACTCTCGACCATCCTCCCACCTCTGCCTCCTGAGAGCTGGGATTAAAGGTGTGCACCACCATTCCTGGCTCTTTGGTTGTATTTTGTTTGTAATTATCAGCTGAAGGCCATCCTCAATTCTACAGTCTGCATATGTCCTTTGTTTCATAATCCTCTTCTTGCAAGTCCATTGCAAAGATCTTCTTACAGCACATCCTTGCCCCAGGCTTCTGCTTTCTCCCTTGTAAAGGAGCCATCCCTTATCCTGGGTCACAATGTAGTTGGGGACTGATTGAACTATGATATATCCCCTTGAATGCAGATATGAAAATATGATGGATAAACTTTGCATTTCCATGTAAAGGTTTTCAGAAATGGCATATGTATATACACTACCTGAGTCAATGTACTAATGAGCTAATATCATATACTCTTAAAAATCCCTACACTAAAGCCTCATATGTACATATAAACTATATTTATAGGTTTCATCAATACCATATAATACAGTCTGTTGTGTATTCAATTATATCGTCATACATACAAATATGTAGAAAAAGATTATATTTATGTTTAGTAAATAAAAACAAATAAATATAACATAAGAAAAAGAGACCTAGACCAGGAAAAGATAAGAGCATGATTTCTCAGTTAGGCCTCTTTTTAATTGCATTTTGATATTTGAGCCCTGTGATTGAACTACTTATATCAAAATATAACATTAAAGTAAAAACATTGTAGGTAAAAATCTGGCTGTCAAGAAAGCACCAGAATGGAGTAACCAGCTATTTTCCCCTATATTGGAAAAATGTGAGCTAAACATCAGGTTATCTGACCAGCAGATGGATTGAAATGTCCATTAATGTTTATTTCCCTAACATTCCCTGTGCTTTTCAGTTACTATGAGTATCCCATTAGTAAGAACATAATGATAAGTTTTACCATTCCATCTTGGCATAATCTTTCCAGTTTCCTAGAGTGCAAGCAAAAAATATGAACAAAGAAAGAGTCACAGATAGAATCTACAGAAATATCCCATGGATCTTTCCCTTCTTTCATCATTATCATCATCATCATCATCACCTTTATTCTGTGTCTGCATGATTTGGTAGATATAAAACACACTACAATCTTGTCAGTATTTCCTCAGAATGACAAGATAATGTGATCTTTATTTTATTTTCATAAATGTTTACCCAAACATATATTGTTACATTTGAATAAGAAAGATTACATCTATTTAAAGGTACATCATAAATATTTCAATTAAGCTTTGTATGAAATTCTATGCATGTAATGATCACTTTAAATGTATTCTTTGAGCTAGGGAGATGGATTAATGGATAAAATACTTACTGCACAAGTTGAGTGCCTTACTACTTCCAGAATCTATGTAAAGTTGAACACTAGGAGGCATCTTTAAATCCCAGCATACCTAAAGCAAGATTGGAGGCAGAGATAGAAGAATTGCCTGGAAGGTCATGGGCCAGCTAGTTTGGCGAACATAAGGGTAAAGAACAAGAGATCTTGACACAAGTAAGGTGGAAGGTGGGGACTGACACCCAAGGTTGTTCTCTGCCCACCACGCATATGTGACTGCGCACATGTTCCCCCCACATGCCACACACAAAATTAAAAAGACATGCTGTTTATCAATCTATATGTCTTTCCACTTTATGTTCCCGAGCTTCTTGATGGATTCTGAGCCTTCTCCTCAACCCTCATCCACCTGCTGCCCATGTTTCATGGCTTTCCAGGCATGTTCAAGAATCTTTTCAAAGCAAAGACCAAGAATGTCTGGGCATGTATATATAAAAGACAATGAACAGGGAAGAGTGGTTACTTTGCAATGAAAAGTATACTCTCTAAAAGGAAAATGTCCCCCAGAGGTAGAAGAAAAGGCAGTCATCTAATCATTTGTATTTCAATACTAAAATATGACTGTTGGGGTGTGCTACATGGTATCTATTTATTTCATTTGTATACTGACTCATTACAGAACCAGTCCTATGAGTTTAAGGAAAGTGTTCCTAACATGAATTCTGTCTGGGCACAATATCCCACCTTTGTAATGTTAGCATTTTGGTAAATTTAAAGATTATGCATTTCAGCCAGGTCTGGCCTAAATAATGAGACCCTATGTGAAGAAGGAAAAGGAGAAAAACATGGAGAAGTAGAGGGAAAAGGGGAAAGAAAATGAGTGGGGCAAGGAGAAGGATGTGGAAAAGGAAGATGTGGAGGGAGAGGAAGAAGTATGTATGATGTTAGTCTGAACACTCAGATACTTCTTTCATTTTCCATTTTGTTGGAATAACATCCTTTTGTGCCAGTCTGCAATTAGTGAACCGACCCACAAACGTCCTCTATCCCACACACCAGCTACTCTTCACACTGAAATCTGATTAACTCACCAAGCCCCGGCACAAGAGAGTGTGGTAGGAAAGCATGGCTGAAGACGAAGCTTTGGGCGGGAAGCCCACTCCTCCATTCAGCAGCAGAGGGCTTCTTTCATGTGACTCACCTCCTGAATCACCAGGGTTCCTACCAATGAGAGATGGTGCCTTAAAGAGCTATTTCAATGACTTCAAGAAGTAATAATCGGGCAGGAGAGATGGCTTAGCAGTTAAGCGCTTACCTGTGACGCCTAAGAACCCCGGTTCCAGGCTAGATTCCCCAGGACACACATTAGCCAGGTACACAAGGGGGCGCACATGTCTGGAGTTCTTTTGCAGTGGCTGGAGGACCCGGTGCGCCCATTCTCTCTCTCTGTATCTGCCTCTTTCTCTCTCTGTCTGTTGCTCTCAAATAAATAAATAAAATAAACAAAAAAATTAAAAAAGAAATAATAATCATGCCATGTATAGCCATCTTTGACTTTCAAGAAAGATCCATTACTCTCATTTCTAAGACTTGGGATTCTTCCATAATTCATATTGATACAATAGAAAAGTTGGAACCCACTTAAGAAGCACCTGTTATGAGCCTGGCGTGGTGGCGCACGCCTTTAATCCCAGCACTCGGGAGGCAGAGGTAGGAGTATCACCGTGAGTTCAAGGCTACCCTGAGACTCCATAGTGAATTCCAGGTCAGCCTGGGCTAGAGCGAGACCCTACCTCGAAAAACCAAAAAAAAAAAAAAAAAAAAAAAAAAAAGAAGCACCTGTTACTACAGAGATAAATTTATCACAGACTATTTCAAAACAAGAAAAACATTAGCTGTGGAGGAATATATTGATTTATCCCCTGTAACCTCAAATGTTTTAGAATCCAAATTTGCATTGGTATCTTGACAAGGCATGGCTGCTATCCCAGAATACACCTTAGGGGATCCCCTTGCTCTGTTCCTGAAGAAGGACCTGGGCAGTCACAGAGTCATCCTGTTCCTTGTAAGGCAGGCAGATATTCTTCTGAGAATTCAGATAAAGCCCATGCCAATCTGCCCATGATTTAGAAGGAAAAATGGACTAAATTCCCATGCTCATATATGTTCACATATACTCATTTTTATTACAAGCCAGCAATGGCCTTGTAATCATGAAAATAAATAACCAATTTTGAATTCTGTCACTTTACTCAGGCTTAACTTTATGGAGCTTATCAAGATTCCACTTTAGACATCAGTGTGAAGATGCTCTTCACAAAATATCCTCTCATCCTAATAGAAAGGAAACAGTCAAGCTAGGCTCAGCATGTAGATTATCCTGGACCTTATTTTAGGAGCAGGGACTAGAACTGGAATTGAAATGGCTGGGCTGGAGGCAACAGACAAGCTATCCGACCAACCCTTTTCTACTTGATTTTATCCTTCAGGGAAACAAACATGAAAACCTTATTAAGTCAGTATGGGCTCATCAGAGCAAATCACAGTTCTAAGAAGCTCTGATTCCCTAGCCCAATAGATGCTCCACTGCTGTTTAATTAAAACATCAAATAACTCAAAGTGGTCCAGATAGTAGTGATCTATGCTCTTCAAATTAGTGATGTTTTCCTTGTTGTCATGAATGGGGTGTAGATAATGAAAACAGAATACCAAAGAGTATGATTCCTATATGCTCAGAATATCCACCTATTTGCACATGTGTGAGCATACGTACACACACACACACACACACAAGTAAGCAGCTGCACAGACATAAATACAAACTTAGTGACTGCTTGAGACACTTCCTAGTAGCTAACCAATATCTAAAGACAAGTTTAATTCTTCTCAGAATCCCATACATTAAAACATGCAACCTCAACTTAGTCTCTGAATCAATTCTGAATCAATCTAAAAGCTCCCCTTTCATTATTTTCCTGGACAAAAATTTGGCCCTGTAAATCATACTAAAACATGTCTGTCCAAAATATACCACACCCCAATTTATTCAGAGTAAAATTAGAACAAAGTCTTTTTAGTTACATCAGTGAGTCTACTTGGATCAAACCTCTTGTGAACCTAGGTCAGAAGAAATGTTTACTATAGTAAACATTGAAAAAGTTGGGGGAACGTTACTGAATCCAGAGCTACCTTGGTTTTGTTTGTAATTACTCATGGGAAAGGGGATCAATACATTCTTCTTTTGGTGTTTTGTCAAAATTACAAATAGGTGTTCCCAGCACAAAGCAGACTGCTGCATCTAATTTGGCATCATGTGTCTGGCTTGGTCACTAGCTCCAGGCCAAGTGAGAGGCAGGCATAGGACAAAAGGGCCTGAATGGAAGGTAGCCTTCACCCAGGTTGCCCACAGGAGGTCTGTGCCCATTTCTCACCTCTGAGCATCTGCACAGAATGCTTCACCATGAGATGAGCCTGCCAATTTGTCACAAGGTTTTGTTTGTGTTTCGTTCTTTTGTTCTGTTTAATCACAAAGCAAATGCTTGCTGGCTACTGCAGGATTAAAGTGTATGACAAAGATAGAGAAGCTAAAATGAGCCGTTTCCTTAAAACATGTACCGCCGGTAGCCTTTGCAAGGCACTTTGTCATGTGCTGAGTCAGAAGGAAAGTCCAATCCTTGCAAAGCCTTGGTGGGACACTTCACACACAAGATACTCATTGGTGGGACTCTGAAAAATATGGTGCTCTTTATCTCTCTCTCTCTCTCTCTCTCTCTCTCTGTCTGCACATAGTGTGTCTGATGTGGTGTATGTAGACTATACACATGTATGTGGTGACGTAGCACCTCGTGTGTTTACCTGGAGTGCCCCATGTGCTAGTATGCATGTCTGGAGGACATCAGATGCCCCTCATCACTCACTCACTTGCTTTTTCTTTGTAACAGAGTCACTTACTGATCCCTAGCTTACCATTCACAAGCCCCAGGAAGTCTTCAGTTTCTGTTCCCCACAAGACTGGTTTACAGACACGAGTGGCTGTGCCCAGATGTTTATGTGGGTTCTGGAGATTCCAACTCTGGCAGTTTCATCTCAGGCCCCCATGCTTGTGCAGGAAACAAACCTGACCACAAAGCCACCTCTCTAACCGCGTTGTCTCTTTTTCAGACAGCTTTCATACACCAATTTTATGTCACAATGGTAAATTTTCCAGCACAGTTGGTAATTTTAAGAAATTATTATACTATCATAAAATCACTGTATATGAAATTTTATAAAGCCTTTTTATTTTCTTTTTAAATACTTGTAGAAGAGTCATGGCATAGCTGGAGGAGAAAATACCATTTAGTTACTACTATAAGTAAACATTTCTGTATTCAGTGGTTATGCTTTCCCTGGGGTAAACTTGAGATAACTGCCCATTGAAAACTACAGTATGTTTGAAGTCCAGATGTAACATGTATATTTGGTAACAAAAGTGGCATATCTTACAAATAATGAATTTAATTTACATCTGGATATCTGCAATGTAGGAAGAAAATGACCAACTAGCATTTTCCAGGTCTTTTTATTTAATGTACTACTCAATTAGGAATGGATTTCTTTTTCAATTCTGAGATAAGGTTAAATTGCTGAATTTTATCTTTTGCATGACTGTGGCCATTATTAAATTCACGTGCTGTTTCTATCTGCCTGCTGGATGACTTGAATACACTGTATGAGCTACTTGCTGAAGTAGATGAGGGAAGGTCTGTGATGCTATAGGAAAGACATATTCTTATACAGGAATGGGCACAAATACAGTACCTAGCTGAGAAGCTTTGCTCACGAATGCTTTCATATAGCAGATTCTAAAGGCTAGTCTAGAATTTCCAAGTATGATACTGTCCTATGTTACTAATTTCTTGCCTAAGCGGCCAGGTATCCTGAGTCATGAAAAGTAAGTAGATTGGCTTGTTATTAGATTCATCAGACACCTTTCTCCTTCTGCCTGGAGCACCCATGAACCTCAAGACGTAGTGTTGCAGCTTGAGAGGAAAGCCTATAATATGGGGATCTAGCTCTCTCTCTTGTTTTCAGTCTAGATGCAAATAGATATCCATAGTCATAAACAACTGAGATCAAGTGATTTTACTTATATGTAAGAATAACTTCTTTCCAGCTTTTACTTCCAAGTGCTTGCTGGCATAGTTATCACAATTAACATTTTTGAATGTTTTCTGGCTACTAAGCAGGCTAACTATGTAAAGAAATAAGGTTTAATTATCACACAGTATAGAAGGCTGAATTTCCAAGATCAGGGATCCCAACTGGTTTGTGAAGGAAGGAGTGATCAAGTCCTAAAAGACCTTGGTAACAATTCAAAGTAGGGTTCATCACTTGCTTTTATAGCACCTCACGGGTCCCTTAAACTACTCTTATTCCTTCTGAAAGCAGAAACCCATCATGACCTTAGGACCATGGGTTAGGCCCCATCTCTCACAGCTTCATTCATCTCCCATATCACTACCCTTGGGACCAGACTTCTAACACATGAACCTGTGAGGACACACTTGAACCACATCCAGACCATGGCATATCATTGACTAAGTATCTTAAAATTTCATATTATGTAACATTTCATACAATCAAAGGGCATATATAATGAAGATTTTTAAAGTGGGTCAGTGATCTCACCAACAACCCTGAAATTCAAAGATTAGTGATTTTAATATGAAATGTTCCCATGGACTCAAGCAATGGAAGATGCAGTCCCCAGCTGGTGATATTAAGAAATGATGGAGACTTTACAAGGTGGAGGACATAGGCCACTGAGACGTGTTTCTAAAGTTCCCACCTTCTCCCTGGTCCATCCTTGTTATAGTTCTCTGCTTCCAGGCTGCCATGAAGTGAACAGTTCTGTTCCACCATGCCTTTCTGCCTTCATACTCTGCCTCAGAACACATTAGAAACAATGAAGCCAGACAACTAGGGACTGTAACCTCCAAACCCATAAGCCAAATTAATCACTTCTATCTTTAGGTGGACTTACTTGGGTCCAGTAACAAAATTTTGTCACAGTAACAAAAAGTGACTTAAAACTTAGAGTATCACTAATATAATATGCATTGTGAACATTCTTTTTCTAACTTTCTGGCCAAAAGGAAAAACCATCTTGAATTTAGCTTATGTTCTTGTTCTTTAAAAATAATTTTATCACATGAGTCAACATTACTATACAGCATATTGCCTAGGTTTTCTTTGAGCTCTTCAGAATTAATATCACAATAATTCTTAGCCAATGTTGACTTGCTTATTTTCCATTGTTTCATGGTCTTCTTATATCCAACCATCTGTGTTTATGGGATCATAGTATCCCTTTTGTGAGAACGCTACAAATGATCAATTCTACTAGTGGTGGGTAAGCACATTGATCCCTCTCTTTGCTCTAATAAACAATGTTCACAAATACAAGTCTCCTCCAAGACTCTTTTGGGATCTAAGTCAGCCATTACTCTAACAAGAGGTTCAGAAGCTATTTCTTAAAATCCTGTTTCCAAGCTAAAACTTGAGAATGTTGTTTTAATGTAATAAACAAGTGCTAAGTTGCATTACACAGTGAAAAATGACCTGTGGCAAAAGAAGTTCAGGCGGCATTTTGAATATACATGTGAACAGGTTATGGCACTAAATGCTGGAAAAGGTGATAAGAAACCAAGAGTATTAATTCCAGGCAGATTGTTTGCAAGTCAGAATCAAGCCTATTCCATTATAGCTGAATGACCTTATATAAGAAGAATTGTATCTAGATCTGGCTATCCTTAGAAGAGCAAAGAACCTTAGTAAGTATGTCTCTTAACGTTGTTAAGACTGCACAACTTCAGTTAGATGCTTTTTAAAATGATGATCACAAGCATTCACCACAGCTCTCTACTGTAAGAGGCAGAAACCCCAGCCTAAAACCAAAAGCAAAATGGCAAACGCCTGGATCATGTTGCTACAAAGTCTGAAGTAGTGCCAGCTTCATCTGTGCTTTGAGTCAGAGCTTCAAACAGAATGCACAAGGCCTGGTCTTTTTCTGGATCTTGGCACTACTCTTATCCCTGTTGACCATCAGTGCTGTCCAATCCGTGATTTAGGGCTAGAGAAAACCAGCGTGCATTTCTCTCAGCAATCCCTGCCACATGTTACACATGTATTGGGCTCTGGCTGAGTCACATGCCAATCCCCATGTCAGTAACTACAGCCAAGAAATTGCAAGGGTCAGCTTGGCCAGGCCTTCCTTACCTGCCCACTCCCGGTCAGAGAACATGTCACCCTGTGAGCTGAGGTGGGGAGATAAAGCATTTCACCTGGAATGTAGTGGGGCACACATCACAGAAAAGCATGGGAAGACTGCCAAATGACTGATTTTCATTTCAATGTGTTTGTGTTATTTTCTGTTTCTACAGAATTCCATTTCAGATTCTACATCTCATCCCTAATTTTCTCAGTCTGCTTTGATTTTGATGGAGTTGTTTCACATTTTCAAAGTTAAGGAGATCCACAAGTCAGGATGTGGGTATCAAGCCTCATCACCCTTTATAGCATCATCCCAGGAAAGTACATTCCACACTCCCAGGACAGTGACAGCTCTCTGTGCGTGTAGAGAAGATGCCTCTGTGCCTGCAATCTCCCTCCAGCATGTGTGAAGGGGATGATTATTTCATTCAACATATTTAAATATTCCAAAGCAAGTTTATGCATTTTACATTCAAATTTTCTCTTAACTTGAGCTTATCAATATTTCAGCTTTGGCTTCAGTTTTCTCATCATCCTGACAAGATTTCATATATCAACTGATGCCAGAGGGAATCTTTTCCTTAGCACCTGGTATAAAATCTGGCACTACACTTTGACGAAAAGGACTGTCTTCACAAGCAGTCCTCACACAGTGATACTTCCATTGGTTCATTCCTGTGAAACACATAGGAAACATATGCTCATTAGTTACAGGAACCAATTTAAATGATAATGTTTCCAAATGGCCGACATCAAATCAACGTAGGGAGTAAACATCACTGTAACATGGTAACCACGCAATGAAGGGCAGCTGAGCATGAAGGTGATTATCAAGGGACAGGGTTGGTAAGGACAGGGCAATCTACTCACAGACAATAATGCAAATATCTCACACATTGCCCTTGATTGCTTCTCAACTCTATGCCATGCTTTTTTTGCATGCAGGTTAAAAAAAATGCTAAAACCTTCCTGGCATGTTCAATGTCTATTAAAAGCCAGTATAAAGATATTTCACATGGGGAAGATGGACTGGAGTGTTTGGTGTAAAATTTCATGAATAATTGATATGAATGTTACTATTCCATTGTTGTTACATGTTACATGATTGTAAAATTCAGATGATCACATATCACATAAACTAAAGGTACTGTTGTAGTCAGCTCCACTATGCTGGTATGAACACCCAACCAGATACAGTTTACAGGAAGAAGGGATTTATTTCAAGCTTACAGATCCAGAGTAAGTTCCATCAATGGTTGAAGAAGCTGGCTCCCTTTCACAGATGCACACAGAGAGAAATCACCCAACAACCACAGCCAAAACTCAGATTTATCTCAACACCTTTTGACTGGCATCCAGATCTGGCCCCAAACTCACCTTAGGGCTGGACTCCGGGATCTGCCCTCCACACCCCAGTGACACGCCTGCTCCAGCCAGACAGCTGGACACCCAAGTTACAAGTTTAATTTTAATAAAAGACCCGAGACCATGGGGCCGCACATTTACATGATCTCATTCAAACTACCACAGGCACTATCCTAAAATAATACAAAAAATTATTTTGTAAAACAACTGGGGAGATTGTTTAGTGGGTAAAATGTGTTTGTAACTCTAAAACAGGCAAGTTAAGGAGAAGAAGTAGCACGAAATGGAACCTAAAAGGCAGTGTAGATCTCGATTGTTGCAAAATGGAGGTATCACATATTAAGTGTTTTAAATGTAGACAAGGAAGAATAATAAAGTGAATTACAATCTTAATACCCAAGTAACTTAGCTCAAAGCTATAGGTGAAACTGTAAAGACATGGGGTACTAAAATCATAGACAAATATAGAAAGCCCTTTTACCTGATTTCCCATTATATATATATATATATATATATATATATATATATATATATATTAATATTTCTTGTGTTTTCTTTAACAAAAATGGTACTTAGTTACTTGGAATTATTAACCAAATATTAAGCAACACATCTTGCTTCACTGTGCTATATTTGTGAGATCCTTCCTGGCACATCTTGCTTTGTGGGTGCTGTGTTATAGTTGTGAGATCCTCCCTGGCAGCACAGACCTAGCTTGGAATTGCCCAGTGTGTTCTTCCTCTATTTCATGCCTGACATCACTGCCATCAAACCCTTTAATTCACTAATGCAATAGGTAAAAGCTCCAGATTTTAATTGTTATCCTTCTAGTTCTTTCAGCTTTTAAGCATATTAGAGAATCTTTTATAATTTGGCCAGCTTGATATTTCTGTGCAAAGATTCTGAGGAAATTTTTACACTACATGGATAATTTGGGCATCCTGCCTCAGCCTCCTGCACTTAGGAGCTGAGCCAGAATTGTAAGACTGAGGTCTGCCAGGGGCACATAGTGACACCCTGTCTCAAAAAAAATAAAAAAATAATATTTAAAGAAACCTGAATTATGAAACTAAAAGGGATATGTGTAAATTCTATTATTCTTGTCACTTTGTTTTATTCTAAGTTTTGTATCTGTATTCTTAATTACTACATTAAAATACATATAAGTGACATATTTACTTTTGAGGAATAAAAAATATTTAGATGACGGACCACTTCTTTAAGCTTCAGTGATAAATTTCCCAAGAAAATTACAGGGAAGAATAACAGAGGCTCAGTTCAGCTCCAGGGTGGGGAACTGCTCACAGAAGTATCGAACCACGGAAGCTCACATACAACGACAGTACAGCTGTCATTAATTTTGCAACAAATATTTTCTTTTCTTCTGGTTGAGTCAACTCATTGTGTGAACTGATGAAAAAGCTTGAGTCAAGAATAGTGGTTAGTATTTATGCCAATTCCTGATCTTGTAAGGGTGACATGGCCCTTACATTATCACTGTACTGAGGGGCAGTAGGCACCCAGAAAGATAAGTATTGATTCCAAGAGGACCCCAGGGTCCTTTTTGGCACATATATGAGCCTGTCCCCTTGGCTGCTCCAGGTATTACAGTACTCACAGCAGGTTCTGGCCTATAAATGCCATTTTATAATATACATTTGACTTCATTGGCATTTCTAACAGCAGGCCTCAGAGGCTGACTGGGCTTCACATTTTATGAAGAGTTTAGGTGGATTCTATTAACACTCTGCCTTGCTGACCCCCACCTCACTATGACAATATGCATGCAGTCTGCAGTCCAGGTGCGCAGGCGGCCTGAGCGATACGTAGCTGTGGGACAGCTGGAAGTGCATTCTTCGTTTCAGTGTTGTCAGGACGCTGGCAGCCTAGGACAGGGGAAGCTGGGATTCTTCTGAGAACAAATCATAAACGGACTGACCATGTCAGGGAGGCCATTTCCCTTGAGGAATCAGTGCTTCTGCAGTTAAGCAGAGATCCATGTTTGCTTTCAGCTTACTTGGGGTTTAATTCAAAGATTATTCCTCCTCTTGGGATAAATACCCACAAGTTAACCTGAATTTAAGAGAATGATTTTATCATATATTCAGTTTCATAAAGGCTGGTTTTTCATTTTTACTTTTTTTTTTTCAAAATTAGTAACACTCACCACATTTTGTATGCACACACAAGCCAAATCAAACAACTTCTGTTCTGAGATTTCTCTTTGAAAAGGCTCAAGGCTAGGAAACCCATCCTGATAGCAACAGTGTCGATAGTTGCTCTGTGGCCTATTAAAGGGTATTTGATGACCTTTCTAAAACCTCTCTTATTACCTTCTTCCTTGTGGTGACAGTCACCCACTGTCAGATTGCTAGGAGAAGCAAACACATCCATAAGCAGATATGCTGGGGTCTGATTCCTCCTTTTCTCTGGCTGCGAAGTGTATGTCTCTGTTGCTCACACACAACACTGTAATTGACTCTCTGGTGCAGCTGCCATTGAGCCTTTTCTGTAAGAAGTCATATTAGCCTTCCCTTTAATGCGTTCAGGGTAATAAGTCATCCTTGACATTCCCCATTCATACAACAAAATGTCTGTGTTACAGAACCAGCCTCGAGCTTATCAAATAATTAATACCAGATTTGTAAGTGACACCAGTGATGTCAGGCTTTTGTATTAAGTAGGACCTTGATCCCCAGCACTTACTGGTTGCAATCCTTTGCCTAACAGATAACATCTGCCAATGAGTAATGCTTGGTTTCAGGGAAGAACAGCTTTTAGTGATTTTATTTCTATGAAGTTTACTAGGTTGCTAACACTGGAAGCCAAATGCTTTTGTTTAACCACCATGGAGCAAGAAATGGCCATGCAATGTGTATCACAAATTTGAAGCCTTAAGGGATCATATTTAAAGATGATACACCCATACAGTTTTTGGCAGCAAATAACTTCATAAATCATTAATGAGATAATTGCCTTAATACTTCTGGGTGACATCAGTCTTTTGAGTAGGAAGTAGAAAGACAGTCCATGGCTAGGATCAAACTGGAAATTCTGAGTTACTATGTTATCTAGATCTGAAACGAAAGGGTGAAGCACTCCCGTGCCAAGTTTCTCAGTGCTAGAGTGGGAGTTGTCAGGTAAGTAAGAGTGAAGTCAGCTTTAAGCCACAAGGGTGAGACTGGGAGACCTCCAAGTGACCTCCTATTTCACATCACACAGATGCACACAGCCACACAAGCAAGCACCTAGAGACATGTGATCTACACAGGTTGTGACGCACAGACGTTTCCATCTGGCAGCTGAGAGGACCCAGAAGCCATGACACTGCAGTGGAAGCCAGCATTGTGATTATGAAATCCATTCTCCAATAAAGGTTAGCAAGGAGAAGTGGACAGCTCAGGATTGGGGCAGTAGACATGTAGCATGAGGCTGAGCATCCTGCAGTGCTATGAAGTGAGAAAGGGCTCAGACAATGCCGTGGAACGCCATACTGTCTCACATACCAAAGAGACACAGAAGTTACATGAGTAAGCTCCAGTGACCAAATGCATAACAGATGGACAATAAAATAGTACCAGATAAGGACTCATTTTTCATGATCTATACTGATACCAAACAATTAAAAAGAAATGCAGGAGAATAGATCAATCTCCCGTCTATCACACTTCCCATTCCTTTAGGCAAGTGTTTTACCCTTGAGTAGACAGACCCTGACTCCTCACTCCTTCATGGAGGGTGGATAACACGGCCTCTGGGTGAGGGACACAGCTTGAGATAAGGGCATTCTACCTCATCAGATGGTCAAAGTGAACATCCACAGTGATGGCATGGGCATGTGAAATGATGTCCTAGTGGGACTTCTGACCATTATAGACTTCCAAATGCCATGCCTCAGTGTAATCATGAAAAAACAAGAGACAAATATCAGTTGAGAGACAACCTACAACACACCTCAGGAGAATCAGTTAAAATGCCAAGGTACACAAAAATGAACTCTGAGAAATTATCCAAAACAAAAGGAGTCTAAGGAAACAGGTGACAGAACACTGTAATATCTGGGACAGCATCCTATAAAAAAAGATAGTATAAATCTAAGGAAATCTAAAGAAACTGTGTAGATTTTAATTTATCATGATGTTTCAGTATTGACTTATTTATCACAACATATGTAGGTAATACAAAATATCTATAACTGTAGAAACTATATATAGTTTGTTGAAGAGCTGTCTTTGCGTCTTTTTCTGTAAAAACCTAATTTTATTTTAAAATTTAAAAGCTCATTAAGAGTTTTTTTAAATTTTTTTACTGCTTAGTATTATTATTAATAACAAGATGTTTCATATGGATACATCATGTGTCGGTACCCTCGTCTCTGTCCCCATTCCACTGGGGATGCTCCTCAGTGGGGTTGCAGGTATTCCAAAAGTTTTTTTTTTTTTAATACACCCTCCAAATTATTCTTTTCATTATCTATCCAGTTGAGTGTCAATATTTTATGGTATCTATGCTAGATTATTATTCTCTGGTGCTTTGTAGATGTGTGAGTTGTTTCTTCAATCATAGTCTAATTTTACCCTGCGAATGGTCTTTACAGTTCTTAGAGGAATACTCCCTAAGTTATTCATATGCTGTCAATTTGGTTATTATACACTTTCTGATAAAAGACTACCATAGCTTGACTCTTGCTTTTATTAAAATTCTATTATGATTATCCTTCTCAAAACACACTAAACTCTGGTGAGCCTCACTCAGAGAGGTAATGAGGATGGGATGTATCATTGCAAGCCTAATTCTGCCCATTATATTCCTGCCTCTCCATTTATGCTCGTCTGAAAGTGTTATTTGAGCTGGAAGATCATTTGGTAACCTTCAGATTACTGCTGGGTAGCTTCGGTGGGAAAGAAATTACCAATGCATTAAATTTGAATTAGCTCTGAGAAATCATGCAGATGTATGCATGGAACATTATAGCAGTACCGTCTCCCAGGCCCTGCAGAATTGCTTTTATGCAGTTTTAAAGAATCACTTGAGCAACCTTTAAATTGCACACATGATGAAGCTGAGCCAGCATCTTCTGCTTAAGAAAAAAATAGAAAAAGAAAGAAAGAAAAATCCTGTGTCCCAAACACAGCCTTCCAGGGAGCCATCCTTCAGAGAAACCTGATTGCACAGGGATGGCCGCTGAGTGGCCTGTTGGGTCTTCACTGAGCCATATTAGAGTGCCCTGGCAGAGTGACGGCAGAAGTGTCACTTAGACTAATGATTATGAATTATGCAGAGGGTCACATCCTCTTAGTTACAAGTCATTTACATGCCTTCCCTCTTGACTGCCAGGCCCGGCTCAATTGTTTTTTCCTCCTACTAGGAAATAACTCATTGAATAGATGTTAAAAGCTGGATTTATTGACATTCTTTTTTTTTTTTTTTTCCTGTAAAGGCCAAGCTTGCACAACAAGCAACTAGAAAAAAAAAAAAAGACACTTGCCCTCATTGGAATTATTGCAAAAATGAGTCTTGGTTTATTTATTTATGTTGGGGTCAGGGTGCTTTCCATTTTGAAGGTCCGGCACTTCTAACCTCTCACTGTCTCTCACTCTTCTACCAGGATGAAAGTGAATAGATGATGTGTGCAACAGGACAACAACACCACACACACACACACACACACAACCTCAACAGCACATACTTCCATCAGTAAAGCACAGGCTACATCAGTAGTGACATAGAGGGGAAGAGATGACTACCAGAACTCATCCTGAAGGACATCTGTGATTGTCTTCCTGAGCATTTGAACAAGGCTCATGCAGGGAGATATGCCTCATGAAATGTGACGGCATGGTTTGCCAAGCCAGCTGAAGCATGGGTACCTGCATGCCTGTGGTTTACTGACCTCAGTTTTAGCAGGAAAAAAAAAGTGAGCACTAACCTCTCCAAAACAGTGAGTTGTGGGCTGGAGAGATGGCTTAGTGGTTAAGCGCTTGCCTATGAAGCCTAAGGACCCGGGTTCGAGGCTCAATTCCCCAGGACCCACGTTAGTCAGATGCACAAGGGGGTGCACGCATCTGCATCTGGAGTTCGTTTACAGAGGCTGGAAGCTCTGGCGCGCCCATTCTCTCTTTCTCTCTCTCTCTGCCTCCTTCCCTCTGTCGCTCTCAAATAAATAAATAAACAAATTTAAAAAATTAAAAAAAAAACAGTGAGTTGCGCATGACCGTCGTCAGCCAGAGACCATTTTTATTCATAGTGAAGCCACCTGGGGCAGGGCAGCATCTATCCTACATTGGCCTGAGCAGTTTCGCCTTGATGAGAAAGGAGCAGGACAGAACTTCTTGAGATTCCACAGACCAACTTCAAAGCTAAAACACCTTGTCATTGTTTATGCAGGGTAGGTCATTCAGTCTTGAAAGTGCCAGTCAGCAGTGACCTCCATCCAGAAGGAGCCCTTACAGCTGGCCACTGGAAAAGGAGCCCTCTGCTACCATCGGGAAGGAGAGCATGCCGGATGTACCATTAATAGTGCCCACGAGGGGGTTTGTGGAAGTGGCTGATCCAGAGGCAGCTTCAAGCAGCTGCATTTGGCCACCCGGAGAGACCTGTGATATCCTCAGAGATTTCCTTAGCACCTTAAGTGTTGCCCCTAGTAGTAGAGCAAGAACGTAACCCTCACTCTGTAGCAGCTAGGTATCTTTCCCATTATCTCTGCTTGTCCCAAAATAAACCCAGAAAGGCTCCCAAAGGGCAGCTCGTGCCAGCACAGCGGAGTTAAATGGCACTTAAAGGCCTCCATGTCAGGATGATGTATTGAGATAACAACCAGAGGGTCCTTTTAACACAGGTCTCCAACCAGGCTGCTCCACTCAGACCTGCAAGGCTACCGCAATCTCAGCAACACAAGCCAAGTGCTAATAGGACCTACAGCCAACAGCTCTGCCCCTCCCAGGGCTCTGTCTTCCTCCCCTTCTCATAGGCTAAGCCTCCTGTTGAAGGCTCCTCCGTGGGATGCCTGCCACCAGGCTCCTTCCCACCTCCCCAAACCTCCACTTCGCTGCCACTGCTGACACGCATGGGCTTCTTCGTGCAGCAGACAGCGGCCCTCCCTGGGCACAGCCCTGTATGCAGCAAGTGACGCTTATCCCCATAAGGACATGCTGTACTTCCACTTCTCAGTGTTTTTGCTTCCTTGTTTGTTTATTCTTATCTCTTCTGAAAAAGTACCAAATATGTGAGGCCTTTCTTTTTTTTTTTTTTTTTTTTTTGTTGTTATATTCGACTGTACCTGGCAGGCACATAATAGGTACTCGGTATATGTGTTGAATTAAAAGAATGAGTTTAAATGAGTTTACTCTTTCTCAGTTCTTCTTAGCTCATTGCCCCGCCCCCCACTCAGCACACACGCAGACAAATATCTCATGTGCCAAAAGGACAGGCGGGATCTCTGAGAAGCTTTGGTGTTACCAGATGGGAAGCAGAAGTGCCGTGCCTTCTGAGGGAAGGGAAAGGAGAAAAGGGAATTTTCGGTGAGCTCTTCTCTCTGAGTTGGGGAAGGAAACCCCTTGATTCCCAACGTTCCGAGGGACACAGATGTGCGTAGCTCATAGACATCTGGGGTGATGATGGTGGGTCTTCAGAGAGCCCAAAATCCTATGTGGAAGGGAAATCATGAAACTATATCTCTGATGATAGTGTGAACCTACCGTTCTTTGGTGTAGGGTTGTGTGTACCACTTAAGTGACTCTCATTCACAGGGGAGGGCCTCCAAAATGTCTAGATTGGATTTATGACATCAGGCATAAAGGTCTTCATTAAATTAGGCTGATTTGTGGTCAACAAAGAACTGTGAAAGGCGTTCCTATCTGGACTAGTTGCTTTTCTTATTGCTATGACCTGATCCGCAGCAGCCTAAAAGAGGAAGACTTTACATTAGCTTCCATTTTGAAAGGATCCAGTCCACTGCGGCCCAGAAGGCATGGCACAGGAGTGGAAGATCACACTACGTTCCTAGTCAGGAAGTAGAAAGAGATAAATGCTGGCACAATTTAATTTCTCCTTTTTACTCAGTCTAAGATCAGTCCACAGAATGGTGCCACCCAGAGTTAGGGTTAGTCTTGTCACCTCAATTAACCAAATCTAGAAAATCCCTCACAGACATGCCCAAAGATTTATCTTCTAAGTGATTATCAATCTTGTCAATTTGGCAATATTAGCTATTATACTGCCTCCCATGACTGCAGTTGAAGACTGTCCTTCATATGGTCCGCCTCTCCATATTGGCGCAGGATACTTGCCTTGATTGGCTGTCATCATAAATCTGCACTGGGTGATCACACTGGGCCTTTCAGAAAGCATGTTTCTGTCAGGTGCACATAGCTTGTGCTTAGTTCTGTACTCTTCAAAGTCTCAAATTTTTTTAAAAAACTTTTATTTCTTACATGTGTATGCATATGCAGCATATGTGCACATTTTGGCTTGTGTGTGGACACACACATGTGCCAATGTGCACAAGAGGGAATGGGTATGTGTGGTGGTTTTGAATATATAGTCCCATGAACTTGGGTGTTTTTAATTAAGACTGAGCATTCAACTTGAGTGGCCAGTGGGTGGAGCCATGCTGTGAAAGGGGTCTGTTACTGGTGGTGGATCTTGTAGTCCAGCCCTAAGGTGAGTTAAGAGCAGCTTGAAGGGCTGGAGAGATGGCTTAGTGGTTAAGCGCTTGCCTGTGAAGCCTAAGGACCCCAGTTCAAGGCTCTATTCCCCAGGACCCACGTTAGCCAGATGCACAAGGGGGTGCACGCGTCTGGAGTTCATTTGCAGTGGCTGGAGGCCCTGGAATGCCCATTCTCTCTATATATATATCTGCCTTTCTCTCTGTGTCTTTTGCTCTCAAATAATAAAATAACAATGAACAAAAAAAAAATAAAAAAAAAAAGAGCAGTTTGGAACTGTTCCTGTTTACTGGCTGTTTCGATGTGTGTCTCTTCTTGGATCTGTGGAACTAAGACAGCTTCTTCTGCCATGATGGAACTTCCCCTGCATTCTGTAGGCCTGGAATAAAAATTCTTTCTTCCCATAAACTGCTGTGGTTGGGTGTCTGTCCCAGCAATGAGAACCTAACTGCCACAGTGGAGCGGTTGCTGTGATGAATCTGAGCCTGTGGATTTTGGTCTTTTGGAATTTCTGTACTGTAGGAATATGGAAGGATTTGGTAATTTGGGCTATAGAAGCTTTGCAGTATTGTAAGGAGAGCTTGATGGGCTATTCTGGTGAGAGTTTGGAACTTCTAAATGCAGAGAGAATTGTGGACTCTGAAGGCTTGACAGAAGGTATAGAACAGAAAGATATATAAAAAAATATGTGGTTTATCACAGAAAATATTCAAGCAAGTTTGAAGTTACCAGCATAGAGACTGGTCTTGGGTTACTAAAGCTACAGCTGCTGACTTGATTCATACCATTAAAGGAGGGCCAAGTGAAGCTGAGCACCCTGTTCAGATTAGCAGTCATGGTGGGAGACAGTAGACAAGGGCATGGTCACAGTGGGAGGACTGCTTATGGCAGCAACTGAAAGCAGTCATGTTTGGTGTGCTCAGGACTCCACAGGTACTATGGAGAGGGTTCCAGAAGTCATCCTGAAGGCATCCACATAGGGAGTGAGCCCCAGGTAGTGACACTAGTGTTCGGGCAGTGAGCTTCCTCAGTCAATTTGCATAACAAGAAGTGTTCAAAGAATTATTTAAATTCTTTGAATTGTTTGGATTCTTTGGTTTTGGAAAGTGCTGCAACTGTCCAAAGTAAACATCTGCAGGATTAGTAATAAAAATAGATGTAAGGATACTCACCTTCACAATCTTCCAATTGCTAGAAGCACCTGAGCTCTTGCAATTGTATCAGTTAAAAATGCAGAGGGTAAGTAGGCAATCCTGTTGATTTTGTGAATGAATTTGCAGAGACATAAACAAGAACCATCTTATGATTAAGAGATCATATTAATAAAGTACCTTCATTTGTTGTGTTATATGTAATTTGATCCCAAAGTGTTGTCTTGACTCTTTGGTCTGTTTGCAATTTATGAAGTTATTTTTTACATGCATATCACTATGATTCCATTATGTTTTGTGAGCAATAAATTATTTTAAGGGCTCTATGTTGTCATATTTCTTAGGCCCCATGAATTATGTAGCCAGCCAAGTTAGAGATATTTTGATTATCACAGCTGGTGGGGAGTTGCTACTAACATTTAGTGGGTAGAGGCCAAACACGTGGCGACACATTCTACAGTGCACAGGACAGTTCCACACTAAAGACACATGCAACCCAACAGATCAAGGTTGGGAAATCTTGCTACAGACTAATTTAACTCATAAAATTGGAGCAGACTAAATTAACTAATAGAACTAATTGAGTCCCAACAGTGACCGACATCAACTTGCTTGTCCTTCATGGTAGAGAAGGGACAAGCGAGTGCAATGCTGTTGACTGAATCTGACTGAAGTTCAAATGAAGAAAGTAAAAGCAAGCGATGTTTCTTGAATACTTACGATGTGGATGACAATGTATACCCACAAATAAAGTGCTCCCCAGGATCACTTCAGGCCTGACTGTGTTACACGGTGCTTATGTGACTGTATTACTTAGTACCTCTAATGGGGACCTACGCTTTTAAATCCTAGAACAATGCTGCAGCCCGCCAAGAGAACCATGTGGCATTTGGTAGTATATGGTGAGTTGGCAATGGACTGCATTTGAAAGAGTGATGCCAGTGATTTCAAATTACTAGGTGAGTTAATGCAGGATAGTGATAGAAACTATAAAAAAGAATTAGCTATCTTATATTCATTTTCTAGAAAATACTAATTTTATAAGTAATTCCAACCCCAGTTGCCATACCTCAAGAATACCTACAAAAAAAAGGAACCTTGAAAATACAATGTAAAGACTCTTCCTCTGGTTTTAAACACAGATCTTTCCAGGGCAGAATGGATTATTATCTACATGATGATTTTGCCAGGGCCTGGAGGAGAACAATACCTTTTGCCCCCAAATTCTGGTTGTCTTAATGTTTTATAGCTATTTCCTCTGAATTGATGCATTCTCTCTGAGGGAACAGGGAGACTCATAACATTCAGGGAGTTAAATAGAACATGCAAGGCTCAGGAAGTAAACAAAACTCAAAATATTCATAAAGCTCCCTCCTCAGTGCATTAAAAGTCCACTTTCTGGGGAGAAGAGAGTTGGTGGCCAGGCTAGTGCCTCCATGTTGTGCAGGGAGCTCTAGCGATGTAGCTTAGGAGAGCAGCCACCTACACTGGGTGGGCTTTTATGATGTGTCTACCTTTGATTCACTCCTACTCCTCTCACCCCTAACCTATGCTCCTGTAAGCAGCCCTCATAAACTCACTGGTTCACTAATCTGGACTTGGGAGGGATGGTTACTTTAGTTTGTTGGTAGTGCCCTATCTGCAGTGAATAGACATGTGTTGACGTCTTTTTAGAGAAAGTCACCCAACTATTGGTCACCCAATAGTTACCAATAGCATAGAGCAACAATAGTCTAGGATAGGATGCAAAATGTTTGAATTTATTTAGATAAAAATAATGTCTCACCGAATGCTGCAGTTGTTTTTAAGGCATGAAGCACCAAACCCAAGGAGATGCATGTGAGCCGTGGTTATGACACACACTTGAAATACTGAACATAGTGCCGGATGCCTGATGACATGAAAAGGTACGGAATTTCAGAATCCCAGGCAGTCCAGCTTCTTGTGTACAGAATGTCAAGGTATCAAGACTTTGGTCACTGGAGCCGATTAACCTTTCAGCTTTTGAGCTCAATAAAATCAAATTCATGTGGCAAACTAAGATCTTATGTGATCATAAGAATATAAATCTACATTTATTCTGAAGTTAGAAAGTAGTACAATAGACACTAACCCAGTCTCAAAATGCACACCTGCACCCCAGTGAAGATCTGTGTTGGTCTGGAGAGAACAGACTGAGTTCCTGGCTTGGCTGAACTCATCTCCCAACCACCCTCAACTCCAACAAAGGGGGATAAGGAAAAACTGATTTCTCTGTCTTCATGAAATGGATGAAAAACAGATGGTCCACTTCTGGAGCTCCAGCCTAGTTTAGCTAGAGAGGGAAGGTGAATGGTTTCATTGCAGTATTTAACATTTGATAAGGTTTGGGAAAAGTCATGTAGCAAGCTGCCAACTTGAAAATTTAGCCATGCTAAGAGCATTCTTCTTGTGTTTACATGGTAGCTGGACATGTCTCAGAAGAGTAGACCTGACTAGTCATGCCTTGGTACAACAGAAGGCTTGACTGGACATGCCTCAGAACGGGAGGCCTGACTGGACATCCCTCAGAACTGGAGACCTGACTGGACATCCCTCAGAACTGGAGACCTGACTGGACATCCCTCAGAACTGGAGACCTGACTGGACATGCCTCAGAACTGGAGGGCTGACTGGACATCCCTCAGAACTGGAGACCTGACTGGACATCCCTCAGAACTGGAGGCCTGACTGGACATCCCTCAGAACTGGAGACCTGACTGGACATCCCTCAGAACTGGAGACCTGACTGGACATCCCTCAGAACTGGAGACCTGACTGGACATACCTCAGAACTGGAGACCTGACTGGACAACCCTCAGAACTGGAGACCTGACTGGACAACCCTCAGAACTGGAGGCCTGACTGGACATCCCTCAGAACTGGAGGCCTGACTGGACATCCCTCAGAACTGGAGGCCTGACTGGACATCCCTCAGAACTGGAGACCTGACTGGACATACCTCAGAACTGGAGGCCTGACTGGACAACCCTCAGAACTGGAGACCTGAATGGACATACCTCAGAACTGGAGGCCTGACTGGACAACCCTCAGAACTGGAGACCTGACTGGACAACCCTCAGAACTGGAGGCCTGACTGGACATGCCTCAGAACTGGAGGCCTGACTGGACATCCCTCAGAACTGGAGGCCTGACTGGACAACCCTCAGAACTGGAGGCCTGACTGGACATCCCTCAGAACTGGAGACCTGACTGGACATCCCTCAGAACTGGAGACCTGACTGGACATCCCTCAGAACTGGAGACCTGAATGGACATCCCTCAGAACTGGAGGCCTGACTGGACATCCCTCAGAACTGGAGGCCTGACTGGACATACCTCAGAACTGGAGGCCTGACTGGACATCCCTCAGAACTGGAGACCTGACTGGACATACCTCAGAACTGGAGGCCTGACTGGACAACCCTCAGAACTGGAGACCTGAATGGACATACCTCAGAACTGGAGGCCTGACTGGACAACCCTCAGAACTGGAGACTTGACTGGACAACCCTCAGAACTGGAGGCCTGACTGGACATGCCTCAGAACTGGAGGCCTGACTGGACATCCCTCAGAACTGGAGGCCTGACTGGACAACCCTCAGAACTGGAGGCCTGACTGGACATGCCTCAGAACTGGAGGCCTGACTGGACATCCCTCAGAACTGGAGACCTGACTGGACATCCCTCAGAACTGGAGACCTGAATGGGCAACCCTCAGAACTGGAGGCCTGACTGGACAACCCTCAGAACTGGAGGCCTGACTGGACATCCCTCAGAACTGGAGGCCTGACTGGACAACCCTCAGAACTGGAGGCCTGACTGGACATGCCTCAGAACTGGAGGCCTGACTGGACATCCCTCAGAACTGGAGACCTGACTGGACATACCTCAGAACTGGAGACCTGACTGGACATGCCTCAGAACTGGAGGCCTGACTGGACATCCCTCAGAACTGGAGGCCTGACTGGACATCCCTCAGAACTGGAGACCTGAATGGACATACCTCAGAACTGGAGACCTGACTGGACAACCCTCAGAACTGGAGACCTGAATGGACATACCTCAGAACTGGAGACCTGAATGGACATACCTCAGATCTGGAGGCCTGACTGGACAACCCTCAGAACTGGAGACCTGAATGGACATACCTCAGAACTGGAGGCCTGACTGGACATCCCTCAGAACTGGAGACCTGAATGGACATACCTCAGAACTGGAGACCTGACTGGACATCCCTCAGAACTGGAGGCCTGACTGGACATACCTCAGAACTGGAGGCCTGACTGGACAACCCTCAGAACTGGAGACCTGAATGGACATACCTCAGAACTGGAGACCTGACTGGACAACCCTCAGAACTGGAGACCTGAATGGACATACCTCAGAACTGGAGGCCTGACTGGACAACCCTCAGAACTGGAGACCTGAATGGACATACCTCAGAACTGGAGACCTGACTGGACAACCCTCAGAACTGGAGACCTGAATGGACATACCTCAGAACTGGAGACCTGACTGGACAACCCTCAGAACTGGAGACCTGAATGGACATACCTCAGAACTGGAGACCTGACTGGACCTGCCCTGGAAGAGGAGGCCTGACTGGACATGTTTCAGAACTGGAGGCCTGAGTGGACATGCCTCAGAACTGGAGACCTGACTGGACCTGCCTTGGAAGAGGAGGCCTGACTGGACATGCCTCAGAACTGGAGACCTGACTGACCTGCCTTGGAAGAGGAGGCCTGACTGGACATGCCTCAGAACTGGAGATCTGACTGCAAGGAAAGCCCAGTGTGGGAGGAGTGTGTTCCAGCAATAGAGTCAGATATTAAGGAATCTCACACATTTTTCTTTTATGCTTTTGTTAAGATAGAATTTCAATTTATTTGCACAGAAGATAAAACCCTATGCCTAAAGTAATAAAATGAAGATACCATTGTTTGGGTGGGGACTTACAGATGATCTTAAGAAATTGCAGCAATATCATTGCATATTCCCTATAAAGAGAAATGTTTTCTTTTCTTCTTTGATACTTAAAAGGAGGAGTCATTTTTTTCTCTTTCTAGGAAGTGAAAACATGTAAATACATAATTTGGTAAGAAAATTTAATAGACTACTAAACTGAGTTGAATTGTTTTTGTTTTTTTATTGTATTTGTATTTTTAACCTCCTGATCCCTCAGGTTCACTTAAGGTTTCAAAGACTCCTTCAAGCATTCCTCAATGCCTGGCAGCTTTGTGACATAAATACAATAGAGCAAAAGAATATTTAATGTGTTTGCAGTTCTGAAGCCCAGTGTCTCGCCTCCTAAGATAGACCATTTTTCACTTCCCCACAACATTCTCCATCTCTGTCACTGACAGACCCTTCTGCATGTATGTGAAAGAAAAGGCAGGACTGAATGCCTGGGAGCTGTCTGTCTGCATCGCTAGGCGTTCTCACATCCAGCACGGCAATAGGTATGGCCACTGCAAACAAAGCAGGTGACAGAGTCCTGAAGGTCGAAGGTTTGATGGCAACATGGAAGGAATGACTCAGAACTGTACAAACGGATGAATTGGTTTTGGGTTAAGAGTCCAAGAAAGGGAAACACATACACAATGTAGAGAAGAGAAAAGGATTACCTATATTCTCTCAGGGCTTTTGGCAGGGCCAGCGAATTAATAACGTAGGACAGACCGGTAGGGAAGAAAGCATAGAAATGTACATACAGGTTACACATCACACTGCAGCTTTCCCAGCAGATTTAAGATCCATGGCTCGGTTAGAGTTGAACTTCACACATGCAATTAGACAAATAATACAACATTATGAACATGTGGCAAGGTGATGGGCTTCAAGTAGAATTCTGAAGTGCCTATTGACTATGGAAGTGGTTTAAATCAGTGAAGGATAAACATATATTCAGCATGACAGGACATATTCAAAATTACACATTACCTCAATATTCAAATTCATACAGTACAATTTATTTTGAAATTACCAGTAACATGAAAAGAAGGTGAGAGTGTCTATACTTGGTGAAAAGAAGGCACGCAGGTTGAGATAAAGCTTAGTTTAACTACGTCTGTTTGTATAGATGTCCCTCAGCTTCCTGTCACTGGTGACTAGAATGAGGCCTTCCATTTGCATGAGAGGGATATCTTTCACTGGAAAGTTCCAGGTCCTGCTTTTTGGAAAGACATGGAAGGGCAGGCTCAGCTTTCATGTTGTGAGCTTTCAAGTTCCTTTAACTTGTACCAGTCAATTTGTCAGAGAAGCACATTCTAGGGTGGCATGTTTAAAACTCTTTCAACACCCACAAAAATATACTCTCTTGCTCACACATATATATCTTGACGAATTTTAAAAGCCTTCCTGTTAACATAGGTCAGAAATGTGCTATTGTTTGGGAGAAAGAAACAATATTCAGATGCAAAAAGGAATAACTCTTCATAACAAAAATCAACAGAAACGAACAACCCCTGATTCCCAAATACAACATCCAGCATCCTTGTCTTGTAGCATGAAAGCACTGTGGAGCACATAAACCTGGAAACTGTGGCAGAAGCCTTCTGTTGAACTACCCGGGCTTATGCTGGGAGAGATCAGGGTATCGTTATAGAATCAAATGTAGATTCCTTATATATTTTGAAATATATAGATATGTCATAAATGATCAGTTGAAAGTATATGTTGAGTAATTCTCCAAATATAACTTTATGATTTTATAAAGATACTGGTAAGATCACAATGCCCAGACTGCTCTGCATAGATGCAGACTTTTCAGTGGTACAGACTGAATGGAGCTGGGTGAAGAACTCCTTCACTTGGGATTCTGTCTGGCTGTGCTATCGCTCCATAGACATACATAGACATATTTTGGTCTGCCGACTGTTAAACACAAATTCAGACATCTAAAAACTACACTGTAAACAAAGAATGGAAAGCTGCCTTTATGTGACATGCCAACTCTAATCTGCCGGTGAGGCTACATGGAAGACTGCACTGAGAAGAGTTCCATTGCTATGTCTGGGCTCAGTAAAAAAGTCATCAGATGCCTGTCTGCCATGGATAAAAGGGGGACAGATGCCAGCATATGTGCCTTCTTTCCTTTGATTCCAGCAGCAATTCCAGCTCCAATGCCTATGAGTTGTGGGAGTGTGATAGAATACATCAAGAAGGGATAAGACAGGACATATCCAAAAATTGCATATTATGCAAATATTTCAATTCATATTATATAGTTTATTTTAAAATTACAAAACAAAAGCGAGAGCTTTTATACTTGATGAAAAAAAGGTAAGGCATTTAAAAATTTTAAGACCATAGCTGTGCACGTTATAGATTCACAAGAAACTTCCTCTTTCCACATTGGCCAATCATGTTTAGCCCAACAAACAATAATTGAACACACATGTGCAAAATACCACACTGGCTTCTCTGGGGAATTCCCACCATCAAAGAGCTCAGACTTGCTGACTGAAATGCGGGCTCATGTATTATGTGTGTGTTTTTATTTTTTCCTAGCAAAATTGAAACTTGATAGCCATTATCCCACTTCCCCTTTCTCCATCCACACAGTCCTGGCGACCACAATTCTACATCCTGTTTCTGTGAGGCAGTCTACTTTCCATACCTCATGCACTGAGTGGGATCATATTGTATTTATTTTTTTGAGACTGGTTTATTTCACTTAGTATAATTCCCACAAAATTCATTCATGTTGTAAAACATTCTTCTTTAAGGTTGATTAGTATTCCACTGTATGCATGGGGCCACATTTTCTCCATCTGTTCATCACTAGGTAGACATATAGATTGCTTCCACCTCTTGGAATGTGAATTATACTGAAATGAATATGAGTAGGCAAATATATACTCCAGATCATGTTTTCAGTTCTTTTGGATAAATGCCCAGATGTGAGATTGCTTGATCATATGGTAACTCTAATTTTAATTTTTGAGGGCCTTCCAGACTGTCTTCCATAGTGACTGTGTCATTTGACATTCTCACCAACTGTGCATGAGATTACAAACTCCTCCTCATGTTCACCAACAATCATCTTCAGTGTGTGTGTGTGTGTGTGTGTGTGTGTGTGTGTGGTTTAATAGTAACTTCTCATCATGGTTCGGATTTATGTTTCCATGATTAGTGATAATGGCTGTCGTTTCACAGGCTACTGTCATTAGTAGTCATCTTTGTCATCTCCAGAAACAAATCTACTTAAATCCTTTGCCTACTTTTACATTGCACTATTCTTAGCCTATGGTCCTCAAGTTGTAAGAATCCTTTGTATGTTCTTAATGCCATATCCTTATTAGATGTATAAGTTACAAGTACATTATTCTATTCTGTGTGTTGCCTTGCCATTTTGTTAGGTCCTTGGCAGCATAAAAATTTCTAAGTTTGATGTGATTTCATTTATTTCTTTATTTTTCTTCACCAATGCTTTTGATTTCATATCTGCAAAATCATTGACAAATCCAAAGTTCAAATGATTTCACCTTTGTTTTCTTCTATAGTGGCTATAGTTCCAGCTCTAATGCTTAAGGCCTTTTACTCATCCCAAGTTAGTTTTTAAGTATGGCTTATGGTAAGGGTCTTGCTTTAATATTATGTATAGATCTCCAGCTTTCCCAATGCCAGGTATTGGAAGGTCTATCCTTGTCCTCCTGAGCTGCCTTTGGATAAACCATTTGGGCTCTCTAATGTGCTCCAGCGGTCTATGTGCCTGTCTTTATTCCAGTATCACGCTGATTTGACTGGTGTGTCGTTGTGACTTGTTTTAAAACTGGGTAAGTATAAGAGGGTCAGTTGTACTAGTCTTTCTCAAGTTTTTGTGTGCTTTTTCCTAATTGTCTCCTTTGAGAGGCCACATAAATTTTATAATTATTTCTTTCCATTTTTGCAAAAAAATACTGAGATTTTGACAGAGATTGTATTAAATCTATATATCACTTTGGGTGGAATGGGGATGTTAATGCTATTAGATCAACTAATTCTTTAACACAGGATGTCACTCCATTTATCGATGTGTTCCTTAATTTTTATCATCAAGGTCTTACAATTTTCATTACATAAGTCTTTCACCTCAGCTAATTCCAAAGTAGATTTTTTTTCTGATGATTTAGTATATGGGATTATTTTCTACACTTCAATTTTATTTTGTTCATTAGTAACATGTAGAAACACAACTAAATTCATGTGTAGATTTTGTCTATATAATTTTATTTAGTTACTCCAAAAGGTTTCTTTGGGTAGGGCTTTAAGGTTTCCTGCAAATAAAGACCATCTGTGAACAGACATAATTTTACTTCTTTGTTTCTGGTTTGGTTATTGTTTCTTTTTCTTGCCTAATTACTCTGGCTGAGATGTCTAATAGTACTTTAAATCATGGTAGTGAGAATAGTTACCCTTGCCTTGCTCCTGACCTTACAAGGAAAGCTTTCAGGCTTAGTTTTTACCTTGAGCACCATGTTAGTTGTGGGCTCTTCATATACTAGGTTCTTTCTTTTGTTCGTTTGCTCAGAATTTTCATCATGAAAGTGTGTAAATTTTTATCAGATCTTTCTTTCCAACATTGACTGAGATGATCATGTGGATTTATCCTACATTCTTTAATATGTGTGCTAATTAACTTATTTTTATACACCAAACCATATATGCACTTCAGGAATCAAACTTACTAGGCCATAAATTAAATAATGTACTACTAAATTTGCTTTTCTAATTTTTGTTGAGGATTTGTACATCAATATCTGATTTTGGCATCCAGGTTAATTTTACTTTATAAAATGATTTGGAAAGTATTCCAATTTTTTTTTTTTTTTTGGATGAGGTTGAGACTGAGTGCTCTTAATTCTTTATATGTTTCATAGACTTCTTAACTGAAACTATATGAAATGGGCCTTTTCTTTCCAGGCGGGGGGTGCGGATTTTGGTTGCTTATTCAGTCTCTTTACTAGTTATAAGTATCTTTAGACTTTTAAAATTTTTATTTATTTATTTTTATTTATTTATTTTGTTTACTAATGATTCAGACTTTCAGTCTTTGGGTTGTTTGTTTCTATAACTGGATCCCCTTCCTTTGGAATTTGTTGGTATATTTTTTCTCTACAGAAGTCCATATCGATCATTCTATTTTGTGGCAGTCATTGTAACATTTCTTCACTTTCTCATTTTTATTGAGTTTTCTCTGTCTCTCTACTTTTCCATTAGTCTATTAATGTGTTTGTCAATTTGACTGATTTTTTTTAAAGGAACTCAGTTTCCCTACTTTTTTCTTTTGGTCTTCTCTCTCTGTGTGTCAATTCTGGTCTTTATTATTTCTTCTGTTAATTTTGTCTTTAGTTTGTTGATGGCTTTTCTACTTTCCTTGATGTATAAATTTAGGCTACTGATAAGAATTTCTTTTTGCCATAGATATTTACCACCATAAACTTGGTATCTTGTTCTGTTGTTAATCCTCTTGCAAAGTTAGTATTTGTGCTTTGCATTTTTATTTGTCTCAAGAAATTTTATAATTTCTTTTATGATTTTTTTCTTGATCCATTGGGTGTTAATGTGTCATTTGATATCTAAGTCACATAATTTGTAAAGAATTGTCTCTGATGTTACATCAGCTACTAAATCATGCCCAAAAGATAAGGAGATACAAAGAATGTTGATATTCTGCTAGACTGCTTTCATGAAAGTGTACTTAGTACCCTTAGCCTTGAGATTTCATGATAAATGCTATAAAAGTGTATGGTGGGAGTTCCCTCTCTAATATTTTTTCTCCTATATATGTGTACGAGTTCTAACACAGGCATTCCTAGTATCTTTCCTCATCTGATTACCTCTTAATATCATTTCTATCCTGCATAGAAATATTTTCCTATTATTAATTCAGGATGGCCTGTCTAAGGATTCAATATGTTTTCTAAAATATTTTTTAAAAGTATTTTATTTAGTGGGATGGAGAAATGGCTTAGCAGTTAAGGCACATGCCTACAAAAGCCTAAGGATTCCAGTTTTATTCTCCAGGTCCCACGTAAGGCAGATGCACATGGTGGCACATGTGTTTTGAGTTTGTTTGCAGTGGCTAGAGGCCCTGGTGTGCCCATTCACACACACTATCTCTCTCCTTCTCTCTGTATCTAATAAATAAATAAAAATAAAATCTTTAAAAAATATTTTACTTAGGGCTGGAGAAATAGTTTAGTGGTTAAGGCATTTGCCTGTGAAGTCAAAGGACCCAGGTTTGATTCTCTAGGACCCATGTAAGACAGATGCATAAGGGGCACAGGCATCTGGAGTTGGTTTGCAGTGTCTAGAGGCCCTGGTGGTGCCCATCTGTGTCTGTCTCTCTTTCTTCTCTCTCTCTCTTGCTGTCTCTCTACTTGAAAATAAATAAATAAAATAAAATAAAATTGAAAAACTATTTTATTTATTTGCAAATAGAGAGAGACAGAGAGAAGAGAGACAGACATATAAAGAAATAATGGGCATACCAGGATGTCTAGACACTACAAACTGACTCCAGATGCATGTACCAGTTTGTGTATCTGGCTTTACATGTGTACTGGGAAATCAAACTAGGGTCATTAGGCTTTGCAGGCAAGTGCCTTAACTGTTGAGCCATCTCTCCAGCCCAAGAGAAAAATCTTTATAAAGGCTTGTATAGGTCACAGATTTCTCTTTGTACATAAAGAACATGAGAGATGTAATTTCAGTCTACATGAAAAGTAGCTCCCTACTTCCTTGAGTGAGTATGAATCTAGAAAACACTTTTGTACCACAATATCCCCAGCTGGTGATATGTCTCCCATTTGGTAGATGATATGTAAAAATATCTATTTTGATAATGGCACGATCACATTTTAAGGAGAAATCACCTGAAAAATATCTTAAGGAAACTTGAGAATCATTGATGGTCTGTCTTTTAAATATTTTTCTTGCTTTCCAGGTTAAAACTATTAACTCACCAACGATGATAGGAGAGTGGCTGTCATTTTGGAATAGAATTAGCAAATAGTGCCATAGTGACCTAAGAAAATTAATATACTTCCAATATAAGAGCCATTTCCTTCAGAGAATTAGGATCCTCATTAATCTAGACAAGAGATTCATGATGGAAAGGCAGGTATCAGGAATGTTATCCGTGTTTGGGGGATGGATCCAGTAAGACAGAGGAAATTGAAGTGGCTGACCTTTGCCATAGAGGGAGACTTGTGTCAGAGCTAATTACAGTGACCATTTTGGCTTCTTACTTTGAATTGTCACACATCAGCAATTAGAAATCACTTATGCTCTCAGAGCTGCATTAATTTGTAGTTAGATTCAAAGACTCACACATGTAGGTAGACACAGCCTTGAAGGCCTTTATTTTTCGCATGGTGAAAGCAATATTCAGAGATGTGATAAGGCTTGTCTAAGTCATAGCTTCATATACAATCTCTGTAGAGAGCTTCAGTTCTCATTTACTGTTTTTTCATTAGGTAATGTTGAATTTCAGGAAAGGATATTCATGTTAGTTTCTTTCTTTAATATTTTCAATAGTAAGTGTGTATTATGCACAAATAATTTTTAAAATACTATATAAAAATTTTAAATATTACCATTTCATCCATCATTGCTTCCAGGACAGTTTTTGTGATGTTTATTATTTTTAGTTAGCATAAAAATAATGCAATTCTTTATGACATTTTTATATGTGGACAACATTGCCCTTCTTCAGATTTGGCCACTTTACCCTCTCATGTCTCTACCTACTGCTCTTTATTCCTCTTCAAAAATGGTCGCCCTTCTGCTTTCCTGTCACCCACACACTTCAGTGTAGATCCATATATGAGAGAAAATGTGACATTTTAGATACTTTAAATGCTTGCCCTTATTTTGGTTAAAGATGTCTTGCAGGTGCAAAAACCTTGTGAAGTCATATATAAATTGTCCTCCATTATTAATTCCATTCATTATTTACCTAGATATGAGTCACTCATTCATCTAACAAATAATTATGATATGATTATAGTGTATGAGATATTATACAATATAAATGGTGTATGCGAGATAAACGGTGTGGCTGCCCTTTTGGGACCTGGAGAACTGTGGCGGGTTGATAGGAGAAGGAAGGTTTTGGGCACTATGAATTACACAGTGTGAGTTAACATGCTGGAAGTTTCTCTGGTGCCAGTGATGTGGGTTCCCAACAGCCCCAGGAGTCCATCTGTACTTTTGACTCACTAGTAAACTGATACAACACTAATGTGCAAGATCTTTATAAATTCTTGAAATACTAATCTGGCTTCATTCTTACCTTTGTGGTAGGATAGTCATAGGTAGAGCCCTGACTGTTATTCAAGGTTTCTGGCCCTATGCTTAGGAGACATAGAGTGCTATCAAGTATCATAAATTTATAGTGATTGTTACTTCTTTTGGTAGCAAGTGAACCCTGTGAGTCACATGAAGTTAATTCTGTCCTAGTTCCTTGTCATATCCTAGAAAGAGAAGAATATATTGTGGGGCAGTTCATTACAATACAATTGCAAAAATAAACTCTATGGCCCTCTCTGAGAAGGTGGAAGGCACACAGTACACTTGAAAAAGAAAGTCAAGAATCCTATAGGAATGGTGGTGGGTAGGGGAATGAGAAGGAATGTGTTAAGAACTAAAACTGATGAAATAGATCAAGGTCAGGTCACACTTGACACACAGACCTTATTAAATAAAAAATGGATCATGTAAAAGATAATGAAAAGGGGCTATATCTTATTAAACAATTTTTTAAAAATTCAGTGAAATAGCAGAATGATACATATTCTATTGGAAAATCACTTCAGTTTGATAAGTTGATGGTGTTGACAGGATAACATTGAATCCCCATTCTGGAACCATTCTCTCAGACAGCAAGAGCTTGCCTGGCTCATGCAGTGATAGATCTTGTTCAGGTATAGAAAGATCTGACGGTACTATTTCCTCAAACAGACAGGTGAAACAAGAATCAGTACAGACCAAAAAGATGTGTGACATGTGCATATATATTTGAACACATACACACGTGTACATATACATATATATATATATATATATATATATATATATATATACATACATACATACATAAATACATGTATGTTTATATGTACATATATATGTTAGTGTTTGTAATGCAAAGATCTGATGATTGCTGAAAGGAAACACTAGTAGAGAAAGATAAAGGATATAATAAGAGGCTGGGGAGATGGCTCAGTGAGTAAAGTGCTTGTGTAAGATGAAGACCTGAGTTCAGCTTGTTCCTGAACAAAATGCCTGACCAGAAAGAGCATGTGGAAGGAAAATGCTTTAATTTGGGTTTACGATTCCAGTGGAAGTTTCTTTGTGGTGGGGAAGGCATGGTGGGAGCTTGGAGCAGCTTGAAGTAGGTCCACTGTGAGGAAACAGAAAGCGATGAATCCTATGGTTCATCCAGCTATGTCTTTTTATATAGTCCAGGTCCCCAACCCACAGAATGGGGCCACCTACAGTTAAAAATAGATCTTCCCACTTTAACTTAATCTGCATAATCCCTCACTAAAAAGCATAGAGGCTAAACTAATCACATAATTCTTCACCAGTAACTTTAGATAGATCCTGTCAAGTTGACAATATCAACCATCACACCACATAGAAGTCAGGAGTGGCAGCGTGCTGTTAGAATTGGTGGGGAGGCAGAGACAGGAGAATGACTCAGGTGGGCCGTGGTTGCTGATCCTGTTTTACTGTTGTTCATAGGGATGGACCCTGAGTCTACACAAGGAAGTCTAAAGACACTCAGGCTGAAGTAAAATATGACTAAAGAGAAGCCTATTTCTGTCTTGATAATATCTCCCAATTTTAAGAGACAGCTTCTCTCAAGGAAGCTAATCCATGGAGCACAAAGACCTCCAGGGCCGAAGAAGAGGAGTACTTGGATCATCTTGGACATCTGTGGAAACTGTAAACAGACCACCATGCTGGAATTTAATGTCTGTATTCTACTAGGTCATAAGTCCTTGCAGGAGATGTATGTCCCAGTAGACTAGCTTAGAGCATCTGTCTCCTTCCTGAGTCTTAGCTTGGTGGCTTTAAATGGGATCATTTCCTCCCACCCACAGTTTCAGGGGCAAGGCTGGGGCGCTCAGAACAAGCAAGGTATTAAGTAGCTGGTGGCAATGCTCAGGGGAAGTATATGACCTGAGCAAGTCCAAACCAAGTGACCTTTGGAGCATTGGGTGGAAATGACTGATACGCTTGCTTGGTAGGCTGCCAGAGCAAAGCCCCACTACCAGGGAGGCTCAAGCAACAGCTGATGTTGCAACAGTTCTGGAGACTGGAAGTTTCCATAAAGGTGAGCAAGATTCTGTAAGGTGTTTTGTTGTTGCTGCTGCTGTTGTTTGTGTGTTTTGGCCAAAACTCATCGCTTCTCTATATCTCACCAAGTCTTAGCTCTGTGTGGTTCTGTGGCCTATAACCTTATTCTTACAAAGACATCAGTTATATTAGATTACATTCCCCCACAGTGTCCTCATTTTAACTTCATTGCCTCTTTAAAGACCTGGTTTACAAATACAGTTATATTATGACTCATGGGATATTAGAATCACATCGTAAATTTTGAGGGACGATCTCTAAGCAAAGACTGCTTTTCTGGGAAATTGTCCCAAGATAGATACTTTTCTCCCTTGTTTGGAAATAGCAGTGTGAGGGTTTGGACTCTAAGTTGCAGTTCTGAGAGCTAGGGGGACAATAGGAGGTCCTCTGTGACAACTTTCGAACTGCTTCTTTAAACCTGATCTGCTGTGACACACAAAGCTTTTGAATGACTTGGAGCAATAAATCCCTATTGTATTTGCCCTCATTTTGGTTGTTTTCTGTCACTTGCAATTAAATTATTTCTTACAAATCTAGAATATGATCGAATAAAACTCCTAATGTTTGGTATTTACATTTGGTTTGAATGGCATGTTTTTCAGCACCATACACTAAAACCTCTCTCCATTAAAACCCCGAACAAGATTGTCCAATGGCAATGAAGACAAAGATAAAATATAAGTGTAGCACAAATTGAAATGCATTTCTTCCTTGTTAATAAAAACATCACAAAAGTAATCTCGATTAGGATTAATCAGTGGGCAAGACAGATATCTAAATTCCATTGTAAATTTCAGGGAAAATTTTTACTGATAAAAATAGCTGTTTGTGTTGGGCACACGCTGCCTTTGAAATAAATGTAAGCATTGCCTCTGCAGAGCACTCAGCTTTTAGGCCCAAGCCTTGCCACTGACAGGCAGGGTGAGGGTCAGAAGGTCTGGTCTATGATGACAGTAAAGATCTTTACAGCAAGACGTTCAGGATTAGGGAACCACACTTCTTCCTCTTTTATGGCAAGGACCAACTTCAAAGATACACCACATGGTATTTCAGCAATCTTTATCTCAGGTTTCCCTTATATTTCAGCTTTCCCCCAGCTTCTTAGGGTAAATGTTCAAGTTATCTAGGGAACTGAAGAGAGCGAGATTGGGACAAACTGGGAAAACAGCTTCTTTATGAAATCCTTACACATTCCTCACTTGATCTTCTGTGTCAAGAAGATGGCCTTAAGGAAGTTTCTTTGAGGAGACAGATACCAAAATAGTTAATGAAGGGTCAAGGTGGAAAGTAACTGTATCAGGATATATATCTATATATATACACATATATAAATTTGCTCCTTAAAACTTGAGAAAAGTTGACTGGGGAGAAACTTAATCATAAAGACATGGTTCTGAAGTTGTTTGTTGCCATCACACACCGAGGTATATATCACGTTAGGACATACCTCATTTATTTCACTGAAAGCAAAGACCATAGTTATCTTGTAAAATAGTTATCTTGTAAGAGGCACCTGCTCCTTTTCTGAAGTCCTATGTTACAGAGGAAGTGACGCTGGTGAGCGCTCTGAGTGGCAGAACCCCTACTTAGCAGTAGCTCCCAAGTCTCTGGCTTTTGTTCATATTAGCAACGGCAAGCACCTTAACTGCTGAGCTATCTTTCTAGACCATGCAATTTATTTTAGAGAGAGTTGAATTAAGAGGGAAAGCCAAGAGAAGTCTCTCCCAAGAAACTTCCGGGGGAAGGGTCCATTTACATGCATCAGGCACCCAACTAGAATGAGCGTCATCATCAGGCTCAGGTACGCAGGGAGGAACCTGATTGGTTGGTGGACCCAGAAGGAACACCGATTCAGGAATGGCACACCAACGCAGGCTAAGCACACAGAGGAAACTTGTTAAAGAGGGATTAGGTGATTGCTGCTTAGAGCCATCTTGGATGAGGCTGACTCAGACTGGAGTACTAGTCTTGTGAGGGCAGGCAAGGTGCATCCATGTTTCTGAGGGCCAGTCCCTAGCTAACTACCTATGGGAGAAAGCTGTCTTGCTCCTAAGCCATATCAGAAGGAGTGGCAATGAAATAGAACATTCTGGTGGTTCAGAGTAAAGCATCAAGCTTTCTCCTCAAAGTGTACTCACCTATCTCACTTTTTGTGTTAAGTCTCCCTTCTCTTTTACCCTGGGTCTGGGGTTTTTGCCTAGTTATTGCATTATTCCTGGTTTGTAGCTTTCCTGAGAGGTTGTCTCATCTGTCTTACCTTTATCAAAAGCACTACTCAAGAAAAAGTGGTCCATCACCCTTAGTATCTTAACACAGAAGGTTTGGATCATGTCTAGACAAACATTCTGACAGAAAACAGATATGCACATTTTCTCTACAGTCCACAACATGGACTCCAACCAGTCATCATTCCCCAGACAAAAGAGCTAGTTAAGAGAGAAATTACACATTGCATCTGCCTCTTGGTATAATTGAATTATGCTCTTAGCCACAGGTCTACCAAGCCATTTACCATAAATTCAGATTAATACCAGGGCTTCCTTGTTTCCTCTATTCAATGAATTGTTTCTTGCAAAGCCATTTGTGGAAGAATTTCTCTTAAAAGCTCATTCATAAACAAAGAAAAGAAAACCCAGACGAGCAAACAAAAACCTTGATGATGTTTTTCAACTTTTAAGAGATATTCTATTTAATGCTTCCCAATAGAGCAAGAATTTCCACTTGCTGAGGATGGTGGATGTGTTAGAAATAATACCCATGGCTATGTTAGTGAGCATCTTTAATCATGTTACTGTTCAAGAAATGAGACATAACAAGAGACAAAATACACACATCATAGCCCCTCTATTGACAAGGCCGTCTGCTAAGTTTGGGGGAATATTTTTATTTATCTTTGTGTGGTGTGTTCATGCGTGTGTGTCCAGTTGTGTGTGTACAGTTGCATATATGTGGAGGTCAAAGGACAACAACTCACCTTCCAGCATAGCCTCTCTTTTTACACAGCAACCCCCAGTCTAGCTGGCCCATGAACTCCTGGAAGGTATCCTGTCTCTGCCTCCCTTCTTGCTACAGGTGCACTGGACTACAGATGCTTTCACTGTAGCATCTGGCTGTCCATGGGACCTGGAGTTCAAAAAGTGGATATCGATGTTTGCATGGCAAGCGCTTTATCCACTGAGCCACCTCCCAAGGACACTTTGTTTTAACAATAGATAATAGCAGTGTCCAATAGAAATATAATGTAAGCATTTTATTAGTTGTATTTTAAAGCAAAAAAATATGTAAAAATAATTTTGATAATATATTATACATTGTTTACATTGTTTAGTCCATATATTTTTATATACAATGTTCTAAATTGTTACATTCTAACCAAAATATTATATTTTAATATATGATCAGCACTGGCATGCTTGGATATTTCATTAAAATTGATCAATTGCCCATTTTATATTTTTATGAAACTATCACCACATCTGAGGCATATTTAGTGCAGCTCATTTCCATGTCAGCCAGTTCCCCAGCATGTGCTCAGTAGGGATGGGGGTGTAGGGTTCCTCCCTCGCCTGTCGGGCGCAGAACACTGTGCTCCATTTGGAACGTAGCAGGCGCTCCCTGAGCAGCAGGTGGTGGTGTGTGAGAATGTTCAAGAATACTGCCTTTTGGTTTGGGCCATTTAGGTTCAAGAGTAGATGTCTTGACACTTTAAAAGTGTTTTGCCTGATTTTACAAATTCATGGCAGAATTTCCTCACTTTCTAATATCTGGTGACTGACAGGTGAGTGCCCTCAGGAAGGTGACACACTCATTAGGTGAAGGGAAATTTTAAAAAAGAAATGAAAAGGGAAACAACATGGAGTGCAGAGGAAACTACCAGGTCTGATAAGCAAGGTCAGTCCCATCATCCAGGAACATAGGCACAGCAGACCCTGTCCTTGCTTTAGTCTCTGCTGTGCTGGCTTGGAATATTTCATAGTTTTTAACAAAGAAGACATTATTTTCACGTTCTGCTAAATCCCACAAACTGTGTAGCCAGTCCTACTGCTTTGAAAGTTGCAATATTGGGCTGGGGAGATGGCTTAATGATTAAGGCACTTGACTGCAAAGCCAAAGGACCCTGGTTCAATTCCCTAGGACCCACCTAAGCCAGATGCCCAAGGTGGCTCACTTGTCTGGAGTTCGTTTACAGTGGCTAAAGGCCCTGGCACACCCATTCTCTCTCTCTCTCTCTCTGTCTCTCTCTCTGTCTCTCTCTCTCTCTCTCTGTCTCTCTGTGTGTGTGTGCATGCATCCCTCTCAAATAAACAAATAAAATTTAAAAAATAAAGTATTTTTTAAAAGTTCCAATATTGTCTGAGGAATTAAAGACTGGTTTTGTTTGTTTGGCTTTTTTTGGCCTGATGTGGTGTGGGCACCAGGGTCTCTTGCTGCTGCAAATGATGCCCATTTGGCCTTATGTGGGTGGCTGGAGAACTGAACCTGGGTTTGAAGGCTTTGCAAGCAAGTGCCTTGAACCACTGAGCCATCTTCCCAGCATCAGATTTTTGTCTTATTTTTCCCTTCTCCCATCTAAGAAATTACAGAAGCAATCAAGCTAAAGCTGGCATGCTTTTTGTGGTAGCAAAGACCTCGGTTGTTTCATCTCACTCATCCACCTGTAGAGACTTTGAAAGAGACCAGAAATGGTGCTCTTAGAAAATGGCTGCTAGAGCACCCGCCAGCGCAGCCTCCCCCTCCACCCCCGGCCACGATGGAGAGCGCTGCTGGGATCACACCTTTCCCACCAACCTGCCGATGAACTGGCATTTCCACGAAACTATGCCCCCAACCGAAAGCTAAGTGTTCTTTCTCAATATTAAACGTACAAACAGGGTTAGGGAGATGGCTCAGTCTAGAAAGGTGTCTGCAGCACAATTGTGAGGACCTGAGTTCTGATCCCCAGCACCCATGTAAATGCTCCGTGTGGCATCCTATGCCTGTAATCCCAGTGCTCACGAGGTGGGGACAGGCAGATCCTGGGGCTAACTGAGTCAGTGACCTCTGGGTTTGGTGAGAGAACCTATCTCAATAAATCAGGTGAAGAGTGATAGAAGACTCTCACTGTCAACTTGTGGATTCCACATGGACACACAGCACATGTATCTGCACCCACACATACTCACACATGTGCCTACACACATGTAGACTTACCACACACAAATACACATGTGTCGGTATAAATACGCATGCCTATTTGCATGCACACACACATGCACATGTAAGAAAATAGAAAGTAGATATGAAGGGACTATTAAAAGTCTTACTTTACATCTAAACTTTTTCCTTTGACCCAAAGTGATCATTTATACATTCAATAATTTAACATCAATTTACCCCCCCAAAATGTGTGCCAGGCAATATACTAAAGGCCAAGGAAAGGACGATGAATGAAAGGTTGATTGTAGAGAATAATCTTCTGTGTGTGTGCGTGTGTGTTGGCAATGTGATAATCACAGATATTTATAGAGCAATGTCATAAGTACTACAGGAAACTGTCCCACAGGTCACTGTCAAAGCCACACAAGGTGACGTAGCACATGCATTGGGCTTTCCAGTGTATGACAAAGGGCAGAGTATGTTGCCAGATTGCAACATGAAGTGGGAGTTTAAAATAATATGCAAGATCTTGAAACAGAGTGTTAGGGGGTCACGAATAGAGTCCTTGAATCCCAAACCCTAGGTTCGTGTCTGCTTTTAACCAAAGAATTGGATAAAATAAGACTGAGAAGTGGGCTGGAGAGATGGCTTAGCAGTTAAGCACTTGCCTAAGAAGCCTAAGGACCCCGGTTCGAGGCTCGATTCCCCAGGACCCACGTTAGCCAGATGCACAAGTGGGCGCCATGCATCTGAAGTTCGTTTGCAGTGGCTGGAGGCCCTGGCACTCCCATTCTCTCTCTCTATCTGCCTCTTTCTCTCTCTGTCTGTTGCTCTTAAATAAATAAATAAACAAACACATCAATAAAATAAGACTGAGAAGGATAAAGAATAAATTAATATATTTATTGAGGGAAGTACAGAAATAAGGGAAGGAAAGTGAACACACCCACATGACCTGAGAACCCATGTGGTGGGCCTGGTAAAACAAGCCATAAAAAGAGAGTTAGAGAAGAAAAAAAAAGTACAAAGAGCTCTAGCCATGTGGAAAGTAGGAAGGGGCAAGGGCGCATGTGGGAGTTAGGGTTGGGGGCTCTCCCCTTGTCTCAACCTAGCCAGGCAGTGATGAGGGGAAACTCACCAGAACCTAGAGGGGCAGGAGTAGTCAGGCAGCCCAGAGAGCTTGCCCTCCCTTCCTGAGTGTGTCTGTGATCTTATTCTCATGGGTTTCACCTTCTGGCTCAGGTGAGCCAGAGAGACAGCTGACTGGGCTAGAGGCTGTTTCAGGAAGAGGATAGCCATGATGCCACATTCTGGGGGCTGAACTTGGCCAACCACAATGTCAGGATTAGAGGGGGCCCTGCCCCTCCTAGGAGGAGCTCAGATTGTTTGTAGAAAAACAGATCTAAGGAATTTCTTTAGGTAAGAGATAAGGAGAAGGCAGCTTCCTCTCTGATCTCTAACAAAACCCAAAGACATTCCTGCTTTTTAGCTTCAGGGGCCCAGTCACCTTCACTGCCTAACAAAGCTACCTGACTCCATCTCAAGCTATGTGGCTTTCCTAGAGTTACGGCTCAGACTTGACAAACGTAACATGGTTCCACCAACAGTTTGGCTAAACCATTTAACGGCCAGTATGTTTTGGTTGCTGCCATTACTACTGATGGTGATGAGATGCCAAAGTGAATGGATTGGCCACGTGGTAGCTCATTTTACCAGTGGTTATATGCTCAGAAGCAAACAAATGGACCAAATGACAGGAATCAGGTACTGTAGTCACTTAGGAGCCTTCCCTCTAGTCCCATCTCCATGCAGATGAAAATTCCATCTGCTCTCACCTCCCTCCTGGGCCAATGGGATTGTATCAGAGGCTCTGTCAGGCAGCTGTTTCTCAAATTGCCCCCGGATTACTTGCCCTGTAATAATCTCCACCCACCTTGGGGAAAAAATGTTCCAGAAAGAAAGAAGAGAGAGGAAAGAAAGAAAGAAAGAAAGAAAGAAAGAAAGAAAGAAAGAAAGAAAGAAAGAAGAAAGAAAGGAAGGAAGGAAGAGAAGGAAGGAAGGAAGAAAGAAAGAGAAAGAGAGAAAGGAAGAAAGAAAAAGAGAGGCGAGAAAGTGGCTGCTGGCTGTACTCAGCAATGCCGCCCTCATCTTTTCCCAGTGAAGTCCAAAACATGAAAGCAGTGGACGCGGGGGTGGGGGTGGGGGTGGAGAATGGGAGCTTTGGAGCACAAACAAAAGGACTCCTTGGTTTGAAAGCTGCCGAGGCATTCAGATCATCCAGACATTTAGAAGTCAAGGCTCTGAAGCCAGTGTCACCCCACGCCTGAGTTCCCTGTCACTGTCATGATACTGACCCTCTTATGTAGCTATTTTCTTCTGAAACAAACAGAAAAGAGCTCTGTGATAAATCACATCTGCAAGATATGTTTCATATGTCAAGTACACATCGCTTCTAAATCAAATGCTGATACATGACTTATTCCATCAAAAGTAAGCAGAATGCTGTAATTTATAATCATCTTGAAGCACACTGCAGAGAAAATGAAAGCAGACCATTAAATTTTAATGCTTCTTCGGCTCTCTGGAAAAGACTGTTTCTGGCCATGTTGGAAGCAGGGTAGTGTTTCTCATAGCATTGTACACGCCCCACCCCCACCCCCAACAAAGAAAATGGTTTGTGTTTGCCAACATTTGTGGAAACTAATTGAAAAAATGATTTAGCTGTCAAGAGCTGCCATTAGTCGGAAGTTCTCATGAGCACAGAACATGCCTGCAGAAGAGTGGGTCCTGCCCGGTGCTGGTTCCCCGCCCCCTCTCTGAGCGTTTAACAATTGCCTGTTGTTGTGCAAGCCAGCTCTCCGCAGCAGGGCTACGAGCAAATATTCATCGGGGTGTCATCTCCACTTAGGCTCTCGGCCTGTACGCCTATTCATCTGTGTTAAGTGTAGGGCTGCATCAGCTCAAATTAAGCTGGCTTGAAAACAGCCACTGTTAATAATTTCTGCTGTGATTCAACTTAGCTTTGGCTAACAGGTGAAGATGTTTCATAACGGAGGCAATTACAGCTCCGAGAGTGCTTTCCCACTGCCTGTGGAATCACAGGAGTGGAACACTGGCTCCTTGTTGCGTGGGGAAGGACCAGCGCGGCCACCACGGCTGCATTCGTTATCTGCTAGATTGAGCAAGCTGCCTGCCGGGGACAGATGCTTAGCACAGTGATTAGAATATAAAGCAATTGCAAAGGCTGAAGGGATTGGAGTCAGTCTCCTTTATCTCAAGGTACTACAGGCTTTTCTGGTCAGATAACAAGTCTTCCAAACCATTCTTTGTAGATGAGAAATCATATGTATATCAATGCAGGAAGACTCATGCGTATTCATTAATCTGTACTCTGTGAATTTTCCATTTAAGCTGAGAACTATAGAAAAAGGGGGAGGGATCTTCTAGTCTATGCAATTCTGTACCTTTTATGACCAGATTTTTATGACAAGGAATATAGAGAGGCTGTAAGTGTTCAACTATTACAATAAAAATGCTTGCCAATTTTTCTCTTATTTTCTGAGACTGAAAATTTCTGTTGTTACACTGATTTCCAAACAGTTAATATACTTGAGTTTAAAAAAAAGAAAGATAAGTGAAAAATTTAAAATATATAGCCCTTGGCTTTCACCTATTTTATAAAGAAAGGGAAACTGAAATTAGGTATAGATTTTGCTACTTTTTAAGTTAGAGAGACAGTATACTTCTGTCTAGAGTAAAATCTGTCTTTTCATGTCAAATATACATAGCTTCAAATTATAACAAATATCATGACTGTAGACTTCCTAATTGTGGTAGAGTGGTTTAAAAAGTTCATTTCCAACCAAACATTTTATCTCTCCTGCTTAAAGAAAGTCAAGCAGTCTAAATTGAATTTTTATACATTACAATTTCCTGAAATGTAGTTGTTAATGGTTTCTGATGTGCCTAAAGGCATGAATCTTAAAGTACCTTTTTCCCTCAACCAAAGAGCTCTGAAAATGAAAAGACTATTTCGATTGCTGGCATTTCATTTTCATTGTATACATTAGTCTACTTTCAGCATGTCCTCCGTCAGTAAATTTTCCATACGGGACCAATAATAAAGTCCTGAGTAGGTCATGTTTAAGATGCAATTGAATGTGTAGCTGTGCTCCCCAACACTGAGCACGTTGTCTATGAGCAACAAAATAGCTGAGAGGGATGAAGGGGTGCTCACTGCCGTGCAACACGACCTTTCAAGCTCAGCAACCCTTCTGCTAACGCCAAGGTTGTACCAGGCAATCAATTTCTATCTAAGTTGTTTACTGGAGATTGTCGTTTTATCAATTGTTTAGCAAACTTTGAAAGTGTGTGTGTGTGTGTGTGTGTGTGTGTGTGTTAACCTGTGCAAATGTATGTGCTTAAGTTTGGGAAATAACAAAAACACAGGGGAAAAGAATGACAGAGTTTATAGTTGTGAAATACATGACCCAACCCTGTGTTTGAAATACCTACTTAATGAGATAGCAAATGACTTGTCTTTTTTAAAAGGTATTTCTTTCTCTCCCTGTTTTTAAGCTCCATCCATCTTGCCTATCTTAGACTAGTCTTGGCGAGAACTCACTGCCTGCTCTATCTTCCCCTGACAGTCACTGTTGCTCCTTACGCTGGAAGCTTTGAAAGCCTGTGTAACATTAGCCTATCTAGCCTATCCAGTGAAAACGTCTCCACAGATTAGTGTAATGTTAATACTGCTGGCCCCCCGCTTTTGACCTGAGGTGGAATATATTGGCTGCCACGGCAGATGGAATCAGAGTTTTGTGGGCTTCAGACATCAGCTGGCTGCCGGCCAGAACTGGCAGGCTGGTGGCAGTGGAAGCCCTGGCTCGAGAAGCAGGCTGGAGTCTAGTCTCCGCTCTTGAAGAGCAGACCCAAAGTGTCACAGAAGTTTGTGAATGAAAGTACATTCGTAAAAATCGTTCATCTGCAGCCATTTACCCAGCATTTGAAAAGTAATTGAATCTTTTGGTGTAAAATGGAGACATCTTTGTTCAGTTTTGGTGAGAGACATGAGACAAAAGCCAGAGGGGGGAGAAAAGAAAAGAAATTGTCTGAACTCTATTTAACCTTCCAGTTAAATACTGACCTCACCAGAGGAATACAACTGTGTGCATGAAAAGTGCTTTAGGTTGTCTCCTCTTCTATGAGGACAAATAGATATTAATCTGAAATAGTAACTTACATTCATAAGGGGAAAAAAGCTAAGACTTTATAGCCAATGTGAAACAATTACCTAGCTCATTCCATATCTACAACTCTAGAGGAAGGAGATCAATGTCTTAACTGATCCATACTGGCTCGGTTATTGACTGCATTACTCAGAGATATGTTCAAACCCACCCTGGCTTTGTGTGCAAAGCAAGGTGCTTGAAATCATGTTCTTGCAAAATAGATTTGTCTGTGAACAGACTTTCACTTCACCTGGAATATGGGGATCATTGGTTAGAAACTTAGATAGCAACAGTTAAAACTAGATTTGGAGGAATATATATATATATATATATATATCCTATATACATATATAATTCATATTTGCATTTGACTTTCAGATAAATAACTCATGATATTTAGCTATAAAAATGTCCCAAATATTGTATAGGACATGCTAAATTTGGAACACACTTACATAAAAAATATTCATTTTTCATCAGAAAGTTGATTCAGTTGGGAATCTTGCCTTTTATCTGGAAATCATGGAGAAGTATTCTACATTGTCTCATTTTCTGAATGTGGAGACTTTCCAGCCTTCCCCACAACACATAGAACAAACTTTTCAATTTACATAGCCTTTGTATTTATTCATTGGGTTATCTCTAGTTTATTTTAATCATATTTTCCTCCCAAGCACTGCTTTTCCAAAGCAGTAAAACATATGCTGTTTGCTGCCTAAGTGGATGGGTAATGTAAGCTGTGATGTGGAGAGAATTCTTCTCTTACCCGCTCACTCTGAGTGTGTAGTTACAGAAACATATATATGTGCTTTTATCTGTGATAAGAGCTACCATCTGCTCACTGAAATGTGCACAGCTTACCGTCTGAAGTGCTTACACACATTATGAAAACACACAGCTTTTGTGTATGTTGAGAACACATATAGGCAGAGTTCTAATAAGCCAGAATATTAGCTACTTGAGCTATGTCAAATGGACGCAAATTATAATCGTGATTATGGGCAGGAGCGATTGGAGCCAGCACAATGCCATGTACGTATTTGTGCTAACAGCATTTCGGTGACCTTTTAATACTGCGTTATTTGCAACCTCGTCCCATGAGGTCATTATTTTAAATAAGTGAAATCTTTTCCATGGAGGGGGGATGCTTCATTCAAGGAGGAGAAGCTTCATGCTGAATAGAGCAGATCTTTGAGAGACATAGTGCATGTATGTGAGCAACGAGAGAGAGAGAAACAACATGCTAGAACATGTAAATTCAAGTGCCTTTGACATGTAACCCAGGACAGCGCAGCCAAAGAAGGGCTAGGAAGGCTGATATGCTGGCTGCCCAGAGGAGGCCAGCTGTCTAAGGTGCGCTCCACCCCCAGCAAGTGCTGGAGCTTCCGTTGCTGTCACCCTCCTCTTTCGAGTTTGGTTACCTCAAGTCCTTATCTAAATCCCTTTCAGTGTTGGCTTGAATGCACTCTGTGTTCCCTCCCGCTGTGACGAGGGCCGTGTGTGTGTGTGTGTGTGTGTGTGTGTGTGTGTGTGTGTGTGCGCGCGCGCGCGCGCGCGTCCAGGGCCGCAGCACACACGCCTCCCCTGGCTTGAGAGAACCAGAGCCAGCCTCAGTAAGAATGAGCCACAGAGCACTCGGCTTCGCCTTTGTCACCTACTTCATCCCCAGCTTTCTGCCTAGTCGACTTTTAATAACATGTGAGCAACAGTCCAGCCCAGCACTCCTGGGTCCCACCTGCCCTGACCTCAGTAACTAGCTGTGGCAACCGCCGCCACAGGAAGATGGAGGTCAACCACGGCCCGGTTGTACAATCGTGGCATGGAGACATGAGCACACTCTTGACTGTGTGCTACCTGCCTGCTGCATGCAAGAGTGCGAAGACGCCAGAGGGCAAGGTCAGAACGTGTCTCTTCTCAAAGTACTCAAAGATTTTCTGGCACCTAATCTATAAAGAAAATGCTTGTCTGGTTCAATCTCACATTACATTTGTAGTAAGCATTCTAATTCAATTTTTCAAATGTAAAGATTACTTGTTTCTTGAACATATCAGGCACCTGGCAGGAGTAGACTAAGGTGCCTGATATGTTAAGACATCCAATCAACAGTGTATTTAAAATATGAAGTGTGCTATCTTAAGATATAACAAAGTCAGAGGCAGAGGAAATTCCATCTGTGTTTCACTCTCCATACACTTGGTGTGTTCTTTACCCTGGAAAGTGGTTTCTTTGTCAGGTTTAAATGTTTACACATCTATTTCTCTTTGTTTTTGGACTCCAGGTTGATGTCAACTGTTTTAGATTTTCAGGAAAATGTAGGAGGATCGCTGTGAGCTTGAGACAAGCCTAGGACTACAGAGTGAGTTCCAGGTCAGCCAGGGTCAGAGTGAGACCCTTCCTTAGAAAAAGTAAGATAAAACAGAACTATGTAAAATGCCGCTCCACTCACGTACTTCACTGGCAGGTGGCCTTACTTCTTGTACGTGTGGACGACATCTCTAGTCCTGGTGAGAATGGCTGGTCTGACTGAGGCACTGCTGCTTCCCCTCAACTTTGACTTTTCTCTAACGTTGTCTAACACCTTCTGTTCTGACACCAGGATTACCTCTTTTCAAAGCACTTCAGTTATTTCTTATTCCATTCAAACTTTTGTTTCTACTTGTAATTCTGGCTAACAGCTTAAATAACAACATTGTATTTGTAGATGAAAAGGGGTTGAAATATTTTACAACAAAAGACAAGACATTAGTGAGTATAACTATTCACTAATTCCATGCTGCTGACATTCCAAGGCAAGTGCACATATGCTGCTTAATATGCTTGGTGTAAAATAGATTAAAAAACATATTAATCCCTAGATGATAGGAGTTTTGAGTCCACTTAAAGAGATAAGGCACCCTATTTTCATCATCTCTCTGTGTGAATCATTGAAAAATAGCATTAAATCTCTTCCAATATTTCGTTCTTAAGTAGGATTGACTTATTCCCATTCCTGAGTTGATCATCCCAACCTTATCTACAAAAGCAAAATGAGGAATCAAATCTCTTATCCTTTCTGTGTAAGCCAACATTTGTTTCTGTCCAAGTTTTCTGAATCATTTAGATAAAACTTTGGCTCTCCAAAAGTATTTGGTCTTTGGTGCTTTTTGCTCACCAGCCTCCTACCCCAGTACTTCCAAAGCATGTCTACAGCACTGACATTGCCCGCCCGGCCTCTTCCTGATGCTTTCCATGTCTCTACCGATTAACATGGGTGCTTAGCGCGGTCATGATGAGATTGTCCTGGAACATCTGTATTCTGTTATAAGGCTCCATGGGAAACCAAAGGACACTTGGTAAGATGATGGAGAGACTTGGTGTGCATCCTCTGACTCATGGCTCAGTATTTCTCTTCCCTGTGTCAACTGAACTACACTGTAATTATAGTAACTGGTTTAACTCTGACTAATTGTTCCAGCTCCTCAAACTCTATTGTATAATACTCTATTGTCAGGAGGCAGCCACTATAAATTTCCTGTCTGTTTGACTTGAAAGTTTAAAGGATTGGAGATGGCCAGGCTACTCCCTTGATCATAGGTTTGCTCCTAAACTGGTACTTTTGTGACTGAATAAATTAAATCATAAATGTCAAATGAGCAAGCTCCTCCCATTCTATAAGGACTTTCTCAGTTGGATGGAGCTTCTATTCTGTCTAAACTCTACAGCAGTAGATTCTTCATGACACAACCAAAATCAGAAGCCTTTAATAGTCTAAGTTGAATCTGTGCTAAAATACACAACCTTCTAATTTGGGTATAATGGAGCTAAGCATAGCATAAGCAAAAGCTCTGAAGTTTATAAATAAAAGGAAGGTTTTGTAGGCAAAAGTAATATGCTGCTTTCTTGTCCAACTTTCACATTATAATTATAGGCACTTGCCTTTTTGAACAAAGCCTGGTGGTCTTTCACATCATAAAGAATTGCTCCTAAAGACTGGGGATAGCTCAGTTGGTAGTGCTTGCCAAGCATGTACAAAGCCCTAGGTTTGATCCCCAGCACTGCATAAGCTTGAGTATGGTGGTGCTTGCCTGTAATCCTAGCGCTCTGGTGGGGAAGGAGGCAGGAGGATCAGAAGTTCAAGTCATCCTCAGCCAAAACATAAATAACTAAACACACACACACACACACACACACACACACACACACACACACACAAAGAGAATTGCTCTTGTTCTAAATATGAAGAGAATCATTTTAAATATTCTGTGGTTATATCAGTTTCAGTTAGTAAAGTAGACCATATTATGAAGGCTTCACATGTGAATAGGTTGACTGGAGAATAACTTTGAACATTTCTGGTAATCATATGCCAAGTTTGAAGCAGTGCATTTTTATTATCTAGTTTCTGAGTATTCTTTGCAGGCGATAGTTAGACCAAACTTCTCTGCATAAGAGCCAATGGGTTGTTTTTCTGGTGTGTTTTTGTTTGTTTATTCCAACATGGCATTCAATAATAAAAAAAATTACTTGTTCTACATAATCTTCACTTACATACATGTACCAATGAACTTACTAAAATCTAATAATTACACAGTTGATGTACAGAATCATTACTATTTTCTAAGGACAAATATAGTCATTACTATGGGACAATATATAAATATTTTATATAAGAAGTTCAAATTGCTATGAAAAACATTACTGTTGAGTGGGCCGTATTTCAGCTGATAAAGATTGATCTATCCACTTATAAGGTCTGTCCACGAGCCATTGCTTTAACACAAAATGTGACCTGTTGTTTTTTCTTTTCGTTAGACAAAAGTGTTCATGGGGAAGGTCATTATTTCCTTCCTCCATGTATGATTTTCTGAAGTCAGTACCTGAAGCCACTGCCACACAAAACAAACAACAGAGCAAAACACTGCTGGGACCAAAACATAGCAGCTCGTGCTGTTCATCCCTGCATTGGAAGACTCGCGCAAATCTTTTATAACAGGAGCACCAACATGGAGATACAGGCTAGTTTCACCTCAGGCTGAATCTGCTATCAGTGTGGTAATTACCAGACCCAGTCAATAATACCCCCCCCCCCCAGTATAATTGCAAACCCAGTGCAAGCATGACCAGAACTAAATTGCATCAGAACAATCAATAGGGATCTTCTGATCATGTTCCCGGTGTGCCCATCAACTAGAAAGTGGAAAATGCCCATTCAAGCAAAAGGTCAATTTGATAAATAAAAAATACTGTCTAAAAGTCATGTTGCTGTATGTACCTTCCAGGTAGATGGGACTAAATACATTGGTTAGTTGTCTGTGGAAGGAAATGTGTAGTAGAGAATTCATCAGCAGAAAAAACTAACATTAAAGGAAAAGCAAGAGCATTCTGAATGACATTTATCTGTGACTGAGAATAGGCTGGGAAATTCTGAAAATATCATTTTGTTATTTTGAAATGCAGCTTTGAACTTGGTGCTGTTTGGTATACTTCAGTCATTAAGTGGGCTGGTTCACTAATGAATCCCATACACGGCCAGTATCATTAGGAAATAAGATTGCAGCTTTGGAATTCCTGTTAGAACCATGAAATAATATAGGTTACCCAAGGTCAGTGTCCCATCTGTTCATATCAGAGCTCCTTACACCCAGCAAGGATTACCAGGAAGGATGAGAGGAGTGGAACCACACAGCTCCACGGAAACCAAAATGAGTTGGTTAGTGATAATGACCTTGTGCCAGGTTCTGCTGTCTTACCTCAGTCAGCTAAGATCATCTTCAGATCTTCAGACATAAGTAGGTCAGAACTAGGTTCCAAACAGGTTGGTAATGATAATGTCACCGTGAGGCTAAGGAAAGGGGCAAGAGCATAGACAGTGGAGAAAAGAAGAAAGGGGGAGAAAAATGATATGTCTACTTCTCTGTCTCTCTCTCTCTCTCTTTTTTTTTTCGAGGTAGGGTCTCACTCTAGCTCAGGCTGACCTGGAATTCACTATGTAGTCTCAGGGTGGCCTCCAACTCATAGCGATCCTCCTACCTCTGCCTCCTGAGTGCTGGGACTAAAGGCAAGTGCCACCACACCCGGCTCCTTCGCTTTTGTTTAGATCTTCTTTACTCTTAAAAAATGGAGAAAAAGTGACTAAACCATGAGTCCAACTTTTTTCATCTCTCCTATTTTTAATGCTTCTGGGGTTGGGTGGATGAGCATGACATGCACTCAGTTGACTATTCTTTATGACTTTCCAGGGAAATGGTTAAAATTTTACAACATCTCATTTCATCACACAACTGCACCCGCCATGTGTCTTGTTCTCCTAAGAACCTCCAACAACTATTCCTCATATATGAGACACACACATTGTCTTCACCTTCACCTGCGCTTGTTGTGATTGGAATAGTCTTCCTCATTCCCACCCACTGAGGTCAACTGGCTCCTGCGGTCCTGGACCAATTCCAGCCATGGCATGCAGGCACCTCTCCTTCCTGAACGTTCCCATAGCTTAGATTGCCATATACACTGTAATAGCCTACTAATTTACATTTTCCCTGCATACTTTCTGTAGAGTATGGTCCTCAAAGGCAAGAGCAGAGTCTGTCTACTTATGTATCACTGAGTGGAGTGTAGTGATGTGTCACTCAGACATTGCATATGGTGCTTCAAGGCATAGACCCTTAACTCACCAACTATAAGATTTAGCATAATGCCTTCTACAGCATGCTAGAATTCTCAATGATGTACTGAATTAAAAGTTATAGTGGAATTAGAAATAGACCAAGGCTAATCATCACCAAGAATAAAAAATATGCTACTATAAAAGTATTAATATTAAATTATTTAAATATTGGTGGCATGATCAAGTTTAATTATACATAGTTTAGAACTAGCTATCTGGACAGCTGGCCCTTCCCCCTAATGGATGGGGCCCTTCCAAAACTATGAGGGAAAACTGTCTCCTAGGTTCAAGTTTTCAAAATGCAGAAAACTATTTTTAACAAAAAAACCCACAATTTCATGCTATTCTTTCAAATTCCAATGTGCTTGAGATAATTAAATAAAATAAATCAACAGTTTTTTAACAATCTTTTAATAGATAAAGAAATAAAAGAATAAGAAGGAAGGAGTATAGGACCGTGTGTCTTATGAAGCAGAACTTTTATAAATCACACTGTCTAACTCCCTTTTACCTCTTCACCACACAGAAATTCTATAGTTAGCATTTTCAAATTAAGGTATAAATGAAAATTCTGGAGTCACAACAATCCAAAAGGTTGTTAAGTAGCTGATAACATCATGAAACTGAAAATGAACATCCCTCTGTTAGAAGTAGCATGCCATAAATATTTTCAAGTCACCTTCCTTACCCCTGCTTCAGAATGCTTGTGGGAGGCCCAGCAAGGGGCACAATGGCAGTTCCAGCCCCCATCACCCTGCCTGACATCCAAAGGAAGGGATGTGTGGACTGTTGGCCACATCAGTTTTAAATTGTTCAAGCAATTGTTTCCTGTAGATTAATTTGTAATTCTAAATTTCCAGGCACATGAAATGTGAGCCTGTCCCTCCCTCGGGCCATTTACAGAGCTGTAGTTTTCCTGTAATCTGAGGCCCAGGCAAAGTGCTAACTTGAAAATGGAAAGTGGAGCCTCAGACTGGGAGGTAGAGAAAAAAGCAGAATGAGGGGGGAGGGAGACAAAGACAGTAGAGTCAGGGTTACTCAGAAGGTGAGTGAGTCTTGGAGAAGAGGAAGAGGAAGGCACTGTGGATCCTTATGCATCTCACTCCTCAACAGTACTTTATGTTTCCTGTCACAATCAACAATTTTAAATAACAGTGTTTCCCTTGTATTGTATGCCTCATGTCATAAAAATGTAAGTAAACAAACACCTAAGTAAACGCATCTGAAACCAAACCTTTGCAGTACTAGGAGATACATGTCTGAGATATTTACAGAAAGAGTAAGTTGTATTTACTGGTTTTGTAACAAACTAATTAGGACTCTCCTGCCTTCTAGTCTTTACTCAGGTCTCCCACTTTGCTTTGAGACCAAATCGCTTGTCACATTGTTGAACAATTTAGGTCCATGGCAGGAAGCACACACTGTAATCACAAAGTCACCATAATGATGGCTAGGCACTGCTCTCATTCATTCCATCAACATTTGAGGAACAGTCAGGTCTTCAGAAAGCTCTGGGAAGCCATGTGTTTCTTTAAAGAAAATATTTCCACAAAGTCCACAATTTAATGTAGTGGTGCTTTAATAATTGGAACGTAGATCCCTTGGTAAATCTGATTCGTAAAGGTTGTATGTCCTTTGTGCTAGAGAGATAATTCATTCAGTAAACTGCTAACCTCCTTGGCATGAAGACCAGATTTTGACCCCTAGAACCCACATAAACATGACAGGCATGGCAATGCATGCTTGTGATGCCGCTGATAGGAAACGAAGACAGGCAAATCGCGGGCTTCACTGGCCAGCAACTCCAGCCCGATCCGTGAGCTCTGAGCCAGTGAGAGACCCTGCATCAAAAAGAAGTTGAGGGGCTGGAGAGATGGCTTAGCGGTTAAGCGCTTGCCTGTGAATCCTAAGGAACCCGGTTCAAGGCTTGATTCCCCAGGACCCACGTTAGCCAGATGCTCAAAGGGGTGCACGCGTCTAGAGTTCGTTAGCAGTGGCTGGAAGCCCTGGCACTCACATTCTCTCTCTCTCTCTCTTTCTCTCTCTCTCCCTGTCACACTAAAATAAATAAATAAAAATGAATAAAAATAAAAAGTTGAGGCCAGGCGTGATGGCGCACACCTTTAATCCCAGCACTCGAAAGGCAGAGGTAGGAGCATTGCCATGAGTTCAAAGCCACCCTGAGACTACATTTTGAATTCTAGGTCAGCCTGAGCTAGAGTGAGACCCTACCTCAAAAAAAAAAAAAAAAAAAAGAAGGAAGAGGAGGAGGAGAAGAAGTTGTTGTTGAGGAACTGGAGTGAGATAGCTCGTCTGTTAAGGCTCTTACCTGCAAAGCTTAATGACCAGGATTTGATTTCCCAGTACCCATGTAAAGCCAGATGCACAAAGTGGTGCATGCATCAGGAGTTCATTTGCAGTGGCTACAGGCCCTGGTGGACCCATACTCTCTGTCTCACTTCTCTCTATCTCTTGCTGCTTGCAAATGAATTAAAAAAAATATTTTTTTAAAGTGGAGAGAGCTCCTGAGAAATGACACCCAGGCTTGTCCTCTGGCTTCCACGTGCATGAATGTGCAACTGCACACACATGTACAGCACTGATCATCCTTCTCTGGGTCAATATGAAAGAGCTATCACAAAAAAATTGTTGTCTCTCACTTTTGTTTCTCATGTAAACATTTATGACAACTTCCCAAGTTTAAATTACATCATTCGAAAATGTGGAATAGCATGTTAATTTAAATTTTGTTCATCAAGTTCAGTGAGAGATCAGATGAAGTTTGTCTTTAAGCAGATACTGCAGATGGGAGGTGGGCTTTGATGGGGTCACAGTGCTGTGCCATTGGCTTCAGCTCTTGGGTTTGAAGGCAAGAGTCTAGGAAGCCCTGACTCCCAGGGATGTGATGATGCCAGGAAGCAGCAGTTTCCAGAGCTCCATTTGCCAGACAAAGGGGTGCTTATGGCAAAGAATTCTTGGGTGCTGCTTGTTATATTATTTTCCTCACCTGCTTAGTTAGTAAGACCATTTTCCCAGAAGCTCTGAGTCATCAATATTGTCAGCATCACTACATTATTGTTATAGAGAAAACAATAAAGACCCATGCAATCCAAGAATTGAATAATTTCCCAATAGACCTCCTGCCATGCTGACACAGAACAATGTGTGTTTCAAGAATTGAGATTGTTTCTTTACTACGAGACAACTTGCTGACAACGGATACGCCGACAACCAAGCTGTTCTAGCACAAGTTCTGCTGCAAGGAATTGAGTACAGCACTTGGTACTTAGTAAGCACTTAACAGTATTTTTAAAGTAAGACATGACTCTTCTCTTTTAGACCATAACTACTATTTTTTTTTTCTTTTTTGGTTTGATGTTTAGAGATATGTTCTTACTATAGTCCTGGATGGCCTGAAACTCACTACACAGACCAAGGTGGCCTAGTATTTACAATGATTTTCCTCTGCCTCCTGAGTGCTAGGATTACAGGCATGAGCCACCATGCCTGGCCAGGACATAACTACATTTTTCAGTTTATAATTTTAAGTAGTTTATTGGGAAACAAGCTACCAGCAAAGTGAAGATGAATGACATGTATTAGGAGAGAAACTATAAACATTTTGAATATTCTGTGTCCTCAGAGTTGACTGAGTAGGTGAGATGGGTAAAAGTTTGCAGCACATGAAGGGTTACTAAAAATATCTGTATAGTTTTCAAAGTGCACTGATTCTATGAAATTCCCATTCAGCCTGGAAAACATAAATTGATCCCATATGTACATATATTGACCACGTCTTTTCCTTCCTCATCCATGCCTTCACATACCTCATTACTTGCCTTTTAATCCCAGAAACATTAAAGATTTCTCAGCTCAAAACATTGCTTTTCTTTCTTTTTGTAATAAATAGGCACTAGTAAGCATGGGAATAACATTTTCTTCAAACAAATCAACGGTTTCCTCAAAGACAGGGTGGTGCCTGAATGTAGCAGGTATGGTAAGACCTCCTGAGACGACTCTCAAAGACACGATGGTAACTGAATACAGCAGGTATAGTAAGACCATGTGGGCATGACTCTCAGAGACAGGGAGAAGTACCTGAGTACAGCAGGTATAGTAAGATATAGTGAGCACAGCTCTTAAAAATGGGGGGGGGGGTACCTGAATGTAGTAGGCATGGTTAGACCTTGTGAGATGACTCTCAGAGACAGGGTGGTGTCTGAATGTAGCAAGTATGGTAAGACCTCATGAGGATGACTCTGAATAGGTAGTTTGTATTTTCATGTGTCAGACTGAGAAAATGTTGAGTGAAGTCTAGGAATAGCTCCTAGGAATATTTCAATTATCTCAGGAAACATCTGTCTAAAAACCATGTGAATATGATCATAAATTCCAAGCTGGGTATGGAAGTTATAGGAAAATATAGGTTCTATTTTAAGACCACCATTTAATTGGATATAATATTCATCATTATATTTAGTCCAGATGTAAGGTAAATTTTAGCTTCATTTTTTTATCTTCTGTGATCACATAAAATTGTCCAAAAAATAATTACAACAGAACAAAGTTTGAACTTAGTGTTTTCAAAGAACTAGGTGTTTGTTCATTAGCAACTCTTGTGCGTATGTGTAGGGGTGGGATGCAACAGTGCTGTGAAAATCAGATTCCCGGCAGAGGGCATGGACCCTTGCTTTCCACTCTGAGATATGGTCTTTCTTGTGGTTCACAGCTGTGAAGCCAAGGGACATGGATCACACCAGACTGCAGGTATGGGAGCCTTTACTGAAAGAGGGTTGTCTTTACACAACACCCCAGTACTACAAATGTTAGGATTTTGATTTCATCTGGAGTATTAAAATGCCAAAAAATATTTCTGTTTTTGGTAAAAAAGGCATGGCATCCAATTTTAATATGTCTCCTGAAATTAATAGAGCAAAATATCATTTGTTTCTTCTAGTAGAATATGGAGATGGCTCTCCATTCTGTCCTATTTCCTTTGTAACCAACTGTGATCCATGTTAGTGATTTTCATACAATAGCCTCCTGGCACAAATTAAATGGAACAGGGTCCCACTGCAGTTAATAAACTCACTGTAACAAGTCCCTCAACTTTGCCTGGTCACAGGGCTCAGCAGGATTGCCATATGTGGAACCGGATGAAAGATAAAAATATCATTATTTTGTGCTTTCAAAACCATACAACTCTATATTGTCTCTTTGGAAATAAAGTGTGTTTAATGGCTAGTGATTATCTCCTATCTGGCTTACTATAGTACCAATGTTGTTTTGTATCTTTCCCCTAATCACTAGTGTTATCTGTACTTTGGAAGAAGAGCTACAATTAAGCATATTTTGAGCAGAAGAGGAAAAGACAGCAGGGCTCTCTTGGCATCAGTTCTAACAGCCTATCATTCCAAAACATTTCTGGATTTACATTGCTATCATCAACCAATGTCAGCACAGCTGAGGTGACTGTGTTAATTAACTGTCCTGCAGAACCAGCTGAGAAAGCTTGTGTAAACTCCCTGGGAATATGAGCTGTTAAAAAGAAATTCTATCCAATGGATCTAGGGAGTAGGCCCAAATATAGAATCAAAACATGGAACAGTTGTCCTTAGCCATCAGGTAATAACATCATCAGTTACAAGATGTTTGAGAGTTAGCCAAGTTGAAAACAAGGCTGGAATGACAGAAGAAAAGTGAATCACATGCAAAGGGTTTCAAGGACCCCTCCCTTTCTGTTTGAAACAGTGCATTTAGGAATGGCCAACTTAGCTTCTCAGAAGAGAGAAAACACTCACCAGCCAAAGGCCCATTCCTTAGGAGAAATAAAAAGTAGCCCTTTACAGCCCAGGCAACAATATCCATGAAGCTGCTCGAGTTGTCAAGGCAAGAGTGGACACATTTGTCCTGGGAATGGAACAAGTAGTAGGTATTGTGCAGAATAGTCAATGAGGGTAAGGTCTATGTCCTGACGGGCTGTGACAAAATGGCACGTGGGTGGAAAAGATTTTGCTTTCATTTAGAGATTGAGAAGCCATGAAGTACTACAAGAGACCATTAAGGGTTAGAAAAGTGAGGTTTTTTAAAAAAATATTTTATTTCTTTATTTGCAAGGAGAGGGAGAGAGAGAGAGAACATGATCATGCCAGACCATCTAGCGAATGGACTCCAGCTGCATGCGCCCCTTTGTGCACCACATGGACACTGGAGCATCAGATTCTGCACAGCAGACTTTGGTAGCAAGTATCTTTAACTGCTGACCTGTAGCCCGCGTAGTCGTCTCGCCAGCAAGAACGCACGCGGACACCAGGATCCTTCTGCAGCAAGCGTTTAATCCAGATGAAAAGAGGAAAGACCCAGCGCCCCCGAAATGGCGCCGCTTATATAGCCCCTAGGTGGCGTGTACTCTGCTGATTGGCTGCGCGCTCATATGATGCTCATATGACGCTCATATGCCCGGGCTGGGCAGTGACTTGGCGCGCTTTTGCCACTTGCACATGCGCTATTCTACTTGTTCACCAGGGCCGAGGCCGGATGTCAGCGCCATCTAGTAATGGCGGTCACCTCTCGGCTCTCTACATCTCCCCCTGTTTGTTTTAATAAGATGACAACTGCCTCATAGCCCAGCCAGCGCAGCACCAAACAACCCTATGCTCGATCAAGCAAATTCCTTCCTTGGGGAATAAGCGATCAAGAGCTCACTCCCTCACCTTATCAGGTGCAATGGAGACAAGTCCTCTGAGTGCAAAGGCCAAGGGAGAGACAAAAAGGGGAGTTAACACCCATCCCTGTGCAATGGAATATTGTTCCTGGGGGTGCAAGGGCTGTCAATCTCATATTTTGGTGCTGCAGCCACTTAGGCAAGGGCTGATTAGACTTAGATCTCCCATCGACTCAGTGCAATGGGCTAAACCCTTGAGGTGCATCGACTGAGGGTCTCAGTCTAATTAATTAACCAAATTTCAGGAGATGATCCCTGTTCCATAGCCACAAGTGCTTGCGCAATAACGGCCTTGTCACATTGCTATTGAGCTCTGAGCTTGCAGAACAACCAAAGCAGGAACACTAAGCCACAACATAGGGCTGCACCAAACAGCGCCACTCCCACCCATTCCTTAAAGAAAGAGAAGGCTGAAGAAATCCAGGATGTCAGGCCCACAGCTAGGCAGGGGTCAACTCTAGTAGAATAGGGTCTTCATAATGGATCTTGTCCACTTCTTCGGCTCCTGCACAGGATCTCGATGATTCGTCAGGTCTCACAAGTCTACGTGTTAGGCGTTCTGGTAGCCAGAATGGATTGTCTTCTTCCTGTGGAAAAACACAAACAGCTCCCCTGGATCTTATTAAAATAGGATCCGGGCCTCTCCATTGACCAGTCAAAACATCTTTCCACTTAACCATCTCCTGTGGCCTGTTAGGCTCTGAGCAATGACGGTCAGCCGCCGAATGGCCCTGACTGTCCAAATTTAAAAAATTAAGAGTAAAGAGTGCTATGGATATAGTCACTCGTGGGACTGAGGGCAGAGCCTCATCGACTCCCCCTTTTTGTTTTATTAAATAAGACTTTAGAGTGCGATGAGCCCGTTCTATAATACCCTGTCCTTGAGGATTATATGGGAGACCTGTCAAATGGGTCACTCCCATCTGGTGACAGAACTGTCCAAATTTTTGAGAAGTATAAGCTGGTCCATTGTCAGTTTTAAGAATTTTGGGCTTTCCCCAGGCACTCCACGCCTCGAGGCAGTGTTGAATAACATGGGCTGCTTTCTCCCCGGTTAATGGGGAAGCAAACATAACTCCAGAACAAGTATCAATGGAAACATGTAAATATTGTAATTTGCCAAAAGATGGGACGTGAGTAACATCCATCTGCCAAATTTGTAATGGGCGAATTCCTCTGGGATTAATTCCTACATGAGGCACAGGTAAAAATTGACAGCAATTTTGACATTGAGTTACTATATCTCTAGCCTCTTTTCTAGTGATGTCAAACCGACGACGCAATGTCTCAGCTGTGACATGAAACCTTTTATGAAAACTTTTAGCCAACTCCAATTTTGATGAAAGAACAAGCATGATAAACTTCGTGGCCCGATCTGCCAAGTCATTTCCACGGGACATGGGCCCCGGTAGGCCCGAATGAGCCCTGATATGCGTAATGAAAACAGGAGATCTCCTATTAATCAAGGCAAACTGAATCTTTTGAAAAATTGTTGCAAGCTTGCTAGATGCCTTAATCAACCCAGCAGCCTCTAAAGTTTTTGTTGCATTTACTACATAACAGGAATCCGAAACAATATTCAGGGGACCTGGGAATTTTTCCAAAACTTCTAATACTACCAAACATTCCACAACTTGAGGTGAGGTTTCATGATATTGTTTAGATATAATCTTATCATTAACCACATAGGCCCCTACTCCTGTTTTTGACCCATCTGTATAGACCACCAGCCCATCTTGAAGTGGCTCCCGAGATATAATGCGTGGGAACACAACCTCTTGGGTTAAGGCAAATTGTAAAATAGGGTGTCTAGGGTAATGATTGTCTATTAAACCACCAAAGGAGGTGATTAACACCGCCCAAGTATCAGAAGTAGCAGTTAATATCTGAACTTGATGGGCTGTATAAGGCACAATTAAAGACCTGGGTTCTTTTCCAAAATGAGTAATGGCTGCCTTTAATCCACGAAGGGCAAGCAGAGCAATTGCATCTGGGTACCAATCAATAATCTTAGCAGGAGAAGCGTTGGGATGAACCCACAATAAGGGTCCATCTTGCCACAGCACGGCAGTTGGTAAATGCCTAGTTTTAAAAACGCACAGGTCGAAAGTTTTGGCTTCCTCTATGCGTTTCAACTGAGCATCCTGTAAAGCTTCTTCTACCACTTTTAGGGCACGGCTTGCAGCTGGTGTTAAGGCTCTAGGTGAAGAAATATGAGCATCTCCTTCCAGGATGTCAAACAATGGCTTCAATTCAGCAGAGGGAATTTTTAGAAACGGTCTCAACCAATTTATATCACCCAATAATTTCTGAAAATCATTTAACGTTCGTAAATGATCTCTGCGGATCTCTAATTTTTGAGGAACTATTTTTTCTGGGTAAATAACCGTCCCTAAAAAGGAACCTACTTCTGAAACTTGAACCTTCTCGGAAGCAATATGCAGGCCCCATTGTCTTAAGGTTTTTAATAATAAAGGATATACAGTCTGTAAAACAACTAATTCCTTATGGCACATAAGAATATCATCCATATAATGGATTAACAGCAGAGAGGGAAATTGTTTTCTAACTGGTTCAAGGGCCAATTGCACATATAACTGACATATAGTGGGGCTATTGGCCATGCCTTGAGGCAAAACTTTCCATTGATATCTTTTATCTGGCTCAAAATGATTAACAGCAGGTAGAGTAAATGCAAATCTATGTCTATCTTGTGGGCATAAAGGAATGGAGAAGAAGCAATCCTTAATATCTATAATTATAATTTTCCATTGTTTAGGCAAAGCAGAGAGCAAAGGCAGGCCTCGTTGCACGGAGCCAAATAGCCGCATCTGTGCATTGATGGCCCTCAAATCATGGAGAAGTCTCCATTTTCCAGATTTCTTTTTTATAACAAAAATAGGTGTATTCCAAGGAGAGGTAGAGGGCTCCAAATGACCAAGCTGTACTTGTTCTTTAACCAGCCTCGTAGCAGCTTCTAACTTTTCAGAGGAAAGAGGCCATTGAGGAACCCATATGGCTTCCTCTGTGAGCCAGGATATGGGCATGGAACCCTCAATGGCAGCTAATGAAAACCCAGACCTTGCTTCCCTGCATTACCTTCTTGTGGGATCGGGCTTAATCTCCCTTGCTCTTTTTTGCCAAGGCCTCTTCCTTCCTTATATCCCATCCTTTTCATAATATCTAGAGCTTGCTGAGAGTATTCGTTAGTCAATGCTAGTCCTAATTCCTGTAAAATGTCTCTTCCCCATAGATTAACAGGGAGAGGGAGCACATAGGGTATAAAGCTTCCTGTTTGACCTTCTGGTGTTTGCCAAGTCAGTGACCGTGAACTCACTGCAGGGCTAGCCTCATATCCTAACCCTTGTAAAGAGTGAGACGATTGTGTAACAGGCCACGCCTTAGGCCACCATTGGGAGGAAATGATACTTTTATCAGCTCCAGTGTCCAAAATGCCAGAAAAGCTCTTCCCTTCTATCTGTAGTTGTAAAGTAGGCCTAGTTGAAAGATCAACTACCAAATGAGCGCAGTCAGTTCCTGAAGAACCAAGCCCCTTTGTGCCTCTTGGCATTTGGGTGGAAGGAAAATGGTCGTGCAAGCTGGGGAGGAGAACTAATTGAGCAATCTTATCCCCAGGGGAAATTGAAAATATGCCTTGCGGGCAAGAGCAAAGAACCTGAAGCTTTCCAGTATAGTCTTGATCCATTATTCCAGGATGAATCATAAGCCCCTTTAGGGTAAGAGAGGAGCGTCCTAAAATAAGGCCGACACTTCCTTTAGGGAGGGGACCTTCAAATTCAACCGGGACTGGTTGCACTCCCATATGTGGCATTAATAAGAATTGGGAGGTGGAACGGAGGTCCAGTCCTGCGGAACCTCTTGTTGCTCTACAGCTAGACATGCCCTCCTGTTGTCCACTTGTGTCCCATATCTTTTGGGGCCCTGAGACCTGGGGCCCTGAGACCCGTTTTTTGGAACATTCTCATTTCTTTCTTCAGAAGGGGTATCATGCTGAATAAGTTTTCCCTGAATATCTCTAACTGAGTGACACTCATTGGCCCAGTGATTGCCCTTCTTACACTTGGGGCATAGTCCTGGAATTTTCTTTTGTGCAGGAGCACGACAATCTTGTTTTAAATGACCCGCTTTGCCGCAGTTATAACAAGCTTTATTGCCTCCGAGACTCTGGCGGTTTTTAGCCTGTAATATAGCCGCTGCAAGGCCAGCATTAGTGAGTGGGCCTCCGAGTCCTCGGCAAACCTTTATCCAGTCTGTCAGCCCTTTGCTTCTCCTAGGAGCAATGACTGTCTTACACTCTGGGGAGGCATTTTCAAACACTAGTTGTTCTATCATTGGCTTAACTCGTTCTGGGTCCCCAAATATCCTGCCCGCTGCATCCGTCATCCTGGCTACAAAGTCCGAGAATGACTCCTGGGGGCCTTGAATAATCTTTGTTAGGTGTCCCCCGGCCTCGCCCTTTTTTGAGAGGGCTTTCCATGCTTTAATAGCAGCGGCAGAGATCTGACCATATGCTCCCCAGTCATAGTTTGTTTGATTATGAACAAATTGGCCTTGCCCTGTTAGTAAATCAAAGGTCCAGTGCCGTTGATTATCTTCTGCATTGGCATTAGCCCTTGCCTGAGTTTGAGAAGCATCGTGCCAAAGGGCTTTCCATTCTAAATATTGTCCCATATTAGGAAGAGCAGCTTTTACTGTAACTTGCCAATCATTTGGAGTCATTGCCATAGTGGCGAGTCTCTCAAGCTGCATAACTGTAAAATTAGCATCTACTCCATACTTATTAACTGATTCAGCAAGTTCCTTAATGAGGGCATACTCTACCGGCGCATGAACGCGGCCTCCATCCGTAGCCTCAAACACCGGGAAGGCTTGTAAGCACCTCCTTCTGTCCCCCTCTGAAAGGAAGGAATCTGAACAATGCTTGCCGGCATAAGGCAGAGGAGCACTGGGAATGACAGGGGCGGCAGATTGAAAAGCCGCGTGGTTCTTATCTCCTATCTTCTTTTGTTTTCGATTTTGCGGTAGCGGCTCATCAAGATAGCGAGTCGCTTCTCCATCTAATTCTTCCTCCTCGGAGGGACTAAGATCCTCAAACTCTGAGCTATCAATTCCTAAAGCCTCCAATTCTTTTATCGGATAAAGAGGCCTCCTTTTTGGACTTCTCTTTTCCCTCTCATGTTTCTCTCCCAGGGCGTCTTTTCCCTTGTCTTTTCTTTCTGTGGACTTAGCGTCCGCGGAAAGGCCTTTTTTCTTAGAGACGTCTTTTTCTTTTTCCTCAAGGGCCCCTAACCTTTTATCCCGTTCTGTTTCTGACATGCTGTCTTGTAGCTCCGAATGTGAGGCTCCCATGTTCACAAAGAAGAGAACGAGAGCCACCATCACAATAGGGAGAGCAAAAATTGCTCCTACCAATTTGGATGAGAGATGAAACAAGTCAAGACCAAACATGCCTCTCAGAACCTACCTCAGTCCTGCAGTTCTGAATCCTTCCCCGTGAATGGGGGGTCTCCTCGGCGCCGGCGATGACAGGCACCCGGCGTCCCGGATTTTTCGGCACCAGTTGTAGCCCGCGTAGTCGTCTCGCCAGCAAGAACGCACGCGGACACCAGGATCCTTCTGCAGCAAGCGTTTAATCCAGATGAAAAGAGGAAAGACCCAGCGCCCCCGAAATGGCGCCGCTTATATAGCCCCTAGGTGGCGTGTACTCTGCTGATTGGCTGCGCGCTCATATGATGCTCATATGACGCTCATATGCCCGGGCTGGGCAGTGACTTGGCGCGCTTTTGCCACTTGCACATGCGCTATTCTACTTGTTCACCAGGGCCGAGGCCGGATGTCAGCGCCATCTAGTAATGGCGGTCACCTCTCGGCTCTCTACACTGACCTATCTCCCAGCTCCAAGAGTGAGTTTTAATACAATTTCCTCTGTGCTATGTGCACCAGTTTTTAAAAGTGATCAAGATGATAATAAAGAATAAACCTCCTATTTGAGTTCTGCTAAACAGAATACTAAGTCAGCCTTAGACTCCACAGAATGGTAGACCAGTAGGCTTTTGTCCCAAACTAGAAAGGCTGAGATTGTACCTTGTTTTTATCTTGTTTAATAAGCTAGCAGAGCAGAACAGATGAGGCTTCTAGGGCAGAGACAAAGGACTTAATTCCTCCCAGCATAGTATACAACATGAGCTCTCTGTTCACATTGGTATTCCTTACAGAGTTCCTTAACAAAGAGTTAATGCAAAGTTGCTCAAGTAGACAAGGAACACAGTTGGTCTGACTCATGTCTAAGAAGACTTAGGTATATGGAACATTCTGAGACTGGTCCCTGGGACACAGTATATTTGTTATACTGGCCAGTCAGCAAACTAACTCTCTGTTGAAGGGAGATTCTACATCTGTCTCCCAAGGCTGTTTTCTATACAAACATCCCTGAAAGGTAGTGAATTCCTCTGCTTACAAGGCATACAGAACCATGAGAGGCCAACAGAGAGCTGTTTCCTGAAAATTTCACACAAACAGGGCCTGAGACACTCTGGGTGATAATGGATTGAATACCTGTGTGAATATCATTGTGCTCCTGGGTCATGCAGATCTAGGGACTGGGAAACAACTTTTCTCTAGAGCCACTTGTAGGGGGTCTCGAGTACCATTCATTGGAGCTGAAGTCACATAAAGGCAGAACTAGATCTAACCAAGATACTACAGAAATTGCTATTATATTTAGGAAAATGAATATGGATTTCATCAGACCTCCTTTCTCTCTGGTTAGTTGGTTAGTTGATTAGACTATTTTTTTTTCTTTTTTTTTTTTACTGTTTTCATGGTCCTGTAATTTCCCAGTGAGACCACACTCTTCCACAGTGGGCAGGCGTTTGAGAAGAGGAGCCATGTATCTTCATAAATGGCTCAATGTGTCTATAAACTCTACCAATCAAACCTGGTGGGATTTGGACCTGGAAAATAACTCAGAGTTCTTGGTTCCCTTCTTAATGATTTATGAGGTAAAACTGCATCCCTTCGAGAAATCTGGAAGTCAGAAATGACTATCTGTTTGACTCTCTTCTCCTAAATGACCTTAGTCACAGGTCATGAACACATGAAACAGAGGGAGACTCAAACATAACTTCATTGCTATCTGAGTGACCATGAGCATATTAAGAGACATAGCCCAGGTCTCGGTTTTCTCATCTATGAAACAGATATAAAAACACTACAGATTAGTGGCATTAAATGAAAAAAAATATTATGCACTATACAGAATCTGGCTTTGTGAATATAGTTGTTACTATTAGTTTATCCTGTAACTCTTGAGAAACCCTTAATTTACTGCCTTCCCCAAGAACCATTGTTACACTGACAGTAAATCAAGAATCAACTAACACTAAACTGTGCACTGCATTAATATAAGCTACTGGGTAATGCTCAAGCTATCCATTTGTCAAGGGGAGCTCCATCTTTCTACACCTGAACAGTAGAGTTCACAGAAAGATGCCCATAGGCACTGGTGAACTTCAGGGGCCACAGGGCTACAGAGCTTAGTCACTTGGAAATGCCTTAAGTAGATCCTGGGGCAGAATTAATTTAAAAATCTAAGAAAAGTGGTGTCCCTCCCCCTCTTGTTCTGTGTAGCATATACTGTGCTTGTGGTTAGTTCTGTTTGTTTTGTGTTTTTCCTTTAAAGTTATTAGCCCAAATTAGCCTCAAACCAGCTATGCAGCTGAGGATGACCTTAAAATCCCAATTCTCCTGCCTCCACCTCCCAATGGCTGGGATTGCAGACATGCACTGGCAGCCCCGACAGCCCTGGCTCATTCTTGTGTCTTAAATTAAAGCTCTCTCTAGATACGTGAATTGCAAAAAGCTAGAACTTATTGGATTGGAAGCTGAATTTTTAGGACACAAGCCCTTACTATCACTGCAGCATTACCCCATTTGCCCGTGTGCGTGTGTGTGTGTGTGTGTGTGTGTGTGTGCACGCGCGCACAGATGCCGTTGCACATGTGTAGAGGTCAGAGGATAGCCTTGGGGTGTTTAAGACATGTTTTCTCTAATTGTTTTTGCCCCTAGAAAGGCCTAACGAACTGACCCATGAGCTTCAGGATTCTCCTGAGTCTGCGCTTGGGTACTGGCTTTCTGTGGGTGTCGGGTTCCAAACTCTGGCTGGTGGATGTGCAAAACAAACTCCTTTAACCCCTGAGCTATCTTCTCAGCCCCACCCCTATTCTTTTACATCAACGAAACAGTGAAGACAGTAAACCCCTAGAAAATGAAGGATCGAAACTCTGAGATAATATTAAATTGCCTCTTTAACTGTTTAGCAAATTATCTCGTGGGCTGGAGAGATGGCTCAGTTTTTAAAGGTGTTTGTTTACATAGCCTGCTGGCCCAGCTTTGATTCCCCAGTACCCTTGTTCAGCCAGATGCTCAAAGTGGTACACGCAGCTGGGGTTTATTAGCAGCAGCAAGAAGTCCTGGTGTTCTCTCTCTCTCTCTCTCTCTCTCTTTAATAAATAAAAATGTGAGAAAACATCTCATCTCTACAGCTGAGTCATTAACTTACTCAGCACATGGTTCCTGAGATTCCACCATGGGCAAATTATCTCAGCCCCTGGTGATCCAAATTGACAAAGGCCCAATGACCACATCCCCAGAACTCAGTGCATGAAAGGAGAGAGAAGGCAGCTTGTAACCACAGCTGCCAGGTCTGCGCACAGGCTGGTGATCTTGAATATTGCGTGAGGAAGGTCCATTTGTATTCATGCCGCAGCAGAAGCCAGCTCACCTAGTTAAAATCTAGATTGCCAAAGTAAATCCCACCATACAGTCAGTGCTTCAGCCATGCATCCAGAAACCAGATTCCTTAGACAGTCCACAGCAAGTCCTTTAAAAAGCTGACTTAGCCATTAAGGAGCTTGCCTGCTAAGCCAAGAAACCAGCTTCCATTCCCCAGTACCCATGTAAGCCAGAGGCACAAGGTAGTATGGTCATCTGTAATTCATTTGCAATGGCTGTAGGACCATGTGTGCCCATTCTCTTTCTCTATCTGTATCTCTCTCTAATAAACAAACAAACAAACAAACAAACAAACAAGAAAACAAACAAACAAATAAATAAATAAATAAATACTTTTTTAAAAATAAGTATCTGGAATCTAATCATACTACATATCATTTGTTATTTTTATCTGACACTCTTCCACCTCAACTCTTAAAGATGGAGTTCTATATAAAATAAATGAGAGAACAATGAGTTTTGCCCAGACGGTGAAAGACAGATTGTTTTATAGAGAGAAAATTAAGTTTAATTTATTAGCTCTTGAGTTTAAGAAGCAGAATGGTGAGTAGGCATGCAGAAAGCAAAGTTGGTGGGGTTCTAATTTTATGTTTTGTTTTTGTGATACTGGGATTTGAACCCAGAGCCTTACCCTTGGTGAGCAAGTACTCTATCAAGGATCTACATTCATCATTCTTTTAAATTTTTATTTATTATTTATTTACTGGGAAGAGAGAGTGAGTGAATGGGCATGCCATGGCCTCCATTCCTCATTTTAAATTTTTTTTTGTTCATTTTTATTTGAGAGCAACAGATAGAGAGAAAGAGGCAGAGAGAGAGAAAGAGAGAGACAGAATGGGCGCGCCAGGGCCTCCAGCCACTGCAAACGAACTCCAGACGCGTGCACTCCCTTGTGCATCTGGCTAACGTGGGTCCTGGGTAATTGAGCCTTGAACCTGGATTCTTAGGCTTCACAGGCAAGTGCTTAACCGCTAAGCCATCTCTCCAGCCCCATTCCCCATTTTTTTACAGCACAGGCAGCAAGATTAGAAAACTTAAAAGGTAGGTGTTGCAGTCAGGTTCACACTGCTGGCAGAAATCAACCAACCAAGAGCAGCTTTGGGGGATAAGAAAGGATTTATTTTGGCTTACAGACTTGAGGTGAAGCTCCACGATGGCAGGGAAAATGATGGCATGAGCAGAGGGTGGACATCACCCCCTGGCCAACATCAGGTGGACAATAGGAACAGGAGAGTGTGCCAAACACTGGCACGGGGAAACTGGCTATAATGCCCATAAGCCCACCCCCAACAATACACTGCCTCTAGGAGGTGCTAATTCCCAAATCTCCATCATCTGGGAACCTAGCATTTAGAACACCTAAATTTATGGGGACACCTGAATCAAGTACCACATTCCGCCCCTGGCTCCCATAAACTGATAACCATCCATGACGTAAAACGCAATGCATTCAGTCCAACTTTAAGAAGTACCCATAATTTTATCAATCCCAGTGATGTTCAAACTCCCCCTAATCCACAATCTTTTAACTGAACCTTAATACTAAAAATTTCCCCCCAAAAACCTACAATAGCACAGAATAAACATTCACACTGCACAAGATGACATCGGGCATAGCAAAGACCAATACAACCAATACAAGATTTAAACAGGGCAAGCATCAAACTCTGTAGCTCCAAGTCCAACAATTCTAGTCAATGACAAGTCTCCAAGTCCAATCATTCTAGTCACTGATGAGTCTCTGGAGCTCCAGTTCCATTCCTCCAGTTGAGCTACTAACAGTCCTAGAAAACTTCATGCCAGGCCAGCAGCTCTCCTTAGAAGCTGTCTCATAGTCTCAGCATCTTCACTGGGTCTCCACTGTAACCCACGGTCCATCCTCATGGCTCCATTGGGTCTCCATGCAGGCATCCTGAAAACCTGCCTCACACTGCCCATGGCTATGTCCTTTGTTGCAAATTCAATGTCCCTCTCTTTCCTCATTTCTCATACTCCACAATACCAGGTTGGGTACCAACTTGTGAATCCAGGGGGGAATAAATCAGACATCGAAGAACAGGATACTCCTTGAGAATTCAAACCCCTTCAGAAGAGTCTACATTCTTCCTGTTGCTCTAATTCAGGTAAATTGGCCCAATCTCAAAGGTTATAATCTCTCGTATAATTGCAGCTGAATGGGCAGAAGTTTTAGCCCAAAGATTTCATTCATGTGCCATATATCCTTCTGCTCACACCAGTCCATTTATATGCAAAGCAACCTTACACAAGTACTCAGGACACAAGCCTAACAGCAAGCCTCTCACACAAACTGTTTCTACCCCAGTCCAGGCAAAGCTCTTTCTCACCCTCATAAGCTAAACCTCACAGTCCTTAGTTCTTACTGCATTCAAGTCTTTCAACTGACCAGAATAGTCCATCAAACTGTACTTATAGCACTTCAAGGTGTCTTAGGCCAAGGTTTCAAATCCTTCCATTTTCCTCTTGAAAATCAGCTCCAATAGGCCAAAGCCACACAGTCAGGTATCTAGCAGCAAACCCCCATGGTACCAACTTTACTGTTGCGGTCAGGTTTGCTCTGCTGGCAAAAATCAACCAACCAAGAGCAGCTTTTGGGGGTGGGGGGGAAGGATTTATTTTGGCTTACAGGCTCAAGGGGAAGCTCCATAATGGAAGGGAAAATGATGGCATGAGCACAGGGTGGACATCACCTCCTGGCCAACATCAGGTGGACAAAATGAACAGGAGAGTGTGCCAAACACTGTCAAGAGGAAATTGACTATAACACCCATAAGCCCACTCCCAACAATACACTGCCTCCAGGAGGTATTAATTCCCAAATATCCATCAGTTGAGAACCTAGCAATTAGAACACCTAAGTTTATGGGGGACACCTGAATCAAACCATCACAGTAAGGTAATGGGTTAAATAAATTCTGGCTTATCTGGTCAATTATTTAAAAGGAAACGCTACAAATTAATAAATGAAATGTATGAATAGGAAATTAGGGTATATGACAGCATTTGCAGTAGATTCTCACAAAATTTTGAAGTACCTCTTCATTATTTGAGAAATTCATAAGGACATCATTAATTTTTAAAGACTGATTAAAAATCAATAGATAATGAGGAAATATAAAGCTGCTTATTTTAATATTTTATTTTTATTTATTTATTTGATAGAAAAAGAGGCAGATAGAGAGAATGGGTGTGCCAGGGCCTCTACCCACTGGAAACAAACTCCAGACAAATGTGCCACCTTGTGCATCTGGCTTACCTGGAGAGTGGGAAATTGAACCTGAGTCCCTAGGCTGCCCAGGTAAGTGCCTTAACCACTCAGCAATCTTTCCAGCCCTGTTTATTTTTTTTTAATAAGGACATAGAATCATAATATTTGTATCTTATGCTCTAGACTAGGTCAGGTGCTGGGCCAAGTATATCTATGAGCCAATTTTGTTTAACCACCTGTTTTCAGAAATAATGTTTCATTGTAACACAGCCATGTACATTTTTTTCTTTTGCATGTTTGTGTGTGTGTGCAAGTTCATAGGTGTATGGTTGCATGTGTGTGCACTTGTGTAGTCAGGTGTGTGCACATGTGCATGGAGGTCAAAGGAAAACCTTAGGTGTCATCTTTGGGTACACCATTCACCTGTTTTTGAGAAAGCATCTCATTGGCCTGGAGTGTACCCAATAGGCTAGTCTGGCTGACCAGAGAGCTCCGGGGATTCAACTGCCTCTGCCTCCCTACCCTTAGAGTCTAGCCATGTGTCCACATTTGGAATTTTGTGCAAGGATTGGGAGTCAAACAGGTTCTCATGCTTCCACGGTGAGTACTTTACTGGCTGAGCCATTTTCCCAGCCCCATTGCCCACATTTCTGTACCCATGACTATGAACACCACTGAAGTCTAACAACCATGGCGGAAATGGTGTGGCCCTCAAAGTGCAACATATTTACTACCAAATCTTTCTTTTTACAGCACACTGGCTAAAGTCAGCCTTAATTTCATGATCCCCCTGCTTCCACTTTTTTTTGGGGGGGGGATTACATGTGTGGACCACCATGCCCAGCTAACTACTGAGACCGTTAAGAAGACATTGTCGATCCTACTCTGGATTTAAAACCAAGAAGACTTCAGGGGCTGGAGAGACACTCAACAGTTAAAGATGCTTGCAAAGCCTGATGGCCTGAGTTTGATTCTCCAGTACCAAAATACAGACAGACGCACAGGGTGGTACATGCTTCCGGAGTTTGTGTGCAGTAGCAGGAGACCCTGGCATAACTATACTGATTCTCTCTGTCTGCCTCTTTCTCTCTCTTAAATAAATAAATAAAATATTTTTTTAAAGGGCTGGAGAGATGGCTTAGCTGTTAAGCGCTTGCCTGTGAATCCTAAGAGCCCTGGTTCAAGGCCAATTCCCCAGGACCCATGTTAGTCAGATGCACAAGGGGGCACACATGTCTGGAGTTCGTTTGCAGTGGCTAGAAGCCCTAGCATGCCCATTCTCTCTCTCTCTCTCTGCCTCTCTCTCTCTGCCTCTTTCTCTGTCTGTCGCTCTCAAATAAATAAATAAAATAAAATAAAGGCCAGTCTGTTGGGCTTGCCTCAAAAAATATTTTTTAAAAAGACTTTAAACAAAAGAATTATATCATCAAATATGTTCAATGACAAGAATCCACAGAATCTGGGAAATTGATGTAAGAATGTTAATAATAGTAATTTGGACAGACTGTGATATGCCTTGTTGGAGTTTCTCAATAATTCTAAAACCATGTCATAAGTAAATGTGACTGTGAACTTTTTTTTTTTATTAAAGCAAGTAAAGTGAGGAACCTGGGGCTACATACTATTATCTCCCCAAGTAGAATATAATCTCCAGGAGAGAATAGACTGTCTTGCTCACAGTGTCATTCCCAACAGAACAGTGTGGCACAGGATAAGGCACTTATCTACATAGCTATTTGTAAAATAAATGAACAAACAATCAGTGAACAAAGGAATGAAGAAATGAAAGAAGTGGAAAGTCTTAGGGATCCAGGCAGGCTGTCAAAGCCAAGCCGCAGAATTAGCATACAAACGATCACCTTGTCAGGGCTTCAGGATGGGACCTAACATCCCCATGTGATCTCTGGCACTGGACAATGGAAGTACCAACCCAGTTACCTTCAGATTCTTTCTTGGCTCAAGGGACTCACAGTCCTCTGTCCTTTGCTGAGGAAAGCTATCAGTTCCTTTTTCTGCCAATCTGTTTTTGCTTTATAGCATGACCTATTTTTTCTTTTTTCTGATTACTCACACCTGCTTAATTTCTGCTCTTTAACTCCCCGCATTTAGGTGGAATACTTCCCAGTGCTGAAAGGATCTCACCACCCTCAGCATGGTCCCTCTCCATCATCCACCTGATAGGCAGATTTGATTGTTGTCAAACATTACTGCTGTACAGTTTCTATCTAGTTCTCGTGCTGATCTTGCAGCTGCACAGGCCCTTGAAGGCTGACAGGATGAATTGCTTACTTTCCAAGCCTTAATGTTTATCTCCCTTCAGATCTCACCATCTGCTGTGATTTGGCAGTTCAGGTAAATGCGGGTTTTTTCACTTCTTTCAGTCGTTCAGCTTCCTGAAGGCATTACCTTGCTGTTGTTTTCCCTCTCCAGATAGCAGCCCCTGCAAGTGATGGGTTAGATTGAAATTGAAGGATTTTCCTGGTGCTATTTTGCTCCTAGGCTGTCTGTCATCCTTTGCTTTGCACAGATCCAATCTGTGCACTGAGGCCTGTGTATACAGGAGCAAAACACGTCTGTAAAGTCAGAATCTGCTGGCCGTTCTTCAACCCTGATTGATTCTCTGTAGTATTTTCAAATGTGTGTGTGGTGAAATAGTGCTTAGAACTTTTTGGTTAATTAAAAAAATGACTCGGAACCTGAAACTTTGGTTAAGCAAATGGAAACCTGGCTTCTTTCCAAATTTGGAAAAACAGTACTACACGCGTCTTGTGTTTCTCCTTTAGCAAAAGTACACAGGAGTGGGTTCTCAGCTGAAACCTTTTGGGCTTATTCAGACTTTCTGCTCACTCCACTCTAACTCACAACCTGCAACCTCTGTCCATGTGGCCAGCAGAAAGGGTTTAGAGTCGCAAACTGCGCTCACCCTTCAGAGCATGCCAGCTTTCTAAACAGTTAGGAAGCTAGCACTGGAAGCAGAGGTCTGTGAAATTTCTCTGCGTTTGGCTCTGTTGGAAGTGCTCAATCCTGACTCTGAACATCAACACAGGCATGGCCAGGATAAAGAGAGTGGGCCATGTTTCAGTCAGTGTGGCAACAGTCCAATCAGCCCACGGGCCACACTTCCTCAACATCGCTTCTGATTGTGAGCCATGCGCAGTGTCCCTGTTCATGAATGAATAATCAAACTATACTAAATGATTACATCAACTGGTAAAAGCTACTTCCATACTGATTCAATGTACTTGGATATATGAATGAGTATATTAACATGTAATTTTATCAGCTGTAATTAAACTATTTTAAAGGGGCTTAATTTTGTTTTCTAAATGTTAAACTTATTTAGGACCTTGGTGAATTTTAATGAAATATTCTCTATGCATTACCAGTCCTTTAAGCATTGTTTGCACAGTGAATAATAGACTCTAATGAGACCATTGCCTGGGTTATTCCCTGGTTCCAACATAGACCCTGTGGGGGAATTATTCTCTGCTTCAAGCCACCATGGAGCCATTAGCATCCTATAGCAGAAGACACCCTCCCAGCGACCACGTCCTCAGAGACTCTCGTGATATGAGGGACAAATCTGATACTTACTGAGCATTCTACTTTAGCTGCAATACCTCACAGTGAAAACATAGACAAGGATGCCGGATATATTTCTTGATTGTGTGCCATGTTTTATATTTCTTTGAAAATCTCATTTTATAGATCCAACTTGGAGAGGTGAAAGGTCTGGTTCAAATTATAGAACATCAGGGTTTGTGTTTCTATAGCACATGCTTATCACCACATAATGGCTTCTCCCCAGATAAAAATCTTTATATATTTCCTTTCACATACACACTGAAAATAAGAAATATTTAGCTCAGTACTTGGTGTAAGGTTGATAATAATTGTTTCTTATATAGTGAAAACAAATCTTTTCTAATCAATATTTACCCCTCTTATCAGGGTTCCTATCATAGCTTTAAAAATAGCATTACCATTCACCCAAATAGCCAAGCTAAAAGCCACAAGACCTTTGGCGTTACATTTCTCACAGGTTGGCAATTTGTCCAACTGTTTAGTGTAACAGCTTACTTTGTATGTCAACTTGGATGGGCCCCAGTGCCTAGATATTTGATCAAACATAATTCTAGATGATTCCTATAAGAGATTGGTTCTTGGATGATATTGATGCTTAACTTAGTAGATTTTGTTTAAAGAAAATTGCACTCCTGATGTCTATGTGTCTCATTTCTTAGCTAAAGCCTGAATAGAACAGTGGATTATCCCAGAACAGGAAGGAAATCTTCCAGCAGCTACCCTTCAGATTGAATGGTAACAAGGACTCCTCACTGGTTCACCAGCCTGCCCTGCAGACTTGGGGTTTGCAGCCCCTGTAACTGAAAGAACCAGTTCCTTAAAATGAATGAGTGTGTATGCATGTGTCTTTCTCCCGAGAACTCTGACTAATATAGTCATTAAATCCTATAACTTCTTTCTCTGAAATATTCTTCACCATCCTAATGCCCTAAATTGGCTTAGGTCCCAATCTTTTGCAGCGGGTGTATAATTAGTCTCTCTGCTTCTTGTTTCTCTAACTCTCTATCTGAAATTAGGTCAGTGGATCCCAAATGCCTGCAAAATCAAATTTAGACTCCTTGATATGACATTTAAGGTCTTTCACAATATGGGTCCATGTTTCCTGTAAAATTTTATGTCTCCCACCCACTCAACTCCAACTTCATCACACCAGTCTGTATTCTGTGAATTTGTCCCTCTCACAACTGAGTCTTGCTTTTAGTGTTGAGAATGGCCTATAAGGCTGAGCAAGAGTTCCAATTAAGTGTGAAATCAAATAGAATCAGAAGATCTGGGCTTCAAACTCTTAGTTGGCATTAAGTTGACCTAATCAGTGACTATGTATTATGAGTTAAAAACAGTAAGATTTCAGCCTTCCCAAAGAGCCATTTCCTTATTTCTATGGAGATATAAATTCATAAACACCCAAAGGCTGTGTTGACACAATGAAAGGCTTATTTGAAGGTGAAACAGTGACAGTACACACATCTACAGTCTATGTACTGTCCTGCCCAGAATGAAGATATTCCAAAGAGATCTGCACCCACTTCATCTCAACCCTCAGACTATTGAAACGATAAAACCCAAAGAATTAACATTTCCCTAGGACCCTCATGCTGGATGAAGGGAAAGATAGAAGCTCTGTTGTCAGCAAGAAGAAGACTGTGCAATCCTGGAAGAGGTGTCACACATTTCTGACAACTTAGAGCACTCAGCCAGAGACAAACATGGCTCAGGGATGGTAGGGCCACACTGTCACGGGAACTGCTTGATCTTGTGTGTGTTCTCCCCTCTATTTAAGCACGTAAACTCATTTCTGCCCCCGAGGGTGGATGTGAGGGTTACCAGAACTCCTTATTTGTACCTCTTTACAACATGGCCATGTTGAATTCGCCTTTCTCAGCTTTCTACTCTGCTTGTCGTTTTTACTGAAATGCTGAGTGGCCCAGCTCAGTGCCTTGGGGCTGTCAGAATCCACGCTCGGCCCTGATGCCCCGGCAGCATGCCCCTCGTGCTTATCACTTCAGTGACACACATTCTCATCATGTCTTCATCATGCCGCCCCACCGTCACTCAAAGAAGGGCATTAAACAGGGGCCCATAAAACTTCCTGGATAATTTTAAAGTCTTTTGTTTCATATTGTATTGGGTTGCATCAAACTGATTTCTGCCTACCTGTCATGTATGCCCCCTTTGTTCATTAGAATCTGAGATTAGAGTTGCTTGAAAATTCCCTCTGGTGAATTGGTGAGAGCTATGAAATGTTATCAAAAGGTCAGCGAAATACATGTACCAGAAGCTTTCAAAGTTAGCAGATATCATAGGCAATTCTACATCTGGAAAATGGCCCAGTCAAGAATATAGATATAATACTGTCAAGTTTCATTCACCCAGCTAAGGATAATGGCTTCCCCTTCACTGTGCTAAGTCTGAGAATATAAAAATGGATATAGTACACCTGCTACCCTTAAGGAGATCAAAGGGAAAAGACATTAAGAAACCAGCTTTGTGTAGTACTGTAAAGAACACTTGCAGATTGAGAAGAAGGACATATTCTTAGGAAAGAGAGGCCCCAGAAAAAAAAAAATTTAAAAAGGAAAGAAAAGTGATTTGGGGGCTGAATCCAAGTGTTTCACTTAGGGAAGCTGGCTGGCTTTAATGAAGTGCTTCCCAGAGTGTGGTCCCCATGCCAGCACCCTCGGCGTCACATGGGCACTCCATAGCAGTGCAGACCTGGCTCCTCTCCCCACCCCTAGTAGCAGATAGTCTTCGTTTCATCACCAAGCAAGATGGATGTACAGAGCATCACAACTGGTGTGCAAGGAGGAGGCTTGGGACCAAGGGATTGAGGAAGCCGAACATGAGGACAGATTATGAGAATCCTCAGTTATTCGCATAGAAGTTAAGACTTGCCTAGCATGGTGACACACCTGTACCTCAATGCTTAGCCTGAGGCAGGAAGATGAAGGGTTGCAGGACAGCCAAAGCTGCATAATAAGATTTCTTCTTCAAAGAAAAATACAATTCTAAAATAAAATTAAATTACATTTTTTAAAAAGTTAAGAATTTATTTTCTATGGTCCTGAAGAGACAGAGTGATCTTATTTAAAAAACTATAACTATTAGATTTATGGTTTTTGGAAAATAATTGTGTCAGTTTAGGAACTAAAGTCAAAATTTGTAAGCATGGAAGACATGAGAGACTATTGCAAAAGTTCTATGCAGTAATTTTTGGAGCCTCAATTAATAGTGAGAAAGAGACTGAGGAAGAATGGATAGATTTGGAAGGCTTTCAGGATACAAAATTACCAGTACTACATTTGACTGAATAAATATTAGAAGGCATGAAAAGAATCATGTCCTTTGTTTCACAATTGTCCTATCATTGCTAAATGGAGCAAGGAAGAAAAAAATTTTGCAAATTGATCATGAGGTAGGAGAGGGAAGAACACTTGAGTGAAAAGCGAGGTTAGTTTTGAATGATTTGAGAGATCTGTTATCTAGAACAGAGATTAAATTAGTATTTTCAAGGCTGTGGAAGTTGCTTATTTGGTAGAGTATTTGCCTTGCATGAATAAAGTCCTGGTTTTTGTTCCCAGTGTTGCATAAAGCAGGCATGGCAGCACACACCTGTACACACAGCACTCAGGAGGTGGAGGAGGAGGGTCAGAAGTTCAACACTATCCATGGCTACATTTGAGTTCCAGGTCATCCTGGGATACATGCAGTTTCAATCCATTTTTTAAACAATATAATATGTTCATGGTATGATAGTGCTTAAGGAAAAGGATTTGTTTAAAGCAATTTAAAAATACAAAATCTGGGTGGGATATATGCCTTAGGAATTAAGGCTCTTACCTGCAAAGCCAAAGGACCCAAGTTCAATTCCCCAGGACCCAAATAAGCCAGACGCACAAGGTGGTGCGTGTGTCTGGAGTTCGTTTACAGTGGCTAGATGCCCTAGTGCACACATTCTCTCTCTCTCTGTCTCTCTCTCTCTGTCACTCTCTGCTTCTTTCCCCCTTAAATAAATAAATAAATAAAAACGTTTTAAAAAAATAGAATATCTTAGCAGGGTCAGGTGAGGAAGATGGAGAAAAGAAGGGGATGGAAACAGGGCTACTCAAAGATGTTATGAACAAGCCATATGGAAACACTCATCTTTGCTTGCTAAAGCATATATGTTAATAAAAACATAGAGAGTTTTGACAGTAGTACCCTGTAGGGGTGAATCATTCTGTACCCAGGAGCTTTAGGTTGATATGGCAAAATTTCAGTGCCAGGGCGAGATTACTTACCAGTGAGTTGTTAGTCAAGGAGGCCCATGATGCCCCCCAAACAATGCAGGCTCTTGGTTGCCCACCAGAACTATATGGTAAGACCCTATTTCTGAAGATGCCACATGCTTACAAGTCACTGAGAAATCAAGCTGAAGCTGAGACACCTCCTCCCTATTGACAAGATGTCAGAATGCTAGAAAGAGCTACACATCCTGGTGAAAGAGAAAAGTCATTAGTAGTATTAACCAGTAGTGGATACTGCAAAGTAAATGGCTGGCCAGCTAGGCCAAATGTGCCAACTGGTGCAATGGTGGTATATCTGTTATCACAGAAACCAACAGCTCTCTGATTGGACTTGAGGCCTGCTCTATGGAAGGGAATCCATGGCTGGTACTGAAAATTTAGTCAAAAGCCTATGGCTGGGGAGATCATGAGTTCTTGGGGAAACTACTGGCCTTTTTGGCTAAATGAATATATTGTACCCACCAAATCGTCCACTAAATATTTATATTTATAGCCATATATTAATACTATTCTCACTTGTGGTTATAAAAAGCTTTTCTTTTCAGATGGTGATGACTACTGGGAAGACTTGAAACTATTAAGCTGCTGAGAAGAAGTGATAGTGGCGTGTTCAGCACTAAGTGAGGCATCTCTATCAAACCTTCTAAGGCTCAGGAACCTCTTACAGAAGAGGTGGCAGAAAGAATGGAAGAGCCAAAGGATGGGGAGGAGTTCATTGGAATGTTATATTCCAAACATAAAATGTTCATTGCATTCATGACCACACAGTGGCTGACACTACCCACACAAGACCTACATAATATGAGGGGGAAAATAATAACATCAAAACAGAAGAGACACTAGCTAGAAAGAAGAAGGGGTTCATTAGAAAGAGGGTGGTGAGGATAGTGGGATGGGACATGATTAGGGTACATTTTGTATATATATAGAGATTGTCAATAAAAGTTGTGTTTTTTTTTTTTTAATCTAGCATGGTGGAGCATGCCTTTAATCCCAGCACTTGGGAGGCAGTGGTAGGAGGATGGCCATGAGCTTGAGGCCACCCTGACACTACATAGTAAACTCCAGGTCAGCCTGAGCTAAAGCAAAACCCCACCTTAAAAAACAGAAAAGAAGTTATGACATATACATTCATGTATGTGTCATTTTATCTCATTAATAAATACATTTTTTAAATTTTATGTGTCAGTTTAAAATAAGTTGCTTGTTGTTTTGTTTAAGGTTGATTTCTTATTAATTCCTATTTGACTTTGAAGTACCTTGTTAAAAAGGGCATATTCTGTGTAAATTTTTACTCATTAAGTCATCTAGATGAGTGTTTGGTTGTCTGCTTTATCATACTCATTGCTGGATCTTTCTGGAAACTAGTACTGTAAATCACAACGTACTTCTAAACTTTGTGCCATACTTTTGTTTGGCTGAAAACTGGAAAGACAGGAAGATTGCTAGTGCAACTACTCTGAACCCCTTTAATTTTTTTCTATAAGTTTTTGATTCTGAGGAACTTTGAAAATAATTCAGGGTGGTTCATCACAATACTCAACTACAGTAAAGTGGGGAGACTATTTCTTAGCATCATCCATATTTACCTCTCTCTAATTCTGAAGAATGAAGCTTTATTCTGTCCACTTCTTCTTTTTTATTTTTTTTAGTTTTTCGAGTACAGTTCTTCAGTCTACCAAGTTAGACAGAGAAGGAGCCAAGCCAATCATCCCAGACATGTTAAAGATCCTTCAGGAATCCCTGTAGGCAGATTGAGCAAAGTACGTACACGCTTGCTGTAGTTTTGCTCCTCTTTCCACCTCCGGTTTCGACCACTGGGTTAGGGGACCAAAATTAACATCTTCTAAAAGGTGGACCATTGCTCTTAAATTCAACAAACTTCAAACTGACTCTAAAAATTCATATTCCCCTCAGAGAAGCTCTGACCCAGGGAACGCTTGCATTTAGAATTTGGTGACTACACTGTGGCCGTCTGGACATGGGGCTCTCTATCCTCTCTGGTTGGAAGAACAATGCTAGAGAAGCAGTTTGCAGCACTATCTAGAATTAGCTATGATCTTCATAGCTTTAGGCAAGGTACTTGGCCTCGGTTTTTTTAAATATACATATTTTATTTATTATTTATTTTTAAGCAGAGAGGGTGGGGGAGAAAGAGAGAATGAATGGCTGCACCAGTGCCTCTTCCTCCTTAAGTGAACTCCAAATGCAGGTACCACTTTGTGCATCTGGCTTTATGTAGGTACTGGGAAGTCAAATCCAAGCTGTCAGGCTTTCAAGCAAGCACTTTAAACAGCGAAGGCATCTCCCTAGTTCCCTTGGCCTCACTTTTAATGGGGAACAAATTACTCCACAGAGCTGTGGGAACGGAAGGGGCTAAAGCCTTTGTATTACATCCTCATATAGTCATTATTATCATTAAACTAGGTATTTTTCTTGTTCTTATTTTTAGTACTGATGGTCTTATATTCTGGTCAGAGCCCCACAACCTGAGATTAGCATGCATTCTAAAAGGTTTGTTTATTTTAAAGGACAAAAGCCAGGCATGGTAGCCCAGCACTCCAGAGGCAGGGGTAAGAGAAAGCTAAGAGCTCAAGGCCAGCCTGAGACTACATAGTAAATTCCAGGCCAGCTTGGGCTAGAGCAAGACCCACCCTACCTCAAAGAACCAAATAAAATAATAAAATAAAATGACATAAAGAAGCATACCAGTCTACATCTTCCAGCACTGTCCTTTACTTTCTCAACTGTATATTCCTGATTCACTCAAATGTTGGCACTCAACATTATCTCCCACAGTGAGTGTTCACTACTACCTCAAGTTACAAGTCTAGTTTCAGGAAACCTGTACAGTAGGACAGAAAAATAATAACAGTTACTGAAAACACATGCATTAACAGTGGGAGAGGTAAGGAGATAAGAGAGGCTGTATGGATGAATATGAAAAAACCCCATTACATACAGATAAGAAAAGTCCTCATGAAACCCATTACTATGTATAGTTAATACATATTAATAAAAATCATACATATATCTATATGTGTATATATAATATCATTTTTATTGTTTGGTATTTATTCATTTTCCCTAAATTCTGTATGGGGTCTTTGAGTGTTCTCTTCTGAAATACATCATTTGACTCTGACTCTCTGGTGGAAAAATCTCCTGATTCTTAAAAAATTTCTCATTGAAGAATCATGTGTTGAGTATGCAGAGTTTGCCATCTGAAGGATTCTGCTCATGAGTACAGATGGATTCAATTATTGGAAGTCTTCCTCCACAATCCTCTGACAAGGGTTACCCAAATTGTAGCTGTTATTAGCCGTGAATGAGTCAGCCTGGTGGCTATAGCATATGAACACCTGAGGGACTTCTGAATCTTGTATCTGAACCTGAAGTTTCTGTTAATGATGGTTCTCTCACTCTGTTCCAAAATTGCATACTTCATACTGCTTGGATGATAGTTATAAAGTTGCCTTGTACGGGACCTGTAGAAGATTTGTTCTGAATTTCTGTGGGGTCTATATGAGCATCCTTATTTTCAAAGCTCCTTTCAAATTAGTCTTCTATAGAAGTGATTACACTGGCTCAGAATATAGTCAGGAGTTACCACCATTGTGCTTCTAGCTAAGGTCAGTTCCTTATCTGCTAGAATCAACCAGTTTTTGGCTCTTTCTCTGTGAAATCACCTGGTTCTCCTTAAGAAGAAATCCTTTAAATAAGACTGTTTAAAAAGAAGCCTCAAACATATTCCCTTATGGACTTGTAAGCCCTGAATTACTTTTTCCCTATTACTAAATATGAATATCACTCTTTCAAATGCCTTAAATACTATGTATTAAGCTTTTTCCTTTTATCACAGAAACTATTTTCTTATTTTTTTCCCTCTTTTAGACTTTAGGTATTATTTTTATTATGGGAAATTCTTAAATGTAACTTTGTTACCAGTTAAAGATAGATGTATTTTTCTGCTCTTGTATGATCCATTTAAACTCACCATCAAAGTGAACTATGGACTCATTTTGAGAAGAAAATATATACCATAGACCATAATTCGCCAAGACCTTTATTTATTTGATTTCTGCTCTCTGGGATCATGGCCTCATGACATGCAATTCTCAGTTCTGTGAGCCTCCCAGGAAATAGCATTCATAAAAATCATTTCACAGCAGACTTCAATGCCAACCCAACAATAAAATATTCCAGCATATTTTCACACAGATGGCAGCCATGGGCAGCCACTGCTCCATTCTTTTCACACTGAAAAGATGCCTTTCGGTGAAGACATCAAAGTTACCTGCAGAACAGACCACACTGCAGCCTCTTTTGAATAGAAGTGTCCTTGGGTATCAGACTCCAAAAGACAGTAATTGGAACCTTAGTAATTTGAGCTACTAGGTACTTGAGGATGTTGTCAACACACACACACAATTGAACATGTAAACACACACAGAGGCAATTCTTTTTTCGTTACAAATGAATTATTTTGAATATAGTACAGGAGGAAATTCCTATCTATTAAAGTGCAAGAGTATTGTCAAAGCACAAAGGTTCATCATTCTCTCTTTGAGAGCCAACTGTGAAACTATTCATCCTGTTTTCTCTAGAGAGGAGAAACACCCTCTATTCCTACCTTCTCTGTTCGCGTCTCTTGCCATCTTTCATTATCCATCCAATGCCATCAAGTTTTAGTAAAACAAAATAGCAAATCTGTTCTAGTGAGAGAGGAGCCTTTACAAGGTAATCAGACTTTAGTGAATAGCTGTTTCCCTGGCAGACTCCTGTGCTGGACCATGTGAATTACAAACAAATAAACACCAGACTCCCTCTCTCCTCACAATGCTGGGTGCCTTCTAAGCTTAATGTATTGTGTTCCCCTTATTTGAGAAGCAAAAGGCTAGATAGTTAAGAACACATGCACTCAAATGTTTGTGACCAAGGCCTGAATTCATTTAGAGAACTTGTAGCAAATAATATCCAACTTCTTATTTATTCTGTCTTTATCAACATAGTAAAAAACCAATTAGAATAAAAAAAAAAACATTTGAGCATTTGGTCATGTTTGAAGGGACAAGAAAAAATCTAACCTGACAAATTGAGGTAAATGGGATTTATCAAGAAAATAATAATAACTGTGTGCTTCATTAAGCATTAATAGCACAGTGGAAAGAAAGATAACTATCACTTTTAAGTGCCACTTTTACATGAGATGTTTGATGAGTTTGAGCACAGAATAAAACCTGTCTAGGCAGTGGTTTTTTATTTAGAAAAATAAATAGACTTGAGTAATAGTTTCCATGGTGTTTATAGATCCAATGTGTTTTTACTTGAAACACAAAAATTAGACAGTAGTGACTAAGGGAAACTTAAAACTTGTCAAGGAGCTTTAAGGCTAAGCGATTGTTGAGTGCTTGGCAGAGAGTGAGATATCTCTATCACTCCCTCCAAGGATGAGGAAAAATTCTGGAAGTGGTAGCAGACCAGGATGAGGAACAGGACTAAGATTGCTGTCTTTTGGACATCAAGTGGCTGTTGTCTTCATAAGTTCACAGTGACTGTTGTGACTTGCACAAGACCTATACAATATTGGCCCTATCAACATTTTATCATGGATGGTAGAGTGGTGGGAGTAAGTCATTAGAGTGGAAGAAGAACTAGTTTGAAAAGAAAAGGCAATTTTATCGAAAGAACACAGAGAAAAGGGACAAGAGAAGGCAATTGAATGGACTATGAACAAAATCTTATATATACATACACCCCCCCCACACACACACACACATACTCATGAGGTGGAAATAGGAGGATTACTGTGAGTTCAATGCCAGCCTGAGACTACATAGTTCATTCAAAGTCAGCCTGGGCTAGAGCAACATCATACCTCAAAAAAAGGAGGGATCTGGAGAGTTGGCTTAGCAGTTAAGATGCTTGTCTTCAAAGCCTAAGGACCCAGGTTCAATTCCCCAGTAAGTATGTAAACCAGATGCACTTGGTGTCACATGTGTCTGGAGTCCATTTGAAGTGGATAGAGGCCCTGGCACTCCCATTCGTTCTCTGTTTGTCTCTTTGTTTCTCTTTATCTCAAATAAATAAATAAAAATAATATATATATATATATATTTTAAAAACAAACAAGCAAAAACACCCTAATTGGTCATTATTTTTAATATGTACTTTTTCCTCTCCAGTCCTTCCTAGATGACCCAAATCTTTAAATACTAATAACTGAAATCTAGACTCTGTTCTAGAGTTTGATTTTTATCCATTCCTATGTAGAATGTGGTAACTGAGTTTTATGATATTCTAGTTCTCCAAGTGTACTTGGAGAAGAGGTGAATTGAGGTACATGCATTCAATGCTTTCAGAACAAATATCAGCTCTTTCTTTCATTTTTACATTTTCTCTGAAACATATGAAAGTTTGCTGAGCATCAAGACACTTCACTTTAGAACATTTCAGCAGGTATCACCTAAGAAAGACATAAGTGTCTTTTAATATCCAGGCTGTATTTAATTTTGCCATTATGCCCCAAATAACTTTGTGGTTGTTTTGTTTTTCACCATACAGTGTAGTCATTGCTCACCAGCTGCATGTAATGGCTGTAGTTCTTCCTTTTCTTTTTATAGGGAACAAAGGTCATCAAATGATGGCCCAAGAGCCACCAATACAAGGTTTGTTTTCCTTTCTCACACTAAGAAGGATTTTCAACTTTTAAAGGAATTGTGACAACAAACAAAATAAATACCAAGATGTGACTAAAACCTGCTACCCACAAAGCTTAAAAGTCTGCTAAAGTTCCCTTAGGTTGACAGAGGGCTTCTGTAATTCAGGAAAAAAAAAATGCAATTCGTCAACAACTGCTTATCACCTTGAGAAAGGAAGAAATACTTGAGCATGGATTTTTGCAAGTTGTTGCTTCCTGAGTCAGAAACAAAATCTTTTTGGCAAAGAAAAATTGTTACTGGACCTATGCCTCTAAAGTCCCCAGGGGAAAAAATGAACACGCCTGCCTCTCAGTGCTCCTGGATGCGTGCCACTGATAGGGTGGTGAGTGTGGGCAGCTCTGGGGCAGACACACAGAGACCAGGAAGTTAACCTCGCACTGCAGTAACGCAAGAGGCATAGGCTCCTAGAGGTGGCTGTTGGAGGCAGAATTCATCTTCACTCTCTATGGGGCAACAGAGAGCCTCTTCTCAGCTTCCAGCTGCCGATGCTCAAGGCGTTTCTTCAATCCTCCACCCTCAAGTTGCTCTCAAGTTCCAGAATATCTTTCCCAGTGAACCTTGGCCAACTGGATATCTCTCAACTATCCATCTGGAGTCACTTTCAGCCACTGTTTGCTTCATCTTTGTTCCTCTGTCAATTCCACGTGTTTATGTTCTGTCTTTCAGACCGTTAAGCATTTCTGAATTGTACTTTCCACTCCAGTTCACAGTGAACATCTCATAAATTCTCTCCATGTTCACCCTTTATTGATTGATTTTTTTTTGTATTCAGATTCATCTTTTTAATCAACTCTGTGAAGGATATTCTAAATACTACATGAGATACAACAGAATATTTTTTCTTCCAGCATTAAAAAAATGGCAGTCACAAATGTTTTTAAGAAGCTTTCCTATACAATCAGCATAGTGATCTTGAAAAAAATACATCTCTAAGTAACCATGTTCTCCATGCAGACTGCTCACAGGTACAACTAGAAAGTACTTTCTGTCCATAATAAACATTGTGAACAAGTTTTACAAATATTTCTAGTTACACATTAATTTTTAAAACATTCGTCTGTCCACACTTTTCTGTCAGAATAATCCCAAAAAATTCTGGTAAAAGGGTAAATATTGGGATTCTAGAAATGTATCATAATTAGTCCTTAATGTGAAAAAAATGATTAAAGAAAATGTGGACCTTTCTAAACGGTCTTTAACAAGCTACCTTGGGAGCTCAATTCAAAAATAGAAGATGTACTAAAACAGATGTTTCCACACAGATCCAAAAACCTTTATAGATGCAGCAATTTGGAAGAGCAATCCTGGATCAAAAGTGTCATTCCTTGTGTATATTATGTGTGCATGCCCCACATCAGTTGTCGTAATTGGTTTGTAATTTCCTCCTGAGTAGCGATGATAACCACTTTTGCCACTGAAGTCTCTGGACAATCCATATCCGCCAGGTCGACTGTCCTACCTGCCACTTCCACAGGCCTGGTCCCCGCCACCTCTACAACAGCTGCCACCTCGTCCATGGGCCCCAAAGGCACCCCTTGCGTTGCCCCAGGCACACCTGTCTGCACCGTCCTTGCGCATCTGGTGCCCACCCAGGGCCTCTCCATTCACGGCTCTCGTGGCATCTGAGGCACGCTGTGCGTTGGTGAACGTGATGAAGCTCGAACCCTGGGTCACAGCGTCTTCTGGTCCTTGACAAGAACCGCCTCGGAAATAGGCCCACAGCTGCCGAGGGGGTCTTCAAGCGCCTGCGCACCGGTGGTGAAGGGAAGCCCCGCACAAGCAGCTTTCCTCCTTCACAGACATGGCAGGTGACCGAAGGCCTGGAAATTAAAAAGGAGAATGGCCAGAGAAACAGCAAGCTCTGAGGAGCAACCAGAACAGGGGTTCACCCTTCATTTTAATGCACACTTCAGACACCCAAGAAATAGAGGATCTTAGGGATTTCAGAAAATTGTGTTGTAACAATGGAGCCATGCCATCTAAATCTGAACTTGTTTTACACACACACACACACACACACACACACACGTCGCACAAGTCAGAAATAGGACTATAACAACAATTAGTAGATGATAGCCTGAGGAAGACAGGACTAACAAAGGCTCACTTACTGAGCCATGGTTCATGTTAGGCTAATAATCAAATCATTTGCTTTTGTGAATGCTGTTCCACAACTTTCAAAACAATTTTCTTGGAAGAAATATTTTATTACCAAGTAATTTTCCTTGATTTTTAAATTGTAAAAGTACCAAATGTGCCTTATAAACACTTTCAGCACACTTCAAATAAAATCTCATCTTGCCAAGCCACGAACTCTTTTCAGCCTCATAAGTTAGATCAGCGCAGCCTAGATTCTGGGAAGCCCCACCTACATTGACATCACAGGTTTCCACTACCACAGACAGCAAGCCAGCTTAAAAATGCAGCAAATATCAATCCATCCCAAGGGAAAGCATGACAGCTGAGACATGAGGAGTTTGACCCATATCCTGGACTTTGGTTACCTGCTGAGTGTGCAGTCACATACCTGGGAAGCTAGGGAGGTTACAGAAAGTACATTACAGATGTCCAGTGATGGAAGAAAACCCCCACAAACCCAAACCGTCCTGGTACTTCTTTAACCTCATTCCTTACCTTCTATTTATAGGGAAGGACTTTGATAGCTGTGTGCTTATGAGCGTGGCTAGTGCTTATGACCAGGAGTAAGTGACACACAGTGGGGAATGGACCATATATACAAATGTGAAAGCACAGATTACTTTACCCTCATACATTGCTTGCCCTCTCAGAGTTGATGGACTAAGAAGTTGCTTGGGTAACGAAAATTGTTGGGAAGACCTCTTCCTCCATAACCGGCTGTGTGCTGGCAGGGATCGCTGCCTCCTCGCAGACAGAGAGTGCATGGGAGGGGGGTTATAGAAGATCAGTCATTTCATTTCCAAGCAATGAAAGAAAAGAAAAATAAAAGTCAAAAGATAAAAGAGCAAGGGCTTTTAGAACAAGGGAGGAGAGATTGAAGGAATGGAAGTTGCCTGTGTACTTAATCTAGGGGTTTGCCTGTGTTCCAGAAGCAGAAAGAAGAAAGTAAATCCTGAGAAAGGTATGTGGAAGAGAGCCCAGCATCAAAGCCATGCAGGGGGAACTGTGAGAAATCAGTCAAAGCCGTTACGGGAAAGTAGATTCCTCCTGTACACCTTTCACAACATCCTTTCGTTGCCTCCATGGTGCTAATCGCAAGGGGTAGTGGTGGTTTACTTCATTACTTCCTGCTTCTCCAGGAAGCTGTTGAGACCAGGGGCTTTGTCATTTGTACAGTCGTTGCACTGCTCAGCAGTGGAATAAGCTGATATGCACATGCTGCAGCCGTGTGATGAGACTGAGCTGGGACATGTGGCTGGAGTGGGGCACTGGCACTTAGGATGACCTGACAACTTAGGGAAGTGCTTTTTAGTAGAATTTTATAGGCCCAAAATTTCTGTTTTTCAAAAGTTATTTATTAATTTGCAAGCAAGGGGGGGGGCAGCATACCAGGGCCTCTAACCATGGCAAATGAACTCAAAATGTTTATGTGCATCTGGTTTTAGGTGGGTACTGGGGAATTCAACCTGGGTTGTGAGGCTTTGCATGCAAGCACCATAACCATTGAGCAATCTCTCCAGTCCCCAGGCCCAAGATTTCTAAGACAATTCTGCAAGCTGGCACATCAAAGGAGGCTGCCAGCAAGTCCATCTCAAGCCGCAGAAGTCCTCCGCTTTACTAAAAAGCAGACCTCAAACAGTAAGATCTGTGTTGTGGTGGACATTTTCCACTGAGAAAAGCTACCCTTCTTCTAGCCAGTTTTCCCAAGAGTGTTGGATGTTCCCATGTTCCATCCTAGTACAGAGACTCCAACTTTTAATGGTTTGGCTTATATCGTCTTTACGTAATTATGATAGGAAGCAATAGGCATTCTACAGTTACTGCTGGGCTCCGCCGGCGGGGGCAGGTAGTGCCGAGGGAAGGACCAGGCCCGCTGGTTCCTCCCGAGGGGCTGAGGAGGAGATGAGCGTCCGACGACTCAGACCTCTCCTGGCCACCGGAGAAAAACCACACTGAGTCGGGAGTCTTGTAGAAGCAGGAACTCGATTTATTGCTATGAACAGTTGCCTATATAATGTTGGGGGTGAAGGCGGGGATTGTAGGATGGTGGGGAAAGGTAAGGGCCAATAGTAAACTGTGACTATTGAAATGATAATTCTAACTCCCATGTGGAGGTAGCAGGTAAGAAGCCATTAGGCGTCTTGCTGAGTCACGTCTGGCCAGAGGCAGATCACCAAACTTTAGCTAGGCTCAGGAAGTTCCACTAGGCCTCACACCTGGGCCTTTAGAGGCCAGCATCTCCCCCTTTTGTTTTTGTAAGAGCATTAGTCACCATGGCCCCTGTTTTAGGTTGTCCCCCTCTGGGGGTCTTAACCGTCATTGGGTACCAGGTGTTTAGCTCAGAGCATTCATCATGGCCCCTGTCTTAGGTTGTCCCCCTCTGGGGATCTTACCCGTCACTGGGTACCATGTGTTTAGCTCGGTGAGAACCCACCCCATGGCCTGTCTTAGGTTGTCCCCCTCTGGGGATCTTACCCGTCATTGGTCACATGGAGGGCAGAGGAGGTGGCAGTGGGTCATCTGAGGAACTTAATTCCTGAGTTTCCAGCCTGTATTTTGACCTGATGAGGTTTTATTGCCTCTAGCCATTGGTGAATAAATTGTGTAATCTTATTAATTACACAAGGCCCGACAGTGAGGAGAAGGAAAAGGAGAAGAAGGAGGGGGAGGGGCCCAAGTAGAGGCAGAAGGTAGGGTAAGAAGTCATGTAAGCCCGCCCACAGCAGGTTGTCCTGGAGATCCCGCTGCCACCTCTCCAAGTCTTCCTGGAGCCTCTTAATCTTGTCCTGGACGATTCCTGATTTATTGGCGTAAAAGCAGCATTTTTCCTGTAAAAACAAACATACGCCTCCTTTTTCGGCCGTTAGTAGGTTTAGTCCTCTCCTGTTTTGTGGGACTACCTCAGCCAGGGAATCTAGCTGTTGTTGAAGATAGGTCTCCCTCTGATACAGGGAGGGCCTCATTTCCAGGGATGATATCTACATCTGGGATTAAGGTGGCTGGGGCACAAAGGCCCGTCCAATTGGTGGGCAGAAAGTCATAGGCCATCCCGCCTCCACAAACATAAACCATTCCAGAAGGTGGGCAGCATTGAGCATTGGGATCAGCTGTGTTAAAAGTACAGAAGGAAGGATGAATGTATCCCACATCTATACTGGAATTATTAGGGGAAGGCGGGGCCCAAATGCAAGTTCCAGGGGAAACATTGGGAAAAGCTGGACGGGGATGGGGAAGGTGGCTGAGTAATGTTTTAAGGTCGTACAGGCAACTGTACTGCAAGCAGCCAGAGCCAGCAATCCTCCACAAGGGAGGGAATTGTTTAGTTTAGTAGGGTGAAGGACCATTTTAGGAACAGTCCTCAGGAGTGGGACACTCCCTAGAGAAGTGACTGTCAGTGTCCTCTTGTTGGGACAAATATTTTAGGTCTCTCGCTGGTACCCAAATGGGTCTTTTTTCATCTTGAGGGAAGACACATCCAAACCCTCTCCCTGCTGTGAGGAGCGGATCAGGCCCTCTCCAGGCCCCAGTCAATGGGTCCCTCCATCTTACCCAGATAGAACTGTAGGTAATGGATGAAGACCAATGTTTTTGAAAAGGGGAGAGTTGTTTATCTTCTTTAGAAAAGTTCAAAATATTTAGGGTAAATAATGCCTTTTTTAGTTGGTCGTGTGGGGGTAAGGATTCCCCCTTTTGTTTTTGTAATTGAGACTTGAGAGTCTGATTATATCTTTCAACGATAGCTTGGCCCCGGGGGTTGTATGGGATGCCTGTAGAATGTGAGATTTTCCAGTTCTGGAGAAAATCTACAAAGGCCTTGCTTACGAAGCAGGGGCCATTATCTGTTTTAATTTGATCAGGCAGCCCAAGAGTGGCAAAACATTGAAGCATATGACTAATGGCATGTTTAGATTTTTCCCCAGCATGTGCTGATGCCCAGCAGGCACGGGAAAAGGTATCAACTGAAAGAAAAATATATTTAAGTTTCCCAAATGGAGAATAGTGTGTGACATCAATTTGCCACAGATGATTAGGGCGTAGCCCTCTAGGATTGCTTCCTGTAGTTTGAAGGGGGGGGTACTTGGAGGAAGGGCTGACAGGACTTACAAGTCCGGACAATTTTTTTAAGGTCCTTGACTGGTACCTGTGGAAACCTGTGCTTGAGACCTCTCCAGTTGACATGGGTCAATAAGTGGAAGCGTGTAGCTTCTGTAATAGTATTACACTGAGGCATAGAAGCCATTTTATCAGCCAAATTGTTTCCTCGAGAAAGAAATCCCGGTAAGTTTTGATGACCCCTGAGATGTTGAAGAAAAATGGGGTTAATTCTTTGTTTGAGTAGGGAACGAGCTTGAATCATCAGAGGAGATATAGGGTTGGAGTCCAGTCTAATATGGGCCTCAACCAGGTTGGGTAATAAATTAACAACATAAAGGCTGTCAGAAAATAAGTTAAATGGCTCTTGAATAGTGTCCAAAGCTAGAACGACAGCAAATAGTTCTTTGAATTGTGTTGACCCCTCAACCTCATGAGAGACTGACTTTATGGGCATAGGCTCTTTTTCCTGTTTTAAGGGAGGGTAAACGACTAGGGAAGCCCCCAGGTGCCCTCCATCAGTAAACACGGTAAGAAAGTCAGGGTTAGGTTGAGACAGAAAAAGCCTGGGGGGCTTCCATTCTAATCTGGAGAAAGAACTCATCCATTTGTGGGGGCCATAATGGCAATCAATTTTACCTAGAAACCCCTCAAGAGCCATAGCAACTCTATTATTATTTCTCTGAAGCCAGGTGAAATCTGTTATCTTAAAGGGGGTGACAATAAGGTGAGGTTCTGTGCCAAACAACCGGACAGAGGTGTCTCTGCCCTTGATAATGCAATCAGCAACCTGGTTGGTTATAGAATAAACTCTGGGGACCCCACCGATTGAGAGGTGGACCCATTGGATGGGTTCACCTTCCTGGGCCAACAGTGCAGTGCATAATGTTTCCCCAGAGAAAATGTAGAGGGAGATGGGCAAATCAGGATTGAACCTCTTTAGGGTCACAGTATTTATAGCCTGTTGTACCTTATGAAAAATTTGTTGATGACAAGGGGACAAAATTACCTGAGAGGAGAAGTTAAGGTCCTTTAGGAGGTCAAATAAAGGGGACAGCTCTTCAGTAGTTATGGGTATCCAAGGCCTCATCCAATTAATTTCTCCCAAAAGCTTCTGGAGTTGAGGCAAGGTGTAAGAATCCTGAATATAAAGTTGTGGTTTAACAGGTGAAACTGTATCTAGGGTAAGGATCGAGCCCAAGATCTTAAAGGGAGGCACAGTTTGAACTTTTTCTGGAGCTACTTTAAAGCCGTGAGTATGCAGGATAGTTAGACATTGGTGGGTAAGGTCCTGGAGTGTGGAGGAATCTAGGCACCCAAGAATAATATCATCCATGTAAATATAAAACAGGGTATCAGGGAGATTGATAAGAGAAGAGAAAATGGATGACAGGTAATATTGACAAATGGGTGGGCTATTTGCCATGCCCTGAGGTAAGACAGTCCATTCAAATCTCCTATCTGGGCCACAAAAATTAACAGCAGGTACAGAGAATGCAAATTTTTCCATGTCTCCTGGATGGAGAGGGATAGAGAAGAAGCAATCTTTAATGTCAATGATAGTAATATGGTATATATTGGGAATAGCTGGGATCCATGGGAGTCCCCTCTGGGGAGTTCCGAAGGGGATCATGCGTTCATTGATCTTTCTTAAATCATGTAAAAATCTCCAGGACCCATTAGGCTTTTTTATGACAAAGACAGGAGAGTTCCAGGGACTAGTGGAGGGACGAATATGTCCGGCCTCCAACTGTTGATCAATAAGTATGTGGAGTTGGTGTAACTTAGAAGAAGGGAGAGGCCACTGCTCAACCCATACAGGATCCCCCGGTCTCCACTGGATTTTAAATGGGGGGGGCTGGGCAGTGGCCCTTAGAATTGGGGGTGTTTATTGGAGTACTTTTGTCTGAGTTGCTCAAAGTAAGGGTCATCTCTATAATTGGGATGATATTCCCTCCCTTCCTCAGACTGTTGTTGATATTCTTTTTTATCTAACAAATCATTATAAAAGGCCTTATGGTCAGTAGTGATGAAAGCCTCAGCATCTCCAAGGATGTCTTGCCCCAGTAAGTTAGCAGTGAGCCCAGTCACCACGAGAGGGCGGACTTTTCCCCTGTCCCCACCTGGGTCAGTCCAAGGGAGCCACGTGGCAGTCTCCCAGGAGGTGGATTGCCCGCCAATTCCCAGTAGGGGAGGGCCGGGCACAAGCTGCCAGGAGGGGGGCACTTCCTCCTTTCTCAGGACCGTTCGGTCCGCTCCAGTGTCAATGAGAAGTTTGAATTTTTTATTGCCAATATTCAAAATAATTTTGGGTCTAAGGCCGGGGACCAGGGGGACGGTCCAATAGGCTTTGATGGTCTCTTTCCCCTTATTTAACGGGGCTGGGGGAAGCCCCTGGAGGAGTTTAAAGGCTTTCCCTGTATGTTAAACTTCCATTTACATTCCTTAGCCCAATGAAACCCTTTATTGCATTTAGGGCAAAGGGTGTGAGGGGCGTTGGTCGTCCCCCCAGAGCGCGGAGGAGGCTTTGTCCTGTTGGGGCACTCCTTTTTAAAGTGGCCCTCGTCCCCGCATCCAAAACATGTCAAGTTTTTAGAATTTAACTGTAATGCACAGATCGTATTGGCCAAATCTCTCTGTTTATTTTCCTGAAGGGCGGCAGCCATGGCCCTAGCCTGATGGGAGATAGTGCCAACGTCCTTGGTGGCTACAATCCATCTACTCATGGAGTTGTCCTTGAGACCCGCACAGGCGAGGCGGTGATCGGCCGTCATCCCATCCCAGACCAACATTTTAGTAAACTGATCCCGTAATGCCCCTGGGGGAAATTTTCTTTGGAGACTTTTTTCCACCCTATCTATAAATGTAGCCAAATCCTCAGATGGTTTTTGAGTAATACTCATAAGGGGAGTTTCAGAGGGTCCCTCATCAAGCTTTTTCCATGCCGCCAAGCCCAGTGCCCTGACCTGGTCCCTATACGGGTCAGGTATAGCCGCCTGTTGAGTGCCTGTAGCATATTGATCAGAGGTACCAGAGAGCATCCCAAAAGTTATCGGCACAGGGGGCTGTTGATTTTGGTTTCGTTCTGCCTGTGCATGGCATTCATCTCTAAAAAAGGCACACCACTTAATGTATAGGGGACCTGACAAGACAGCCCTGACTAGATTTTTCCAATCTTGGGTTGTACAAGGTTGATGGGCAAGGCCCTGTAATAGGGTCTCAGCCCAAGGAGAGTTGGGTCCATCCTCCGAGACCGCTTTTTTAAGCTCCTTAAGGTCCTGAGCTTCCCACGGATACCAGGCAGCAGGGCGATTGCCCCCAGGATTTAGATTGACGGGAAATAAAAAAGTAGCTTTATTTTCTGACGGCTTGGCTGCCGAATATGGAGGGGCTGAGGGGGTCTCGGCGGCCGAATATGAAGGAGGGGCCGAGGGGGTCCAGAAAGGGTTAGTTGATGGAGGAGGTGGAGGAGGTCCCCTGGAAGGCCAGGGAGCACTCTCAAAGGGATCGAGTGAGGAGCATAAAGATGCATCCTTTTGGGGTTTTTTTAAAGCTGTATCTCCAGGAGGAGTAGCTGGATTAGGCTGTATATTATCTTTTTCTTCTGTCTTTTGTTTATGTTTGGTTGGCCTTGGAGGGAAGCAGGCCTTGAGGGCTGAGATCATAGGGAGGACCCCTGAGGGGGGTATTTGACCCTTCTCCACATGTGCCCGACAAACAAGGGCCTCTACCCTATCCCACGTGTCCCAATCAAAGAGATTTCCTTCCGGCAGCCATGGCGCCAGTTTGAGAAGGCAATCCCAGGTCTGTTGAGCCTGATTATCAGTCAAATTAAGCCCTCTACTCTTTAGGAGTGCCCTGAGAGATTCTAAGGCAGGATTGGATTTACAGTTAGACTGTCCCACATTATAAAGTTGAGAGAAAAATGTCCATAAAATTAGGGCAATAGCAACCCACATACACATGAGTACAATACAACCACAAGGATCCAAAAGATATGTAAACATGCTGTACAAAAGCCGCAGATGTAGCTTGTCTGCAAACTAAAAGTGAAAGGAAAGAGAAAGAGAACAAAGAGACGTTGATCAACAAGTACAGGTTATAGAAGCAAAGTTTAGCACATTAAATATAAAGACTACTTATGGGGGTACGCTCACCCGCATATGTACACCGATTGACCTCCTCAACGAATGTCTCTCAGGGGGCACTAGTCTGCCGGATTCCAAGAGCCGCACGTTAGGCGCCAGATGCCGGGCTCCGCCGGCGGGGGCAGGTAGTGCCGAGGGAAGGACCAGGCCCGCTGGTTCCTCCCGAGGGGCTGAGGAGGAGATGAGCGTCCGACGACTCAGACCTCTCCTGGCCACCGGAGAAAAACCACACTGAGTCGGGAGTCTTGTAGAAGCAGGAACTCGATTTATTGCTATGAACAGTTGCCTATATAATGTTGGGGGTGAAGGCGGGGATTGTAGGATGGTGGGGAAAGGTAAGGGCCAATAGTAAACTGTGACTATTGAAATGATAATTCTAACTCCCATGTGGAGGTAGCAGGTAAGAAGCCATTAGGCGTCTTGCTGAGTCACGTCTGGCCAGAGGCAGATCACCAAACTTTAGCTAGGCTCAGGAAGTTCCACTAGGCCTCACACCTGGGCCTTTAGAGGCCAGCAAGTTACCATGGCAAGAATTTTGAGTTTGAGCCTTTACCTAAAACTAGTCATATGCAGGATAATCTGGTGATGTGGGGTGACAGCAGTGAGCCCTTGCTCCCACTAGTCAACCAGTAACCATCTATAGTGCACTGTGTTGTTTTCCTGTGATGTTTGGGATTACTGCATTAAATGGATTTCAATTTGGAATACTTTTTAATCTATTACGGTTTTGTCCATAAATAACCCCATAGTGAATCAAGAAACATCAGTCCTAGCCATGGAGCAGAACATGTTTTTATCTTACTGCCTCCGCAACCTTTCTTCCTCTCTTACAGGTAGTAGTTTCTGTCCCAAGACAGAGAAATCAGAGTCCTCTGTAGGGATGATTCAAATGTCTCCTAGAGACACTGACCATCTTTCATGGTGCTGTTTTACATAACATTGAAAACATGGAGCTAAGGAGGGGAGGAAATTCTGAAAGAGCTGTGGAACTGTGCAGCAATGCGGGCACCAGATCTGGGTCGCTGGCTGCAGTTACTATGTGCTTGCTAGACATGGTTACTGAACTTGCCCTTGAACATGTGCTATTCCCACACTTTCTCCTCAAAGCCTGAGTTTTGCTTCAGTTAATCTAGAGGGAATTTCTATCACTTATACCCAATAGAACCCTGAGACAAGTGGTTATATTGCCTTTAAATTAATTGTAACATTAAACTAGAAAAAGTGCCTTGGGTGATTCTTTTTCTCCTGTCTTAAATTGGCAGCTAAGAGTTAATTGTCAACTCAGAGGTTGCCCTAAGAACTGAAGTGTTACTACTCCACAGCCCCCTTTTCTACTTTCTGTTCTGGCAGAATAAACAATGGGCCAACTGCCTTCAAAAATTAAGAAGAGGCAGAAAATAAATGGCTGGAAACACTACTATTTCACGTTTCTCTCTTTACTTAGCCAACTGGCCAGATTCTGCAACAGAGTTATGCAACCCTTCACCCATTGAGCAACAGAGTTTTATTCTGGGAAATAATTTGCCATCGAGAGGGTAAAATACAAAGTAGTACACATGTTCCACAGCAGAGGTTTTGAAAATGAAATTTATAACAATTTAGTTTTTGTACTTTTCCTTCCCAGTTTTTTTTTTCCATTTTTTTCCTACACTTCTAAACAATTGTTTCCCCTTTTATGTGGGTAGAATAGTATATTTCATACTATCCTTTTTACTCAAGAAGAAAATACAATATGATATGCTATTTTTAGGTCTGGGAGATCAGTCTGGTTAAAGGTGTTTGCTTGCAAAGCCTTCCAGTCCTATATCAATTCCCTAGAACCCATGGAAAACCAGATTGCTCATTTATCTAGAGTTCATTTGTAATGGTAAGAGGCTCTGGCATGCCAATTCTCTCTATCTCTCTTTTAAATGCAAGAAATAATGTACAAACACACAGCATATGGGAACATTTTATCTGACTTCAGAAGTTAAAAAACAATGTTGTAAACTCCGTATATTGAATTTAAAAATTGAATAGTTATTAAGTATGACAAAAGACTGTCCCTTTTTCCATCATTTCATTCCTCATCCAGCCTTATTACTGTTTGTTGACAAAACTCCAGAAGTAGGGCCAGCAGCGCTAGAACATGGAAGGTCACAAAAACTGTGGTTAATCTGAACCGATGGTGAGTTCTTCCTTGGGATACAGAGGGAAGATTGCCGAGGCTTTGCCAGAAGGATAAAAGGGGGTAATTCTATACAGGGAGGGGATTTTACTTCTGCCCCTCCCTTCCTGCTTACGCACGGTGAGAGGAATGGCGTCTGGAGGTATGCCTAGGAGGAAGCTAGCACAGAGGGACTCTGGATCTGAGGGAACTCTAAGTAAGCAATTGTCTACGATCAACATCACTGTTAATGCTATTACTACTTTTATAAAGTTGAATATCTCCTAGTTGATACATTACACGATAGCAATAGTAGCCCTATATTCATCAAACATTACTATAGAACCAAAGGACAGAGGAATAATTAAGGCAGATGTTAAACATAAAAAAGAACTTAAGCCTTTTCCAGTACAGTATCACAAACTCTTTGTAAATAAATCCCAACATAAGTCAAGCCTATGCAAATAAAGTATAATAAAACTTGTAGACAGAACAAAGTAAGAATTTCATTTTACAAATGTTAAAATACACTTGGTCTGGCTTTACTTTATGCACCATTTCTCTCATGTACAACTTTAGTATTTACAGATATGATTAAAAACAGGTTAACTGAAAAGAATGTGTAATGGTCCTCGGCTGAGTACAGAAAATTAAAACAGATTTTAAAACTCTTGTATAACACTCAGGATTTAAATCCATTGAATATGTCAGCAATTTTGTACTCTCATTGCAAGAGATAAAAGAAGCAAAGATAAAGGGATGTGCAGAATAGGAAAGTCTTTGGGGATATTAAGGCAATTAAGAGCAATATGGAAGTAATCAAAACTTGGTCAACAGACCAAATAAGACCTTATGAAATAAAAACACCAGCCAACATTTGCAAAATGTTGCATGCCTTCAGATTACATATGTCTACAAAAGAAATCAAGTATTATATGTGATGCACAGGCATGAAACATTAGCCACGGATGAAATGGAAAAGGCCTGCTTAGGCTTGAGTGTGATGAGTTTAAATCCTTATATGCAGACACTAGTCAAACTGTAAGGGCTGAAGCAATGTTTTTAATCATTTCTTCATGAGAAATGGAATAATGTATGAGCATAAAACATGTAAAAGTCAGACAAAAGAGTGCTTCCATTGCTTATTGTGAGCAGTCCAGTTTCATAGTACTCTGATCATCTGAAAATAGGTCATTTATTTTATTGAATTATATTTCTGAGCTAATAAGTATTAAAATATATAATGAATGGGTCCAATAAAGTAACCTAAACCATATAAAACTGCCTGAATGAGGGTATCCTCTATTCATTACTAAGACCAAGATACTCACAGGAGGAGACAGTGTCCCCGAATGAGACCTTCTGGGACAGAAAGAATAGTCACAGAGGTAGCTAAACATGGATTGAAATTATCAGTCAATGTAGACCTCAGGATGATGAGAATGCAGCCAGCAGATACGGCACAACCCACAGGGTAGGAAGATGACAGTGAGGCAGAAGGCAGGCTAGTCTCTGTGTGGATTCCATGGTGTGGTGATGGGCAGGAAACTGATGTGTAAAATCCAGATTTCAGGGCTGCCACTGTCATCTTACTGATCTACTCAGACATTCCTCTGGGCTCATTCTGCTTGTTTTTGTGGTTCTTCAAATAGGGCAGTATCCTGAAAGCATTAATCATAACCAAGGCACTTGAACTTTAGATGATAATGCTACAAAGGAGAGGCAGCATGGGTACTTCTGTGGCTAATGCATTTCATGGCCTCTTGCATTTGCTGATCTCCTCTATTCAGGCAGACCTCCTGTGTTTCCCAGGAAGATCTGACCCTTAAAGGATAGTCTAAGTGCTTTCTCCCTCCCATCCTCACAGGTTGGAATCACACCTCATTCTTGGATTGTAAGCTTTGGAGTCAAATGCAGACTGTGCTCCTAGCGAACACAAGGTCCTGCTAGTGCATTCAGAGTCCCATTTCCTTGCAACCCCCTAATACCTGTGGAAAAGCAGATCTGGAGCCTGATAACTATGACTGATGTCCTCACATAGTAAGTGGAGCCACCAGATGGAAGATACACTAGTAGGTCACCATTAAATTGGGCCCGTGAGTTAGCAGAGAAAACATGGGAATCTCTCAGCATCATGTGAACAAACCACCTTTCCCACTAGTGTGCAAAGTGGAAGAAAAGACCCCTGAGCAATGTAGGCTGTCACGTCCAGGGACCATTACAGCTCCACCGACTACCGTTCCAGAAATGAGGGAGCAACACAGCCCTCTTCAGCTTTAAAAGACCTTTACATGCAATGGACATAGAATAGGAAAAAATCTTTCAGCAGTTAATCCTGCTGAAAGACAGAACGGAAATTGGTGCCAGCCTCTTCCGTCTTTTCGGAGATGGTGTGAAGAGTAAAGCTACCATGAAATGAAAGAAGGAGACATTCAGAGTGCACTTGTGGATGGAACTTTATCTCTAACATTAGAAACTGGGCCAAGTGACCTTTCCAGTCTTATCCTGAAAACCATGCAGGAGCCCTACCTCTGCAAGTAAGACCAATGAGTGCAAAAACTAACTGCGTCTTTTAACACGCTCCTTTGGTGATGAGCCTCTCGTCTTCCCTTTCCCACATGTAAGTCTTGAAAGCTTTGGACACACATTTTAAAGGTGAAGATTAGAAATTGAAATGCCTTTTGTTTTAATAAGCATTTGAATGAGGCAAACAAATGGGAAATGAGGCCCATAGATTAGAGATTATTTTCTCCCATTCTGTGGGTAATCTATTGGCTTTGTTTATTGTATGCTTGTCTGTAAAGAAACTCTTCAGCTTCATGTGATCCCATTGGTTGAGTGATGGTTTAAGTTTGTGAGCTACTGGGGTTTTGTTCAGGAAGTCTTTTTCCATTCCTATGTCATGGAAAATACTTCCTAAATTTTCTTCCAGTAGTATTCGAGTTTCTGGTCTTATATGGAGGTCTTTGATCCATTTGGACTCACACTCACAAGTGTAGTGCATGGTGAAATGTGTGGGTCAAGTTTCAGTTTCCTGCATATGGTTATCCAGTTTGTTGTTAGGGTGAAAAAGTGTGAGAGACGCAGTGGTGGTTATACTGTGCTCTCCTTAGACATAGTTAATGTTTTCACAATAAAAATAAGTATGGTCCACTTTGCATCCATATAATCAAAACTGTAGGAAATAAGCTTCTAGGGACTATAGCACACTAGTCAAGAAGGTGGGAGGGACTGAGCTCCTGGTCCAGATCTGGGATTAGAGCTCCTAAGAAGACCGGATACAGTGCAAATAGGCACACCAAAAATAGCCAGTTTTTAACATAGCATTTGCTATGCTTTAGTACTGATGAATGCATTTGGCAGTTATCACTCCTTCGATCCTCTAAATAATGCTGTGGTGTAGGTAGGATTATCCTCTTCCTGTGTGATTCCGCATGTAGCCATACAACTTGTAGTGGGTGTCTAATGTTGCATGACAAATCTTCACAATCTTATTAACACAATAATAACAATTCATCTCTATAGGTCATAGCTTCTGTGAAAGTATTCAAAAGAAGCTTGGCTAAAGGTTGTGAATCACATCTTTCATAAGATGTCGGGTGTCACTTGGACCCACGTTGACCTAAAACTTTAGCTGGGGCCGTAAGTGCCACTTCGTCACGGCTCATGTCACAGCTGGCACCCGGGTCTGACCACTGATTGGCAGGGTGCTCTTGTTCCCGCACAGGTGGGCTCCTCACAAGGGTTCATCCTTGTTCCTGTGCTATTCTGCTGGCCTACCTAAAGGAAATGGTTCAGGAAGGAAATGTAGAAGTCTTGATTCTCCAATCCAGTCTCAGATGTCATGTCGCCACTTCCCTCAAATCCCACTGGTCACACAAACAAGGCACCCCTTCATTGTGACAGGAGACCACAAGGCATAGACAAAGCTATCCCTAGATGTCAGTTTCTACATATTTTCAGGTGACTGGCTCTAGGGTGTCCAGGCTTTTCAGATACCAAAATCCTTAGATATTTAAGTTCCATGTATAAAAATGGCATAGTGTCTTACTTAACCTACATATATCCTTCAATAAGTCTTTTCTATATTAACCATTTCTACATTACTTATAAAACCTAGCACCATGCAAACACTATGCAAACAGATGTTCTATACTCCATTGTTCAGGGGAACTGATATGAAAAAGTTTGTATATGTTTAGTACAGACAGATTTTTTCTCAATGTTTTTCATTCACAGGTGATTAAACAAAAGGATGAAAGATGAAGAGCCAACCATCCAGAAGGTGAGATTAGGGGCTTCACACCGGCTGCTCATCGCACAACTGATCTGTGAAGGAGAAGATAATCCACATGCCAGACTCTGTAACCTCTGCTCATTGTCGCCGTTCTCCACAGCTGCATCCTGTCTGGACAGCATGCCCTCTCACCAACGATGTGGACAAGAGCCACACAGGAGGCAACACCAAGAATGTAGGTAACTCTGCGTGAAAAGTTTAGGATTTCATCTTTACCCCCATGGACTCTTCAAAGTCCTCTTCTAGGTTCAGTTTAGGTTTAAAATTCCATCAGACTTCTCTCTCGAAAGCCATTTTGGTAGTAGTAAAATATCATCCAACTGGGAGTATTCCAGCCTCAAGATGGGAGGGGGGAAGAACCATGGAGCAGTAGAGATAACAGATGGAGCTGCTTCTCTGGTTGGACCAGGTCCAGAGGACAGGAGAACCAGGGAAATGGGGGGGGGGGCGCTGCTGTTAATCAGACCTCCAATACCTCTACAAGTATCTGAGAGGAGTAAGTAAAGGGAAGAAAGACTTATTTTTAATCCTTAATATTTAATTAATATGTTCAGTTGGCATACAAAACACTGATCTTTGGTTGGAAATGTGGTTGCATTGATAAAAGAGCTTGCTTAGTATGCAGGAAGACCCAGTACTATATAAACTAGGTATTGATCCCCAATACCAGATAAACTAAGTGTGCCTGTAATCTACCACTGGGTAAGTAGAGGCAGGAGAATCAGAAGTTCTAGGCCATCCTTTTCTACATAGAGGATTTAAAAGGGCCAGCCTAGAATACATGAGACTTTGCCCAAAACAACAACAGTAGCAACAAAAAATAATCCCACCAAAAAGATAATAATTTGGTTATTATATTTTCATACATACTTGATTGAATTTTGCTCATACCTATCTCCCCTCACTACCATCGTCCAACATCACCCCATTTGCTAGACTTCATCCCTCAAGTAGTCTCCTTGCTTATTGCATAATATAGTTTAATATGCAGTTATGTCAAGGTCCATATATGAAAGAAAACATGCATTATTTTGTCTTTCTTATGTATTGTTATTATTACACTTTCTTATTCCACCTTACGTTAGACCTTTACTTACATCCAAGAAGACTCCTACATTCATGGTATATATTTATTTTAATATATATAATATTAAATGTAGTTTCATGCATGAGAAAAAACTCATGATATTTGTCCTTCTGCATCTGGCATACTTTGCTCAAAGTGATGATTTTCAGTTTCATCACTTTTGCTCAAAATGACAATTTCTTCTTTACAGCTGAATAAAACTCCATTTTGTGTATTGCCACAGTTTATTTTCTTTCTTTTTTTTTTTTTTTTTTTTTTTTTTTTTTTTTTTGCTTTGTTTTTCAAGGTAGGGTCTCACTCTAGCTCAGGCTGACCTGGAATTCACTATGTAGTCTCAGGGTGGCCTTGAACTCTCGGTGATCCTCCTACCTCTGCCTCCCAAGTGCTGGGATTAAAGGTGTGTGCCACCACGCCCTGCTTGTTTTTTATTTTACTTTATTTTATTTTTGAGGTAGGGTCTCACTCTAGCTCAGGCTATTCTGGAATTCACTATGTAGTCTCAGGGTGGCCTCAAACTCACGGCAATCCTCCTACCTCTGCCTTCCAAGTACTGGGATTACATTTTCTATATTCACCTGCTGATCAGCACCTTGGCTACTAAGAATGCTGCTACAATAAACAAAAGCATGCAAGTGTGTCTGGGATACTGACCCTGATTCCTTTGCAATGGTGTAGCTGGGTCATGTGTAGCTGCACTTTAGTTACTTGAGGGACCTGTGTACAGGATCTCACAGGGTTACAGCAGTTTACACTCCCACCAACAGTGCACAAAGGCTTCTCTTCTCCAGCAGACTCACCAGCATCTGTTGTCATTTATTTTCTTGATGTGAGGTAAAATGGAATCTCAATGTAGTTTTCATTTGCATTTCCCTGGTGGGTAAGCATGATGAAACTTGTCCTATACTTATTGGCTATTTGTATTTCTTCTTTTGAGAACATTTATTCAGTTTATTTTTCATTTACGAAAGTGATGATTTGGTTTTTTATGTTTAATTTGGTTTTAGATCTTTCTAAATTCCAGATATTATTACCCAGTCAGATGTGTAATTGACAAAGATTTTAGCCTTTTTTTATAGGCTGTCTCTTTGCTCTAATTGCTTCCTTTGCTGTGCAAACACTGTGTGTGTGTGTGTGTGTGTTTTATTTTGTGTGTGTGTGTGTGTGTGTGTATACAGACATGCACATGACATGGCACATGTACAGGTTAAAGAACAACCTGGTGTCTGCTCCACCTTTTGAAACAGAGTCTCTTGCTACAGGAATTGCGAACACCAGATTATATCCGGCTTTAATGGATACTGAAGAATTTAACTCTGGTGGGGAGGCTTTGCAAGCAAGGACCTTTGACAGCTGAGCCAACTCCCCAGACAGCAAAAGCTTTCTGATTCCATGCAATTACATGTGTCAATTCTTGTGTTTATTTCCTGAATTGTTGAAGTTCTTTTCAGAACATCTTTGCCTGTTCCTGCATCCTGTAGTGTCTTCCCTTGGCAATTTCATAGTTTCATGTCTTCATTAAAATCTTTCATCCATTTCGAATTGATCTTTTTCCAAGATGAAGATAGGGAATCCTTCTCCATATGGATAGATAGCCAGTCTTTTCCTCACCATTTGCTATTTTCTCATGTATGTCTTGGACATCTTTGTCAAAAATTTGGTAGCTATAACTACCTGGGTTTCTGCTTAGACTTCTTTGACTGTTCAGGATCTTTTGTGCTTCATTATGAATTTTAGAATTGTGTTCCCTAGGTTTGGGGGAAGGGTCATTGGACTTTTAAAATTATTTTTATTTTTTTATGAGAGAGAGAGAGAGATCTGGCTTATTGGGTACTGAGGAATCTAACTTGGGTTCTTAATCTTTGCAAGCAAGCACCTTAACCACTGAGCCATCTTTCCAGCCTTCATTGGACTTTTATTAATTTGGATTTTTTTTCTTGGTACATTTAGCTAAGGGTTTGCCAATCTTGTTTGCTCTTTTTGAAGGTGCCAAATTGCCTTATTGATTCATTGTAATGCTCTTGTAACCCTCATTTTATTAATTTCTGTCATGGTTTTTAATATTGATTTTTGGCTACTGCCATGAGTTCTGTAGTTTCTGTTCTTATTGATGTATAGTTTTACTCCACTATGAGATACAATAAATTATTTTAATTGTTTTTATTTATTAAGATTTACTTTATGCCCTAAAACATGAACTGTTTTAGAGAAAGTTCCATTTGCTCTGTAGTGCAGATGAGCTGTGAAGTTTCTTGATTGATTTTCTATCTGGCTGACTTATGTACTACTGAGAATGGACTGTGGAAGTCACCACTATTACTGTCCCAGGTCCTCTCTATCTCTTTATGTCCATTAGCGTTTGTTTCATGAAATTGAAATTCTAACATACACTTCATATATATTTACAATAGCTATATATTCTTGCTGTGCTGTTCTTTTTATTAATATAAACTTATTTCAACTCCTCTGACTAATTTTAGAGTGAACTCTATTTTATCAGGTATAAGGGTAGACAGGCCACTTGTTCATAGTTTCTGTTTATTTAAATTATTTTTTTAATTTTTTTTGTTTATTTATTTGAAAGAGACAGAGAGAGAGAGAGAGAGGCAGATAGAGAAAGAGAATGGGTGCACCAGGGCCTCCAGCCACTGCAAACAAACTCCAGAAGTGTGCGCCCCCCTTGTGCATCTGGCTAACGTGGGTCCTGGGGAATCGACCCTCGAACCAGGGTCCTTAGGCTTCACAGGCAAGCGCTTAACCATCTAAGCCATCTCTCCAGCCCATTTCTGTTTATTTAACATATTAAATTCTGGCCATTAATTATCTTTCCCAGTGAGGTGTATTTTTTGGAGACAGCAAATAGTTGGATCTTGATTATTAATTGGAGAGTTAAGATAATTTATACTTCGGGGATATTGTTGAGAGAATTTTATAGATTCCTGTAGTTTTAAGCATTATTTTTCTGTTTGGTTGAGTTAGTTTTCTTTTCTTTCTCCCTTATTTTATTAGGCATTTACTAGTTTACTGAGATGCATAGAATTTATTATTTTCTATTTCCTGTGCTTTGGACAGATTTGTTTTAGCTCATGAGTCTTGAGGTTTCAGCCATGGAGGACTGGTTCCATTGATCTGAGTCTGAGAGAAGATAGATACGGCATGAGAGGGAATGCAGGGAAGAGCAGAACTGCTCATTTCACTGTGGCCAGGAAGACCAGAGAAAGGAGTAGTACAAGGACAAAATGTCTTTCAAATTACACCACTAGTAACCTACTTTTTCCGACTGTATCCCATTGCTACATCTCTACCACCTCTCCAAATATTACCACTAGTGGGAGACTATGTCCTCAACATAGAAGCCTATAGGTGATTGTTCATATAAATGAAACCATAGCTGGGTCCCTGACCCTCACCTCAAATGTAAATAAAAATAGGAGAAATAGATCTTCTTTGCATGTTTACAATATATATTGTGCGGCTGATGCAGACTACATAGTAGGAGAGCCTGCCGTTATCAATTATTGCCCTCCAATACAAAGTACAATTCTAGAAACAAAATTCAACTCCTAAAATTGACAATGAATATGCAAGAATGGTCCCCAAAGAGACAAAAACCTAAGAAAAACTAGTGGCTCTGATATGTAGTAATGGATATTAACAGACAATTTATTTCTATATTAAAAAATCAGCAAGTAAAGTTGAAACTTAATCATACTAACATTCTCAGTCTTCATGCAATTCAGATGTAGTTTTCTCAGAAATTTTATGTAGAAATTTGAGAAGACCCTATCTCCAAACCAGACACTGATAATTCTTGAATGAAAACCAGTTCATGGAGGAATCACGGGGAAATTCAACACCTAATAAGCACATGAAAAATTGACTCAAACTCGCTAATAAGCAGAGAAATATTAATCATAACACATTTTTTCATTTATTACAATGGCAAAACTTAGAGATAATGCATTGTATTGACAAAGATCTAGAAAATATGTATGAGATCTGGTACAGAGTTTAAAAAGAAAGCATGGCATTATTTCTCAAAATTGAAATACTCTTTTAGAAAAGTACTTGCATCTGTTCCTAAAGATGTTCGTTTAAAAAGTCCCATTACTAAGCAGTGCACAATACTGAAAAGGTTGGGAGGTCATTTGCAAATCAGTAAAGGTGTAGTTCAAAATAACTATGCTGCAGCTGAAACCTCTGCTGTTGCCCATAACCTAAGCATGCAGAACCATGTGTACAGTGGCACGAACATTTTCCAGGCTATGTTCTTAAATGAATATGACAAGTAGGGAATAATAAATATAGTTGAATCTTATTTATGCAAAATAAATAATAACAACATACTTATAGATGTACATTTATAAATAAATCAGTCAATAAGATTAAAGTTTCAGTAGATACATATTTACCAACTATAATTACCCCTGAAAGATAGTGTAAAATTGGTTGGGGGTGAAGTAAAAATATGAATGCAGGTAGAGAGGAAGTGATGCAGAGGAAAATGATAGTTTCTCATAATGAATTCATTCATGTATTATTTATATTTGATGAGAGGGATTGTCTATCCACTGAGACATTGTGGATCAAGTACTTAGTACACAGAAACATTTCATATGTTCACATATGTCACCCTTGCTATAACCATAGTCTCAGACAACCAAATTTTGTTTGCCTGAATCTAAGCAACAGTGGATTGAGCATTTGAAAAAATGAGGAGAAATAAACTAATTTATTTTTGCTGTCCATTTTTTTAAATTTTCAGCATAACCTTCATAGGGTTTCTGTCTCTGCATTCTCATAATGAGCACTGCTTCCTCCCACGTGCAGGTAACATGTCTGAGGTATAAACCATCAGTTCAAATAGAAAATTAGATGTGAAAAGATCACTTAGTGAAAAGGCAGATCCTGCATTTGTGGAAAACTAACTATTCTAGGTGAATGTTACAAAGTAAAATTGATCAAGATTCATAGAATTATTTCTCCAGCATGGAAATAATCATACCACCCAAACTCCATAGATATTCCTACTTCCTTCCTATAATTAACTACATATTTACAACATAAGATAGTTATAGATACATGCTACCAACAAAGCAAAAATAAAGTATTCAAGATTCATCTTGATCCTTGTCAAGTCATGTACTTTCTTTTAGTTATCACAATTTCTGTCATGACCATTTTCCTCCTTGATAAGTTGTTTAGGAGTACGTGTATCTCAATAAAATTTATAGAAAAATGGACAGACTTGGAACAGATCATGCTCAGTGAACTCACACAATCATGGAAATACAAATGCTGCATGGTCTCACTTATCTAAAGTTCCTAATCTGGACCAGCTGGAGTTGCTGATATACCTGATAGGCAACTCAAGGCTGGGACAATAGGGATGGAAGGGTTTGGAGAGAGGGGAAGGGAAGAAGGAGAAAACAAATACAAAACTAAATCCAAATTGAGCTGGTACCATACAAACCTTTGTCCTTGGAGGCAGCCTAAAAGATAACAACCCTCAAAAAGAATAAGGGGGAGCACCTAGATCTAGAGCCCTTGACAGGGTGGAATGAAGCCTAAGCGTAAAAGGATTTTTTTTTCTGTCTCTGGCTTGTAACTCCCAGTACCAAATATTGTTTGCTCCCCACACTGAGCTCTTGATGAAGAGACCTATGAGGTCCCCAAGTCAAGACAGCTTTCTATTGAAGCACTTAATTACCAGCCTAAGGCAAAAGCTAAGACCCTATTGCTGAAGACACCATATGCTACTGACACAGAGCATGAAGGGACCTGGCTGGAATGCAGAAGAAAGCCAGTCCCCAGGCAGTTAGCCTGTCTAGTGCTGGAAAGCACTGTATGAGCAACCGGAGGAAAGTGGCCAACAATGGTTTGAGCAACCAGAGGTCTAAGCTACTTAGAAGCAAACACCCTGACAGGATGTACACGCCAGTGCAATAGTGGCACACAGCCTCAGTGAGTAATCAACAGCTTTCTGATTGGCTAAGAGATCTGCTCAGTGTAAATAAACCCATATCTGGAATTGGAAACCAGATCAGAATCCTATGGAGACAAAGATTATGTTCTCCGGTGTCAAGCTCTCAGTAGTCTTTGACTAAAAGAGAGGTTACATACATCTAATTCTCCATAAATTAATAATGCTTATCCAATTTAAACTATGCTGACTTCACTTTCCACTGGAGAATCTGTTCTTTTTCAGAAGGTAGAGAGACCGAAGGGGACAAACTACCCGCACTTCAGCCAAGGCCCAGGTGAAACCACAGAGGAATTGGGGAGATGAGCAAGAGTGCTGCTTTCATGCTGAACTTGATAATCAGCACCAGGGTGAAGGAGATAGATTCTGAGGATACTCAACAACTACAAAAGCAGAGATCCAGAGGCTCCTAAGAACTCATCACTGAAGTAGACTTAAAACTCATCCACCATGGCTCAGGAAATTTTGCGGAAGAAGAGGTGGAAGAGCCACAGGTTGAAATATCATGGCCAGAGGCATTCCCTCCCCACCTCCCAAAAAATATAACTGCTGCTCCCATAATGCATAAATCACAACCCCATGGGGGATACCTGCAACACCACTAAGGAGGGTCCCCAGTGGAATGGGGGCAGGGATGAGGGTAAAGAGGATACGAGCATATGATGTATCATATGAAATATGATGTTAATAATAATAATAATAACTTAAAAAGAGTTCATATATCTCATTCTCTCCTGTTACACACCCTGACACAGTGCTGATCATGTGATGAATCAATGGAAAAATCTTAAAAAATACAGCTCATTGAAATTTCAATTGATGTTTAAATGCTATGAGTCAAACAAGGCATCCATAGAAGTTTCTAATCATGTACATTAGTATTAGTTATAAAAGACAATGTATGAAACACCAAGATACAATTCCAGATATGAGTTTCAAATACCTTTTGACAATTCTATGGAGTAGTCTAGAAATGTGGGAATAAAGTATAAGAACAAAATGTGAGAAGGCAATATGGAAATGAACTAGGGAAAAACTGGGAATATTTCTTATGGACCTTAAAATTACTTTTATGAGAGTATTGCTCTGAGGTGCTTTTATTCTGCCAAGTTTCTGTCTTGTAACTTGCCTGAAGTTAATCTTGCAAACATGTAATTCCACCCATTCAGAACAATGTGAATAAGTTCCCTCCCTCTACCTTAGTTTATCTTTGGCCTGAATGACACAGGATAACATATTGACACAGAATGTTAAGAGATGCTGACCAATCTTAAACCATGCTCTATGCCCCACTTCCTCAGTGACTGGTTGGCCCTGAAGAATGTGTGCATGTGTGAGAATTGCTGCCAGTAGCATTAAAACCAATGCATGTGAAAAGTAACATGGTTAAGGCACTTGCCTGCAAAGCCTAAAGACCCAGATTCAATTCCCCAGTACCTACATAAAGCCAGATGCACAAAGTGGCATATGCTCCTGAGTTCGTTTGCAACAACTAGAGGCCCTGGAGTGTCCACTTTCATTTCTCTCTCTCCTCTCTCTCTCCTTGCAAATAAATAAACAAATAAATAAATATTTACAAAAATTCACAATTGGATGAGGTGGTGTCTTATGAGAAGAGGAGACCTCTAGTGAATGGGCCTGGCATTGCTATTCAGCAGGTGTTTGTGTGCGCCCTTCACTTAAGGGGATGTTTACAAACACTAGGTCATCCTGGCTTTTAACCGGTTCAGCAGTGACAAAGAGCAACAGCATCATGTTCTGTGGGACAAATGCAGAATCTTTGCCCAGAAGTCCCTGAGCAGCACCTCTGCCTTCAACTTTCATAGTCTAGAAAACCAGTCGCCATATTGGGCAATTATTACCTCTTGACAAATCATGTTCAAGTTCACTCAATTAGCTGCTGACATAGGAGTGGTCCAAAAGCAAGAGTGCACAATGGGAGGACACTGATCCTCTACTTGCCTGTGTATGAACTTCTAACCTACTTTCTAGAGTACTTTATAAGAGAGTTGAATATTTTAAAGTACAGCAATCTTCAGAGTAGAACATGGTGGAAATTGACTAGTATTTTCCTCTCTAGCATGACCTCCCAAATTTTACTAAGCAATAACTCACATTTCATAGCCAAGTGGAATCAATAAGGTCAGTCCAGGGTTATGACAGTGCTGTGGTTTGAATATTTGTCCTCTGCAAAATTCATATTGAAATTTAGTGCGATTACAGTCATAGAACTGAAACACAATTAAGTCATGAAGACTCTGCTGTCATGAATGGTTAGATGTTCTTGTAGGGAGGAGTGAGTTCATCATCTCAGAAGCTGATTCCATTGGAAAAGGGCTCATTTCTTCCCTATTGCTTTTGTCAGCACCTTGATCTTAGACTTCTTATCTTATCCAGAAATGTGAGAAATAAATGTTAAGTATTTAATTACTTAGTCTCAAGTATTTTATTGTAGACACAAAACTGGACTAAGACCACTAGGCAATATTTAACAATAGGCTCAAAGAGCTGAGAAAATTCCGATTTCTAGTGCTTGGCTTATTTCTATACTGAAGCATGCTTACAATGTTTAATGTAACACTACCAAAGTGATATCTTTGGATACAGAGTTGTAGAAAACTGCACAGCAGTATATTATGATGCTCCTGCCATACAAATTTAAGAGACATTCATAATCTGGTATATAGTTAATAGTAAATCCTATTACAGTTATTAGGCAGTGATGAGTTTATATGTGCATTATATTTGTTGATGCTATAATTTAATTATATATTTTATATATATATATATATATATATACATATATATATATATATATATATATTGAAGTAGGGTCTCACTCTAGCCCAGGCTGACCTGGAACTCACTATGTAATCTCAGGGTGGCCACAAACTCACGGTGATCCTCCTAACTCTGTCTCCCGAGTGCTGGGATTAAAGGCATGCACCACCACGCCTGGCTATTGTATATATTTTTAATGTTTTTGCTTATTTACTTGAGAAAGACAGAGAGAGAGGGGGGGAGCACAAACGTGTGTCAGGGCCCCTTGCCACTGTAAGCAAACTCCAGATGCATGCTCCAGTTTGTGCATCTGGCTTTACATGAATACTAAAGATTTGAACCTGGGCCATCAGGCTTTGTAAGAAAGTGTCTTTAATCACTGAGCAATTTTCCTAGCCTTGTAGTTTTATTTTAAATGATGGCTGTGTTTAGCAGCTACTTGCTGAATTCCCCGAGCTGCACCTCTGCTCTAGTAAGTTAATTCACCTTCAGCTTTGAGGATGGGCCTCATTTCCTGGGCTGATCAGCATTTCTTCTTGCTTTGATCAGGGCTGTAAAGGGTACTGGTATCATTTAGGACAGTGAACCCAAGTAAGCATTATGTGAAGAATGTGGAGAAGATAGTCTCTTCTGAGAAGACACACATGCTTGAAAGTTGTGAAGTCCAAGGACTATTATGGCACAGAGAGCCAACTCTGAAGACAAAAATGACAAGTGACTGAGAGAAGGGCTAGAATTACTGAAAAGGAAATTACAGAAAAGGAGCCAAAGATCCCACATCACAAAACTGGAGATCTGACTGTAGATGATTTAGTTACAAGAGACAGCACATCTTCCCTTTTTTAAAATTGCTGCTTTGAGTTGGGTTTTATGTGACTGAAAGAACTCTTAGAGATATGTGAAAGACCGGATTTCTAACAGTACAACATTACTGACTGTGTAGGTTAATCTTGTTAACTTGCAAGGATTTAGAATCTGAGTGGAAACAAGCCTGTGGGCATGACTGTAAGGTAGTGTTTCGATTAGGTTAATTGGAGTGGGAAGACACAGCGCTAAATGTGGGCAGTATCATCCCCTGGGCTGGGTGTCCTGGACCTAAAAACGGAGAGAGTGAACTGAGCATCAGCATTTGTTTCTGCTTCCTGATGGTGCACGAAATGCAAGCAGGAGCCGGAAGTGCCCATCACCAGGCCTTCCCGACATAACAGATTATACCCTCAAATTGTTTGCCAAGGTAAACTTCTGTAAGTTGTTTCTGTCGGGTATTTTGCTACAGCAAGCAGTGAAGCAACTAGTGCGCTGACCCTTACAGATATTGGTGAATAGCACCTACCTGAGTACTTCAAGTGATGTTTTAATTTCAAAAGAAGCTATTTTTTTTTTAGCAAAACTCTGAAATTTTGCTTCTTTGAATGTTAAAAGAACAAGCTCAGTTAAAAGCATTTTCTAGAATTTATTACAATACATTAAATGTAATTGTAGATAGAATCTTTCAGCTGTTTTATAGATTAAGAGACAGTTGTGAAAATAATATGCAGAAGAACAAGAAGACTTTTCTGGGCTTTTGCTGCCATTGCTGTTTGTTTTGAGATAGCATCTAGTAAGTCTGCACTGGCCTTCAGTTCCTGATCCTCCTGCCTCAGCTTCCTGAGTACCTTGATTACAGGTGTGCTCCACCAAGTTGACTCCCCATGGAGTATTCATTAGTCTTTCAATAATACCTTACAAAATGGCACACAAAACACAATAAAATGTTAACACCAACACAGTCAAGAGAAAGACCAGCCATCACAAGAGCCTCCTGCTGCTGCGTCTACGCCTGGCCGTCACTGTTGAAGGCTCTTATGTGGCCCCAGCTTGTAGCATGGACCCTGATGTCTCTCTCTGAGCTCTCTGCAAACTGCTTCTGCCACCTAACCCGCCTGAAGACAGACGTCCTAGGCTCCAACTAAATGAAATTTTTATTATCCATCCCTCATATTTTCTGGTCCTTTTCACAACTTCTCCAGCCAAGAATACTCTTTCTGTCTATATCCTCTTCATCTTTGAGTGATTATGTTTAAAAACTGCTGCCTATTGAAGACTGCTAGCCTCCCTGAAGAGATGGCATGGTCCTGCTGCGTTCACACAAGGCTTCTGGCACTTCTGCCATCACAGCTCTAGCCACACTCTCTTCCTCTTTTGGCTTTTATTCTTTCTTTCTACACGACTGCAAGGTCCTAAGGAATAGCCTTTTGTTTCTTCAACACTATGAAATGACCATTGTCTAGGCCAGCACCCTGCACCCTACAGAAAATTAGTAAATATTTCTTAAATGAATGAATGAAAACGTGATGAATGAATGAATGGACAATTTCTATGTGGGATGAACTATAATAAAAAAATAATTAGACTCCAGTCAGTGGATTTCTGTAATGACCAAAGAGAAATGAATGAAAAGACTATAGTAAGTGATGAGGATGAGCAGAGAACGTGAGGTGTGGCTGCATCAAACACAGCAGAGGCAGGTACAGGGATAGAGGCAGAGGAAGGGACAGATGGGAGAATCAAGTTTATGTTACTATGTCTCTAAAGAAAGAGAGCATGGGGCTTGCAAAGCCTAAGGGCCCAGGTTTGATTCAGCAGGACCCACGTAAAGCCAGATGTGCAAGGTAGATCATGTATCTGGAGTTCATTTGTAGTGGCCAGAGGCCCCGGTATGCCTATTTTCCCTGTCTATCTGCCTTTCTCTATCTTTCAAATAAATATTAAAAAAAAAAAAAAAAAGACCGTGAGCATGGACACACACGCTATTTAGAGGGGAGCAATAATCAGGTAGCTCGGTTTATTGAGTTTGGCAAAATGAGGTTCTGAAAAATCACTGCTGTGTCTCTCTTGGGTAGTCTTCTTGTTATCTGGTTTCTTATATTTTGAACTTGGAGCAGGAGCAGTGACTTTGCCGCCTTGTGCATCTAGCTTACGTGGATCCTGGAGAATCGAACCTTGGTCCTTTGGCTTGGCAGGCAAGTGCCTTAACTGCTAAGCCAGCTCTCCAGTCCAGAAGCAGTGACTTTTAATCTCAAAGATCAAGCTCATTGAGACTTTTTGTCCAAACACAGAGCTTTGCACATCAAGATTAGACGGTGGTGAACTCACACAAAGTTCGGGCCGAAATGACTTACAAGAATGTGTGATGATGTAAGCGTGGGTGTAATTTGAAAGGATGTGAACGTTCAGGCAGCTGTGAAGGGCCTGGCTAGGGATCTGACACTGAGGACCCAGAGCTCTGCTGCCTCCCCTCCCATTAGAGCAGACGACAGAATGTTTGACAAAGAGTTTCCCTGTGGCCACCAGGCAACTGATCTGACTTTCTTTGCCTGTGAGGCTGTAGATCATGGTGGTACTCACAGAAAAAGCCCCAGGGCAACCTCATGCTGGTCTTTGTAGAGTAAAACTAAGGGGAACTTTGTGAAGGGTAGCTTGTAAATGTTGCTTACATTACAAAGTTTGAGAGCAGTGCAGCAGAGAGGAAGGCGACACAAACACAGATGCCGAGATAAAGCATCCGGAAGCGGGGAGATGACCTATGACAGCTGCTTCCCTGGGTTGCACACCGCAGCAGACAGGTGACTGGTCTTTCTCTGTTTCCCATCAGGAGTAAGGAGCTGGCTGAGAAGTGTGTGGATGTAGGAACCAGAGAAAACTTTAGACTACAGAAGGCCCAAAGGAATTTCAAGGGCCAAATGAAGAGTAGCCACAGACGGGTCAGCAATGGGCCTATGGAGAGAAATGGCATAAGGGCAAAGGAGTCCTGTGCTCATTAGTGGAAACACTGGGATTCAATGCCTGTGGATCTTCCCCAGCATTCAGTGTCAGAACTAAGAAAGGAGAGAGAAGGCTGTGTCAAATTGATTAATACTTATCCCAAAAAAGTTAATAAATTTCCTTGATTTTGTCTGTGTGTGTGTGTGTGTGTGTGTGTGTGTGTTAGTAAGGGTCTTATACATGTTAGGCAAAGGCTTAGTCATTTAACTACATCCCTAGTCCTTTGTATACTTTTAATTTTAAGACAAGGCATGCTCTGCCTTTATTGATTTATATTGTTTTATTCATTGTGCTTTTTGCCATTAGTGGACATGAGACAAAAATCCAAATTTTTCTGTTACATATTTTAAAACATTATTACACAACTTATTAAATATCCCTACCTTAAATCTAAGAATTATGTGGCCACATAAAGATGAGAGATACAGAGGTAACCCATACTCTAATTTCTTAATTCCTTTTAAAATGTAACATTTTATATTAAATAATAAAGTCCATCTTTATGTATTTAAATATTTTTGTTGCCCCTCCTCTTGCAAAAATGACAAACATTAAAGAAGTGTGTTATTTCTATTACATCATTTCACTGAGTTATCATTGTAAGATAGCTGTACTATGAATGTGTAATGACCAGATTTTCATTCTAAATAAATCAAAGTATATAATTAGTGTGATATTAAAGTATTATCAATATAATATGTGGTCCTTACTTTATATATGTGCCATTACATTATGTAATTGTTAGGTTAGGCATGTGTGATCCCATCTTTTAAAGGATAGGACATCAATATGTTTCACATGGCATAATATCAAATAGTCCTAGTATTTAAAACTTGGACCAACTTTACAGAGATTCAGATCAACAGTATCATTATATAAATGAGGGTATGGAAGCCAAGAGAAGTTAAATAATTTACTGGGATACATTGTCCATTAATGCTGCAGCTAAAATAAGACCCCAGGCATAGCACTACTCTGATCATTTTAATTAATTTTGAGGGTAACATGTTTATAAAATCGGTTTATCAGTTAAGATGTATTTACTAGCGAGTAACTAAAAGCAGAGTTGAAAATGGTTCACATAGCAAGAAAATGTAACCTTTTTATGATAAAAACCACAAAGGTCATTCCAGGGACAGTTAAATGACTCAATGGCATAACCAAAGGTCTGGATTTCTTTTCTTCCCTCTGCTCCCTCATCCTTGGGCTATGCTCAGACCACTCACCATAGTAGTGATATGACTTTAGCAATCCTAGGCAACATACCAACATCTCAAAAGAAGGCAAGTCTTTCTCAGTATCTATCAGTGTGAACAAAGGAAATTTGGTCCACAGTTCTTATTGACTTTCCGAATTGCACCTATGATAAAAGATTAACACCATCATGAGGGGCTGAGATGAACAGAGAAAAGAGTACGCCCTCCTCCATAAAGCACGTGGATGCTCTTAGAAAGGTGAGCACTTCAACATCTGGATGAACTAAGAATCAGAGAAAAAGAAGACTAAAAACCTGGACAGTAAGTAATAGTGTCTGTCATACCTGAGCATGCTCTTAAATATAAATCAAAGTTAGCTCTATGGAAAACAGCATGGAAGATATGAAGATTCTCACAGCCTGATTAAAAAATCTCACATAAAGGGGGTTGGAGAGATGGCTTAGTGGTTAAGTCATTTGCCTGCAAAGCCAAAGGAACCTAGCTTGATTCCCCAGGACCCATGTAAGCCAGATGCACAAGGTGGTGCATGGGTCTAGATTTCATTTGCAGTGGCTGGAAGCCCTGGTGCGCCCATTCTGTCTCTCTGCCTCTTTCACTCTCCGTTTCTCAAATAAATAAATAAATAATTTTTTAAAATCCCAGATAAAGAACTATTTTGTGTTAACGTAGAATCAGTTACATATCTATAATAAAGATCTAAGTTATCATGTATGACGTTTTCTTAAATAGTACAACTAATTTGTACTAACAATCATAACTTGTTCAATAATCCACCATTTGCATTGATAAGGAGCATTGTAGTTTGTTTCTCCTAACGAACACCTGCTTGGGAATTAGCCACTTATTGCACAGGAGCTACGTTCACCATGTCCACAGATGAGGGAAGGGGGGGTCGTGGAGACTGATGCTAGTCTCCCCTCACCTCACCCTGCTATCTTCAGACAGCGTGAGTGCCACTTGGAAACATTAGCCATGAAGACGATTATACTCAGATTCTCTAAGAATAGGCCTGGTAGTCTCCACTCTACAAACCCTTCCAAATAATTCTGCTGACCTGGGAAGTTTGAAAAGCAAATCAGTCACACTGAGGCTGTAGTTTTTTTTCATGATCTATTTACCAGCATGCTAACCTGTTCCCAGTAAACAGAGTTGCCTAGATAAATCAAATTAAGAGAAAATATATTAAACTTTTATCATAAAAAATGTTGAAATGGAAAGAAAATCAGACTAAGGTAGACCAAAACAGTCCAATTTTCCCTGTTCCCATTCATTGTTGATATGTGGTTTGTGGTGTCATAAATGTTGTCCCTCTAATTATTAGGAAGGTGGTAAGGAGTACTAACCCATTTATCCATATGCTGTGATCTTGCTGCACTGGCCTCACTTTGGGTCATGAATTAAGAGGTTATATGAGATAAAGTTCTTAAGGAGACCATGAATTTCAGTTTTCAAAATAACTTCTTTGGACACTTTTATGTTCAAATGAGCTAACGCAGAATTAGATGTACACTGTGAATTGAGACGGCTGTGAGTTACTTGAGTAGATATTTTTATAATGATTACAGGCACAAACAACACTACATTCATGAAATTATATTGGTTTGTTTTACAAAGAGCTCATTCTTTCCATAATGGCATCTTGATAGAATGTGGGTGGGCTGAATAGCTCCCGGGGCATTAGCAAAGCAATGACATAAAATCATTGTTTTATTTTCTGTAGCTCCTCTGGATAGCCTGAGGGAAAATATGTGAGTACTTTACAAATGAATTCCCAAGAATGAGTCAAGAGATTGCATGACATCATAAAGTAAGAAAGGGCTGAGTGTGGGTCCATTTCATGCAGTCGGGACCCTGAAGCTTTTACATTTTGCAGATGTCTCCTCTGAAAACTACATAATTATTCTTATCAAAGTTCCCTGCTCCCACCTTCTTCTCATTTTCACACCAGAACTGTAATAAAAACCTACCTTTTCAGTAGTAGTTAATATCACTTAGAACAAGAGAAAATTGAGAGTTTAAGTCTATAACCAGCAAACCAAATAGGGTCTTATTCGTTGCATGTCATCTACTTATATAAAAAGCACACTAATGTCTGTTCAGTTAGATGGGCCACGGCCTAGGCTTGGTAGTTCTGTGTTCACCGTTGGTGGTCCTGATTCAACTGCACAAAATCTCTCAAGCCCACATAAGCCCAGAGCTGATTATACACAGCAACATGTATATCCGGTATTGGCGTTAGATAGATAAATATTTTTCTAAGATTTATACCCATAATGAACTTTTTAATGTTTTGGCCTTTAACAAAAGTGGCAAGTATCAGAACAAAAGTTATATATTAATTATAACATTCTTGAGAACTAGGTTATAATTGAAATTTACTAAATGTGTTAAATAACTAAATTAGCTTATCTGAAACAATTTTTAAGAAAATGAGCTAGGGTAACTTGAGGGTTATTATAAATGGTTGACACTGTTAACTGTGAGTTCTCAGGAAATGTGCCTTTGCTTCCTTTTTGAGTGAAAGCATTCTGTGAAGTCAGCGTAAGAACAGTGGTGAATACACCTGTTTTAAACAGAAAACATGCCTGAAATGGTGGCGCATACTTGTGGTCCCAGAGCTTGCGTAGTAGAAAGAAAAGTGTTAGGCTAGCCTGGGCCACAAAGTGAGACCGTGTTCCAAAACCAAAACAAAATAACAATAAAAAAATGAAGAAAACACTATGAATTTATCTTTGATTCCTAAGCTAAAATTTGTTTAAAATTCCTAATCTTCAAAGATTATTTGAAATTTTAACCAATGATCATTTAGAATGGTTTGAAAAAAAAACATCAGATTTCATGTTTACAGTTACAGAAATATATCTGTGCTTTGTAAAAACTGCCATCCTCAGACCCTAAAGGATGCCCCGCATCTATCAGTGCGGTTGTTATTAGGTTTCTCTCTTATGCCTATTTTCCTCAGTTAGTACTGAGAATTGCATTTTAATAAATTTTACCTTTTTCTTAAAACTCTTTAATTTTCTGGTACAAACAGCCTAAATGGATACTATATGAATGGACAAAGTTCCTCTGGTAATCCTAACAGTAAAGCAATTGCCGAAGGTAAGGCACAGGTGCTCTGTTTAACCTTGCTGGCTTAACTCTTTCCCTATTTCATGGTCTATCATGGTTGGGTGAAATCAATTGGAAAATCTTCCACCTATTACCTGCAGAATTCAAACAAGTCACACATTGAATTTTTCACTTCAGACATTTCACACACTCTTTTTTATTTGATGCATTCCACTTGACATCATTGTATATTGATCACCCCCTGTGTCAGGAATTCAATCTCAGACTCTATCAGCCCGTCCCCATTACTATGAATGGAATTTCCCTGTTCTTCTTGGAGTAAAGACTCACCCTAGTCATGCTAAGTTAGTTCATGTCCTAATGTTGTCCTCTTCATACCTGCCTTGGCACACAGAAATCATTTGATATTTAATTATTCTGGATACATAAATGTTAACAATGTGCTATAGTTTGAATGTGCTCCAAAATTCATTTGAATCTTGCACCCATAGCAGCAGCAGCAGCAGCAACAATAAGCGTTGGGCTAGCTGGGATGTTTGTGCACAAAGACTCTACACTCATGAGTGGACTGGGGCCTTACAAAAAGCCCGCAGAGAACTAGAGTGAGGCCTTTTTTGGGCTACTTGCCCTTCCTTCCTGTGAGGAGACAGCAGCCTCCAATGGATGCAATAACTAGGCACCATTTTGGAAGCACTAAGACTGATCCCTCACCAGACACAAAACCCTTTAGCCGCTAAGACCATCGGAAAACAAACTTCTCTTATTTGTAAATTGCCTAGCCTAAGGTATTATGGCATAGCAGAGCCAACAGGTTAAAACATGTTGCTACCTGAATCAGAGATTATTATATATGAATGACTGTAATAATTACTAGAAAATAGCAATCAGGCTCTTGAGTTTATACATAAATTTATGGATGTTTAGTTAATGTAACAAATACATGTAAAAGAAACCAAATTATTGTTGCTGGTGAGTATTATTAACCAAATCATATTCAATTCAGTATTTAAGAGGTTTTTTTTTTTTTCAAATCCATGAAATACTTATATTCTGCTACTCTAAAAGAAATATGGATACACTGGGTTGTTTTGGTTTGCTTCTCTCCACACATCTCCCCACCACAACCCATGATGATTAGTTTAGGAGAAAAATTAAAGTGGGGTAAGACTCTGACTCTCCATTTTCCTGAGATTTGAGCCTTCCAGACTGTAAGTTCTCCAGGCATGCACCTGTCAGGGTCACTGTTGGGATGACCGGAGTGACTGGGATGACACAGGCATGAGATGCGGGAAACCCAAGGCTTCAGTCACTCTTGTGCTTGGCCCAGCCTTCGCCAGCATGTGATACACATTCACTTCTCTGAGTTCGTCAGACCTTGAGTGTCCACACCAAGATCATGTGTGTCTCGGGTCCTGCTTTACCTCACATGGTCACATGTGAATTTGAGACATGGGTATCTTTACAGCTACAAGATTTACTGAGAGGTGAGGGGAAAATATGTGGATACTCTTATGTGGTTGTTAAATTTAAATAACAAAGCCAGTGAATAAGGTCAAGTCAACAGTCACTCAGACGCAGAAAAATAGTGAATATGAGAGCACACAACAGACATATTAAAGGCATTACTCAATGTACCTCAGCATTCTGCAGGTCACAGTGAGGACCCTGCCTTGGGTATGCTCATGAGCAACCATCCACGGGTTCACGGTGCCCTGAAGTAAGACACATTCACACTGCCTTCAGGTTCAATTACCAAATTCCAAGAATATGGGCGGGTTCATTCCCCTCATTATTCCTGACTAGCAGAATTACCTTAACTCCTTGTATACCTTCACAAAACAAGAGCAAAGTGGCTTTAGAGGACTGACTTGAAAACCAAAGCATCATGAAATCAAAGGAAAGAGGAAGCCACATGACAGCTTTCAGTTCAGAAGGCACCCAGACCTGCTCCTTGTTCCACTCTGACATGCATGTCTGTGTGAGTCTGTAACTGGAGATTCTACTCTGCATCCTCTTCCTGCTTAAACACATCCCTGTTTTTCAACTGCACACAGAAGTTAGCCCACTCATTTATAGTCCCACTGTCTATGCCTAAAACATTTAATAAATTACAGACACAGTGGCTATCCCTTTAAAGAAAACCTGCTTTTCTCTATATAAGATGGTCTACGGCAGCTTGGGAAGCCGACTCCGCAGGTAGAAGGGCTTGTCAGCCAAGCAGGAGGGCCTGAGAAACGCTAATCCCTGAGTTCTGTTCCCAAGTGTCGCAGCGACTTTGCTGTTTCTGGACAAATGCCTGAGCAGAAGTAGCTTACGGGGGAAGGATCTTATTGCAGGCTTCCAGCATCCAGAGGGAAGCTCCGGCATGGCTGCATAGACCCACAGCACAGAGGAACAACAGTGAGCAAGGACGAGCACGCACACAAAGCCAAGCTCAAACTGCTCTGAACACACCTGAGTGCTTAAGCTGGAAGTTTAACGTGACTCAAAAATACCTCAGCCTACGGGGACATACAGTCACACTCAAACTGCCACACCCAGTTCCCACCTGAAAAGTTCCATGTGACCACACATAACTATAACCATAGTCGTGTGGGGGTCTGAGACAGGAAAATCACTAGGCTCACTGGTAAACCAGTCTGAATGCAAAACAACAGGAGATGTTGGCTCACCATCATACATCCACAGCAGACAGACAACAGCCAGAACTCAAGCTGGCTCTGAACACACAGGGCTGGACTCCACCCCAAAGTCTGTCCCTGTTGATATACTTCCTCCATCAGTACAGCACCTCCCAAAGACTACCAGGTAAGGAAAGGCAGGAATCTTTATCACAAACACCTGAGGCTATGGGAGCATTACATTCAAAACTTCACAAGGGGCTGAAGAGATGGCTTAGCAGTTAGGGTGCTTGCCTGCAAAGCCTAAGGACCCAGGTTTGATTCTCCAGACCCCACAGAAGACAGATGCACATGGTTGTGCATGTGTCTGGACTTTGTTTGCAGTGGCTAGAGGCCCCAGTGTGCCCATTCTCACTCACTCACTCTCTTTTTTTCTCTCCCTCTCTCTGTCTCTAATAAATAAATAAAAATAAATCTTAAAAAATGTTTAAGAAGCTGGGTGTGGTGATGCACGCCTTTAATCGCAACACTTGGGAGTCAGAGGTAGAAGGATTGCCATGAGTTTGAGGCAACCCTGAGACTGCAGAGTGAATTCCAGGTCAGCCTGGGCTTAGAGTGAGACCCTACTCAAAACAAACAAACAAACAAAAAAGAAAATACACTCAAGGAAGAGAAGGTGGTAACATAAGTGCATAAAAACTAGCCTTAGTTCAGGTTTAAGAGTCGAACAGGAGGAATCCCATGCCACAGGGGAAGCCTGGGTGTGGCTTGTTCAGATGCAAAGTGTGCAGTGCTTCCAAAAGTCTACCTCAATAGGAAATGAATCCCCATCTCAGGCCATTAGAAATAGCAAATCAACTGTCTATGGAAGGTATTCAGTGAGGGAACCTAGCAACTCCATGTAGATAAGAAACAGAAAAGAAAGCTGGCGTCCAGAAGGGGTAGTGCCTGCCCCCACAACTGGAGAGGTGGTGTGCCAGGCACGTGGTGAGCTGCCTTCTCTCTGGCCCAAGATAGGAACCAAAACATGAAATTCTATTTCTATGAGCTTGGCTTGGATGAGATAGGTGGTAGCAAATATCATGAAAAAAAAGAAAACGAAAGATGACTGCAGGCTTTGAAGAGAATTCATTGCCTGATAAGATTAAAGCAGAGGTCACGCCAGGTGGAATTGAGGTCTCAGGCACTTTTCCAGGTTTGCAAAGACATCTCAAAATCTTCATCTTTAATGGCTTCTTTCAAATCTGCGCCTTGCATTAACTCTTCTGCTCAGCTGCTGTTTGAGGAAACTCCATGTCTTTAGTGCCCAAACCTGCTTTTCCCAAGTGCCCACAGCTTGAGGGATTTGACCACCCTGAGCAAAGACCCAGGTGCTCATGTATGGTCAGAAGTTCTACAAGGTAGCTTTTCTTTACATTGACATAATGAAGTCTTGGCAAACCTCCATGCTATTCAAAAATCACAGTATTAGAAAGAATCCTAAAATATTCCTCCAAGCAATATACAATGCAAACAACTCAAGTGCTAGGAAAGCTTTTGGCATTATATTGAAAGTATGTCAGGAAAATACATATGCACATGCCCAAACATGGAGAAAGTTGAAAATATCATTTAATGTTATGGTTATTAAGCCTTTTAAAAATGAACTTTTTAAAATTTTTTTGTTTATTTTTATTTGTTTATTTGAGAGTGACAGAGAAAGAGGCAGAGAGAGAGAGAGAGAGAGAGAGAGAGAGAGAGGGAGGGAGGGGGAGAGAATGGGCGCACCAAGGCTTCCAGCCACTGCAAATGAACTCCAGATGCATGTGCCCCCTTGTGCATCTGGCAAACGTGGGTCCTGGGGAATCGAGCCTCGAATCGTGATCCTTAGGCTTCACTGGCAAGCGCTTAACCACTAAGCCATCTCTCCAGCCCTAAAAATGAACTTTTATACAATGGAGTTCTACTCAGGAAAACGGATGGATCTGGAAAGGATTATACTAAGTGAGGTAACCCAGTCCCAGAAAGCCAAACATCACATGTTCTCTCTTATATATGGATGCTAGCTACAGATGACTGGACTTCTGTGTGAATAGGAAGAAAACTCAGTAGCAAAGGCCAATAGTCTAGAAAAGAGATATAAAGGGAAGAGAAAGGAAGGGAGGGGAGTACTTAAAAAGATGGCATTGTATATATATATATAAGTAAAATAATAGATTAATGGGGGTGAAAAGGCCTAAGTGAGGTCAGGGGAAGAGATTGAGTAAAGGAAAGGTGGAGGGAAAGCTAATCAAAATCTAAGAGGACATAAATAAATCATATGGAAACCTACTTTTTTGGACAATGGAACACTCAGGGACTGTAGATTGTTGCTAGAAATTTTTCAGTGGCAGGGATAGGATGCCTTCCAGTGAGTTGTTGGTCAGGGAGGTCCCTGATGCCCCCCAAAATATTATAGGCCATTGCTGAGGCCCTTGGTTTCCCACCAGGAATAGATGGTAAGACCCTATTGCTGAAGGTTCCACATACTTGAGCTGAAAATCCACTGAGAAATCCTGCTGGAACTGAGCTGATAACCTCCTCCAGGTAGACCATCTGACAGAAAGCTGGAAGAAGCCATTCTGCATGTAGTTCAATGGGAGAAAGAGAAATCACCAGTGAAGATACTCAACAATGAACACTGCAAGCCTTAAATTTTGCCAGCCAGGCCAAATGAGCCAATGGGTGCAATAGTGGCATGTCTGTTATGGTGGAAACTAACTGCCCTCTAATTGGACTAGAGGCCTGCTTCATGGGAGGGAATACATCCCTGATACTGAAAACCTACAATAGGGGTAGTCATGACTCCTAGGGGTGTAACATCTGCTGCTGTCTGGCTAAGTGTATATGCTATGCTTATCAAACTTCCCAGTAAGCACTTCTCTTAATGTTCATACACATATATTAATGCTACTCTCACTTTGGGTAGAGAACCTTCTCTTTTCAGATGGCAGTGACCTTGGGATGACTCAGAAGGCATCATGGTGCTGGAAAGAAGTGACAGAAGTGCTCAGTACCACAATATCTCTATAACATCTTCCAAGGCTCAGGGTCCATTGCAGAAGAGGTGGTGGAGAGAATGTCAGAGCCAAAGGAAGGGTAGGACTCCTTACAACACGCTCCCCCCAGACACAAAATGGCCTGGATATCCATGACCTCACAGTGCCTGACATTACCTACACAAGACCATCATAATAGGAGGAAAAGACCATGACATCAAAACAAAAGAGACTGATTGAGAGGGGGAGGGGATATGATGGAGAATGGAGTTTCAAAGGGAAAAGTGGGGAGAGGGAGGGCATTAGCATGGAATATTGTTTACAATCATGGTAGTTGTTAATTAAAAAATAAATAAATAAAAGTAAATAAATGAACTTTAGCAGTAAAATTTAAAAACATGTTGGGTATATGCCTCATACTTTTAATCTCAGCCCTTGGAGGCTGAGGTCGGATGATTGCCATGGTTTTAAGGCCAGTGTGGACTACATAATGATATCTTGTCTCAAATAAATAAATAAACAAATAATTCAAAAACACATAAGTAGTAATAATAGTATAATAAATTTCTTTGGTCCCAAATACAACAAATATTTGAGATTGTTATTCTAATTTTATTTATCCATGTTTCTCTAGCTGAAGTTGGTGACATGCTTTTGATACTAAAGCTGGAGTCAAGGCCATGTGTGATGGCGCACGCCTTTAATCTCAGCACTTGGGAAGCAGAGGTAGGAGGATTTCCATGAGTTCAAGGCCACCCTTAAAACTATATAGTGAATTCCAGGTTAGCCTGAGCTAGAGTGAGATCCTACCTCGAAAAACCAAATAAATAAAACTGTAGTCAATATTTAGAATTTAGCCTGTACTTCCTGATATACCTCTTTTAAGAAGCCACTTAGTAGTAACCCAAGTTTTTTTGCCCACATTGACTTCCTGGCAACAACGCTGCCTGCCTTCTTGTGAAAATCTGGATGTACCTGAACAATGCTAACTGCCCTCCTTGTGAAGAGCTGGTATCGTTGAGATTCTTCTACTTTCAGCATTTAAAGTATCAAAGCAGTTCTGGGAATGTTAGCTATCTTTCTAGAATTTCTTTTTTTATCTTCTTGAATACCTGGCTTGCCTATGGCAGGGATGCAAAAGCAATCTAGACAAGTTGCAGAGATAATAGTATGCTAGCTTATTGGTACTTAATTTCTGTTTAGCAGCATTTGCCTTCTACTCCCAAAGGAATGGTATGCTGTTTTAATAAGGCTAAATTAGAACAATAAGAGATATTGCTAATTATTTTTTATTTTGTTTACACATCATTCTAGCTGTGCCTTGTGCCTATATGAAAATAGGTGGCAAATAGTTAGAAACCACAAATGTAACCGCAGCGTTGAGTGGGATTGTCTTCAGCTCTTTCGAAGTGCTTGAGGCTTACTCTGAGATGCACACCACTATCTCCTGTGGTTTGCTTTCCTCTGGGTGGGACTCGCTGTTACTGCTGAGCTGAGGGCTGGGCAGCATCTCCAGTCTGACCTTTTCATTTGTGGCTTTACAAATTGGCTCTTTAAATTCACCCTGCATCAGAACTTGACAGAAGTTTGACCTGGGGAACATTGGTGTGCGTTTCCATGTGTGGGAGGATCAAATGGATGTATGATTTTTTTATCTCATTAATATTAAAGTTTGACTTCTCTTGGTAATAGAATTTGTGAAAACCTTTTGTTAAAACTTTAAAAAATATTTTTATTTATTTGCAAGTAGAGAGAGTGAGTGAAAGAGTGAGAAAGAGAGAGAGAATGGGCATGCCAGGGCCTCTTACCACTGCAAACAAACTCCAGATGCATGCACCAATCTGTGCACCTGTTTTACATGAGTTTTGGGGAACTGAACCCAAGCTGTCAGGCTTTGTAAGCAAGTGCCTTTAACTGCTGAACCATCTTTCCAGCCTGAAACCTTTAAAAAATATTTATTTATAAGAGAAAGAGGGAGAGAGAGAGAGAGAGAATGGGCACACCAGGGTCTCAGGGCCGCTAGCCACTGCTCACAAATCCCAGAGGCATTCATCACCTTGGGCATCTGGCTTATGTGGGTACTAGGGAATGGAGCCTGGGTCCTTAGGTTTTGGAGGCAAGAGCCTTAACTCATAATGATAACCCATAAATCTCTGGAGAATTGTGGCTGGACAGATGGCTTAGCAGTTAAGGAGAAGCCTTGCCTGAGAAGACTAAGGACCCAGGTTCAATTCCCTAGTACCCACGTAAGCCAGATGCACATGGTAGCACATGTTTCTGGAGTTCCTTTGCAGTGGCTGAAGGTCTGGGCACACCCGTTTTCTCTCTCTATCTGCTTCTTCCTCTCTCTCAAATAAATAAAAAAATGAAATAAAATAAAATAATTTTTTTAAACTTTGCAAAATGAAAAGCTCCAAGACAGAGAGAAAAAAAACCACTGGTTTTGAGAACTTGTAAGAGAGCCCCACATTCATTTGTTCGCTGAGACTGTTTACCATAAGAGCACTTTGAACTTTGGTATAATGACATTAAATAGCCACAATTGAGACAAACATTCTATAAGGGACTGTTAAGGGCTGCTTCTAATGTGGTAATAGATGTCATTTTTAAAATGCAACTGTACCATCTGGATGAAAGACGGTGACTCCTAGCACATTGGTTACAGACAATTGAATATTACGGCTGCCTCTCCTCCTGACTTGCTCAGATCGGGGCTACACTGGCATCAGATTCTTACAGCATCAAAGGGACCTGCCACTGAGAAAATTGTGTTCAGCACGGGACGGGTAGTAAATCTACATGAGTAAACATGTCCCTCACTCCAGTGTAGGGAAGGAAAAACAAGCCCTTAAAACTGCGTGCTGAAAATCTAAGTTTAAGGATGTGTATACACAACTTCTCTATGCCAGTCTCCTTTTCTATAAATTGGGGCCATTATTACAGTAGCTTTCACAGTTATCAAGGCACTTTGCCAATTGGAAGAAAGAGCCTGAGGGGAGTTTAAGGGGCATAGGCATGTAGGGAATAGATCTAGGGGGTTGCTGACACAGGGAAATAGGGATGTAGACAGTTAAGAATTCAAATACTCTATGTAATTTATCAGGGGCTGGAGAGTTGGCTCTGCAATTAAAGGTGCTTGCTTGCAAAACCTGAAGGCCTGTGTTAGATTTTCCAGCACCCACTATAAAGCAAATCCACAAAGTGCCACATGCATCTGGAGTTTGTTTGTAGTGGCTGAAGTCCTGGCATGTGTTCTATCTCACTCTCTTTCTCTTTCCTTGCAAATAAGTAAATAAAGATATAAAGATAGAAACATTTTATACAATTAATCATAGGATAGGTTCAAAAAACTATAGAAACAGAAGCTAGGAAAGGGAAAAAACAAAAACAAATCAAATCAAAACAAAAATTTTAAAAGGCTAGTAGTTTTAGAGTCTTGGTGGGGAGAGGGCTAATGGGGTGAACTGAACTCTGATCCTTCATGACCACGGCAGGAGGGGGTGAGGGAGACCAAACTCGACTAACCCAGTCCCTGAGCCCACTCAAATGGACACCCCACTCTGGGATCCCTCCAATCTCAAAGGGAGTTGCTTGCAATAAAGAAAAGAAAAGTTTGCTACTTCTGCTTTCACTGTGCGTCTAAGTCTATCTTCATTTCTGGAGCATATAGGATGTGTGGGCAACTGAACATGAGAGGGATTGCCTTTTTCCTACAACGGGACTGGCATAATGCATGGTACACCGGAAGTACTTAATGAATGTAGTCTCTGCTGTTTTGGAAGGACGTCACATTATCCTTTTATATTTGTCTACTTAGTGCCAGCATCCTTTCCCAGAATATTATACTGGTCTCTGAATAAACTGAGCTTTTGTTTGCTTGTTTGTTTGATTGATTCTTTCTGTTTTGGTTGGTGTGATTTGATTTTGGTTAGAATACCAGATACTTTCTCATTGCTGTAAATAAATACCTAACTGGAAGCAACTTCAGGTGGAAAGGATTTATTTTCAGTTTCAAGAGTGGGGTCATAGCTGGGAATGCATAGTGGCAGAAGCAGGGGAACTGGTGGCATTTTGTCAGTCATCAGGAAGCAGAGGGTGAACAAGAAATGGGACCAGCCTATCAAATGTCAAGACCCGCCCTCCCCTCCCCGGACTCACTTCCTGTAGCAAGACTTCCTGATAAAGGTTCCGAATCTTTCCAAACACACCGCTAGCTGGGAAGCACATGAGCCTGTGAGGAACATTTTATATTCAAACCACAATAGTTAAACTTTCTTTTTTTATTTCTTTCTCTTTCTTTCTTTCTTTCTTTCTTTCTTTCTTTCTTTCTTTCTTTCTTTCTTTCTTTCTTCTTCCTTCCTTCCTTCCTTCCTTCCTTCCTTCCTTCCTTCCTTTCTTTCTCTCTCTCTCTTCCTTCCTTCTTTCTTCTTTGTTTCTGGTGTGTATATGGTGTGTGTGTGTGTGTGTGTGTGTGTGATGTGTAAGGGTGTGTGCATGACACAGTGCACACGTGAGGATCAGAGGACAACCTTGGAGTATCAGTCCTTCTCTGTCACCTTGTCTGAGACAGGATCTCCCCAGTCTAAATGCCAGACTATTTTGCTCACATGCTTCAGGATTTGGCTGTCTTCACCTCCCGTTGCCCTGTTTTGGGGTTTGGGGTAACAGACACATTTTCTACTTATGTTCAGCTGTATGTGTGTTCCAGTGTCGAATCCTGGACACCAGGCTTGAACACCGAGTGCTTTTAGCCACTGAGCAATCTCTCCCACCAGGATTTTGTTTGCTTTTTGTTGTTTTGAGAGAGGGTCTTCCTATGGAGTCAAGGCTGGCTTTGAACTTTTGACCCTCACCTTCAGTTTCTCAAGGGCTGTGAAGCTGGGTGTGCGCCACTCTCCCCAGAGTGTCTGAGTCGAGTCTGTGTGGGGAACTTAGGCGTTGTGGCACTGAAAGGATAAAGCCTTAATAATATACCATCTATATTTTTGATTTTTATAGCAAAAGTATTTCTTAATTTCCATTTTTATTGTCAGAGACAAAATGGATAGAAACAGTGTAAATCATTTAATCTTTGTAATTGTCCCATATGAGTTTGATTTTCCAGAAAATCTTTAAAGACATCAATTCTTTTTCCTCTCAATATAGTTGACATTTGGAAGGGATCAATCTATTAGCTATGAATTTTCCTTGACATATATTTTATGTCAGCCTTCACTTTAACATGTCTTGTGAAATTATTTAATGGTCAAGTCCATGCTTTTCTTTTCTATTTTTAATTGAATAAAATAATTTGGTTTATTACAAATATTTTGAGTCATTTCTAATGACATTATCAATTACTTTGGGAAGAGCTAAATATATATATATATATATATATATATATATATATATATATATATATATGTATGTATATTTGCAATACTAACAGGAATTGTTTATTCATAAAACAGCTCAAAAGACCATGCTTTTCTTTGGCCATATTGGAAGATAGTTTTTCCTAAAAGAAGGTGTGACTATTTATCTTGGTCTGGGTGCTTCCAGGTTTTGGGGTCTTATTCAAAGAAGTCAAGAAAGGTGCACACGAGTGGGGAAGCAGCAGAAACCTTTATTAGGAGCAGTGATGGTGATGTTTGGAATACACTGCCAAGAGGGGCAGCAGGCCGTTGGGGTAGGAAAGTCCTCATGGGCTTCCGCTACTGCTGGGGCTTCCCTTGAAGGAGTCTACAAGAAGGAAGTGTGCCTTGTTTGGAGCATATCTTGTGTGGTTCTTTAATTTGATTAACAGACTTGAGTTACATAATCTTTTTCCTCCATTGTGCATTGCCACAGCCAGCTTCATGTTGCTATCAGAAAACACCCGACCAAGAGCAGCTTCTGGAAAAAAAAAGAGTTTATTTTGGCTTACAGACTCGAGGGGAAGCTCCATGATGGCAGGGGGAAACGATGGCATGAGCAGAGGATGGACATCACCTCCTGGTCGACATCAGATGGACAAGAGCAGCAGGAGAATATGCCAAACACTAGCAAAGGGAAGCTGGCTATAACACCCATAAGCCATTCATTTCCCCCAGTAAACTCCAATTCCCAAATTACCACCAGCTGGGGACCTAACATTCAGAACACCTATGTTTATGGGGACACTAAATCAAAGTACCACACACATGTGCCCTTCCATGATGCTTCTTATTTTAACCATGTGCCCTCAGTTATGCAGTGACCCAAGGAAAGTTCACTTAAAGTAAATAGTTTGCTTTACTGCACATGTGCCCAAAACCAGTCCGGGATGTGTGGCTCCTTAGTGTTCTAATCTCAGATAGAATTAGGAACATATTTGACTAGAAACTGATCAAAAGAATGTTCACTAGGGGAGGAGAAACCTATTTCTCTATCTGGAGTAGGGTGTGTATGTGGCTCAAGTCAGGGAGGGGTCCCAAGTTGCCAATAGGTTGCTCAAATGTATTGTGAGGAAAGGGTGTGTTTACCACCCAAACCAAACAGTACTCCAGGCTGATAATAATTTCCATATGGTCACCTGCCTCTCACCTGTAATTAAAGATGTATAATGTTGACGTTACCCACCCATGACTACTTAGTAATCAATAATGATGTATTGAGTATTTACACTCATCCACATAGCCACATCCAGGTTTAATTTCCTACAACTAACTACATTACCCTTTTCTTCCATTTTCCTCATTCAGAAGAACTATTTTTTTTTTGTTTTTCATAAGAACTATTTTAACATTTTTATATGTCACATATAACACAACGTTCACAAATACTAAGATAGGAATACAAGAAAGATCATATAATCATGAGTAGAATCAGATAAATGGTACCAACAATACCAGATACATAATACAACGTTCACAGATATTAAGATAGGAATACAGGAAAGATCATACAATCATGAGTAGAATCCGATAAATGGTACCAACAATACCAGATACATAACACAACGTTCACAGATATTAAGATAAGAATGCAGGAAAGGTCATATAATCATGAGTAGAATCCAATAAATGGTGCCAACAATACCACTGAGTTCAGCATCATTGTATTGAGAAGTTTCAAAGTACTGTGAGAAAGGTGTGTTGACTTTGTCTTCAGTAAATTTGAGACTTCCAAACAGAAAGTGGCTGACATTCCAAATGGATGAAAATAAAAAAAGATATATGTAACATAGAAAAAATATGCATGCATTTACTTCATTTTTTATTTCTTGCCTCCTATAGGACTAAAACTCATTTGTATTGAATTAAACTCTTACATTGCTTCTAAATTGTTCTGGTTGCTATAGAAGTAACAAATATGTTATCCAAAAATCTTCTAAATATATGTACTTTAATCCTGAATATTAATAAATTAATAAAGTAAGTAAATTTACTTCATCAACAGCTCAGCTTCCCATAATCTTGATCTATGGTCTGGCTTTCCATCTACCTACTTCTTAAGTGTTTCACAGAAAAAGTTTGTCATTTTCTGTATAGAAGTTCTATGTATTTCTTATAACATTGATTGCAAAAATATTTTTTATTATACATGGAATTTCTTTTTGCCCATATATTTTCCAATTGCATGTTTGTATAGTGTAATTTTTTAAATGTTTGTATACTTTCTAGTTTTTATGTCCTCTCATGTATTACTGCTAGTACTTTATTTACTTAGATATGTGGGATCTTACACATTATGAGGACTTTCAGCTGATTCTTTTAATATTTTTTAATTAATTTATTTATTTGAGGGTGGGGGAGATACAGTGAGAGTATGTTCAGACCAGGGCTTCCTGCCACTGCAAATGAACTCCAGATGCATGCACCACTCAGTGCATCTGGCTTTACAGCTTTACATGGGTACTGGGGAACTGAACTCTGTTCCTTAGGCTGTAGAGACAAATGCCTTAACTTAACTCTGCAGCCCCTTATTTTAACGTTTTTAAGTAATACTCTTTCATTGTAATAGTTGCAACCTTTTGTGATATATAGATATTAAAATTTTTACATAAAATTTTTTTAATAGTTTATTTACTTGTTTATTTATCTATTTATTTATTGTAGAGAGAAAGAAAGGCAGGTAGAAAGAGAGAGACTGGGCATGCCAGGACCTCCAACCACTGCAAACTAATTCCAGATACTTGTGCTACCTTGTGTATCTGGCTTAAGTGAGTATTGGGGAAGTGAACCTGGGTCCTTAGGCTTCACAGGCAAGCACCTTCACTGCTAAGCCATCTCTCCAGCCCTAAAAATTTTACATTTTATTGACAATTTTCATGAATGTTCATAATATATTTTTAAAATATTTTAGTTATTGGGGAGCGAGAAAGGTGGAGAGAGAGAGAGAGAGAGAGAGAGAGAGAGAATGGGCATGCCAGGGCCTCCAACTATCGCAAATAAGCTCCAGACACATGCACCACCTTGTGCATCTGGCTTGTGTGGGTACTGCAGAGTTGAACCTGGGTCCTTAGGCTTCACAGGCAAGTGCCTTAACTTCTGAGCCATCTTTCTGGCCCTGTACTATATTTTGATCATAATTCTCTCCCATTAATTTTTTCCTCCTCCTCTATCCCACTTCCACTGAACCCCTTCTTCTTCCCACAGTATTCCTTCTCTTATTTCGATAATTTTCTAGTAACAATCTATGGCTTCTGAGTATTCCATTTGTCAAAATGTAGGTTTCCATATGATTTATTTATATCCTCTTAGATTTTGATTAGCCCTCCCTCCACCTTTCCTTTACTCAATCTCTTTGTCTGACCTCACTTAGGCCTTTTCACCCCCACTAATCTGTTCTTCTACTTACATATATACAATTGCATCCTATTAAGTCCTCCTTCATCTCTTTCTATTCCCTTTATTTCCCTTTTCTAGCTTTCTGGCCTCTGCTACTGAGTTTATTCCTACTCACTTAGAAGTTCATTCGTTTGTAGCTAGGATCCACATATGAGAGAGAACATGTGACATTTGGCTTTCTGGGTCTGGGTTACCTCACTAAGAATAGCATTAGGATGCCAAATGAAGGCAATTTTGTAACTGTGACTCAGAATTCCTGGCATTTACTGCCTAGCTCACTACAGCTTCAAGTTAGTTTTCTCTGAAGAAAATGCACATCTACCTTGGTGTTACCTCTTGCTACACACAACTTGGTATCCAGAAGCAGATTATAGTTTTTTGTTGTTGAAGGATTTTATTAAACTAAACCTGAAATTCAGAATGGGGTTTTTGACCTTGTTATATTATTGTTTCAACCTTAATTTTCCAAGTTACCAAGTGCTCACAGGGCAGGAGGACAAGTCTTCAATGGCATACCCTCTCTGGTTAATCTTGGTGGGACTACCCAATAAATTATTCAGAAATTCCACAGGAATGCACATTCCTTTCAATAGAGTCTTTGTGTCCTACATATGTTGTAGTAGTCATTTTTTCACTGTAACAAAACACTCAACCAAAAGTAGCAGATGGGAGGGAAGGATTTATTTCAGCTTATAGCCTCCAGGGAAAATTCCATCATGGCAGAAAAACATGGTATGAACAGGAAGGAGGCTCATATTTTCACTTCTCAGCAGTAGGAAGGAAGTAGTCCAACTGAGCTAGCTAGTGAGCACTAAGTAGAGTTGGACTAATAAACCTCAAAGCCCACCCCAAATGACATGCTTCCTCTAGCAAGGTCCACCTCCCAAAGGCTTTAACAACTAGGGATGAAATGTGAGGCTTAATCACAGATATGGGAGGCTATGGGGGACATTTCGCAAACCACCACATAAATGGATTCTACCAGCTTTTACTGCCTTCGTGAGGGGAATGACCTTCACAAGATGCTTCTTCTTGCGACCTGACACCACAGCAGAGCTTCTAACATGCAGTTCTCAGATTAGCAGCAGGAGAAGCACTTAGAAACTTGCTAAAAGTAAAAATTTACAGGTCACACCAGTCCTGAATCAGAGTCGTAGTGAATGAGCCCAGGCATCTGTGCCTTAACAAGCCTTCAGCTGACGCAAGTTCAAGTTTGAAAACCAAACATTCAAAGAGGTCATGTAAGGGGCCACCACTGACTAAGGCTTCTCATAAGTCAGTTCAAGAGAGTCATCTGGAGGATTTGTAGAGATGCTAACTGCTGGGGTTCATCCCCATGTTCAGTAGGTCTGGGGTGCTGTCTGTATTTATAACTTTTAGTTTCCTAGTGGTGGTAGTAATGCTACTGATATGGTGGTGGTCTGGGGCCACACTTTGAGAATAGCACAGAAGCTCTCATCACTTACTTCTTTGCAGTCTGCTGTGGCACTGTGCTAGCACTGGACTCCAGATGGAGGGAAAAAAACTAACAGAACATTGGAATTCAGAGATACCACAGTCTCGGAAATCTGAAAATTATCAAAGTAAAGGAAACACGTAACAGATCATAAGGGGGCATCGGAGGAAGATTATTTGTGATACTCTAACTTTGAAAGCAACTTTGGGCAAATGGTAATATATTTATTGTTATACAAATAAAAAGCTATATATAAATATTCATATAAGCAGTTACATATATGCATGCAGTTATATACACACCTATATGTGCATGTAAGTGACGTGTGATAGTACATGGATGACTGCTTTTATTTTTTTTATTTTAATTTTTTGCCATGCAGTTTATATCGGAGAAAGCTGCAGTTCCACAAAAAAAATGTCCAAGCAATAAGGGTTTCAGGCAGCAAAGTAGCAAGCAGTCTCTGACAAGTCATGCTCATTGCCATTTTGTCTCTCATTTCCCTGGGAAGCAAGTTTTTGACTTGGTAGGAAGTTCACAAATTAACCTGACTCCTAAGGTCAGTTTTTTTTTTTTTTCCTATAAACCTCACTTAACAATTTGCATTGACTAACTCACATGCAGAACAGCAAACACGCTGCTGTGGAGACAAGGATGAATTATATACGGCTCCTAAAGAAAGACATGCATACAAATTGCTACAGTAGGGGACGGGTGTTACCGAGAAAGCACTATAAATACCATGAAATGATGGCTCCTGTCACCACATTCTAATGATCCGTCCATTACCTGGGCCTCTGGATGGATAACATAGAGTCATCTTCCCTTTTCCTCTCTGTTTCCACTAGCACCTTATGGTCCTATTGATCCTCCCTTTGAAATTTATCAGCATCATTTTTTTTTCTCTTCCCCATAGTCTTATGTCCTTCCTAGTTTTTGCCATTTACATCCCAATTTCTGCCATGGTTTCCATAGCTGCCTGCCAGCTTGCCTCTTTCTAAAATATCCTGAGCCTGTCAAAAGATGCAACGTCATACAACATCCAAGTCCTTCCGTTCCAAATCTGCCTGGCATCTATGTGCCTCATATCCCCCCTGACCTGTTTTTCCTCCCCAGAATGACTCCTGGAAGCTACTAGAATTGGCTCTCTCATATTTCACCAACAAATCCCACACCTCAAAGTTATATAAGACTTCATTAAGAGCCCTAAGAAGACTGTACTTTCTACTTCACTCATCAGACCTCCTCGGAGGGTTTGCTCCTCAGAGGGTTAGTCCTCTGCTCACAATGTTGAACCTTCTTCTGAACCTCTACAAACTAAATCGCTGTGTTTGTCCTGGAGGGGGGAGATTAGCTTGTACTCTTCCATGTCTGCAATGTCCATACTTCCTTGTCACACACCCTTTCCTCTTGATCATACACAGTGCCTTCAGGGAATGCAGAAGAAACTCAGAAACTGGTACATTAGTGAAGCGAGGTTGTGGACATCTGCTCTTTTCCCCTGGCCAAGATGGCATGCATTCCCACTTGTCAAATCCACCCCTCTCCTTCAGTTCAGCTGTTGAAAAATGTGGTACAGCCCTGAACTGTTGGGGCTTCTCACCTAGTGGAACTTCTTGACCCTAGCTAAAGTTTGGCGACCTGTCTCTGGCCAGCTAGGACTCAGCAAGACACCTAATGGCTTCTTGCCTGCTACTTCCGCATAGGAGTTGGAATTATCATTTCAATAGTCACAGTTTACTATTGGCTCTCCCCCCATCCTAGAATCCCCGCCTTCGTCCTCAACATTATATAGGCAACCGCCTGTAACAATAAAGCGAGTTCCTGCTTCAACAAGATTCCAGACTCAGTGTGGTTTTTCTCCAGTGACTAGGAGAGGTTCTGAGTCGTCCAACGTTCACCCCCTTCCTCAACCCCTTGGGAGGAACCAGAGGGCCTGGTCCTTCCTCAGCACTACCTGCCGGGGGGAGCCCGGCACTGAACCCTTGGCATTGTCTCCTAGGGAGGACAATCGCTCAGCGACGATGAAGTGTCCTGGGCTAGACCAACTAGAACCAATGAGACTCAGCCTGAAGTCTTGCGAGGACGAAAGGAACAATGACACTGCCTTCTGCTCTGAAAGAGCACTGGAGATTGACTTGGAAGCAGACATCTTAGCACAGAGAGCCTGCCACAGACAAAGGAAGAGGGAAAAGAGAGAGATAGACTTGCTATATCAACATCACCAAGTTTACCTGTGCTAGTGCCCTTTAATTTTCATAAGCTACTAAAAGGCTTGTTTTTCTAAAGGTAGTTTGACTTTTTAAATATTAATTATTTATTTGAAAGAGAAAGAAAGAGAGAAAGAGGCAGTTAGAGAGAAAAAGAGAGAGAGGACGGGCATACCAGGGCCTCTAGCCCCTTCAAACAAAGTCCAGATGCATGCACCACCACCTTGTGCATCTGGCTTACGTGGGTCCTGGGGAATCAAACCTGGGTCCTTTGGCTTTGCAGGCAAGTGCCTTAACTGCTAAGCCATCTCTCCAGCCCTAGTTTGATTTTTTTTTTTTTTTTTTTAGTTTTTATCTATTTATTCGGGAGAAAGAGAGAGAGAGAGAGAGACAGAGAGGATTAAAACTGGCATTCCAAGGCCTCCAGCCACTATAAATGAACTCCAGACACATGTGTCACCTTGTGCATCTGGCTTATTATGTAGGTACTAGATAATTGAGCCTGGGTCCTTGGGTTTCACAGGCAAGCACCTTAACTGTTAAGCAATCTCTTTAGCCCTTGATTTGTTCTATATCCCCTATAGAGATTAACTTACACAAAAAAAATAAAAAAAGGACAAATCAAAAGTCATTACATATAAGTACAATGCTAAGTACTAACAGTAAAAATATATTTAAACTTTTACAATAATTCTAAATAAATTTTCTAAACAATTATGATAACTGGATAATAATAAATATATTTTTCTAATTGAAATAGATTGAAGGTAAACTTTATATAGCAAACAGTACTACTGATCTCTTATGATATATTGTCTACTCGTAAAATATAGGAACTTGTTTAAAAAATATCATGAACTACATTGAAAGCTACTAAACCATGTGTGTAATACAGTTCTTGAGTATACAGACCTGCTGAGGTATGTTTCTGATACGTGTACATGTATCTGCCAACTGCAGTATGCTTACTCTATGAATTCTATTAAAAAATTCCATAAATATTCCTTATCAAATATATGTGTTACCAATAGCTTAGTTTTCTGAATATAATTAGTTAAGCATATAAAGGTTAATTTGCACATTTTATTTCTAAAATAGTGGTAGAAAGATTTTGTAAAAATGGAATTTTAAAAATTGATATCATAATGATGATATAAAATACTTTTTTGGTGAGACTATGACAGGATCTTCGCCTATAAGATCAAGCAGCAATCACCTTGGAAAGAAACTAATAATAAATACACACATTCAGACACAAACTGGACATTATAAGGCATGAACTGATTTGAATTTCTCCATATTTATTGTGTAATCACTCTTATAATTAAATTGCCTTTGTAATTTTTAAAATGTGATTTCTTTAAACATATGTAACATAACTGGGCATTCACACAATCAGGAAACAAATAAGAACTTGGATTTTAATTTCATAAAATAAGTTTATTTTTTCTAAGCAAAGCAAAGTTTTAGTAAAACATCTTTTAAAAATATTTTGTTTATTATTTGTAATCAGAGAGAAAGAGAGAATGAATGGATATGCTAGGGCCTCTTGCCACTGTAACTAACTCCAGATACATGAACCACTTTGTGCATCTGGCTTTATGTGGGTCCTGGGGAATTAGACAAATACTGTCAGGCTTTGCAAGCAAGTACCTTTAACTGATAAGCCATCTCTCCAGCCCAGCACAACATGTTTAATTTTTGCTAACTGAAAAAGTTCACATTGTCTTTACTGAAAGTATGTTTGCCAATGTAAAGTTTGTTGTTGCATTAATTTCTTTATTTTTTATTTATTTCTAAGCTCAGAGGGAATTCACTGATCCTCAATAAAGAATTCTGTCTCTTTGGTGTTGGTGATTCCTGAGGAAAACTGGTCCTGGGTAACCCAATCCCACAGAGTGAGAAAGGCAGGTACCTATAGTAAAGAAAAGAGGGGAAAAAAGAAGGAAGAGGAAGGAGAGAAATAAAGTGCAGACAGACTCTTGCAAGGGAAGTTAGGAAAAGATCATGCACCTTGAGGACATTCTTTCTCAGGTGAATACTATATGCCACGCCTCTAGCACTTACCTTCACAGTGCTGGGAGGAAACACAAGACCCCAGCAGCTCACAGGAAGAAAGGGTTTACTTCAGGCTCACAGCTTTTCTTTTCTCTTCTTTTCTTTTCTTTTCTTTTCTTTTCTTTTCTTTTTTCTTTCCTTTTCTTTTCTTTCCTTTTTTCTTTTCTTTTCTTTTTTTTTTTTTTTTTTGAGTTGCAGTCTGACTATAGCCCAGGCTGATCTGGAACTCATTCTGTAGTCCCAGGCTAGACACAAACTCACAGTGATCATCCTATCTCTGTCTCCTGAGTGCTGGGATTAAAGGTGTGCAGCACCACACCTGGCCAGGCTTATAGTTGAGATGGGATATTTCACCATGGTGGGGAAGGCACAGAGCAAGCAGGAAACTCATTCACATCCTGTCACCTGTCTGTGTGGAAGCAGTTCAATACTTGCTTGGCGCTGGGCTGATAAGCCTCGCGGGCCACTCCCGGTGACACATCTCTAGCAAGCCAGCGTCCAAGGGCTCTGCTAGCAGGGAATGGAGTATGAAGCTTGATTATGCACACACGAGACATCTTTAGCATAGGCATCTGCCTCTCTCTGTGGGGCTTTGATATCCAGGACTAGTTTTCCTCACGAGTTGTCAACACCAAAGAGACAGGATTCTTTTATTTTTATTGACAACTTACATAATTATAAAAAATATCCCATGGTAATTCTCTCCCTCCCCCCATTTTCCCCTTTGAATCTCCATTCTCCATCATATCCCCTCTCCCTCTCAATCAGTCTCTCTTTTATTTTGATGTCATCACCTTTTCCTCCTATTTTGATGGTAGTGTCAGGCACTGTGAGGTCATGGATATCCAGGCCATTTTGTGTCTGGAGGAGCACATTGTAAGGAGTCCTACCCTTCCTTTGGCTCTTACATTCTTTCCACCACCTCTTCTGCAATGGACCCTGAGCCTTGGAAGGTGTGATAGAGATATTTCAGTGCTGAACACTCCTCTGTCACTTCTTCTCAGCCCCATGGTGCCTTCTGAGTCATCCCAAGGTCACTGCCATCTGAAAAGAGAAGCTTCTCTAACCAAAAGTGAGAGTAGCATTAATATATGGGTATGAACATTAAGAGAAGTGCTTACTGGGCAGTTTGGTGAGCATAGTATATACATTTAGCCAGACAGCAGCAAACATTACACACCTAGGGCTCATAACTACCCGTGTTGTAGGTTTTCATTATCAGGGATATATGCCCTCCCATGCAACGGGCCTCCAGTCAAATTAGAGGGCAGTTGGTTTTCCCCATAACAGATGTGCCACTATTGCACCTGTTGGCTCATTTGGCCTGGATGGCCAAATTTAAGGCTTGCAGTGTCCACTATTGGGTATCTTCACTGGTGATATCTCTCTCTCTCACTGAACTGCATGCAGCATGGCTTTTTCCAGCTTTCTGTCAGCTGGTCTACATGGAAGACGTTTTCAGCTCAGCTCCAGCAGGGTTTCTCAGTGGCCTTGAAGCCCAAGTGTGTGGAGTCTTCAGCAATAGGGTCTTACCATGTATTCCTGGTAGGAAACCAAGGGCTTTGGCAATGGCCTGTAATGTTTTGGGGGCATCAGGGACCTCCCTGGCCAACAACTCACTGGAAGGTGTCCCATCCCTGGCACTGAAACTTTTCTAGTAACAATCGATGGCTCCTGTGTGTTCCATTGTCCAAAAATATAGGTTTCGATATAACTTATTTGTATCTTCTTAGATTTTGATTAGCCCTCCCTCCACCTTTCCTTACTCAGTCTCTTCCCTTGACCTCACTTAGGCCTTTTCATCCCCATTAATCTTCTCTTGCACTTCCATATATGCAATACCATCCTATTAGGTCCCCCCTCCCTCCCTTTCTATTCTTTATTGAGGAACAGTGAATTCATTCTGAGCTTAGAAATTTTGGAAAAATGAAATTAATGTGACAACAACATTTACGTTGGCAAACAAAGTCTCAGAAAGAGAAGAGAGAAGAGAGAGAGAGAGAGAGAGATACTGTCTTACTATATATTCCAATTCAGACTCATAATTCATTCAGTCATAATTCTCTTGCTTCAGCCTCATGTGTGCTGACAGTACAGGAATGTACCACCATGCCTAGCTTACTTTTAGCTTTTGAATCTCAGTATATGTATATCCACTAAGTGATTAAAACTTAAGCTTGAAAATTGGATAAGGAAATGTAACTTATTATTAAATCATTAACATAAAAAATTTCCAAATATTGCAAGATTACATATAAAGAAAATGTAAGCTTTGGTATTAACTTCTATATTCTCAGATTTTAAATTGTATGAGTTATGACTGTTGGTAACATCTTAGGCACAGCTTAAGCAGTACCTTGTCATTCAAGAACAAAAAATAGAGCACTGCTACTTAATAGTTATAATTCTGTTGGGTTCATTTCCAAGTTTTTTTAAGAGTAACTATCTTTCTTGTATTCACAATGTAGCCAAGGCTTTCAACTCATCATACCCACTCCACTGAAATACAACCTTTTCCCTTTACTTTTTCTTTACTCGTTTTCTTTCTCTTTAATTCTGTAATCGATTTGATGAAGTCAGACTGTCTAAGTTCTTTTGTCCTCACTTTCACTTAAGGCAGTACTAATAGTATTGCATATGTAATACTCAGTGACCAGGTCTTGGTCTTCATTTCTTTGTGTAGTGCTAGTTCTCTTGAATTATCATGGCACTAGTTCAGAGTGCTGTGCACTGTGGGGCCCTTGAGAAGACACTAGGAGCTTTGATCTGTAGTATGTAATGCGAATTGGGGTATAAAAAGTTAAGTACATAACAAAGTGACTCATTCAATCTTCTTAGGAAAAGAGTCATAGCCTTGTTTATGCTCATAATAAATTTGAGCTGGCATTGCAAACCACCAGGATTGAGTAGAATAGTTTAACTTGATTGATCTTGTCAATTTGGTTAGACTGAGGATACTCAGGAGATTAGTAAAGCACACCTTTTGTGTGTGTGTCTGTCTGTGTGTTTCCAGAGATTATTAGCTCATAAGATGCTGACCTAATCAAGGGTTTAATCCACGGATGATAAAAATTTTGAAAAGGTTATTAGGAGGTGATAGCACGGAGGCATATGGGCGTAGGTTGGATTCGGGTGGGGGTGTACCTCTGAATCATTCTTTCCCATTACTGCTCTGCTTTGGGGGTGCCATGAGGTGAGCAGCTCCACTTTGCCATACCCTTCTATGCCAGTCTGCCTCACCACCGGCCCAGAAACAATGCAGGAAGCTACCCATGGACCACAGCCTTTGAAATTGTAATCTTTCTTCATAAAAATGACTTCTCTCTCAAGATTTTGTGGCCAAAAGCTAGCACACCAATTATATGACAAATAATTTACAGATCTAGTCACATTATTCTTAACATAGCGCTCATTTTTTCATACCAATCAGTCACTTTCATGTGCAATTTGTCTTTTATTATGAAGTGTTTTCAGCTGTGATACTTCCATTGATCAGGTTAATTGCTAGGTGTCTTTACTACCTTGGAAATGCAGACCAATATGTTGATTTCATCTTGAAGAATTAGGATATATACAAAGCTAAACTACTTGAGCACAGTTTTTACTTTTAAAGATCATACCAAAAAAAAAAAAAAAAAACAACTACTTATGCATATACACTTCACAGCCAGGTTAGGAAAAGTAGACATAGCTCCTTAATTTTAACCATAATTGTTTTTTAAAAGTTATTTGAATTATGTTAATGTATTTTAAAATGCCTGAAAATTCCATCTACTTATACTTAATTGAATCCTTGCGATTCTCTTAGAATCTCTGTAGTTAATCTCAAGTTATACATATAAAAAATGTCAGAAATTTTATGCATGTTATTAGTCATTGAATAGTTTTCATTAGATTTCTAACAACTATAACATCATAAATTCTCTATGAGATTTGAAGAACATGAGAATCTTTTACCCTAGAATCCTGAAAGGTTTTTGAGGCATAGTGAAGGACAAATATTTAGCTTCAATATAATTAGACATACATGTATAGTTTTATAAGTCAAACTTGACAGGGCTGTGAAGTGCCTAAATATCTGGCTGAACATGTTTTCTGGGTAACTGAAAGGGTGATTCCAGAAGGGATAACAACTGAATTGTTAAACTGAGTGTTGTGGTTTGATTCAGGTGTCCCCCATAAACTTAGATATGCTGAATGATATGTACCCAGTGATGGAGATTTGGAAATTGATGCCTATTGGAGGCAGTGTATTGTTGGGGGTGGGCTTATGGGTGTTATAGCCAGTTTTCCCTTGCTAGTGTTTGGCACACTATCCTGTTGCTATTGTCTATCTGATGTTGGCAAGGGGATAATGTTCACCTCCTGCTCATGCCATCATTTTCCCTGCCTTCATGGAGCTTCCCTTCAAGTCTGTAAGCCAAAATAAACTCTTTTTCATACAAACTGCTCTTGGTTGGGTGATTTCTGCCAGCAATGCAAACCTGACTGCAACTCTGAGCAAACCAGAGAGACTGCTCAGTTGTAGCAAGCATCACCCAGTGCACTCATGGTCTGAGCAGAAGAAAAAGGCCAAAGAAGGTAGGACTTGCTTTGTGCCTAAATATCTAAAATAGGACATCAGCCTTCTACTGCCATTGATACTCATGGATCTTGGGTCGCAGACTGAGAATGACATCTATACCATGGACTTTCTGAATCTCAAGCCTTCAAACTGCAACTTTCCTCGCTCCTTAGTTGCCAGTCAGTATATCATGGGACTTCCCAGACTCCACAGTCATGTGACTCAATTCCTTATCATCAGTATTGATATTCATATACGTCATTATGATGATTATTATGGCATGAATATATAAAATTATAGATGATTTAGATATCTAAGTGATTCTGCTTCTCTGGAGAATCCTGTGTAAAATAAGAGGAATGTGGATAATCCAGAAGCATGTCACAGAGCTCACCAACTTTCCTAGAAGACACAAATTAGGTCTTACATAATGGAAAAATTTTGCTTTACTATACACAAGGACAGTCTATATAGTTAGTATATTTAGTGAGCTCACCATTGAGTCTCTAGATCATACAAATCACTAACATACATACAAGAAACTAAGGACTCTAAGAAAAAAGACATAGTGGATGTTCACATAAAGGCTGAACTATGGTCAGAGTTCTAAGATGACTGCTACCTTCTCAATTGAAGGTATAGAAGAGGAATTTATCCACTGTGTTCTTTAACAAAGATTTACTGGGTACCTCATATATTGAAGACACCATGCTATGTGCTGCATGTAAAGTAGTATATACGACAGAATGACATAACTCTCATAAAATACACCACAAGACAAGCATGGGTTTCATGGCCATTATTCTATGAGTTGAAAGGGACGAGCAAGGTGGTGATGCAGATGTATAGAAGGATCCTGGCTAACAGGAGGAGAATGCTGAGCAAGTGAAGGCCAAGTTTAAGGAGGCATCGGTTAGAAGAGAGAGACTTGGGAGAGAGCATTTTAAACAAACTGAAAAGCATTTACAAAGACCATGAGGCAAGGAAAGAGTGTGTCTTGTATGAGGAAGTCAGGTGACTGAGTCGAAAACAGAGGACAGACATAAGAGATGAGGCTGGAGAGAGCATCACAGGCTATGCAAAGCATTTCTATCTCAATCTTTACAGTGACTGAAGGATTTCAAGTGGGAATCTTTAAAAATAAGATTTGCATTCATAAAAACATTCCTAGAGCCAGACCTGTAATTTCAGCTATGGCAGTAGCCAAGGCAGAGATCAGTTCAATGACAGCATGAGTGACTTAGACAAACAGTATTTCAAAATAAAAAGTAAAAAGAGAGCAGGTTAGGAGATACAGCTCAGTAGCGGAGCACTTACCTTGTATCTGTAAAGCTGTAGGCTTAATCCCCAGCACTATATACACAAGAAAGAAAGAAAAGAGAGAAGAGTCAAGAAGCCCAGGGTATCAACAGTATAACAGTGTAATTGGTGAAAGGTAGGCAGATTTAAGAAACGTTTAGGTGGATAAAGACTTGAACATGGTTGGAAAGGGAAATTCTGGTGTAATGGATGACTGTCAGGCTCTGGCTTGTGCAGCAGAGCTGTTAATGGGGCCAGTGACTGAAGTGGAGGGAAGCAGGGGAGAACCAGGACGGGGTGAGGTGAGCTATAGCAGAGCCAGAGGGGCTGGTCGCCTAACCCGGGAAGCTGCACGTTTGACTGGGAGAAAAGACTTCAGGAATACGTGGTTACACTTTCTGGGGAAGAGTGAAATTTGTGAAATTTTGGTGAATATCAAATATTACAGGATATTTTGAAAGATTTTATTCCTTTATTACCACACACTAAGGATTTGGCACTATTATGACAAAATCAAGTTGGCAATATTTGTCACTCAACGATAGCATAAGTGTTCATTCTCACCCCCTTTAAGGAGCTCCCTATGAACTGTCTTGTACCTTCATCTCCTCATAATAAGGAAAAACTCCATTTTTCTAATTCCAGTCATGCCACTTGCTGGTGATATGATTGTGACAAGGTAGTCAAATTCTCTGCATACATCTTTTCATCCAACAAGCTGTTCACCCATTGTGATTACTATTGCAGGAGACGCGTGAAACAGGGCAGGATACCTAAAAAGCTCATTGTAGTAGCCAGACTACAAATAGATACTTCCCTATAGTTTCAGCTTGCTTGCCTCTGTCCTGACATCCTCTTATCCAGCCATCCATGAGAGTACAGGGAATACCTTATCCTTTGAAGAGGATAAAGAAGGGATGGACGTCATTCTAATTTGAGCCCACTCTGTATATGTGTGTCATTCAAATGATGACCTGTCCACCTCTGTCTCCTGTTGCTTGGCATGTCCCTTCTACAGAGAGAAAGAGAGGCACAGACACCAAAAACATCTTCTGAGGCATAGAACCACATTTTAATTACCTATATTTCTCAATATCTTTCCTAATACAAAAGTAGAACAACTTTTATTATTTCTTTTAATTAAAGATAGAGGCTTTCTATGTAGTCCAGATTGGCCTCAATGCTATGATCCTCCTGCCTCAGCCACCTGAGTACAAGGATTCCAATGGGTGTGAGATGTTGCCCTCCTGGCATGCCATGGACTTTGCTGTCTTGAACTCTTATCTGGGGTAGAGACAATATCTGATTCCACATATGGCACATAACCTATAACTTAATTGAATGTGAACAAAGCCTTTCACATATCATGTTTATGTTCTGAAATGCAGCACAGTTTTTCCTTCTATTGAAAATACATGGAAAAACACATAAAAATCACACAGAGACCAGTGGGATGATGGCTTGCAAGCCCTCTTACTGTATGGTATGGCTGAAGAGCAATGGTTGTGGCATGCTATTTTGAGTGATGTCCTCCTGGCACTCTTAGAAATGAATCTTTTTGTCCTAACCAGTGTATCATTCTAATAAAGTTGCAAATATAGCTTAGCTATGTGCACATCTAATTCTAGCATATGAAATGGTTTGATTTAAATCACTCAAGGGTTTTTAAATACAAACCGCAAGTTAACCAGACATGGTTTATTTAAACTCACAAGTTCTCTTAGAAGATCCTAGGTGAATTAAGCAATGAATACAAATTTGAATAAGAGATGAGTTTGAAGACACTGGCAAAGAGAATATTTAAAATTTATTTGGCTAATTCTGTGTGTTCTTACAACTCAACAGGAAATTTTGACTAACATCCATTCTGACTCCATAAAACCAGAAGAATAATTGTTGAATATCCCCCCATCTAATCCCCCAGTGACAGTAAAAGTAAAATAGGTGGCAGGAACTCCAAAATACTTGTATACTTTTCTTAGTGGAAGTGGTCTACAAAGACTCTACTTAGGCTACACAAAGTAAAATGTCTATACTTTTCTTAGTGGAAGCGTTCTATGAAGATCCTGCTTAGGCTACATAAAGTAAAATATCTGAGGCAGATAAAATGATATATTTTAAAGGTCATGCAGTATACTGTTTGATTTTTGGAAAGTTTTACAAGTTAAAATAAAGTTGTTCACTATCTGTTTTATTCTAATTACACAATTACAACCTTTACTCAAGTATCACATGGTCTATAATGAAGTGAATTCCTCACAGCCCTGCCCATGATTCTCACACAATAAATGCAGACAGAGGCCTGTGCAGAGATTTCTTGTGGTAGCATAATTAGGTCAGAGACTAAAAATCCTTTCAGGCATTCTGAAGGGAAGCCCTTGCCCTGCATGGTCTTCCCGCTCAGTCTCAGTCTCAGTGCGGTAAGTGTGACATAAACTTTCAGAACTCACGACTGCTTGTGACGTCATTGTCTTCAGCACTTTCTATCTTCTATAGATCATAAGAGGAAAAGGACAAAATTCAAAACATGTTGTTCAGAGTAGTTTTCCATTAATTTTTAAACTCATGCATATGGCAAGGGAAATAAAATCCTTGTGTTTCTGATTCATTTACACTTAAATCACCAAAATGTTCTTTTTCAAAAGAGAATCTACTTCCATCAGGTCTTTGGAGCCTTTTAACTTTTTACTTTTACATTCTGGTCCCATCTTACTGACTCACAGGTTCAAGTTTGGTTCACATCTCTGAACTCAAATGCTAAGAATAAGCTAGAAACAAATATGCTTTTTGTAACCCTCCCCCTTGTAAAAATAGCTCCAGCTGGGCATCAAGCATGATTTTTGTCATTCCTACTTCGATCTTGAGTTAAATTGGGAGTGACAGTGGCAAAGGAATCCAAGCCAGTGGGAAAGAACTGTAAGGAGCAGAAAGAGGAAATGACTCAGAGCAATGGAAAGAAGGCAAGGCTAGACAGAAGGACAGACAAACTCTCAGATGGTAGGTTTACCAAAGCAAAAATGTTGCTCTTCCAGGTTGAGCTACAAGCCTTACATTTAACAAAACAAGAAGGTCAGAATTTGCAGTAGGCTGAGAGTATTACAGTGTGTGCTTCTATCCCAGACACATCTATTACTTCATGTGCTCAATCCTGAACAGTGAAGCGAGTCATAACGCTCAAGATGACCACAAAGTTGGCCCAAACTGACCTACCTCCTGCCCTGGCTGTTTCTCTGCATGTTCCACTCTCCATACTTCCCAAGTATATTTTTTAACCTCTCAGCTGCTCCAGTTTCTCCAGCATCAATGCTGCTATTGACCCACTTCTGTGACAGGCCCCTGTTGACTCACTTGACTTCATCTTCCTCTTGATGCATTTCACTGGACCACAAGTCTTCTTCTTGGACTTTAATTCAGGCTTGGGCATGAATTGGCTCTTTTGTCCTAGCATGGCATTTGGCCCCAGGACACTTTCTATGCTTTCAGGACTCTGAAGCCCTTCCTTTTTCCAGTCACAAAAGACCATGTTCCTGGATCAAATGGCTCTAGAAGTTTGTGTGTATAAACAGACTATCAAACACTAAACCATGGTAACTTTTACTCAGATATGCTCATCTAAAAATCATCCATCCTAGAGGAAAATAAAATTACTTCCAGCCAACAGGAAGCTATAGGCATTTTTAAAAATAGCATGCATTTTGTTTGAAAGATGTTTGAGTGAGAAAAACCTTAACAGAAAATCATCTGTCCTTTTTTTTTGGGTAAAATTGACCTAGCGGCCTCTGTATGTTTGGAAAAGATGAATGGATGTGGGGGACATTTGTGTTGACCTTGATGTTCTTCATTTAAAAAAAGAGTTAATATGACACATAACATACGGTTCCTGACTAGCATCTTCACAACATAGATATTCCATTTGTGCCTGTGGTCGTTTTGAGGTCATTGGTCATTTCTCATGTTTATCATTTTAAAGATTCTTGTAACCATGTGCGTGAAAGTAGTTTGCCAAATTTCAAAATCTTTGGAATTTCCTTAGTTCTCTGTTTGGAACCAGACTTAAACTTTTCCATGTTCTGTTTACTGCTAGCTAACAATGACTTTCTTATCCAAATGGGGGACAGAATGGGAGATCAGTACATATATTAAAATGTGTATATGATTTCTGAGACATCAAATAGCTGGAATAACGAGTCAACATTTTGATGAGTTAAGTGTAAATTAACTAAAAGCATATGGACTAAATGTTCCTTGAAGCACAGATGGTTTCAGAAACTGAGAAATGCTTGAAAAAACGTGGACTTTATTTCCATGAGCCCCAAAGTTCAAAAATGTAGTTGTAGATTAATTTCCATCTAAGTGTTGCCTTAGAATTTTGGGACTGAGAATCTTTTGTTTTGTTTTGTTTTTTTGTGTTTAGTTTTTCACATTGATCATGCAAACCATGTAAGTTCTTCCTTCTGTTTCCTCTATTATTCAAGGCTGAGGGGTCACCAGGAGGAAGAAATTCACCTCTCAAGTTAAACACTAACATACTGAATACCATATTTTCCAGTGGACGAAACCATGAACAGTTGATGCTCTGCTCAGTCATGCTTCTTTGTTCTTGTATTGTACTACTAGAGTGCAGAGTCTTCTACTATAGACATAGACATATCCCTGGGCCTGAGACCAGCCTGCTTCCCTATGTGCTCCAGGCCTTTGTTGATTAGGTTAAAGAAAGAGCACGTATGGTGAGGTAGGCTCAAGATGTCTTATAGTCTGGCCCAAATTGTGATTAAGCCCACAATTCTCCAGCCTCCCAAGTACTAGAGTTACAGGCATGTGTCTCCATGCCTGGCTTATCTTTGTAAACTTTTTAAAACATTATTTAAAATGCTCCATTATTCTTGTGTGTAATGTTCATTGTATGATGGATATACCATTTTGCCATACTGAAGAGAATTTCTATGCAAATTTTCAATCACATGTCTTTGCATTTTGGAATTTTGACCTACATAGTATTAATACTCAAAAGTAGCATTGATGAGCTAAACATTATGACTACATGGATTCTGTGACAGTTATAACCATAATACTTTGTAAAATGAAATATATAAGTATATGAAGATATCTGTTTATTCATATTTATTTTTGTTCTCTTGATGAATGACAGTGATTATATTTTTTGAATCATTTCTACTCCATCAACTTCTGTTTTGCATTACTGAAGTTTTATAAGAATTAATCTCTTACCCAGTCTCTGCAGGCTGGAAACGCCACACTCTAGCCACATCTTGCTTCACTGGGTTGCAGCCGGGTGCCACCAGGATGGCGTTTTACCAGTCTTCTCTTATGGACCCAGGCACCAAACTCAGTGGAAACATGGCACTGTTGCCCATCAGAAGTCAGTTCAAAGGACCGTCCCCTAGAGAAACAAACAATACAGATGTTGTGGATGAAGCCATTTACTATTTCAAGGCCAGTGTCCTCTTCAATAACTATGAAATTAAGAATGAAGCTGTCTTAAAAAAAACTGTCTTAAATAAAAAAAACTCCAAAGTGCAATTCCAAAAGCCAAGGTGAGAAAAAAAAAAATGTATATGCCAGGAATCACTAATTTTCCCATTCCTGGAGAGCCAGGGTTTCCACTCAATTCAACTTATGCCATACCTGTGAACAAACAAGAAGATGAAGTGGTGTGTACATACCTACAGCAGCTGAGGCAAAGACTGGATTGAGACTTTGTGAGAAGATTTTTGACCCTCATAATGATAAACCCAGCAAGTGGTGGACTTGCTTTGTGAAGAGACAGTTCATGAAAAAGAGCCTGTCAGGCCGCGAGCAAGGAGGGCAGCCTGGGCAGCCAACGTCTGCAGAGCTGCGGGCGGCCTTTCACAGCACGATGTTTATGGTCTCTGCCTTTATTCCACAAGGTTTTATACAAAAGAGAGAAGACAGCATGTCTTTACTTGAAAAGTGCTTGATAAGAATTGGGGTGGGAAGGGAAGAGTGGGTCTTCAGGGTGAGCTCTGCAATTTTAAACTGGTATTTAATAAGTAATCATACATTTCTAACATTTCATGTCAGAAAAACTTTATTGCTTATCTTCGACATTGAATTAAAACATTTTTGAGATAAAAAGTTTATCTCTTTAACTTAATAATAACGATGTTTTATAAAGAAAACATTGTTGATACAAAATTTAACACAAATCCATAAAGAATGAGCATTAACATGGGAAGACACACACTACAAATTAACTAATAAAATCAAGATATATAGTATAGGAAAACTAAATGTGAACATCACTCCTATGTAAATTCTGGAGTAATGCTCTCCAAAATGTGCTTCCAGTACTGCTTGGGTCCTCTCCGTGGAAAGGAAACTTTAATACATGTGTACTGTGTGAAGTTACAAGATTGTGTGTTATTTTACACCTAAATCATGATGTAAAGCCCTACTAAATTAAAAAAGGAAGCTGATTACAGTATGGGTTTAATATTTTCACTAAGCTGTAACTTACCTTGGTTCAGCATTAATATGTTGTACTGAATTTGACCTTGCTGCCTGTAAACTGTCAGGCTCAGACTGATATTCTCCCGAAAGGATTAAAGTTAGTGCTAAATTATTCTGGCTACAAAGTTCATGGCTCAGTCTAATAAAAAAAAATGAGTGGTTTAAATCATATTACCAGGTAGAAAAATCAACATGAGGCATGTACTTCCTGCTAAAATAATGGACTTGTTAAGGCAACATTTCAATTGCCAAATTACTATTCTCTTAAATGCCACTGTAGACATTGATATTTGTCACACTTCTCTGATGAATTTTGATATGAGTGATGCAAAGTATTTAATGGTGTCATATACACGAGAGACCTATTTCTAAGTTGGTGCTGTGGTATTTTATTCAAGTATTTTGCTGTTATTTGTAACTTTTTTGCTCATACTAATTAAGTGTTATAATCAGTTAAATTTATAATACAATACAAAAATCACAAAACCAAATTTCTAGATTCTTCAAATAATTATGTAAATATTTAGTTATACTGATAAATATATAAGCTGTCCTAAAGAATGAATAAAAATTCTGAGATAAACATGTTATATAGTAATATACTACTTATACATACACTTGTTGAAAGATATTTACTACAGCACTGTTTGCAAGATATGCTGAAAGTAACCAATGGGATTCTGACTAAATAAACTGTCACTTCGTTATGTTTGAATACTATGTTTCTGTTTTTAAAGAACAAGCCAGCCCTATGCGTTCTGATAGGTGCAGATAATGATATAGAAAATAAAAGGTGAAAGACATAGAACATTGAACATAGCGTGCTGCAAATTCCCTTAAAAATAAAAAGTGCATATGCACACCTGTGTTGGAGTAAAACACCTCTGGGAGTAAAACTATAAGGCATGCAGACATGTACCATGTCTGTGGTAGCAGCTGGATATCTATGAGACACACGCAGGGTGAAAACCTATCTTTGTAGCCTCTTCAACAAATGATGCTAGGAAAACTGGATAACCATATAGAAAAGAATGAAATTAGACCCATATCTATCACCCTGCATGAAAATCAACTCAAAATGGAGCAAAGACCTTAATGTAAGACCTGAAACTTCTAGAGGTAAACATAGGCAAAGCAATTTAAGATACAGGCATTGGCAAGGGATTTCTGAAGAGGCATCCAGTAGCACAGGAAATAGTCTGAAAGGTTGACAAAAATAATCATATTTGTTATATAAATTTTAAAAGCTTCTGCCCAGAAAAAGAAATAGTCAGCAGAGTGAAGAGTCATGCAGCCTACCTACTTAGGAAAACTCTTTACCAAGTACACAGCTAACAGGCAACTACTAGCTAGAACATTTAAAAAGTATATATGTAAATATGTAAAAATATATAAATGGGCTGGTAAATTGACTAAGCTATTCTCAAAGTAAGAAACACAAATGACTACAAATATTTGAATATTTGAAACACTGCTCAGTATCCTTAGTCATCAGAGAAATGTAAATTAAAACTACTTTGAAATTCCATTTCAACTTAGTACAATGGCTATCATCAAGAATATAAAAAGCAACAAATGGATATGAGGAAAGAGGAAACCTATTCCCAGCTGTGGGAATGTAAACTAATAGTCTTTATAGAGTCAGTTTTGAGATTCCTTAAATATATAAATATAGAACTCTCATATGATCCAGCTATTCTATTCTTATATGTACCAAAGGATTTTAAGTCAAATTTACCACAAAGACACTTCCACAACCATGTTTATTATAGCACAATTCACCATAGCCAAGAAATAGGACCAACCCAAGTAACCACAAAGATATGAGTAGATAAAGAAAATGTGGTACATATACACAGTTGGAGTTTCATCCAGTCATAAAGAAAAATGCAATTTTGATGCTTTCAGGACAATAGATGGAAGTATATGTCTTTGTGTTAGGTAAAATGCAAAATAAGCCAGACTCTCACTTATATGAAATCTAGATTTAAATTTATGCATATACATATGCATATGATGTCATATATATAACAGGATAAAAGGAAAACAATAAGAGAGAAGTAAGTGATGTAAAAGGAGGGACAAACAAAAGAGAGTAATGGGATATAAGTGACATGAATGAAAAAGTAGGGACCACGTGGGAGGAGGAAGTGGACAGAAGGGGAGGGCAGGAGAAGGTGACTAAAAGGAAAGTAAATGATGGGTGTGTGTGTGTGTGTGTGTGTGTGTGTGACGTCATAACGAAAGCCACACTTTACTGGCCAACTAGTTACTTAAAAGGCTTGTCTTTCACTCACCTTTGTCATATTTTTAAGGTCCATGTTCATTTCTCCAGGAATTATTCCAAGAATATTTTTGCCTTTAGATTTATGTTAATTTTTGTCACTGCGATAAATGACTGTCAGAATTAACCTAAGAAGAAAGGCTTAAGCTGACACAGTCTATCATGGTGAAGAAGGGCGTGTTGGTTGTGGCTCCATCCATGGGAGTGGGAGCTGGAAGTGCAGTTCGTCAAACCTCCAGCAGCCGAGGCAGCGAAGCCAGCTCACGCTCCACAGGCCCCGCCACTAGTGCCTATGCCTTCCAGCCCGCCCCAAGTCCAAAGGCTCCACGACCTCTCAAAGCAGCACCTCTAACTGAAGACCAAGTGCTCACAATGTGAGTCTGCAGAGGACACTTCACATCGCAAATACAAAACACCTCAACTTCCAAACTAGCTGGCTAGACCCAGGAAGAGAAAAGAAAACCTTCTGTAAACACTGAGTAATTAACTCTATAGGTGAAGAGCCAAGTAAGGCAGCTCATTATAAAACTTCATAAATGGACAGAACTTAATGGAGGAGAAACATCCTGTGGTCTGGAAGAGAACCAAAGAGATGGCATGAATAAAGAAAAGAGCGTGCTGGCGTGGTGGTGCCCTACTTTAATCCCAGCACTCAGTACGCAGAGGCAGAGGCAGAGGCAAAGGTAGGAGGATCTCCATGAGTTCAAGGCCACCCTGAGACCACATAGTTAATACCAGGTCAGCCTGGATCAGAGAGAGAGAGAGAGAGAGAGAGAGAGACCCTACCTCGAAAAACGAAAGGAAAAATAAAAGGAAATAAAAAGAAAAGAATGAATCCCAAGCCCTTGGGAGGCAGAGGTAGAAGGATCACCATGAGTTCAAGACCACCTTGAGACTACATTGTGAACTCCAGGTCAACCTGGACTAGAGTGAGACCTTACCTCAGAAAACAGAAGAAAAAAAAAAAGAAAGTAAGTTAAAGAAAAGAATGAGATTTCTAAGTTGAGTGTCCTGTATACTCTTGGGGTCAAACACCAAGGACCAATATAGAAATATCCAAACAGGGTCAAGAAAATTCCAAGAAGATTTTGTGGTTTGGTTTGGTTCTTTGGTACAACCAGAGAAAATTTCATCCCTTGCAGACAAATTCTATATTTGTTCATAATATATTGCTGCAGAAACAGGGCTTTTTATAAGGGGTGGCTTAAAGACAACACTACTATTACTACCGTCTGGCGAATTCGTTGCAGGTACGAGATCTTGATCTTCCTGCATGTCCCCAGAGAGGACTGAAAAGTATAGAGGAAATTTATGGACATGAAGACCTGGGTAGTGCCAAGGAGACTATTAGGTAGGTCCCAGCATGACCAAGGCAGGGACTATGAACTCACAGGGAACACAGCCCAGAATACTAGTACAAGATGTCACCAGCTATGCTGCCAGGAAGACCAGTGAGGAGCCAGAAGACAGGATGGGGCTGACTTTGCCCTGCACACAGAACACATATGACTCCTACCTTTCAGGGATGTTCTGTGGTAGCAACTTGAAGAATACAACATCACACTCATGCTACGCAATGACTCCCAGGTTGTAGATGGGATTTACCTCCACCTTCAAGCAAGAGATGGCTTCATACCGTGGGTAGGAAGTCATAGCATTTATAAAAGTTATAAAATACACTACCTAATACATTATTCCTTTGTATTCATGTATTATTTATTTTTCTGCTACTAAGTACCTAAAATTCCATTTTTCATAAATAAGTGTATAGATAAATTCTAATTTTTAAATAGATAAAAATCAGTACTATTTTGTAAAGGGCTAATATTGCATATTTCAAAATGAAGATATTTCCCATAAATATTAGTTAGGTAGACAGCATGTAGAAACATTAGTACTTATTCTTTGTTTGAATCCACATACGTCTGTGTGCATCCAGCTAATACTACAATGAAAATGACAATTTTGCTCCCCCCAACCGCCGCTCTGAAAGCACAGCAAGGAGAATTTATGTGTGCGTCTGTATGCATAGAAGTTATATCTGTGTAAGCAGTAAAAAATCTTCAGCTGAAGCAATAATAAGTTCTTTATAGTGTATTTGGGTAACGTTTCCAATACAATATAAATAGTATTGGAAGCCCCCAAGCACTTCTCACCTTGAACATTCCTCAAGGTGCTGAGCTCCTCCCACAAGACCAGTCAGGGGGGGCAGGAGAGGCGGCCAGCTCCAGCGCGCCTGCTGCACTCCTCTCTGCGTGATCAGTGACAACTAAGTTGACGCTACTAGCAATGATGAAGTCACCACGTAGGCGCAATATAAATGAAGCACATTGGCATTCACAATGGCAATTTCTTATGCCCCAGCCAAGCACCCAAATCGTGATGCTACTGTGCACAAACGAATTTCTCCCTGAAAATGGATAAAATGCAGAGATGTAGTCTTTATATATATATATATATATATATATATATATATATATATATATATGAGTTTGTTTTCTTACATTTTCTGAAACAAAATTAAACATTAAAAGAATCTCATTTTGGTTAGATATATCCCATTGCATATGCACAGAAAGACAAATAACCCAAATCTCCTTTACTCAAAATAAACATGAAATGCTTCCTGCTATATTTATATTTAACATTAATTTTAAGAATTTTGGGCTTTGAACACAAACCCACATGTGGCCTAGTCATGCGTACTTTAAGTCAGTCTTGTACTAAAAGATTCATGAGTCTGGAATGGTGGCACAATCCCAGCACTTGGGAGGCAGAGGTAGGAGGATTGCCATGAGTTCAAGGCCACCCTGAGAGTACATAGTGAATTCCAGGTTAGCCTGGGCCACAGTGAGACCCTACTTCAAAAAACAAACTACGACAGAAAAAAAAAGGAAACAAAAAAAAAGAGAGAAAGATTGATGAGTAGTTCATGGAGCTGCTTTAAACACAGACATAGCTGAGCAGCCCTGGCCAGAGGTCCTACTGCCTTTCCCGTGGGTTTCCCCAAACAGAGCAGGCAGGGGTTCTTTCCCTGCTCATGCCGTTAAGAAAAACACTTGGTGGGGACTGCACTCAAATTGTATCGAGTCAGTGGATGCAAATCGATAATCTCTTTGCAGAGGGAGGATAAAGTTTCAATCTACCAGCTGTTCTTGAAGAAATATGGAAACATAATTATTAGAGCCATTAAAACCCATCTAGTTTTAACTCACGTTTTGACTTCGCGGACCCTGAGGGACAAGATGCAAGGATGAAAGGGCACAGTGCGGCCAAAAGCAGACGTTCGTTTGGAATGCGTTTCCTTAGTTATTTAGAATCAACAACTTATGCTCTCGGCCCATGACATTTACAAAATTCCTAAGTGAAACCATTTAACTAACCTAGTTGAATGCCTTTTTCTGTTTCAAACATTTCTTCAGCAAGCATATAACCCAACTGAAGTGAATGGGATAAAAACAAAAAACAAAACAAACAAACAAACAAAAAAAAAAACGAGCTTCACAAAGCTTTTTACTTTTCAACTCTCATACCAAAGACGATATTTCAGAAAATTATTTATTTCAAGCACTTGGAATAGTACGACCAGATATGTAAGACTGATTCTTTAATATGTAGCAATGCACCTTGTTATTTAAGATTTAGGTTTGTCTGACAGTTGACAGTCAAGAATAATTGATTTTTAAAAAGAAAATGTGGCAGCTTTCTTCATCAATTTAAACAAATTTTGTACAAAATTTTCACTACAAAGTCATATATACCAATTAATTAAGAACATAAAATACTATTAATGCTTATTATCTTTGCTTTGGGCAGAGACAGTTCTTTTCTGCTCCTTTTGGGTCATATCTTTTAGAGAGTTGAAAAGATATGCTTGGATAATTTTAAATCAAATGGGAAAACTGACCCAGGAACATTAGGATTAACCTTCAAACATCCCAAGTGAGTTGACAAAACCTAAGGTTAAGTAACTCAGTGCTGTTTTCTAAGACATTATGGCAACATGTGGAATGTTTCACAGGAAATGCTTCATACAGTCATGCTACAGGGAAGGACAATCAGTTGACCTTGAGTGCACCTGCAATGCAGGTCTCTTTAGAGTATGTGGTGTCCTAATTGGACAGAGCCTTTTCCCTCCACTTTTGCATAGGTGCATGCTGGGATGGTCACATGATGAAATCAGCTAATAATGCACTTCTCAGAATGTAGGCTGTCATACAGCAACACATGAATGTACATTAAATATCTTATTTCTTTTGCTGGAGAGATGGCTCAGCAGTTAAGGCATTTGCCTACAAAGACTAAAGACCCATAAAAACCCAGATGCACAAGGTGGCACATGCATCTGGAATACATCTGCAATTGCGAGAGGCCTCGACGTGCCCATTCTCTTTCTCTCCCTCTCTCTCCCTAGCTCATTTTTTTTTCTCTTTCTCTCCTTGCAAATAACTAAATAAAATATTTTCTTTAAAAATTATAAATATCTTATTTCCCTAAAACATGAATGTACCTTTTTGAGCAAGAGTAGAATGATATTGAGTCTGACTTTAACATGTCTCCTACTCAAGCAAGGTGGCTGTCACAGTGCCTATTCCCTTCTAAGGACTCTTTATATCACTACCTGCTTATCCACATTCCTTCAGGGCCCTGAAGCACTTTTCAGCTTTTTTTTTTTTTTTTTTTTTTGAACCTTTGTCCTTTCAAGTTCAAAGCAGAAATCAGGAACTTTACTTCAAACACTTGGCTATATCTCTATTTCAAATATCTTGCTTTAGTTTAAGAGACAAAAAAAAAAAAAAAAAAAAAAAAAAAAAAAAAAAAAAAGCTTTCTGAACAAGAAGGGTCTTGTTCCTTTTATCATGTATCACTGAGATTTTTCCCAATTTAATTCTTCTCATGACCACATATGTGTGACTCTGTCCTCGATAAAGAAAAGGTGAAGAGATGTAGGATGGTGAGGATCTTGATGTACATATGCATACAAAGTTTGTTCATTTCTATAAATTCAGGTAGCAAACTCAATAATATAGATCCAGAACATTTAAATCCAGATCCTAATTTGGCAGATATTTTTAAAATTTTTTTATTTTAAATATTTTTCTTTTTTTATGTGAGAGATAGAGTTAGACAGAGAGAACAGGACCTGTAGCCACTGCAGTCAAACAACAGATGCATGCACTACTTTGTGCATCTGGCTTCCCAAGGGAATGGAACCTCAGTCCTTAGACTTCACAAGCAAGCCCCTTAACCACTGAACCATCACTATAGCCCTGAAATTTCTTAAGTAAGTTAAGAACTGCCTTATTTAACACACATACAATATCATTGCTATATATATAACACAATTAAGTTTTTAAGAAAATGAAAAGAGGGAAAATATTATGCAAATGAAACACTATAAATGTATGACATATATTTTGACCACTGAAGCATTGTGAATGTGGGAAGAGTGGGGCTTGACATTCTAAAACCACATATGTGTGATAGTGGCTGTACTTATGTAAACCTCGTGTTTCACTGTTAGGAACTTTACTTTCTTCTAACCTATCATATACTGGGGGGAGGCATATATGAAGTAGATAATTAAGTAAACTGATGGATAAACTTTACTTCTCTTCATTGGATACCACTGTGATATCCATTGACAAGTTATATTCATTCATTAACTTTTAGAAATTTTTTCAATTTAGCCATAGATGGATATTGTTTAAAAAAAATTCAGAGGCTATGGAGATAACTCAATCAGTAAAATGTTTGCCTCACAAGCATGAGAATCTGAGTTTGGTCCCCAGTGTCAACATTAATATGTTGTACATGGTAGCCCCAGCTGGGAAGGTGGAGATAAGATGATGCTTTGACTTGCTGGCCAGCTAGTCTGGCCTAACTGATGAGCTCCTGTACAATCAGAGAACCTGTGTCAAAAAACAGTTGGATAGCATTCCTGAGGATGACACATGAGGTTATCCTCTGACACACACATACACACAGAGAGAGAGAGAGAGAGACTAAGAGAGAAAGAGAGAGAGAGAGATAGTTACCAAATAGTAGAAAAGGTCATAAATCTTAGTCCTGTCAAAATTATGAGATTGATACCTATAGTAGACAGCTCCGCATTGCTGGGATGAACCTCCAAAGCGAACACAGTTGATGGAAGGAGTGGGTTTTTTTCAGCTTACAAATCCAGAAGGTCCATCATGGGGAAGAAGCTGCTCACTTCTACAGGTCTTTTCAGAGAGCAAAACTGTAGCAAGCAAAACAACCAGCACCAACTCACATGGAACCCTCCAGAGGTCCAACCCTTTCTCCACGCCTTTGGGCTATAATCAGCTCTGCCCCCAGCGACACTTTAGGACTAGACACAGGATCCAGCCCCAGTGGCACCTCTTCCAGTTTGGTGGATGCAGGCCCAAGCTACAATATAAGTCACCTGAGTGTATGGGGGACATACATTCAAACTACCACAATTATATTATATTCATCTCCGATATAATTGCCATGGTTAATGGGGATTTTCCAGGTGTAGTTAAGTTTCCTCCTATATTAAGACCCTCCCAACTCCATATTTTAGAAATTTAAAGATGTTCCATTGACTAATCATTCACTTACAGTTTTCAGTTCACTGAGCAACTTCCTTTTGTAATGTTCAGCTGTAAACTCTGTAAGAGCAGGCCGTGCTTAAGTCACTTTCACAATGTGTTCAGTGTCAATTGTACTAAAGACAGATCTCAAACAGTCACACAGTAGAACTATCAAAATTGCCTGATCATTCTTTTCTCACATGATTATTATAATTTGTTTATGTCTCTAGGTAGAAAAGGGAAAGAGAAAGTAACTTACATAGTAAACAACCAAAAAAGAATTTTCCATATTCATTTGGCATCACTTATTTCCTGTGATGAACATACGACCATTAATCAGTTTGCATTTTTAACTGCCTATTTGGTAAACTGGTATAACATTCCAAGTAAAAGAGGAGTAGTGAACTCTCCAGAGCCTTTGATGGTGGTGGTCACCTCGTTTTCTTCATTACCTTTAGTATTCCCCAGGCTTCTGGCGATAGCCATTGTTCAAGATAAATTGTTTTGAGTTGTAAAAAATGTTGAGTTTACCATGAAGAATCACCATGCTCATGCACATTATTTATTAACTCAAGGTACATAGACGAGAGTCAGTCCTAAATTCAAGCAGTGGTTGGCACATAGCTCTTAGTCTTTCCAGATACAATCAAGACCAAGATGCCAACCCACAATCTAACCAGATCTAACCTACAAAATCTTCTAGAAACAAAACAAACAAGGTTAGAAAGTGAGAGTTCTAAACTTTGATGTCTCTGCATTTCATAGGTCCAAATAACATAAGAACAAAAGACAAGAATCCCAAACTAGAGTATGTCATTTATTTCATTCTCTCTATTTCTTTAGATATATGTATGTGCTATAGTGGGCTATTATGAAAAATGGAAATTAATTTAAGAGACTGATAATTTTAGCAAACTTTACTAGGTTCTGCCATTAAATACTACTTAAACAACGTATGTTTGCCCTACTTTTGTTTTTTATATTCTCAGCAATCTATGAGAGAAGCATTCATTTCACTAGGTTATTAGGATTTTATTTTATGTTACAGAAGGTTTTCTAGAACTCACCTTCAAGTACAAATAAACTTTCAGAGAAAATTTCTGTAAGTTTGTGAAGACATTTTGTATAATCAGAATACAAAACTATATACAATGATTCATTACTATGAATTGTATGTTGCAGTTTATTAGTCATCAGAGAGACTTCAACAGACTAAACATTTGAAAATATATACTGGTCATTCTTTTCGAGTTCTAGAAAAGATTCTTCTTTAATTTCCAGTTCAGTTTTATGGAGTCAAAGTATTTTTATAGTCATGAAGGAAAATGAATCTCCTTATAAGAACAGGACTGGATATTTGGCCCTTACAATGTAAGAAGTGATCTAATCTTGCCCTGCTTGCCTTAAAAGTCTGTAAAATAGTTTGACTTTAGGATCCTGGGTGTGACAGTTTGAATGTGAAATGTCCCCGTAGCTTCATGGCCTCATAGTCAGTCCCCAGCTGCTGGCAATTTGGGAGGTGGCGCCTTGCTGAAGGAGGTGTCACTGGCAGAGGACCTTGCCACGTACTGGCCCAGCTCCAGGCCCAGCACTTAGACTGCTTCCTTCCAGATATGTGACAGTTCTTCTCTGTGCCATATGCCAGGCTTTTCTTTGCCATGCTGAGGCTTCCTTTTGAGACTGTGGGATGGACTCAACCCTTCCTCCCCAAAGCTGCCTTCACCCGGGTGTTTTGTCCCAGCACTGAGACAGTGTCAAGATCAGCAGAGACTGCTACTGTCCTGCTTGCTCCTAGACATTTTTCACACAGAATGGTAAGCTGCAACTAGTCCTCTGTCTAGTAATGATCACCAAAGGAATATGACTCATTTTGTTTGAAAAGTCTCATCATTAGATGACTGCATTTCCCTTTCCTAACAAAGAACACAAACCATCTCCCCATTTGGTCCAGGCACTTTTTCCATCCGTAGGAGTTTCCTGGACAGTTTTATCTTGAGTATAAAATGTTTCCTTCCCCAGAGACCAGGAAATGCTCATGAAAGAGGTCTGGATAATAGATGTCCAAAATACAGTGAGCTACTAAGAAATCCATTAACTTTTCTATCCTCCTTACCTTACAACTCTCCCAGAGAAGAAACAGAAACTTAAAGCCTCGATGCTAGGAAGATGGGCATGTTTCTTCCAGGAAGGAAGCTTTTGTGGAACATAAAGTAACATGACCTCATTATTGAAGTAGGTAAACCTAGCCTTCAAATACAGGCAGAAAATTCAGCTTCAGAAAGAGAGGCAGTGTGCCTTTGTTCTGGGTAGACTCCATCTTCCCAGTTGTAGCTCCTTATGAAGCCCAACTCTGCTTCTTATGTTGGATTTAGTTAGATATCTTGCATTTTAGCCCTTTTCTCTGAGAACCAGTAACCATACAGCCTTTTTCTTCTGAATCACTTTCTTGAGGAACACCACAGAAGCCACAACTATATATTCTAAGCATAAATAAACATTTCTTAGTCTTCAGAAAGAAAAAAAGTATCTGGCCTCTCTTTTTTCTTCTATATTTATTCTCTTAGCAAAGGCACTAATTTCTCCTTCTTATACTCATTCCCTAGGCCTAACATAAACCTTGCAAGAGTTTAGATTTTCTAAATGATAATACTTGGAAGAGACTTGACTTCATGTTGTTTCTGCTGCAATCTTGCAATCCAAACTGCTAGGACAGCAAAGGCAAAATCCAAATACCACTTTTTAGAATTGTGGAGTGTAAAAAGTACAAAGAAAAAAACAATGTGAATTAACATACAACCAAACTATATCACTTTAATAGTTGAAGTGTGTATGAACTACTTGAGAATGAAAAATTATTGACCAAGGGAAAAGATTATTGAAAATAATAAATAGCAGTTTCAGTGCATCATTACCAAAGGCAAGCCTGATGAATAAGGCGGTGTTCAAGATGGGTAACTCAGTTTAGGGTCCAAAATGAGCTGTAACTGCAAAGTAATTAAATTGACATTATTAATGACTTGCAAGCTGGCTCCTACATCAGTTCCAAACTATGGAAATAATTGCATAGCTACCCAAAACTACTGTGATCAACAGCTTCTATTTGCATACAAAATTGCTAGTGATGTGTGCTTTACTGTTCAACAGCTTAAATCTACCACAATTCATTATTTAGTAAATATTTGTTAAATTTCTATCTCTCCAAAGCTCTCTGAAGCACTGAAATACTTTAGTGATTAACACAGCGAACGACAGGAGTACTTACCCGCACGAGGGATGGCATTGACAGGAGTACTTACCCGCACGAGGGATGGCATTGACAGGAGTACTTACCCGCACGAGGGATGGCATTGACAGGAGTACTTACCCGCATGAGGGATGGCATTGACAGGAGTACTTACCCGCACGAGGGATGGCATTGGCAGGAGTACTTACCCGCACGAGGGATGGCATTGACAGGAGTACTTACCCGCACGAGGGATGGCATTGACAGGAGTACTTACCCGCACGAGGGATGGCATTGGCAGGAGTACTTAACCGCACGAGGGATGGCATGGCATGCTTGTCGCCCAGGCTGTACAGTGAAGTCCTAGCTCATAAACAAAGAGACAGAAAAATGCTTATGTTCATGGAGCTTGCCTTCTCACAGATGGAAACAATGATAAAGAAATTAAGTAAATTACATTATCATACTACAAGGTGATAAATGCTAGGGAGGGAAAAATAACTTTAGAATAAGAAACAAGATCAAAAGAGATGGGACAGTTGACAGAGTTCTAAATAGGGTGACCACCAACTGTCTCTCTAGGTGCCAGTTGAGCAAGTACATTAAAGAGGTGAGGTTCTAGACCATGGATAAATGTTTGAGGAACATGTCAATAAGAATGAGCAATGTGGCACATTTAAGGTAACAACAGGCCAAATAGCTGGTATCAAAAGGGCAAGAAGGGAGTAGTAGGAAGTGATGCGAGGTGCTAGCAGAAGCCCTGCCAACCACTGCGAGTGTCTGAATTCGTCATTCAGGTGCGACAAGAAGACGACACAGTTAGATATGATCCACTCTGTTTTAAAGGGATGATTATGGCTGTAGCATTGAAAATAGACTAAACAATAGAAAAGTCAAGAGCAAGAAGAGCCTTTGGAAAGTTAGGGCAATAATCTAAGTAAGGCAAGATGAAAGGCTACTAGACCAGTGCATGTTCAAGGAAGGGAGGAAAGCTGATCGCATTAGAAGGCAGAATGCAGCAGGAATTTCTACCAAACTAAAGCTGAGATGGAGGAGGAGGAAAGGAGTCAGAAGTGAGCAATGGAAAAGACCAAGACGTTATTTAGAGATGAATAGAAGTATATGGTGAGTATATTTGGGCTGCACAGACTAGGATTCACTGGAATATGTTGAGTGTTCATTCTATTATAAAATTAAGTAGCATCAGTCTAAAGATTGGAGCTGATTGTGAAACTCAGAAAAGCACATGTACAATTATAGTTTAATTATAAAAGATCAAAGTTATAACCAGACAACTCAAAAGGCATATAGGAATAAAACTGGTTAGCTTTTACTGTTTGCAAACCTATCTGACTTGGGTGAAACAATGCTTATACAATGAATTACATAAAGCAGATTTATTACTAACAGATAGGCAACAAAAATTAGCACAATCCTTAGAATCATTGGGCACTGGTCCTCCGTGGCTCAGGATACCTACCCACGGCAGACAGAAACTTGTCAGTGTGCATCACACTGAGGGACCACGAGAAGCAACTAAACTGGCTTTTATACATCAGGGCTATTAGCATCTCTGGAATAAAGCACTGAGCAACATCCTGAATCTAGAAAAGCAGCCAACCCTAGCTATCTGGGAGTAGTACATTCCCAGCACATTCTATAATTGCTTATGAGAACAACAAGGAAGATGAGGGCAGGTGAGAACTAAGTCAGTTCAAAGCTACCTAAACAAAGTTGTATAACAGAGTTCCCCAAACAGATTTTCTTGGATCATCCTCCTGAAACACCAATGTTTATCAACAATCAAGGAAGCTCAGCCAACGTTTGGTGTAGACTTTTCATTGAGGTAGTCTTGTGTAGGAATGATAAGTTGAATAGTCTGCCATTATGTTGACCTTCAGCTTCCTTATGTGTTTTGGAGATCAGGCTGATAGTTTCTAGTTTACAATCTGATCCATGGTTGGTCATTCCAAAATAGCCCAGCTATCTGAAATTATCTATAGGCCCATCATGAGTCATTTCATTCGTAGAATGTCAAGTATGATCCTAGGAATCACTATAAATAACAAAGACCCTTTCATTACTCAAGCTGTTCAAAGAGAAATTCTCTCTCTGGAACTGAAGACAGGCCAGATAAATTCTTATTATACAATACATCCCTTTATTGAGGTTCCCGTAAGTGCATACCTCTCCAAGTGTTCCTTTGAGCCAGTTCTAGCATTTTACTACTTTCCTCATTAATTAGTGTAATAACAATAGGCCACATATCTATTACATAAGTTCTTGAAAGTAATGATTGAACATTTTTGAAATTTAAACTTGAAGAATAGTATTAAGTGAGATACTCAACAAACTAAGTGAAGGAGACAGATGCACAAGGAATTCCACTTCATTAGTCAGAGTCAAGTTTTACAAGATATGAAACAATCAGCAAAAATCAAAAATGTCATAGGAATAGCAAGTGACCCCTCAAAAGAAAACAAAGTAGTGTGCTCCCTTCAAATACAGATGAAGAATCACCTTTAAAGAGAAGAGTTGACCGAACATTGCTAATCAACTTTATTAAATTAAGACTGAAATTTTATCACTGGCGTTAGTGACTAAATGATCACTATTGACCATGACAAGAACACTTTTGAAAACAGTGACATAAACAGTATTTGGACTGGACTTAAGAGAATTATGTAATAATAGGATATCATTCAACCAAAATAATAATAATAATAAGGCACTAATTCATAGTACATGGATGACACATGAAAACATTATACAAAATGAAAAACATCCAACACAAAAGGTCACATAGTTTCACGAAAAAGTTCGGCTAAATGCACATGTTGAGCCTATCAAATTGCCCTCTAAATTCTTATAATTAAGACCATAGATTAGCGCTGCCCTCATCTTTGATCAGAGAAGCTTCATTTTGTGGTCGGTAATGGCTGCTGGGGAGATTCCAAACTTGTCCAAGTACTGATGAGTGACTATTACAAGTTCCCTGCTAAGTGAGTACCTCTACAATGCCCTCGATGGCTCAGAAAACATTTTGAAGAGGGTGTTGCAGTCAGGGCTGCATTGCTGGTAGAAATCACTCAACTAAGAGCAGCTTGTGGGAAAAAAAGAGGTTTACTTTGGCTTACAGGGTTGAGGGGGAAGCTCCACGATGACAGGGGAAAATAATGGCATGAGCAGAGGGTAGAAATCACCCCCTGGCCAACATAAGGTAGACAATAGCAACAAGAGAGTGTGCCAAATGCTGGCAAGGGGAAACTGGCTATAACACCCATAAACCCACCCAGAAAAAAACACTGCCTCCAGGAGGCATTAATTCCCAAATCTCCATCAGCTGGTAACCTAGCATTCAGAACACCTAAGTTTATAGGGGACACCTGAACCAAACCACCACAGAGGGGATGAAAAGAATGCAAGAACCAGAGGACAGGAAGAAGTGTTCTGAAGCTCTGTCTTCCAGAACGGCCCTGAAGTGGCCCGTACAATCATGACCTCACAGTGACTCTTGCTACTGTGCATGAAGTGCATAATAGTGGACCAATCGCCATTCCATCGTGGATGACAGAGGAGGACACACACAAGAAACATCAAAGTAGAATAGAAACTTCTTGGAAGAAGGCCTTCAGAGGAAGAAGGATGAGGGGGAGAGTGAAGGAAATGAGGAGGGGTTTATGATCACAATACACTATACGCATGTGAAATACCCACAACAGGTAACTGGATGGAGCCAGACCACTAAAGCAGCTGAGTATGAACGGGAATGGGGGTCACTTTCAGTCAGTAGGATTGGGGGCCAGGTATGGTGACTCACTCAGAAGGCTGTTCAAGATCAGCCTGGACTACATAACATGATTTTTTCTCAAAAATAAATCAAAACAAAACACATGAAACAACAAAAAATGAAGTAAGGTTGGAGGCTTCTTTTAGGACTAATAAGGTTGTTTTTGAGACTAGGTAGTGATTACCCAACATTCTCATTATACTAAATGCCACCAAATTGCTTGCTAAAAATAGTTAACTTCCTGTTATACAAATATCACTAAATTTCAATAAAACATAGGAAGAAACAAACACAGAGGATAGTGTGAATATAGACAACTCTTTGATATTTGCAATAAGGAGAACGGAAAGAAAGACAGATAAACAGGATGGGGGTGCTGAGGAGTGGCTCAGTGGGCAGTGCTTGCAACACAAGCGTCAGTTGCAAACCATAGCACCTAAGTGGGACGCCAAGCGTGGTGGCATCCATTTGTCATCACCGCGCTGGGGCACACAGGTGGATTCTCAGGGCTGCATGGTTAGTGTGTTGAGGCAAATCAATGAAGTCTGGGTTCAGTGAGAGACGCTTCTCAGAAAATGGGTGGATGGAGAGCAATAGAGAAAAATGCCTAAAGTCAACCTCTGGTCTCCACACACCCATGAAGACATGTACACAAACATCCACATGTACCCATATTCATACTCCTGGGATGTCATCATAACTCTACCATTGTCTTGTTTTGTGTCTTCATAAAGTCTCTGAAACTCTCAAAACTGTAAAACATAAGAAGAGACAGACTATCTCTACGTCTGCTTCCAGAATCCTCTGATTCACACTGATTTGTGGCCAGCAGGGGTGGGGGGGAGTCTAAAAATAGCTTTACGGAGTCAGCTCTCTCCACATTTATATCATCAGATCTCCTCAAACTTCCGTTAAAATAATTCAGAGCTACACTGACTCACAGCCGGTTAAACGAAGGGGACACACAAGATGGGTAAAGAGTTGAAGACAAAGTGGACGCAGTCAGAGACATCTGGGAGGATTTTCCGCCTGTGGCCTGCAGACATCTGGGGACATTAGCCCTGCAGCTCTGAAATGGCACATCTCTAACTCCGACATCACCTGGGATGAGCAACGTGTATCCTTAAAGGAGCAGATGCCTTGCTCTGGCGAGCAAATCTGATAAGCACAGGAAAACTTGTAAAAGTAAGAAGAAAAAAAAAATCAGAACAGATCTAACATGTGATGATAGAACATCTCATCAGGAAAATAACTGCAACCCAACCATAATAACTCGGTGCTGATGTCTGGGCCACAGTTATCTGATAACCCACATTATTTGCCAGTTTTCTTAGTTGCCCTTTCCAATAGCCACCTTTCAAAGTTCAAATCCTATGTGACCCTTTCGTCATCTCTAAACCCTTTTCCTATGTCCCGTTCCTTGTTCACCTGCTCCATTTCTAGCCGAGCTCCAGCCTCCTCCTCAGGGTTGAGCTGCGCTCCTTTCTGACCCTATGTTACATGGGGCCCAGGGTGCTTCCCATGCCGTCCGCTCCACGTGCCTCACTTCATCCCGCTCTGCAAGAAACCCTCTGGGCAGAGCCGCCCTCGGCCAGGTGAGGACCAAAGGCCCCGGTGTCTCCCCAGCGGGATTCGGACCAAGGGAACAAAGTGTCCCGCGACCAAGCTCCGCTTCCATCCTCTCGCCTTGGCCCCAGTCATCAGGAGAGTGCGAGGATCGCTACAGGGAAATAGTAAGAGAGAGATCCTGCTCCACTGGAGGGAAAAATGAAAGAGCCTGCGAGGACCTTGGAACACAGGCTGGCAAACAGAAGGCAGCTCTCCCCACCTCTCGGGAGTAAGTAAACCCCGGGGAAAGGCTCCACTCTGCGACGGCGCTAGATGTACCGGCAGGAAGGAGCAATCTTCTAACCAGGCGGGTAAGGCCAACAAATGGCTGCTTCCGGGCTGCAGAGATGGCTTAGTGGTTAAAGCATTTGCCTGCAAAGTCAAAGGACCTCGGTTTGATTCCCCAGGACCCTCGCAAGCCAGATGCACAAGGTAGGGCATGTGTCCGCACATCCTCAGTTCATTTGCAATGGCTGAAGGCCCTGGCACGCCTATTCTCTCCCTCTCTCTCTCTCTCTCTAAATTAAATAAAATGTTTAAATTTAAAAAAAAATTAAAAAGGTATCTTCCCACAACAGAGGTAGCTTCCCAGAATAGAGGTTGGTTTTGTTATGTAGGGGACATATGGTTTTACTTCCAGGAAACCTCTCAACAGAAGCTCCAGTAAATTCCACATAGTTTCCAATGCTTTAAGATTACTGTGACAATTTTTAATGGAATTTAAAAATATGCCAAAGTCTATGTGAATATTGTCACAGTTAAATCAGAGCTATTTCTTCAAACAATCACACACTTGAGCAACTAAAATTTGTTCCGAAAAGGAAATGGTAGACTTTCATATGTTGAACACTCATATCAATTCACAAAGTTGAGATTCACTGCCTAATGTTGCTTTGTACATTAGCTAGAAAAATTAGCTATCCTGAATTAAGTGCTAAGAATTGATAGCTATGGATTATTAGCACCATAAAAGAATACTACTACCTTACACAGGTTTAAGTCTTTAAATGGGGGCTGGAGTGATTGCTCAGTGGTTAAAGGCACATGCTTGGAAAGCCCAATGGCCTGGATTTGGTTTGGATTTGATTCCTCAGTACCCACCTAAAAGCCGGATGCACAAAGTGGCACATGAGTCTGGAATTTGTTCACAGTGGAAAGAGGCTCTCTCTCTTTCTCCCTCTCTCTCTCTCTAAATACATAGTAAATACAATATTTTTTTAAATAAGCACATCGTTGTTCAAATGTAGATAAAACAAACTAGTGAGACAACAGTTCAAGAGATTTAAAAACTGTTGAACATGGAGCTGCAGAATCTGGGTTTCATTCTTGCTTGGGTGTGATCCTCTCTTCCGATGCCTCTACTTCTGCCTTTTGGAATGGTTGCTTACTCTATGCCACTGTCCATTAAAAGTATGAAGGCAGTGTTTAGTACTATAAGGGCTCACAGTTAAGATACTGCCCGAGTCTCAGAAAAGACTACGCGTACACTTGTCTACAGTGCTAGGACTGTTGAATGCTATGGGGACCGTGAAGTTGTACCAGACATATTTTGCCTTGCGAGATGTCCATGAGCCTTATAGGGATAAGCAGTGGAAGTTTAAAGATTAGGGTTCATGATTTTGAGTGTCAAATTGATAACGGGTGGATGTGTAATGCTTAAAATGGTTATCCTGATGGAATTTAGAATCATGATGGCAATAAACCCTGGCATGTCTGTGAGAGAGTTTCCAGATTAGGTGAACTGAGGTGGGAAGAACCACCCTAAATGTGGTCTCCATCATTCGATGGCCTGGGAGGGGAGGAGGGTGGAAGACTGTATACAGAAGCGGAAGAGAGCTGAGCACCAGCATTCATCTCTGTCTGCTTGCTGACGACGGATGCAATGTGACCAGCTGCCTCACACTCCTGCCACCCAGCCATGATGGACTGAACCCCTGAACTGTGAGCCAAAACAATGCCTTTTTACCTTCAGTTGCTCTGGTCAGGTATTTCATGATAGCAATGAAAAATATAAGGAACAAATTGACCCATTATTGGAGTGCAAGGTTGATGCAGAAAGGGGCATTGTGAATCCCTGTGGTTGGTGTGTGAGAGCAGGCCACAGACATCCCAGATGTGCTTTACTGGATCTGCCTCTCTAGAAAACCCAATTCATCACATAGTTTCTCTCCCCTGTCACTACCTAGAGATGCAGGAAGACAAAAATGGAGAATGTTGCTATTCAAGAGCTTTTTATTTTACAGCTAGCCTGGTAAAGAAGAAAAGATCTACCAGAATTACTGAATGTGTCAAGGTTGCTGATGGCTAACATGACTGGCAGAATCACTCAGAATCCTTTGGTGGTATTTTGGATTTCTTTTCCACTGTTCAAAATTGTGGTGATAAGATGAATAAGTCTCTTAAACATGGTGATGTGTGGTGTCCATCAGTAAGTGCTAAGTCACATTTTAAAAATACTGAGAAAAACACAGAGGTGACCAGAAGGCTGTCCTGGCTCCCTGAGCCGCCATCTCTACCACTGCATGGATGGCCTTTAACAGGACCTGTTAGGTAAATGCATTTTGCCTGTATATTTTCCCAGTAAAGGTAGATGGAATTTGGGTTAATGAGTGTAAAAGTAGAGGCAAAGAAAAAGAACCATTGTGCAGCAAGGGATTTGTGAAACAATAACACAGGAGGCTTCCAAGAGGTGCTCCCTGTAGATATGCGGTCAGTTCCACCAGGGCAGCTCAAGAAGGCAAGAGGTTTGCTATTGATTAGTGCACTTGTTTTGTTTCCTTTTAAGCAATTCTGAGCTGGAACCTAATTCCTTTTATTTGGACCAAGTTCTCCTAGGAAACCATCTATTTTTCTAGTCAGAATGTATTGATGGCAGCCTGTAGCAGAACAAGGGCTTCAAGGTACAACAGTCTCTCTTCTTTTTTTTTTTTTTTTCTTTGCAAGGTAGGGTCTTACCCTAGCCCAAACTGACCTGGAATTTACTATGTAGTCTCAGGCTGGCCTGGAGCTCACAGTGATCCTCTTACTGTGGCCTCCCAAGTGCTGGGATTAAAGTTGTATGCCACCATGCCTAGCTCAGGAATAGCATTCTCACATCCTGCAGGATAAGTATCAGTTCTAGATACCAAGAAATGGCGTCTGCTTCTCAAAAGCTTTGAAAATCATGACCAACTTGGTCTCACTGTTTCCACTTCTGAGAATTTACCAAAAGAGAAGTAACATTTTGAGCAGTGATTTCTATGAAGCACCTATAATAATAAATAACAATTGGAAACAATTAATATACCATAGCAGGATAGTTAAATGATGATAAAATAAAAACCAAGCCATTACACTCAGCTTTATCGAATGCTACCACCTTAAACAATGCATACATAAGGTGTGTGCATTGTTGATGGAATGAGAGAACATAAGATTCCTCCAGAGATTTTATAGGTCTCCAATCTAACTGAATGATGACATTTTTGGCATTTTAAATGTTTTAGAATAAACATGTATTTCATTTCTAATTCACATATATGAAATATTTTTTTAATATCATACTCAGAGTTTATATAGTGGAAAAATAATACTGTGGATCTTGAAGGCAAGAGAGAGTAAATAGTGCACATAATGTCTTATAACATATATATATAATTTAATATAAAGAGAATGAGAATTGCAAAGAAATATGGGGCTGGAGAGATGGGTCAGTGGTTAGGTAATTAAGGTACTTGCCTGCAAAATCTAATGAGCCAGGTTTGATTCCCCTGTACCCATGTAAAGCTTGATGCATAAAGTGGTGCATGGATCTGAAGTTTGTTTGCAGTAGCTACAGGTTCTGGTGTGCCCATTCTCTCTGCATGTCTCCCTTCTCTATCTCTCCCTGCTTGCAAATAAATAAATAAAAATATTTTTTTAAAGATACAATAAAAAGTCATCAACATCTGGGTTAAATTATTGTTAATCTTTGCTACCATATATTTCCTGCATTTTTTTCTCATTTCTAGAATTATTCTACTTATTTTCGCATGCCCTTTCCTTCTGTCTCTCTTTTCTCTCTCTCTCTCTCTCTCTCTCTCTCTCTCTGCCTGAAAATAAATAAATAAAAATTTTAATATAAGAAAGTTCTTATCTCTTTCATTTCTGAAGGACAGTTGTTAGGAGTACAGATTTGCACGGGTGCCTGGGATTGGCTCTTTGGTCATCAGACATAACTACTGAGCCTTCCAGTTCTTTCATAGCCATGGCCAAGTCCACCAGTGAAGCAGTCTATGGAACTTTCATGTATATGCTTGTTCTCTCACTCCAGAACATGTCTTGTCCTTCCTTGTTTATTTATTTTTCTTGTTTGTTTGTATGTTTTTGTTGTGTCCCATTTGCCTGAGTTGATTTTGGTACCTATGTTTGTTCTCTTATAGCAGTCTTCAAGATGATGAAATTGTTATCAAAATGTGTACACATAGAAGCACTCAAACTCAAAAAAAGAAAACTTTTTAGTATTACTGTATTTTGTCCTTGTGTTATTACTCCATAACATTAAACACCTGCCTTATTCTATAGTAACCATCTCAAAAGATAACCTCGAAATTTTTCATTTCTTGATAATTATAACCTTGTAAAGTCACTGTGTGTGACCAACAGTAAGTTGTAAAGTTGAACTTGTATGACTTTGGTGTGGCTAAACACTAGCTCCTTAGATCATTAATTTGGGAGAAAAGAGCTAGTGTGTTTTGAGGGCACTACAGCAGACCAGCGATGGAAAAACTTAGGCCTTCAGCCAGGATGGTGAGTCATCTCTGAACTGCTTACGATGCAGGCCAGCCATTGAGAGAAGCCTCCCTTTCTTCTTCATATCATGCTGCGGACATAGGCCATCTTTTGCTCACTTTAACTTGCTGCCTTCAGTGCTACTCAGCAAACATTCTGGCTTTTGGTTTCGTGTTCTAAGATTAATTCTATCACTTATTTTTCTTTTTTCTCATGCTTTCCTTCTTTCTTTTGCACCACATTCCTGGGACAATTCTGTCAAGTACATACCTCTGGTTGGCCATATTGAGGGACATCTCTTCCTCAGAATCTCAAAGGTATAATTACTAAAGAGAAATTTAGTATCAGTCTATTAATATCAAACTATAGAGGAAGCTATCGGGGTCTTGCCATTTGCTTTATTGAGGAGTCATAGAACAATATCTAGATTATTTGGCTATGTTTGAATCCATTTAAAACAAAGATTCTTGTCTATCTTGATGATAGCAAAGTTTCCTCCATCATTTTTGACAATATTCTCTTGTCCTTTGTTTTTGAAATTGCTTTTCTGGGCATTGTCTTTCCTTTCATTTGTCTCTTTATTTCTTCATGTCTTTCCTTTCATTTGCATCTTTATTTCTTCATGCTCTCATCAGTCAACTGTATCTCCTACCACTTCTAAATGCATATTTCTCTCTAGCTTTTAATTGCTATTAAATTTCATTGTATTTTACAAGGTCTGATGCTAAACTAGCTATAGCAGAGAGAAAAAAAAAATGGAAAGTGAGTTTTAAATTGAGTACCAAAAATCTGTATATTGCTTATTCTTCACCGAGGAAATTTTTTTTCTTCATTCATAGGTCAGGGATTATTCCTGGATGAGTAAAGAAGCATGACAGAGCTCATGCACCCGGACCACAAGCCACAGAACAAGAATGCCAAGGTTGTCCTCAGGTTAACAGGGGGTTGCTTTGCCAGCTTTCTCTTTCCTGAGCTCAGTCTTCTTCCCTTACCCTTGGGAACGTCCACTGAAAACAAAATCCCATTAGCTTAACTATGCAGAGTAATTTAAATTCTTTTATTTCAACCTCTCTCTCATTCATGACCATTCTCTGAGCTTTGCCTTTTGCAACCACAACAATAATCTCTAATTTACTCAGCCATCTAGCAAACTTTGGTACTCATAGGCTCAATGTGACCAAACTCTGCTCTGGGAGCTAGAGATTCATGAGTAAGCAGATGAAATGCCTACCCTAATGGACACTGCATTCTAGTGAAAGAAGCAGACAATGTCAAAAAATTCATGGGCAATTGTCTATGAAAAAGAAGAAAAAGACAGAGAAAAGGGGGTGGTAATGGTTAATAGAAGGGTCAAGGAAATTCTGTGTGAGAAGTTAATCACCAGCCAGGTGATTAAACTTTACATTTGTGGCCTTTAAATGTCTACTTCAATCATTATGTTCCAATTCAAAAAACGTATTTTCAGGAAAAGTTGTTATATTTAGTGCTTCAAAATTCTTATGATGACACTCAGAGTCTAACCAGGGGAGCATCTAGGAGACCTTTGACCCCTTGCCAGCTTCCTAAGAGTTGAGAATATCAAACCCAGTGAGAGGCGTGTAGAGACTGGGGCCATTAGCACTGTGAAATCTGAATGTACTTTTACCAGGTTCTTCTGATCTTTCTTATCAATGCTTTCATTGAACCAAAGCAAGTAGCCTATGTGCTTTCACACTGATAGCATTAACATCAGCCTAATTTTCACATGAAGAAAGAAAACAAACATAAACATATGAAATATAGCATCTTTTACATATTATGGAAGTGAATAAATTGAATGAAAAGTTAAAGGAAAGGAATAGAGCTTTCTACTCATATTGTGTGATAATTATCACCACAGAAAAGTATACAGTTTTAAAATTTTTCCTTTTAAAAGATGCTACAAATAATTTCTAGTTTCTTGATTAGAAGTACTTGGGGATCTCTGTTTCAATCACAGCCTGCCTGAATCAGGCTTCAAATATAGAACACAGCAATAAGAAATCAAGTCCAATTTCACTGTCCACATTCTGCCCAGAATGTCATGAAAAGACAAGGAGGGATGAACTTATTAGAGGAATATGATTTTATGCCTACCCTTTGATTATAACATCACTCAAAATTGCCTATTTTGGCATTTTTTTATTTTTTCAAAATTTATTTAAAAAATTATTTTAAAGAAGTCAAACTGATCAAACATAGATTGTTCTAAATTATATGACAAAATAATAAAAAATGTATCCTACCATGTCAGAGGTTGGCTATGTGGTTGAATGGTGTCTTTTCTCTCCTGTAGCATGGAAGGATGGCAACGTTTATCATGTTTACATATACAGCAAAATCTCTGACTGAACTATGCTACAGTGAAAATGAAATGAAAGCCAAAGATTGTCCACTGAATTGATCTTCTGTATTTGCTAAAATCTAATTTGGGAGGAAAGGTCTTTCTTCAAAAAGTTTACTTGAAGAACCTCTGAAACTTTACCCACTAGAAACTCCTGTCTTACACTATATAAGTTTGAAGTTGAACATATCCAATTTCCCTATCCCATTAGAATGTGTATACAGAGGACACAGGTGATAGGAGTCACATGCATGCTTGCCTACTTTCCCAGTAAGTCTGTGGAACTATATTTAGAACTCTCATAGTACCTAGTACCTACTTGGTCCTTAATAAGTGTTGATATCATAGTGTGTTTCCCATCTGATCTTGTCATAAGGACAGGAACATCCACCAACATGTGTTGAGCTTCTGCTCTTTCAGGCAGTGGGCACCATTATCTGAGATTTTCTCATCAACTGCAAAAACTTCTGAGATGGAGAGATGGCTTAGCAGTTGAGGTACTTGCCTACAAAGCCAAAGGTTCAGTTCCCAGGACCCATGTAAGCCAGATGCACAAAGTGGCATACGTGTCTGGAGATGTTCATTTGCAGTAGCTGGAAGGCCTGGTGTGCCCATTCTCTCTTTCTTTCTCTGCTTCTTTCTCTCTCGAATAAATAAATAAAAATAAAAATATTTTTAAAAAATTCTATACAGATGAGAAAACTGAAGATCAGAGGAATTACATCATTAGCCTAAGATGCAACTAGCAGAATTGGAAGGACTAAGACTCACCCCAGGCATGGGTGACCTCAAAACGCATGCTGCTGCTTTGAATTATATTCTGCATCTCTTAAAAACAGGTGAGAAGTCCTGATAGAAGTACACAATGGAGATGCCATTGGTGTCTATGCATCTGATGCATAAGGCCTACAGGAGCATGCTTAGGCCATGCTCACACAATCCCTGTGGGCTCCATCTCCCAGCACAGCGCACTCTCCCTTTGCAAACGCAGACACAGCAGAGAGCAGTGGCCGCTGCCCTTTCATCTTGATTCCAGCCTCATTTAGAAAACAAGTGCAGTGGGGCTAAATGGCTTTTCATAATAGGACCTACGATCTCTGACGACTAGAACACTTGAAAGACCTTATTCTCTCTCTATTTCCTTTGTAGAGGAATTGATTTTTTTTTAAATCCCACAAAAATAGAAAGCAAACCACATACTGAGGTCAATGAGAAAAATGTGCAAAGGAAATATTTTTCATTTGATGGATACTATACATACTGGTTGTATTCATTTGGTACGTGGTACCAGGAGCGTGTCATGCAAAACATATTAAAGTTAGGGACATGGAATTTGCGGCAACTTTCGGCTGCTTCTGGCTGTGCTTAGAGTCTTACCAGGCAGAGTGTACATCTGTTGATTCCTGACTTTGCTGTGGCTCTGACGTGTTATCTTTCAGCTGGAAGACTCGTCTTCTGGTTTATTTAGTTTAGGATACACAAAGCATCTGAGTTCTGTAACGCTATTAAAAAAATCACAACCTGCCCAGACATCTTTGCAAGGCTATTAGCATAGTTCATTTTGGGCAGAAACAATTAAAGTCCTGGCTATTATTAATAGCAAGTACCAGAGAAAATAACTGTAAGTTCCTGGGTTTGCTAACAGTGATGCTGAAGTAGAAAGGGGGAGGGGAATCAATGGAGAACGTGCTTGGTGTGCAGCTTGCACTGATTAAAGCCCTGCTTGTCATATTCAATATCACCATGCTGTAGTTATAGCAAATGTTCCTTGTAATGCATTTTCAAGTATAAAAATTGCTTCAGAAAGGAGCATTTAGAAAACTAATTCTATTGAAACCAATGAAGTGTTGACACATTGCCTGATGCAGATTTGCTTAAAGAAGCTTGTTTTTAGTTATAAAAGTACAGTCCTACAGGCAAAAACCAGTGATGTCTCAACGTTTCAGCCTAATAGCTAGGAGAACAGTGTAATAGTATGTTCAGTCAGCACCCCTCATTAATCCTTCCTCATAACTCTACCCTACTCTCCTTCTTTTTTGCCTGACTCAAATTTCAAACCTGCTCTCAGCCCCAGGAACTCACTCCGAAGGCATTCATTCCTCAGGCAAGGCACTTACAGTGTTTGTGGATGTGTCGATGAATAAGAACACAGTGAAAACCTGGACTCCCTTTTGTCATCTGAATCGCTCCTATGTGACATGTCCATCAGCTGGAAATCACCAGGAGTTTGGACAACCCATCTTTCTGAAAGTAGCAGCTCACTGTACCCACCTCTGTAAAGCAAAATGGGTACAGAATGTTTGCAACTGAAAAAAGAGAGCCAGCATTAAGTAAAAAGCTATTTATTCACCACAAACTAGGCCATTGGCTCCCACAGAAAACCTTCACTGCCTGAAGCCCCTGCTGGAATCAAACAAAAAAGCAGGCATCTTGTGCGCTCTAAACAGGCTCACAGGGTAGCCACATTCAGCACTTCAGGAATGAAAGAACACTCATGAATAAAGGGAGCGGTCAGCACAGAAAAAAACGGGTCCCCTTGTTCCCATGATAAATCCTGGAAGAAGCACCAGCCGCATTGCTAGAGGGTGATTCCCTGTGTCCCGGCTCCCTTACCCAGGATGGTAGTGAGGAGCCAGGCATTGTGGAAACAGGGGTTCTGGTAGGATAGGGGGAAGCCCACTTCCTCTTGTCAGTTAGGTGGTGAATTCATTATTTACTGTGGCCATTTGTAGCAGTGGTCATCTATCTGGAAACACGATGGAGTGATCTTTTCCAAATCTATGCTTGCTATAACCAGTAAGTTCCATAGGTCTTATGCCATTTGTCTATTTAAACTTGGATAAAATATCACAAATGAAAGGTTTTAAATGAATAATTCTGTGGCATTTAGTATATTCAGAATGATGTGTACCCACCACTGACACAGACTGGGGGGAGACGGGGGAGTTGGGGAAGTGGTAAATCCATATTCTGAAGCAGTAAGAAAGAGGCTAGATTACATAAGTCACCATCCCAGTCCAAAGGCATCTGCTGAGTGTCTTCCTTGCTCAGGGCTGGTCAGCATTCATTCTGCCAAAGCTTTCAACTGACTGGAAGAGGCCTTTCCACATAATGGAAGGCCTGTCTGTTTTGCCCCAGGTTCAGATGTAAATAGTAATCTCATCCCTGGCCAAAAGAAGAAGAAGAAAAAAACATTTTTCAAGGAAATAGCCAGAAAGATATTTGACCAATATCTGGGTACCATGGCCCACTCTCCAGTTTTTCTAGTGTGAATTTGGCCTTCTTTAGGATCAGAAGTATACACACCAGGTTTCACAAGCATTTTCATTCTTACAACTGGTGGTGGAATCACAGCTGGATGGGACTTTTTGGTGGACAACTCGATTTTGAGCCCAGCAATCTAGATTGTGCTACAGGAATCCCACACTTACATTGGTCTGACCAATGAATCCCTCTCAGATTTCCTCCAAAGCGAAGAGGCAAATGCTTTGGTTAATTGGTGTAGTGAGGTCTCTGTTGAGAGAAACATTGTTTTCTTGGCCCACAGTTTAGGATTTCATGCTGATCTGGTTGACACAGTTCAGATCAGCTTGACCCACCACTGGAGTCCTTGTCCTTTGATCTGGAGGCTGGCTTGCAATGTGACCCATTCAGATGGCTTTCCTGTACTACTCAAGCAAGACAAAACCAAATCAGCCCATTTATCTTAATGGACTTTTTTTTTCTTCTTTTTCTAACTTTTTTGTTCCCTATACATGAGGCTTTGCTGATCTTTTGTTAAGGAGAAAAAGAAACCTGTGTATCTGCTGGGCTTTGAAATCCCATCTGGTGTTTCGTATTATTGCGCTGTGCTTTCACGGTGGCATGCGGAATCATATCTTAAACGCTCAACAACCATTCCGTCACAGACATTGCCCAATATGTGATGTCCTTATGAAAGATTGGGATTTATGAAATGTCACCTGGAAACAAAGCCCGTGTCCCAGGCCATCTCCCGAGGCGGGCTCCGTGCTCTGGCTTCTACACAGTAGCATGTGTGTCTGACACGTGTTGCTGCCCTTTGAACACTTACCAGAACTTTTAACCTTGAAAATGGCCCTTTAAATTATATGATTTTGTGTGATAAAAGTGACACAGCTTTCTTACACTGAGATATGAGTCTGGGCATGTCTGGCTTCTCTTTCACAAACAGCCATATATTGCCAATGCATGTGTGAGCAGATAAACTTCATTTCAAACACTTCATGTGCCAAGAGAGTTGAGTATTTGCAGATATTCTCTTCATGCTACATACAGGAGGACAACCCATCAGTGAAACCAATACTGTGAAACGTTGTTTTGTTTCAGGAGGGGAAAAGCGTTCTGTAAGAGAAGAGCAGGTCTAGCATGCATTGCTTGGTAGGTGGGAGTATTTTGAAAGAAACACAGCTATATTTCGTAGTTGCACATGCTTAAGCCACATCAGAGAACGCACCAATGAAACTCATGCTTACAGCTTGAGGAAAGGAGTGCAGCTTTCTTTCTTCCTTCAGTGATCAAGATTACTTGTAAGAAACAAAACAGCCCTGTGCTTTGTGCAAGTCATAAACAACCGCTATTAAAATGCATTTTTTCTTTGCTTTTATACCTCAGTGAACAGCTCAGTTTGAGTAAATAATCCATCTTGCATCATGTATACAGAGGGAAGATCGGCATTGGATGGTTGTTTTAATAAACTGGAAGTCTGCCAACATTCTGTAGGAAGAGGGAGAGGACACTGATGCTACCACACAATCTAGCCCTGGTATGGATTTAAGACAGAATTTAATCTTCTTGCCTCTTTCCATAGCCCCTCCCCCTTCCCGTCCTTTCTTCCCTTGGTACACAGTTTCTTTTCAGAGTTAACTCAAGCTATCTTAAACAGCATGAACTAATAAAGGGTGGCGTTTTAAAAAGGGGAGGCCTTCACCAATGTTGGAATGTGGAACGTTTAAAATTCCTCCTGTGGTACTTAGTTTAAGAGAGCAGTGATTAATGGGTTTATGTTATCTACCAGAAAGCCTCCATCATGCTGCTGCTGTGACGAGGGATTTATGGTAATGCAAACCTGCAATCCATCCTGGGTATCTCAGACTATCAGCCCGACATTCATACCAAAAGCACTCAATGACACATCTGCAGCTATCTGAAAGCAAGATCATTTTTAAGATTATGAACTGCCAATGGGGAGCATTCTTAAAATACAGGGAAGGAAACGATTTCCTTTCCAACCTTTTGCTCTAGCAAGCATCATACTACAAATGTCAGCCTCCTCTTGGAAAAAAAAATATGAGCAGATGACAATCACATGATTAGGCTGGAGTGCTCAGTCAATTTTCTGTAATTTTCTTAGAACTCTTTAGTAGCAGATTTGTTGAGGGTCAGACAGATTTTTGTTTGGAGGAGTTGTAATTGCTTGTTGTGTAGTGCATCTTAGAGAGAGAAAATCCAGTATTACCTTGAATAAAACTTGCTTAGTTCCCTGTGCCAGCCAAGAGAACTCCAAATAGCCCAATAAAAAGCATTATCAGTTCTCAGCAACTGTAGTGCACATGAAATTTGCATTCTTATTAGAGCAGTATTCTGTTGTTGTGAGCCCTGAAGGAGAAAAGAAATGAAGCTGTATTTTCAACAGTTGCCTTGCCTTTAAGCTCCCATGTCATCTGAACACAGAGCCCCCGTACAGACATAGCATGCCCAGTTATCATGGGTTCTGGGTACAGGACAGGAAGGGATGCTGGTGTTGGTCCTGAGACAAGACCTCTGCTCACCATGAAGGGTTTTCACTATTTTCAGACAGAAATCAGTGAAAATACGAAACTTCACCATGCTTTTTACATATGAAAGCTGGAACAACTCTATAGTCCTAAAATCTCAACCTCCATTACTTATGCTCTGAAATGCCTTGATGAGTGAAAGAAAAAGCTACGACTAGAAGCAGCAGAATTTTAATTAGCACGAATGAGTATAGTCACGCGTTTCCTGTGCCCCAGCGGGAGAGGGGAGGAAACCGGCACTCGTTGCATAAGGAAAACCCCCGCATTCTCACTGTGGGCAGTGATTTTGTCAGGGTCACCGACATGTCAGGCGTTTGGGCGCCTACATTATAAGTTCATTTTTGTGCGTGTGTTTTGGAAAGCAGACAAGGAGCCCTGTGGTGACATATTTTTCTTACTGCAGAATTTCTACCTTAAGAGTGTGGACACAGGCTTAGTGTGATCCCAAAACAGGCTTGTAATTCTTTGCAGTTTCCTTGCTGCTTTGGGTTCTTCTGCTTTGGAGAGACAGGAAGCTTCAAGAAGCACAGCTAAGGAGAAAGGAGTCTCAGAGGCTACAGTAGCCCAGTGGAAACAAGCCAGAGTGTGTGTTCTGTCTTGGAGTTGGTTTAAAGGGGGTTGGGGGGGGGTGTTTACAACCACAAAAAACTGCAGAAAATAGATTCTTCTCTTCTCTCCCATGGCTAACGCTACAGAAAATGCAGCCTATCAAAACAAGCTGAAAAGCAATCCCTGATGACGGCGGGATGGAAGGCTGTTCTGACAACTGTGAGGGGAGGAGTCTCCTTCCACCCAGCTGTCTGTCAAGCTGGGCGTCACAGAGCTTTCAAGTTACTAGGTTCATGCCAAGATTGGGCTTCCAGTAGGGTGAGTCATACTCTTTCTGTGTCCCTTCCCTAACACACCTCCAAATGCTCTCAGGCTTGGCCTCTGAGGTCAACGTCACAGGGAGAAATGTCATTTCTGTTGCTAATGCCAGTCTTGTCTTTTTCTGTTTCTGGCCTCATTGGACTTACACTGACCCAAAGTGAGACATGATCTTCAATGCACTCACATGGCCCAGGCTTGACACTGAAATGATGAGCTACTCTCAAGGCTGGAAGCCACTTTGGAGTGTACACCGAGGTCGACTTCAGTTTTGAAGAAATAGCATAATGTCCAAATGACTGTTTCAATTTGGTATCTATTGCACTGGCTATCAGAATGACAATGGGATTAATTGTTTGGTATGGTTTGACTTTTCTGTCTTCACAAGAATAAGATTACTACTATATTTTCACAAACAGCTGCTGTTTTAACTTTCTTTCCAGATAGAAGCAGAAAAACAGTGACACTTGTTATGCAATAATAAGAAAAATAAAAATGCTATAAGAAAACTTCCTTAACTGCTGAAATTTCACAGGAAAAAGAATGAACAATGAAGATACCTATTTCAAGTAAAATACACTCATCAATATTTACTCCTAAGAAGAGTTAGAAAAAGTGGGAGTAATCAAGCGGAAGAAGTGCACAAATCACGGGTTAGAGCTTGTTTCCACACACATTAAGAGCTACCTCAGAGGCCTCACAATAGGGAAATGAGTACCAAGATCAGCAACAATGCTAAGTGAGACATGTTGGAGTCTGAAGTAGAAGGAAAAATAATTTATACAGATATGTTTTACTTAAAATTTTGATATTTTGTTTATCATGGATTTTTTACACAAAATATTGATTTATCTTGACTAGTAAATTTTAAGCATTTCCTAAATTTCACACCCAAGAGAAGTATTGAGTGACCTTACACGCATCAATCTAGTCCCTGACCTGATTTCAGGGAAAAATGACACAAAATAAAGTAGATTGTTACCAGTTGATTTTCTTAAACTTAGCAACTTAAAATGAACATAACACCTGAAGACTAATTATTCTTATTTGCTTTTTGAAATATTTTACTTTTATTTATTTATTTGAGAGACAGAGGGAGAGAAAGAGGCAGAGAGAGAGAGAGAGAGAGAGAGAGAGAGAGAGAGAAAGAATGGGCATGCCAGGGCTTCTAGCCACTGCAAACAAACTCCAGATGCATTCACCACTGTATGAATCTGGCTTTATGTGTGTGCTAAGGAACTGAACCCAGGCCATGAGACACTGCATGTTTGCTTGTTTCTTAAATTTAGTTTACTTTTTTTTTTTTTTTATCAGAGTCTCATGTAGACTAGACTGGCTTCAACTCAAATTCACAATGTATCCAATAATGCCTTTGAACTACGGATCCTCCTGCCTCCACCTCCAAAAAGTGGGGATTACATGCATGAACCCCATGTCTGGTTTTGAGGTGCTGGAGATCAAACTTGGGTTTTCATGTATGCGAAGCAAGTCCTCTGCCAGCTGCGTTCAGCCCTGAAGGCTGTTTGTTTTTGCATGTGTGAAGTATGTGTGACACATGTGCCATGCATGCATGGTTATGTGCTAATGCAGTGTCCCATGGACTCACCTGAGGAGGCCAGAGCAAAACATCATCGGGTGTCCCTTTCCCCACTCACCAACCTGCTTGTTTGTCCTTGTGAAAGTATCTAGCTGATTCTGGAGCTTGCAATTCTAGCAGTTCTCCAGCCTCTGCTGGGACAGATATAAGCAGGAGGAAATGGTTTATTCCAGCCTTACAGATTCCAGAGGAAGCTCCATCATGGCAGAGGAAGCTGACTCACTTCCATAGAGCCATAGCAGAGAGAGAACAAAAGCAGCAACAATAGCCAGTGAGTACCAGCAGTCAGAGCTCCAACGGCTCTCCTCTCACCTAGCAATGCTGGGTGACACACCTCTTCCACAGCAGGGTTTTGCCTGCTGGAGATGTCATCAAGAGACCCTTACCTCAAAAAAGCAGATCCATAGATCAAAACTCCCTGAGGCTGTGGGAGACATACGTTTACATTCAAACCACCATGTGGAGATTCAAACTCATACCTGAGGAGGAAGCACTCTTAATCTCTGAGCCATCACTCCAGCTCCCTCTGAAGACTAGGTTTTACTGGTTTTCTAAAACACATGCCAAAGTTCTTAGAAGTCTCAAACATTCCATAAGTTAGGTGGCCTATTTTGACAAGGTCATGTGTGGGGATATTTCTGTCCCTCAAACTTGTTGCCATCAACACCACACTTACTTTGTCCAGGACATCATTTGTCTCCTGAGGAGAATATATGCCCTAAAATAATGAAGTAGACTGAGTGGATGGTATATATTGTGGGAACAATAGCTACAGCATTTAATTCCAAGAGCTAAGTGACTGAATGAGAGCTTTTTCTAATTTCCAGTTTTACTTTTTTTTTTTTTTGCATGTGTATGTATGCATGTGGGTACACATGTGTGCAGATTTGTGTGCAAGTGTGTGTATGTGTATGTGTGCAACTTCATGTGTCATTTCAGGAGGACTGTCTACTTGCTCATTTAATGTAGGGCCCCTCATTGGCCTAGAGCTCACCAATTAAGCTAGACTGGCTAGCAAGGAAACCTGGAAACCCTCCTGCCTCTGCCTCCCCTGCACAAGGATCACAGGGGCACACTGACACAGCCAGTGATTTACATGGATGCTGAGGTTCAACTCAGATCCCTGTGCTTGTGAGATAACACTTTACCCACTGAGCTATTTCCCCAGTCACTGTATTATAACTATTTTTTTTTTGTAGTGTAAGAGATCACATACCACAATTATAACTTTACAGTTATAATTCACAAGACTCAGTGCACAGAAATGAAAGTCTCTGTGATTATAACTAAACTAACCCAAACTTTGAAGATTGAATTTTATGGTGGAAATTTTAAACTGATAAAGGTAAACTCAGCACACTTAATTTAGGACATGTTTAATTTCTTATAAATTTCTATCAATTCTATGTTCTTCTGAAACTCTTCACCTATCATTCCACTGAGGTATGATGGCATATTAACAAAAATTCAATATAGCACTTTTACCTTGCAAGAATAAATTACTTCACCTAATGTTCACTTCAACCCTATGAAGAGTACAGTCTCTATCTCAAATTCAGAGTCTCAATAGTTGCCTTCTTGTCACTAGGACAAAACGCCTGACTAGAAACAGCTTATAGAAGGAGAGGTTTTATTTCCGGCTTATAGTTTCACAGGGAAGTTTTAACAAGGCGGAGAAAACATGACAGGAGCAGACAGCCAGGCATCACATCTCCATGTCAGTAGAGCAAATGAGTTCTGTTAAGCAGGTGGGGCTGAACTATAGTACCCCAAGGTCTGCTACTAGTGACATACCTCTCCAGCAAGGCTCCACCTCCCAAAAGCTCCTTCAGCTGGGGGTTGAGTCTTAATCAAAAACATGGTTTGTACTCAAATTACAAGAGGTATAGTAAGAAACTAGAAATAGAGAGAAGCCGTGATCCTAAAGATGAAACAGCTAGCAAGTGGTGAAACTAAGATCTAAAACATGTTTTTGGCATATACCCACCCTAAAAAGGGACAGCTTTGGTGGACAGGTGAGTCAGGGTTAAAAGGGTAAAAGTTTAATTTTGACTAACGGCTTCAAGCTTTCAATCCATGGTTACTTGACCCTATTGTCTTTGAGCCTGGGACAAGGCAGTGCCTCATGGTACAGCGTGTGGCAGAGGCCTGCCCACATCAGATAGTCAGAAAGCAAAGAAAATGAAGGAATGGATGGGAGAGAGACCCAATGCTCCCCTGAAGGACATACCTCAAGAGACCTAACTTCCTTCTACAAAGCCCTACCTACTAAAGATTCTACCACCTCCCAATGTCACTGCAGACTGATAATTGATCATCCAGCACTTGGGCTTTGGGGGAGCAAGTAACCAACCCATAGTAGTATGTGAGCTCAAGGAAGCACTGCACACCCAAAGAATATCACTACCATGAATGAGAGTCAGCAGGTGGTCGCACAAGATACCAGCTGTCAGGCTGGACAAAAAAGATAAATTACTCTATGGACAAGACACCACAGTGGACAAGACCAAACTTGGATAAGATGGCCAAGACCAGAGGACTCAGGGGTAAAACAGCACAGATTAGGAGCACCTGCTCTGGGGACACTCACTGGAAATACCAGCTCTAGTTTGGAGGTGACGTGAGTAACGTGTACCTTGGTTTCTTCTTGTACAAAGTGGAAATGGCAATACTGTCCACTTATATGATTAAATTAATTCATATAAAGGGCAAATGCTATTATATGACCAGTCTAATTTCTATTATTAGTGTTTGTTACAATACCATTATACTGTTATACCTAAGAGGAATGCATAAACAGAATAGGAGAATGTCAAATTAACTAAAATTTGGAAAAATAGAAAATAAATTGTAAGCTCAAATTATGTGAGTGTCCTTAATGAATTTAACTTTTTAAATATTTTTGTTTATTAATCTGAGAGAGAGAGAGAAATAGGCAGAGAGAAAGAGAGAGAGAAAGAAAGAATGGGTGCACCAGGGCCTCTAGCCACTGTAAATGAACTCCAGATGCATGTGCCACCTTGTGTATCTGGCTTACGTGGGTCCTGGGGAATCGAACCAAGGTCCTTTGGCTTTGCAGGGCAAATGCCTTAACCACTAAGCCATCTCTCCAGCCTGAATTTAACTTATTCATCATTTAAACTTTGAAGATTCCAAACATCAGTTTAAGCTTAATCACAGAGGAATAAGGAAACTTACAATTCTTTAAACTACACCTATTAGAAGACAAATCTTCTGGGTTCTCCCTGCTTCTATATATTTTGAGAGGACAGGCAATAGAATAATTTTTTCTGAACTATATTTTTAGGATGTTTATAAAGAAAGCTTGTCAAGATGTAGTGCTTCCCTCCAAAAGAAAAAGAAGAAAGAATGTTAATATATTGTCCATTACAGTGAAAATAATACTCATAAAAGCCTCAGTTTCCTTAAATTCCTTCTACTCAGAGATCCCATCCTATAACACAGCGCATTGCAACTGGAGGAGCCGCATGCCCTTTGTACAACTCTATAGTAGTTTATTGGGGTTTAAGGAATTAGAAAAAGTATTAGTACTATGGTTCCTGGTATCGCTGTGAGCAATAAATGGTTCTTTGCCTCTGACGAAGGGTCTCATGCTTTTAGCAAGATACATGAAATCATGAAAAGGTAACTTCTTAGCTTACAAATAAATGTCAGAGTTAATACACCCTACTTAGTATATCTTCACTAGCCTAAATAAATCAAGTTATATGTTATAAAATATAATTTAATACTTTATATATGCTATTTACTTATTAGAAAGAGGAAGAGAGAGAGAGAGAAAGAGGCAGATATAGAGAGAATGAGTGCTCCAGGATCACTAAGCAATGCAAGCAAACTCTAGAAGCATGCACTGCCTCATGCCTGAGGCTTCATGTAGGTACTAAGGAATCTAACCTGGGTCCTTTGTGTTTGCAAGGCAAGTGCCATAACTGCTAGCCATCTTTCCAGCCCAAATTTAATTCATTTTATAAGTTTTTCAGTGTTTTTCTCAGATTAGTCAATATATATGATGATTTCATTCTTGTCCACAGTGTGTCCTATAATTAAACAATAGTTAAAGGTTTATGCTAGTGACTAGAGATGAGTAAATGGAATGCATTCTGAACACATGTACAGTCTAGGGCTGCATCATTACCCCAAATAAGGACACTTAGAATATAGAATTCCAAAGAGGGAACATTCCTCATCTCCATCTGCCACATTCAGATGAGGTCACAGAGCCAGAATGCATAAGCATTCTAACCCAAGTTCAATGTAGCTCCACAAAAAGAGAAACAACAGCAAATAGTGAACTCAAGTCAATTATAGCATCTGCTATCTTATTCTCTTTCTGGAAACTCTAACATTCAGTTGGGTCACATTTTCAAGATTGTTTAAATAGCCAAAAATCAAACCCACTGACGGCTCTTCGAAAATCAGACAATGAACTCAGGAAGGAAGAGCAGACGATAGGCACTCACACCACACTAACATCCAAGAAGACAGTCAGGGATTTTCTCTATCTCCACCCACGCCTGGCCCTTCTGGAATAACATGTTTCTGCCATCTGCCCATTTGTGAATGCCTTTAGAAACTGACATCTAAAATAACTTGATGGGGATAATTAAACCTAACCAGTCTTGGCTACTTTCTCACATGTCATAATAAAAGGGTGAAATTATATACTAGACATGGTTGTTTTCCAAAGTGGGAAACATAAAATTTTAAGGAGGTGAGTTATAATGTTATGACAGCAGCATTTTCCACGAGTCGACCAATGAAAGTGGAGTTACTGAGAGCGTTCTCCTCAGACCCTGCTGTAGGAGGGACCTTTTCTCTCCTTTATTCTCCCTGCACATTCCTCCTCAGTCATTATCAAATACACTCATCTTGTTTAAATAACATGGTACCTAACCTCTGTTTGATGTTGGGAATGGAGGGCGGCTAAAATTACAGCCAGAAGGATAGGCGTGTGAGAGAAAGGGGCAAAGAGAAAAATAGAAAGAAAATTCACGATTAAGACTCATAATGACCAAGATATATTTTTTAAGTTCAAAGTGTAACATCTATTTCTGGAAGAAGGAAACCAAAGAGACTGTAAATGTTATAATTTGGTAAAACTGGAGATGGGGAAAGATATCTATAGGCAGACCTTCTATCCCAGGATTTTCATAGAGCCCTGTACCTCTGATCAGTACCTAATGCCTATGTAAACAACACTTCCAAATAATGTAGGGCTAAGGTCAATGTGGTGTGCTTGACTGCATTCTAGAACCAAGAAAAATACTTGAAAAACTAGTGAGATGGCTTTAAAGTCTAGATTTCACTAATAATTATAGATCAATATTAATTTATTTATTTTAACAAATATTCCATAATGTTTAAGATATTAACAGTGGGGAAACCTGGTAAAGAGAAAGTGGGAATTCTCTGGGCTAACTGAAAAATTTCTGTACATTGAAAATTATTCCAAAGTAAAATGCTTATGTAAAATCAATGGGAAAGGGAAAGTGGGTTTAGGGCAAGGTGGAGGACAAGGTTATCCATGGACTGATGGTCGTTGAAACAAGGTCATCAATACAGGAGTTTGCCACGGCAAACTACCTACTGTGGAATGAGTTATAAGTTCTCTTTAATAAAAAGTTCAGTAGATAACAAAAAATATTGTGGTCTTTTAAAAATTTACTCAACCCTTTGGAAGCCAGAAACATGACACTCTACTCTTGTCTGTCTCCATCCTCCCTTTAGGGCAATGGTTTTTAAGAGGTAGGCAAATAAATGAAACAAAAAGAATGAGAAAACAGCAGAGTTAAATATTGCCCAAGTCTTTATTTGCTTCTTTTGTTCTCAATACCTTAAATTATTTATCCTTTGCACTTTTAAGAGCTTTATGTATGTACTGTATTTTCACCCCTTCACAGGTCTCTTCTATGCCCCTGTTGCTTGGCAGAGGTCCCACTGCAGAATTATAGAGCCTATAGACAAGAAGGCCTTAAGCAAAATAAATGTCATTTCTGTCACAAATAAAGAAAGTCTGAAGGTCACATGTCCAAACTGCCAGGCATCTCCACTGAAGCTTTGATCACTTGGGCTCCTTCTCATCCACTGCTCCTAAATTCCAGAATATTACCTTCTCCTGGGTTATAGGATGGCTTCTAGAACCCATCCATTAACACAAATCCCACACAGGAAGAAGGTAAGTCAGTTTAAGAAAACTTCCCAGGTCACACAGTATTTCTGCTAACCTTTCATTGACCAAAGCATAACTATGCAGTTACACTTTGCTGCAAGGCAAGATTGTAGAAAATGGTCTTTTAATTATACTCTGGCTCTCCTCTATAAAACCAGGGTTCTATGACTGAAAGACATTGAGTAGGAAATTAACAGCCTTTGCCACAATCAGTCATGGGAAAAATCTGAGCATGCCATGGCAAAGCGGTCCAACCATGGTTTATGCCCAAATTAATTATCTGGCTGGTGTAATCAGCAAAGATCTGAAAGTATCTGTCATCAGACAGACTCTGCTGACTAGTTTATGAGGACTGGTGTGAACTGCAAGTTGAAAGCAGGAAACTGTATAGATTCACCCTTCACAGCGAGGCCCAGTCTATCTGCAGCAGAGGCTGATGTATGCACATCAGTGTCAATATCATGTACAGAGCTGCATACCCCCGCTGTGCCTGCCCTGCCCTTTAAACCCAAAATGGAATCGTGGCTTTCTCCTGGCAGCCTTTTGTGCTGCTGGGCAACCTTCTGGCCTCCTGGCCAGTCTCCAGAGAGATTCCTGTCGGTCTGCGGAGGAGGAGGTGCGTTCTGGGCTTCCTGCCCACATTCTGACCTGCCGCTCACACAGCAGAGGGCCATGTCTATGTGGGTCAGTCCTTCTGAGTGATTAGTCTGTTGCCTTTAGGTAAGTGCACTTGAATGTCCTGCGCATACCAACTGTGTGCACCACATGTTTGAATGGCATTTGCCCAGGAAAAGCAGTAGGGAATGGTGGGAAGAGCACTTGAAATCTGAGCTGAAGAATTGAGTCTGAGATATTCTTGGCCCTGGCAGTGAAATCTTCAGAAACTCATGTGAGCTCTCTAAGTCTCGATTTCCTGAGAGGTTGACTAAGGATATTGCTACCCTGTCTGCTTCCCCTGTAAGCTGATCATGAAACCCAGTTGCAATGAGATATTATGTGTCAACGTGCTGCACTTGACCAAAAAATTGATTGCTGTTGATCTTATGAAAATATAAATAATTGAAGTAAAAGAGAAACAAACAAAATCAGTGGTAAAATGTGGCTGGATTCCATTTAACTAGAGCTAACACAGGGAGGTACAGTGGCCTAGGGTCAAATCTGCAAAGGATGAAACAAAAAGATGGTTGAAATTATATGTGTCCCAGAAATGATAGCACCTACATGAGCTATGTAATAAAATCATACTATTATAACCTCGATTTATTATTAGCTCTCTTATGGAATACTAAAGTCTAAACTGGATGTTCAATACTTTGTTCTCCCCCACTAGAAGAGTATAACAGGTTGTATTCCTCTCACCTACCTTCAAAATACAAGTGTGTTCTCATTTCACAACAGACTCCAGACACTAATGCACTGTTCCATATCACCAACCAGGACACACTTCTATTCGTAAATACAAGCCTTTGGCACAAGTAAGTGATTAGGTACACCCAAATTCATCTAGAAAATAAGAAATTCTAGCCGGGCGTGGTGGCACACGCCTTTAATCCCAGCACTCGGGAGGCAGAGGTAGGAGGATCGCCTTTAGTTCAAGGCCACCCTGAGACTCCATAGTGAATTCCAGGTCAGCCTGGGCTGGAGTGAGATCCCACCTCGAAAATCCAAGAACAAAACAAAAAAAAAAAAAAAAAAAAAAAAAAAAAGAAATTCTGTAGGTGTAAATGTAGAATAATAAAAAAAAAAAACCTGTGTTAGACCCTGCAGCCATTTAAAATTTTATAAATATAAGAAGAAATTTTAATTCCTTTAGTTTTGTCTTTTAAAAAACAGCATTATTTTGGAACTCCTCTCATGTTGAACCTACTTGCTAACCATTTATTATCAGCTGTTTTCTCTAAAGTTAGATCCAAGGCTTACCTTCTGGGACTGGGCATAACAAACTGCTCCCCATCTGAAAAACAAAGATCAGGTAGGTCCTGTTGACCAGTGCATGGGTTTTGCTCAGACCAAACTTGAGATGGTGACTTCTGCCCTGAGTCAAAGTATAACGCAACCCACAACTCGACAGCAGGCACCAGAGCAGCCAATAAGCAGATTCACCAGCCACTTGTGAACTTTTTATGTGACTCACAGCTGGAAAAGAACCTTTTAACTGTGAGTAATTTTTCCTGATGAGATTAAAAGATTTTTACTCCATTCCTAAACCCGGAACTTCCTTGCTTAGAAATCACATGCATACCCCCACATTGCAAAAGGAATCTACTCCAGATGTGAGGCCTGCCTTGCATGACAGTGTCTGGTTTTGATGGTCAGAAGGGAAAATCTGGCCAGTGGTCACACAATGGTATTTTGATCCTTTCTAACTTGATACCACCAGACTGTGCTGTAAAATTCACCTGGTTTCAGTTTTATGAAGTTTCTCTAACAGAGGAAGGAAGGGAAGATGAAAGAGTGAGCTGAATGCTCACCAGACCATAATGCTCAAACAGTCACAGGTAAACTTTGGGGAGAATTGAGTCAGGCTGTGGGAGCAGTAGCTCAGTGCTAGGCACATGATTAGCATGTTCAGGGCCTGGAATGGATCTCTAGTGAAACACACACACACACACATCAATGCTGGCTATTCCCAGCACTATTCTAGAATGCACAGAGGGAAGGAAAGTAGGAGAAACTGGTCCAAGTCTTGAGATTGCAAATAATATATGAGCAACAAGGTTAATAAGAATGAAACTGCCCACATGTTCCCACAGAGCCTTGCATTGACCAGCACTGTATGTACAACACAGGGTTATGATGATCTGTCTGTATGATTGATGACAACCACAGACTGCCTCTCCACATTCAAATGTATGCTATATCTGTTGTCACAAATATAATGCCTATAGCATATTCAGTGCATGTTACTCAAGGAATGAAACAAATAATAGTTGCAAGAGCCAGAGAGTTTTAAAATACAGTCAAACATGGGTCCTGTAGGTTCCTAGGGATTTATCAACAGTTAATATTCTTCATTCTACTAACAAAGCATCCCTTACTATTTTCAAAGGACCACTTTGAATTTTCTGCCCTTATTAGTACTGCAAACTGTGGTTTCTGCTCTAGAAGTTCATTGCTTTAAAAGCACACATTCTGTTACTGCAGGTGGGGAGGGGAGCCAGAATCTGTGATTAATGTGCATTTGCCAGGAGCTGGTGTCAAGTACACAAGGGAAAAAAAAAAACTTGAAGAGATTTCGCTGCTACATTGAATGTCACTGGGTATGAGGTGGAGGGGCAGAGACAGGGCCAGCTGCACCATGCTTGAGCACCTGGTCACTGGGGAAGGGCACTCCCAGCTCAGCACCACCCCATAGGCTGGAATAAGAACACATAAAAATGTTTCCAATGTAAGAGTAAGTATATAGCCAGTGCCTTTTTAAGTTTTTTGTGATGTGCTCCTTTCACAGTGCTCACTGTTGCTTCTATAAAGGCAGCTGAGAACAGTGGCTTTCAGCTTCCCTCAGAGTCAGAGAGCCTCGATAGACAAGTGCAGGGACGGTTCTCTCCTGCTGCTTTCAAAGACATGCATACCAACTTCCTGCAGCTGCTGGGGAAAATGTGTCTACAGGTGCTCTACTTCAAGGTCTCCTTGGTTCCCTTAATAAATTGGTACTCTCAAGTTTTCCTCACTCACTTGTGTCCGCGATCCCTGAGCATTCCCTAATTTGATCTGATTGGATGGTTTACTAGGACTCCCGGAACTCATACTGTCATGATAACGGTTTATTATAGCAAAAATACTTAGAGCTAAGTCAACTGTTGTTTAAGAAAGGGCGCATAGGAGTTGCCGGAAAGATAGCTCAACAGGTAAGAGCACTTGCTGTGCAAGCATGAGGATGTGAGTTTGATCCCCAGCACCCACGCACAGAGCTGGGCATGGCCTGACGTGCCAGCACTGAAGCAGGTGGAGACAGGTGGATTGCCTGGGGGCTCCATGGTCAGCCAGGCTAAGCAAAACACAGGGAACTCCAAGTTCCAGGGCAGACTCTGTCTCACACAAAGAAGGTGGAAGAGCCACAGACAACACCCAACGTCTTCTGACCTCTTCATGTGTGCATGGGTGTGCACTGGCATACACAAACACACACATTATACATACTACACATGCACGCTCCAAACAATAAAGATGGCACAGACAGTATGTGCTGGGTGAAATCAGCATTAGCTTCTAAGGGCCCCTCCCATGGAAGTCATGGTAAACAAGCAAGTGTCCTCTGGGATGGAGCCCCTCTGTGAGGAGTGGCTGCGCTGAGATTCCTTACCTTGTCAGCACATGGCAGTCACCCCAGGTTCATGGGAGCAACTGAGTTCTCATGCACAGCCAGGATGAAGAAGCTGACACAAATAATGTGCTTTTTACTATATTTGACCCAAAGCAAACGATGTGGCAATTACAAAAGCCAATCCATCGGGGATGTTTTTCTTACCTTGTCTGGTTTGCTTTTGGTCCTGGGGATTGAATATAGGACTTCTGCTATGCTCGGCAAGCATTACAACTCTGAACCTTCGCATTGCTTTCTTAATATTTACATTTTTGAGGCAGGGTCTCACTAAGCTGCCTATGCTGGTCTTGAACTTAGTGTAGAGCCCAGAGAGTCCTGGAATTTGTGATTGCAGGAAAATTCTACTATCTCACGCTCTCTAGTAGAAGGAATTATAGTCCTAGCCCACCAGGCTAGGCCCATGAATATTTTATTTCAACATTCCCCTTTTGAAAGTAATATTCCTCCTCTAGCTCTACTTCTCGTCATTAGAATTTAATTCCAGTGGAATCTGATTAGAAAGACTTCTTCAGAGGAAAGCATTGTCCTTATCATAATCCTCCTCATCTGCTTTCTCCCCATCCATCTTCACTTCTCCCCATTCTCTGCCTGAAAACTTGTGTTGTGGTCACTGTCCTGGGGAGTTGTGAACAAGTGTCTACTCATCCAAAACAGCACCAACAACAAACCGAATTTTTACTCACCCCAAATACAGCACCAATGGCAGACCAAATGTCCACGCAGCTGAAATACAGCGCTCACAATAGACCAAAGCACAACTGCACCAAAGTCAAACTTGGTGAATCAATGAGTTGCCTACCTTACAGAAGTGGGGTGACCTGAAAACAAAAGCAAAGTACCACCCCAACATGGATGACGGCCTTGTGGACACTGCATCAAGGAGTCTTTTATATAGTTAATCTTTAGACTCCAACAATTCTCAAGAGTACTGGCAGATGGTGTTGGGCTGGTGGTGGGGGTGACAGGAAGGTGTAATTGCTGGATCCTAGGTGAAGAACCTCCAAACTTCGTCCGGCTACTCGGGAATATTAATAGCTCCATTAGTATTACCATAGACCTAGCTATCACTATTTTGTTATGCCCAGGTTAGTTGCCATGGCTACTAAACCAAAATTAATCTCTACAACAAGAGTATTATGTAACTCCCAGAGGAAAAATGCCATGCTACAACAAGAAGCAAAATTACCCGTGGCCCTTCTTATGTTACTCGCTATCCTTCCCTTTTATGATAGCCTTACATGGCAGCTGCCTTCCTTTCTTTCTTTCTCCTGAAGCTTCTTTCCTTTTTATTTTTTACAATTTTCATTTTGTTTATGTACATGTGACTGGTTATGTGAGGAAATTTTCATACAGATTTCATACAGTAGCAGATTCCCCCTTAAGGTCCCCTGTTCTTCCTTTCCTCTTCCACACTCTCAGTCCACTTTGTTCCCTTATACAATGTCACTTAAATTCCCCCACATTCTATTTCACTGGTCTCTCTATGTTTGTGCTAGTAGCATGCTGTTTGTTACTGTGGTTTAGTAGCATAACCTGAAATCAAGCATGGTGCTGCCTGTAGCACTAATTTTTAGGCTTAGGATTGCTTTGATTATCTAGGTATTTTGAATTTTTATATGAATTTAAAGATTCTTTTTTTTCTATTTCAGTGAAGAGTGATAGTATAATTTTGATGGGGTTAGCCTTGAACCTACAGATTGCTGTTAGTAGTGCAGCCATTTCCATGAAATTAATTCTTCCAATACATGAGCATGTGTTTCCATTTATTTTCCATATTTAATTGGAGTTTTTTTGGTGTTTTAAAGTTTTCATGGTAGAAGTCTTTCATGTCTTGGTTAGGTTTATTCCAAGATTATTTATGTATTTATCTTAGGCAATTGTAAATAGGATTGTCCCCTTGAATTTTTTTTCTCAGGATGTTTGCTACTGATATATGGATGGATAGTGATTTTCTATGCAAATTTAGTATACTGTTTATAAGATCTAAGAGATTTCTGGTAGAGTTTTTTTTAATCATCTCATCTTCAAATAAGTATGCTTTGGCTTCTTTTCCAATTTCTATCACTTTCATTTGCTTATCTTATTTTATTGATCTACCTAAGACTTCAATCACTATATTGAATGGAGAAAGTGGACACCTTTGTCTTCTTCTTAATTTTAGTCAAAATGCTTTGAGTTTTACCTCATTAAGTATGTTGTTGAATGTAAGTTTATTGTGTTTAAGCTTGATTATGGTGAGATACAGTCCTTTCATTCCTGGTCCCATTAGGATTTTTATCATGAAGGGAAGTAGGATATTTTTCTAAATGTACTAAGACAATTGCATTCTCCTGCAGGCTGTGGCTCTGACTAGGTTTCTACCTTGCTGAACACTACATGGTACTGAGGAAAAGTTGTTTCCTCATGGTCTACATGGTACTGAAGGGAAGTTGTTTATCCATAGCCTCCATGGTTCTGAGAGAAAGTTGTATTCCCACCATCTACATGGATCTGAGGGGAAGTTGCTTGCACACCGTCTACATGGTTCTGAGGGGAAGTTGCTTACCCATGGTCTACATGGATCTCAGGGGAAGTTGCTTACCCACCGTCTACATGGTACTGAGGGGAAGTAGTTTCTTCATGCTCTACATGGTTCTGCATGGAAGTCGTATCCCTATATCTACATGGTACTTAGGGAAAATTGCTTTACCACCATCTCCATGGTTCTGAGGGGAAATTGTTTCCCCATAACCTACATGGTACTGAGGGGAAGTTGTTTTCCAACAGTCTGAGTAACTGGTGCTATGCCAACATCTACACAGTTCTGAGAGAGAGAGTTGTTTCTCCACCATCTGAAGGTATCCTGTTGCCTACATTTCAGTTTTGGTCTATGACACTTGATCTCTGTTTCTCCAGGAGTACAGTTCATTGAGTGTCTGGGGCTGTGACGTGGAGGTTTTCTTTTCAATGACATCTCATGACTGTTCTAGTGATCCCCAAGCAGAGAAGGATTTACCATACCTCTTCTCTTCCAGACTTTCAACTGTTGTCTACTTTTTATCTTCTCTTTCTTTTAATGGGGTCTGTGTGTGTGTGTGTCCTCTTAGTTTTCTTTTTAACATGTCTGTTCCTGAAAGTACAGTGCCAATTTTCTGAGGTTTTCTGTCCTAAATATGACTTCTGTCACTCCCTGTCACTGGCAGTGAGAAGGGTTCCAGACCTGCCAATTCCCCAAGGATGAACTCTGGATATTTTCCTTATTCTGCTTTATAAATCTCCTATTTTGCTGTTAAACTGGAGCTCTGTAGCCATCACCACATCTTCTGATAGTTGTTATCCAACTTTCCTCAGTATGTTACCCGGAGATTCCAGCAGACCTTTGCTGTGTGTTGTCTGTCATCTTCCAAAGCTGCTACACTTCTTCTGGTCCCTTTCTCCCCACACCCTTCCAAGCATATTTTTCATGGTGATGTTCAACAAAAGAAAAGTGTTCTTATGTTATATAAGAATTTAAAAGATCAAATCTGACTTTTTAACAAACACTGTGCCATATTGTTAATGAGACATTTACCTTGAAAGTTAGGTAGAGGTAGAGGTTTTCTGCTACTATGTTCCAAGTCACAGTTTGATCCAAGGGCATAAACCCCTGGACACTTTAAGATCTGTATCAACCATACAAGTGCCTTTGCTTCGCTCCTCACAGGCCACTTGTCACTTTTGAGGCTCAGGCTGACAAATTCAAGGTTGTTGTATAAGTGCACCCAAAGCTAAAGCAAACAAAACTGTCCCCTTTGCCACTGTCTTCTCCTCTCTTAAGCCAAAAGTTAGGATGGAACAAGGAAGTGAGAATTCACATGCGTTCTTGGTTGGCAGTAGTTTGGCAGGCTTTGCTGAGTGCTTCAGGGCTGACAGCTCATCTACATTTTGAAAGAGACACCTGCTAATTCACACTGTACCCTTCAGTCTCACCCTTTTACCGAGCTCAAGGTGATGTGGAGCAAAGAGCAGGGCTTCTGTTGCAGTACCTGTCACCAACTCCCTCATTTTCCTACAAAGAGTTCCTTGCTAGGCCAGACTGGCAGGAGTTCACTAAGAGGCATTCACTGGGCTAACCCAGGGAGCTTACACTCGTGACCATGTAGAGAAAGTTGTTTTCTGAGACCAGGACGCACATGGGGACTGGCCTTTGTGGAGAGAGTTCACCTTTATCGACATCATCTTAGTTCTGTCTATCCTAGGCACTGTGGATGTCCTTGTATCGCCATTTTAGAATCTTACGCTATCTATCGCAGCTCAGCTCCCTTACACAGTCCTGTCATAATGCTGATACTGCAATTTTTGTTGTTGTTTTCTGAGGTAGGGTCTCACTCTAGCCCAGGCTGACCAAGAATTCATTATGTAGTCTCATGGTGATCCTCCTTACTCTGCTTCCTGAGTGGATTAAAGGCGTGTGCCATTATGCCTGCCTAAAATTACAAAGGTTTTATTGTGATGTTTTTTCATGATCTTGACCAACTACCTTTACATCTTGGTCAGTGAACCCTCACTGCACATTTCTGGTGCAATGCTGGTCCCCATGTGGGTCATGGTTCCAGCAAACAACCTTCCCTGGGCAGTCAAAAGTGTGAGCTCACTGTGTTAGCCCAGGTGAACATCCTTTAGTGAACTCCTGCCAGTTCATTTTACAGATGAGTGCATAATCGCTTAACCAACTTGGGGCCAAAGTTCTCCTAATTTTCTATTATCCCATGTAGTTTCCCACTATATGCTCAGCTTTAAAAAACATGTCTGTTGCATAGGAAAAATAAGGAGGCAGTTTACTTATCCAGAAGAATGGACAACATAAGAACAGGGCATTTATAGCTTCTTAGAAATCAAAGGGACATCTGTCCAAGCCCAAATTCCTCAATCCAGAAGTGACTAGAGTATTCCCAACACTATGAAGAACTGTGACTAATTAGGTAAGACAGACAGAACTTGGGCCCCTACACCAGGGTTCCTCTGCTCACAGAGGCTACAAATGTGGTCCTGAGCTAGCCTCTGAATTAAATCCAGGCTGCCTATTAAGCTAATGATATAGGCATTTTTAATTGCTTTACTTAGTTTCTCTTTGAATTTCAAACACTCTGTTTTTATAGGGCTTTTCTGTTAGAAAGCTTTCAGCACATATTTGCTGATTATCTTTTCTTTTTCTAATTCTTGGTTCTGTTTCACCAGTAAGCCCTCCATCTCTACCTTAGGGTTCAGGTCACGATGGGCCTACATGGTTCCTTGCACTATTCCATGCTACTTCTACTCTCCCAACACAATCGAGGAAAAAAAAAAAAGTGCTCATGTGGCAGCGTTTGGGGTTGAACCATAGTCCTCCAAAAAACATGCTCCATCTCTAACATCTGGCACCAGTAGACGTAACCTTATTTTGAAATAGTTTTCTTGCTGATGCAATTAGAATTAACATAAAATGAGGTCATAGTAGAGTGGGTGAGTCCTGTAACCAACATGACTGGTGCTCTATCAAGAGAGAGACACACACAGAGAAAGAGGAAGGCAAAGGTTTGAGTGACACATTCATAAGACAAAGAATGCCAAGGATTGATAGCAACTGCTAGTAGGCATGAGCAAGGAGAATCCATTCTTCCCTTGGGCTTTTGGACAAACTGTGGTCCTGCTAACCGGTTGACATTGGGCTCCTATTAAGACTCAAGAACTGAATAACTTTCTCTTACCCTTTAATCTCACCCTTTCACTGAGCTCAGGGTGATGTGCAGCTACAGTTTGCAGTTCTGCACTATGACCAAGCTTAGAAACTCATTTAAGAAGCAGCTGAATGTACATGTTACAAATCTGAGCCAGCCGCTGAGACAGGGACCATAATATATTCCAGGTTCAAGTAGATATGGACCCTTCGACTTGTTTTCTAAAGAATAATTCCAGTAGCTTAAGTTTCTATAAATACAGTTAAATTCCTTTCCTCTGCCTCCTCCTTTTCTATTTTCTTTTTGCCTTTTTAGTAGATATAGACCCTTCTAATGTTTTCTAAAGAATACTACCAGTAGTTTAAGTTTCTATAAATATAGTTAAATTCCTTTCCTCCTCCTTCTCCTTTTTTTTTATTTTTCCTTTTCTGTTTTATTTTTGCCTTTTAGTGCTGTAATGTGGTAGGAAAGTTTCCATGCTAATTGTCCTTTTCCCCAAGAACTAAAGCATGTTGCCAGCCTTTGCTAATCTGTTTCCTGGCCCTGTGTTGCCTGAGACAATCTCATTACATCTAACTATTTTTCAAGTATGGCCCTATGCCACTGCCTCTCACACTTTGTTATTTATTAGTACCATCTAGAAAGATATGAAGGATGTCAATGTCCCATTGTACTATGATGGAACCTGAGGTGTCTTTGAAAGTGATTGAACCTTGCTTAGCTCTTGAATGGGCTTTAACGGAGAGTTAGGGTACCCGACTGTCAGAGTCACACAAAACAACCACTGAGTCAGAGGGCTCCAGGTTCTTGCCTTATGAATTCAAAGAATTAACTCCTCAGACCATGAAGGGTAAAGTATAGAAAGATTTTGCTATATTATAGAGCTTAGAGCTTATAGCACTTAGGAGTAGGAAAGAATATAGAGTTCCGGCCCAAGAAGAGACAGGAGCAGGGTTGCCAGAAAGAGGAAAGCCCATCTAGATACCCATATTGGGGTCTTTTATGTACTGCATATGAGGATTGAACTGGTCAGATCAGCCCTGATTTCACATGTCTGAGCTCAGGTTTTCCGGAAAAGGAGAATATGGTGGTTTGAATATGAATGCACATTCCCCATAGCCGGAGACATCTTTGATTAGGCTTGCAGTTTAAGTATCCATCAGGCAGAACCCTGCTGGAGGAGGTGTAACAGGCAGCTGATCTTGAGTCCAGCTCTACCAGGTGTAATTGTGCTTTCCATTGTTGGTTTCTCTCTCTGCTGAGGATGCTGAAGAAAGCCTGTTGCTGGTTGGATGTTTGTCCCAGCAACTAGAAGGTAATCACAAAAGGGAATCTTCCCAGAAATCTTAATCTTTCAGGAAGTGGGTAATTATCTCTCCTAGGAAGGTGAACTCCTTGAGGGAAGAAAGGCCAGACCCTCCTGACATTTCTGACCTCTAGCAAAGTGGAATGACCCAGATTTTCCCCTCAGACTCAAAGGCATTTCCTTGCTTCTGCTTTCAGGAGGGCTCTGTTAGCCCCAAACTGCCTCAATACCCCCAGAGTAATTCTAAGAGACTCCCTCAGCCTGGACAGGCAATCTAGGCATGCATATTGTTTAATGTTCTTCATAAGATTCTGGTGATTTCCAGTCAAATACAATGTTCTTAAACTTTTCCTGGAGATACTGTCAGATCATGTAAATTCTTATCTCATTATCAGCATACAGCATAGAGATCATCATGCTGTTCATAGCCTGTTCGATAAAGTTTTATTAGAACAGAGCCATGACTATTGACGCACATCATGCTTTCTGATTTCGGCAAAGAGTTTTGCACTTAGTAGGGACTCATACGAATTAAAACAAATTCAAATTCACGGAATTAAATTGAATCTTCTTCAACATATTATCTGAATAGACTACATGCTGTCATGTCTTCCTAGAGTATTTGCATTTTAATAAGGAACTTGTAAAGCCCCCAAAGCCTTTATGTGAAAAAGGAGAGAAATACCTAATTGCTGAAATTGCAAACACCTGTAATTATAAATGCACTGTTCTATTCATTGGATTGTGAAAACTCTCCAGGAAATTTTCAAATTGCACAAGGAAGCTATGACCCACCTTATCCCAGCTTAAAATATACTCAACTGAAACTTACTTTCTGTGGAACTTGTTAATTCTTAGTATTAAAAAAGGACCAGGTTAGCTGGGCGTGGTGGCACACGCCTTTAATCCCAGCACTCGGGAGGCAGAGGTAGGAGGATTGCCGTGAGTTCGAGGCCACCCTGAGACTCCATAGTGAATTCCAGGTCAGCCTGGGCTAGAGTGAGACCCTACCTCGAAAAAACCAAAAAAAAAAAAAAAAAAAAAAAAAGGACCAGGTTTTTTTGTGCTTTTTTTTTTTTTCTTATATACTTTTTCATTAAGGAAACAAGCTCTCTCCCTTAGGAAAACTTTGGTTTTCATAAATGCCAGTACTTACCATTTTCTTTTCATTTTATTGCTTATTGAATTTTTAGATCATGGAAAGGAATATCAGTCCAACTATGTTGGAAATTTTCAGTACTCAATTTTGCTCAATTCTATGAGTGATGAAAGATTACTCTGAATTAAATTCCCTTGATGATAAATCAACTTAACTGGGGAATTTGTCATCCAACTATATTGATGAAAAGGTTTCTAAGATCTTCATAACTAAGAAGGTCTTAAATTTTAACCATCTGACATAAATGCTAATCAAAAACAAGTCTCATGGCGCTGGGGAGATGATTCCATGGATAAAGCGCTTGCCATAGAGGCATGAGGACATGAGATCCCAGCACCCGCATGCAAGACGGGCATGCAGCACGTACCTGTAGTCCAGTACTGAGGGAGTAGAGACAGGAAGATCCTTAGGATTTGCTGACTAGCTAGTGAGGCTGAATTGATGATTTCTAGGTTCAGTGGGAGACCCTATCTCAAAAACTATGTTGGAAAGTGACTGAGGAAGACATCTGGCATTGGCCTGTGGTCTTCATACATATATGTTCACATGTGAGTTAGCATACATATTATCGACATGAATAAATCCATGCCTGTACTACACATACACACTTACACAAATACAAGAAGAAAAAGAGAAAAAGAAGAACTAGTTTTATATCTCAGGTAACCAGTACCCTCCTAAGTAACTGGGAAGCCAATTCCTAAAAACTGAGGAGAGGCAGGTGTGGTGGTGCTTGCCTTTAATCCCAGCACTAAGGAGACAGGGGTTGGAGGATTGCTGTGAGTTCGAGGTCAGCCTGGGACTACATAGTGAATTCCAGATCAGCCTGGCCTAGAGTGAGACCCTACCTTGAAAAACCAAAAACAAACAAACAGGAGAGAGCAGATCCAACCAAAGAGCTCAACAACTTGGGATTTAGATATATACTCTTGTTGTTTACTTGCTACTGGACTTGAAAAACTTTTTTGAACCCAGGAGCTTCCTCACTTGTATAGACAAAAAGAAAGCAATATGAGGAACAATGGCATGGATGAAACTTAAGGCTGGGGTTGTAGCTCAGTTAATCAGCACACCTAAGGGCCTATGTGCAATCTACAGTACTACAGAAAAGTAAAATAAAATAGAAAGAACTGGGCACAGTGCTCAGCACCTAGTAAATGTTAAATATATGATTTGTTACTGTTATTGGAGTATACATATTTGTACCAGATGATTCTAAAGGATTCCAAAACTTATCTCCATGAAATTAAACCTCATATGCTAGCCTACAGATGTTGCATCATGATAGTGTGTGTACCTACTTATAAACGCAAAGATGCTTCACACATCCATCAGGTAAAATAATACTGTGGTCTGCACTCTAACACAATATCCAAAGCTACAGGCTTGTAATCCTAATATTATTATTCTACTCACTGGATTAACATGTCTTTTTCCTGCACAGAAGGTTTGAATGGCACCTACCTATACAATAAGCTCTTTCGCTTGTTCTGAGAATAAAGTTTGAAGTTTTCTACTTCTGAACAAGTGAGCTCACTAAGTTCTAGCACAGGTAATTTTTCTTTCATTTAACTTTTCCCTCTGCCCCCGCCACTCCCCATGCATGCTAATGCTGCCCTGTGGCCTCAGGTATGAGCCTAACCCTTTCTGTCCTTTCTCTTTGGTCTTCTCAAGTGACACACTGGCCCTTCAGCTTCAGCTTTCAAGCCCCCCACCCAACACACACACACACACACACTGGAACTCCTTCAGACCTTCTGACAGTCCCTTTAATTTCTGAATTTGATTGGATTTAGTCGGTCACTCAATTGACTATTCTTTCACTGTATTGAGACTTTGCATATCTTGGTTGTGGCTTCTTAACCTGACTAGATAATACCTGATGCAGAAAACATCTATAATGACAAGTTTAAAGAACATGCCTAGCATGTGGTGTGAGAACCAACCCATTTGTTGATAGATACACTAAAGTCCAAACCTGTTCTGTGACATTAGTTAGGCAGGTCTCTTCAACTCTCTAGTCTAAAATCTCATCAATTAAAAATGTGGATGTTTTGAAGTTTAAATGAAATAATATCTAGTGTCTAACACATGGCAATCATTCAGTAATTAATAGCCATTATTTTATATGAGGTTGAATAAATGATTCCTATTAAACACAGTGATTCTTTGTTTATGAGTAGCATAGACTGTGCTTCAACTTAGGCCTGTGAGAGTGCTACCAATTACTCGTTCTTTCAGTGGGCTCTTCAAAGAGGCACTTGAGCTAGGGTATCTCAGGGTGGCCACGCCAGTGGAAGAAGGGGAAGGATGGTTTCTGTTGACTCTTGTCTTTCACTGGTCAAAGGCATTATCCTCAGGGTGCAGACTCCCCTGTATGTCTAATCGCTGCTTAGTCAGTACAGAGTAGACACTCAGTATTTAAAGCTGTGATTTGAGTCAAAGATAAGGAGCACCAGCTATGGATCTGAGGAACAGTTCTTTTGGGATCTGTTGCACTCGGGTTTGTGTTTGCTGGCAGAAAACAACCAACCAAGAGCAGCTAGTAGGAAAATAGGGTTTATTTTGGCTTACAGACTTGAGGGGAAGCTCCATGATGGTAGAGGAAAATGATGACATGAGCAGAGGGTGGATATCACCTCCTGGCCAACATCAGGTGGATAATAGCAACAGGAGAGTGTGACAAACACTGGCAAGGGGAAACTGGCTGTAACACCCATATGCCTGCCTCCCAACAATACACTGCCTCCAGGAGGCTTCAATCCCCAAATTGCCACCCATGTTGGACCTAGCATTCAGAACATATAAGTTTATGGGGAATACCTAAATCAAACCACCACAAGATCTGGCCAAGATCCCAAGAAGAGTAACCATGGAGACCAGTGAAGGCAATGTAATTTTTAAAAACACTCAGTCTAAGAAGAACCATTACAAACTATGAGATATAATTCATTTCTCAATTTAGATATTTTCCAAAGGTTTTGTGTAAATCTTAAGAGATAATTTGCTTGTATGTACTCTAGCCCATGAATACTGATGAAAATGTATGTTTTGTGCTTTTATAAATGTTTTGTTATAATAATAAAATTATAATTGCATAAAACTAAGAAAATAAAGAATAAATATACTGCACAATCTCTTCATCCTGATATACATTATATTTAACTGTTTTTTTGTTTTGTTTTATTTATTTTTTATTTTTATTTATTTATTTTTTTTTTTGGTTTTTCGAGGCAAGGTCTCACTGTAGCCCAGGCTGACCTGGAATTCACTATGGAGTCTCAGGGTGGCCTCAAACTCACGGCGAACCTCCAACCTCTGCCTCCTGAGTGCTGGGATTAAAGGCGTGCGCCACCACGCCCTGCTCTGTTTTTTTAACTTAACACATTTCTTGTTAATACCTCTCGTTAATAAACAACCAGCTAAAACTCAAGACTAGGTGTATTTATAATGTTTTATTTTATATTTAAACCATAACTCATTTCCTCAATGCTTCACTGTTGAGCATGTACACTGTTGGCATTTTCACAATTATTGTCAGTGTCAAAGTAAGCATGTGCATATTCCTTATGATGAATTCCTGGGAAATTGCTAGCCTATGCATGTGTATCTTTTCACTGCTGTATATTATCAACTTCTTCAGAAAGTATGTGCTGATCACAATCATCCAGCTGGGATTAGATTAAGACATCTTGCATGTCTGTAAATTTACATAACAGCTCTGACCTAGCTAGGGCCTTGCTGAGTGTGTCAAGAATGACCATAGGTGATGCCCACCAGTCCAGTCAGCACTCATCTCCTCCCATGAGCCTGAGGACACTCCTCAGAGGCATCATCAGCTCAGAGACTTGAAACTACTCTTCTCCTCACTTTCATCTCTGCCTGAGAAAGTCATCAGCCCTATCATCATACTCAGTGTCAGGAAATGATATCCATCCTGGCGGGGATACTTCAGAAGCCAACACTGGTTGTAAGAAACAGATTTAACACAGGCCTGGGGAAACTTGGGTACTGGTGAGAATAGTTCCCACATATGCAATCCTGAAGAACCTGTTTGTGGACTTTACAGCACTAAACCATAATTTTCTGTGTTACATAATCCTTTCATCTCTGGGAAATACATTTACCTGTTCAGCTAGGTTCTTGGTGTGCATAAAACAATAATAAGCATTTATACTTGGTTTTTAATCTTCAAAGTATTTGTGAACATTAGCTAATTAATTTTCACAATAATCTTGTATGTTTAGTAAGTTCTACTCCTCCCCTAAAATAAAAATAGTATAAGCCAATTGAAACATTTGACTTATCACAAAAAGCCTGGAACCTAGTAGTCTGGGAAGAGAAGATTGCTGATTACCAGCTCAGTCATGACCCTAGACGAAGCCAAAGGGATTACTGGGTCCTCTACAGTCACACAGAAGCAGTGGCAAGGCAGCATATGGCTGTTACTAGCACCCATTGCCATATTAGACCTAAAAGCAATAATGTAGTCCAAACTCTGCACAAGAGCAGAAGATCCCTGTCAAATTCAAGGTTATCTACATGCAACCAAATAGTGTGAAGGAACAGCCTAAAGGAAGTCATAAATATTCAAAGTAATGCTATAAAGAAAGAAAATTTATCTCAGAAAACAGGTATATAGGGCATTGAATTTAAAGGTTGTTATTAATGAAAAAATTCAAAATCTAATTACAAATAAGTGACTATGAATGAATTATAACAAGTCTGTCTCATGAATGTCTGCTTTGGCACATACCTGTATCAGCTATAGCAAAAAATATTGAAAATTTTGAGCTGTAAATTCCAGAGAGTTAAGTCCACAGCATTTATTATTGGGGGAGGGGATGGGAAAGGTAACTTGTTTAAAATATCTGAAGTTGGAGATTACTTTTAACCATTGTGCCTTGAATAGATAATGAAACAAAACACTAGATTTTGAAATTTTCCTTCCTCAAATAACTCATTAATTTATGTGCTCCAGGTACTAGCCTAAGAAGGCATGTGCCATGCTTCCATTTTTCTACTTTCTATGGATGACAGATCCCTGGCAATTAGAACTGTGGGAGCAATGATATGATCCATTGTATATGCACATATGTGTGGTTAATACTACTGTATAATTAGTGCTGTATACTGAGCAATGTCTCAATAGCATAGCAAGTCTAGAAAAGACTAAGAAAGAGTGTAGACAGACAAAATTGCTGACTTTGAACTACAGTACTGCCATATGACCACTGTGTGTGGTTGAGCAGGTTATACGTGTAATTCCACTTCAAGCTGGTGATAGTTCTTATCTGGATTAATGAGCTATTGCCCGGCTTCCCTACCTCTTCTCCTCTTCTCTCACTATAGTCCATTTCTCAAATAACAAAGGATTGACTGTGACCATAACTCACATAACTTTATGCTCTAAAGCCACCAGTGATTTCCCAGTGTCATTATTATAAACTCCAAACTCGGGCTGGAGAGATTGCTTAGTGGTTAAAGCATTTGCCTGCAAAGCCGAAGGACCTAGGTTCGGTTCCCTAGGACCCACGTAAGCCAGATGCACAAGGTGGCACATGCATCTGGAGTTCATTTGCAGTGGCTGGAGGCTCCTGGCCCACCCATTCTCTTTATCTCTCTCTCTCTCTCTGTCTGTCTGTGTGTGTGTGTGTATGTGTGTGTGTGTGTGTGCATGTGCATGTCTGTCTCTTTCCCTCTCTTGCTCTCTCAAATAAATAAATAAATAAATAAAATTTAAACTCCAAACTCCTTATGAAGTCCCAAGAAGCTTTATATGGACTGATTGTGCTTATCTCACCTGCCCTCTTAACTGGGGCCCCTGTCATGGTACTCGCTTCAATACAACAAGCGCACTTGACTTCAGAGAGTCTGTACTTGCACTTTGCTCTGTTGGGAAACTCATGTCTGATTTCCACATAGCTCACTATTTGGCATTCCAGATTTTATCTAAAATTTCAATCAATATCTTAGAGAGACTTTCACATCATAAGTAAAATCATCCCCATATACTTGTATACATAAACATATTTTCTTCTTCATGAAACTTTCTGAATTTTTAAAGCACTTAATACTCTCTAAAATAACCACTCATTCATTATCTATTTTCCCCATTTGACCTTTCCATAAAGCCAAAACTTAGTTTTTTTCTCTACATAGCTCACACAAAACAGAATTCCACTTATACTCATGCATGCACATTAGTTTTTGTAATAAAATTACAAATAAAATTAGTTTTGTAAATAAAAACCCAGCTAAAATTGGCTTAAAAGAAGTAGAAGAATGAATGTAGCCTTAATGCAGAAGAGCAGATTTAAGTTAAGGTGTGACTAGAGCCAGGTGCTTACCCTTGGCATGTTAGTGCCATACATCTCTCAGTATGTTGGTTGAGTTCTATTTGGTAGATTCTCAGGCAGATTTGGCAAGAAAAACCTAACCAGTAGAGCTTCCTAAATAACATGTTCTTTACAGTGCTCAGTCTGAGTGAGGAAGGTTTCATGGAAAGACAGACATTCTTTTGACCCTGCTATGCCCAATCTAAAGAATGAAGAACAGAATACATATTCATGAACATTTATTGTATTACTTTCCAAGAGAAACCTCTTTCCTCCCGGAATCCACATTCTACACATCACCGCCTACCAAAAAAAAAAAAAAAAAAAAAAACTATATATATATATATATATATATATATATATATATATATATGATTTCAACTTGTACAATCAAAGAAGAAGGGTGTGGCAGTGTGCACCTTTAAAGCCAGCACTTGGGCAGCTGAGATAGGAAGGTCACTGTAAGTTCAAGGCCAGCCTGAGACTACACAGTGAATTCCAGGTCAGCTTGGGCTAGAGCAAAACCCTACCTCAGAAAACCAAAGTAAAAGGGGAGGGATGGCCATACTGATAAATTATAGAGCTGTGTTGTCCACACCTGCCAATAGTGTTAGCAGATTCACAAGTAATAGGTGACAGGTAGCTCCTGTAGAAAAAGCGCACTGAGGAGACAAAAGATTCTATCACAAATGCTTGACCAGTGAGGCTTGATTTAAGGATTGAATGAGTTCATATATGTTACAAATCCTAGTCCTGGGTGGGAGAGATGCCCCAGCAGTGAAGACACTTGCCTATAAAGCCTAACATCCTGAGTTCAACTCCACAGTACCCATGTAAAGCCAGATGCAGAGTGGCAACATGCGTCTGGAGTCCATTTTCTGTGAAGGCCCTGGTGTGCCCATTCTCTCTGTCTCTCTCCTATTTCTCTCTTTCTGCTTGTAAATAAACAAACAAATAAATAAATATTAAAGAAAATACCTAGTCCTTTCAGGGTGGGGGGGATTTCTGAAAATACTACTTTCTTCCTCTACTTAAAATGCTTTAACCTACATGAGGCACAAAGTAGCTCTAACTGGCTTCCAACTGCATGGAAAACATAAGGCTACTTGAGAAGGAGACATTTCCAAACTGCTGTCTGAAAGTCTTGTACTGTACAAAGAGAATTTTTTGGATCTGGTACTATAAGCCATTTGAGTTGACAGGAGCTGTCATTCTATGTGCCCAAGGTTTCAAAATCTCAGGTGCAAGAAAATGACTTCTTCATGTTTGCAGATCTGTCTACTTATCTGTCCCAAGTTAGTGCTCGTGGGAACTCCCTACTTTTGTCCCAAATGGTTACGGTTTAAGCTTTCGTTGTGAAGTGAGTTTTGTGCTGTACATTTTAGGGAGTGGGAGGTGTGTAGGAGAATGACTATTTCTGCTGCCTTCAGTAGGATGTGTATTTACTCATTAAGAATGTGCTCCCACCCTGGTGTGGTAGCACACACCTTTAACCCCAGCACTCGGGAGGCAGAGGTAGGAGGATCACTATGAGTTCAAGGCCATCCTGAGACTGCATAGTGAATTCCAAGTCAGCCTGGGCTGGAGTGAGAACCTACCTCAAAAAAAAAAAGAGAAAAAAACAAAAAAGAAAGAAAGAAAGAAAAAAGAGAAGAATGATGATGACCATGGCTCTCCTAATAAAGCTCCAATTCCAAAAGGGCATTGCATGTCAGTGTCTCTTGTTGAAGTGGCCTATGCTCCCTCTTCTTCACAGAAACCACACTAGATATTTGATCAGCAAGATTTTGACATGGAGAATCATTAACTGGTGAGAAATAGTGACTAATTCAACCAAGAAGAAAAGAGCAGGACTGTAGTAACCCTCCTGTAGCCCATGGGGAAGGACAGATGCCACCTGTCTGAGGAAGAAGAACGCATAATGAGAACATCAGAAAAGAGTGAGCGCTCTGCGCCTGAGCCTGGCTCAGACCCCTTCAGAGAGGGCAAAGCTATCATCACACACTACAGCAAACAGGCTTGCCAGTGGGTACAGGTTACCTCTGGTTTCAGCAGCAGCTTGCTATTCCTGGAGGATGTGGCCGTTGGAGTTAGTCTCTAGAAGTGTCCTGTCATTGCAGAGGGAGTCATCAGTCCAGCCTGCTGGAGGATGTGGTAGGCTGGCAATGTGCCTGTCATGGGAAATAGCTAGGTGTGTAAGATAGGGCTGAGCTCCTTCACTGATTATTAAAAATGAAGACTGGGCCTTTGAATGGAAGTTTCTCCTTGCTTCTAAATCACCTTGCCCTGTGTCCCTTATTGAAAGCTCTGCTAACTGGCACAGACAAGATACTCACAGGATTTTACTCCAGTATTTAAAGCCAAACAATAAAAGGGAAGATTTAGAGGAACAATAAGTTGATAATTTGTACATCAGAAAATTATTTCTGTACATTTTGTTTCTACTCAACTAGAGCTGAATGTCTTTGAGAGCAGAGCAAGAGAGATCACTGTGCTGTCATCCACGTCTGGTACAGCTGACAGGATATAGTAGATATTTCATAAAGACTAATCAAGTAAAAATATAAATATATAGTCTGGACCTTTTAAAGCTATTTGTTCTTTTTATTATTTGACATCTTTTTCTCTCCCCCTTTCTGTGGTGGGGCTCAGGAACAATCATATCCCAATTCCAAAGACAAAATTGCCTTTGTTTTGACCCTCAGACCCTGGAGGTACGTTAAATGCTTCAACAATGGACGTAAGTCCTGAGACAATTAATCACTATGTCCTATCCCTTAGCCAGAGAGATTCAAGCCATGATGTTTCCTGGAAGTTGTTGATGAAGAAGAGCATTGCATGCTTGAAGACGTAAGCCTAGCAGGAAGTTCAGTCACCAGGGAAGGGTCTGCCTGATGCTAGAGATGACACAACAGAAGTCCAGGAGATATGGAGAGGCGGCATATATGAATTACAGGAGATATGAAGAGGCGGCATATGTGAATTACAGCAGTTGAAACGCTACATCCCGCCAACAGTACTCTCTCCAGTTACATTAGTCAACGCATTCACGTTTTTCTTGGCCAACTTGAGTTGTTTTATCATTTACAGCTGCACATGTCCTGTTCTACTTTCTAATGAATTTTCAGGCTCTTTGTGGAATGCGTCTGTGCCTTTGCCTTATACCATTCCATCAAGCACCTGACCCTCCATAGAAAAAGGTTTATATTCCCATCAACTACCTAGACCACTATATGCCAGACTTCTGGAAACTGAATTCCCCTTGGCTCACACACTACATATTAGGATAATTTCTTTGATATATATGACATTGTTAACATGTGAAATTACCTATCCAAGCCTTTTCTTTTATTTTCTTCCTTTGTTTTTTTGACCATCTTATATAAATAAACAACTTTAAAACTGACAGAAACTCTTAACATACTAAAAATGAAAGCAGCGACAGACAATTCTGTTGCAATCCTAGAATCCAATCAGAGAGGTTCCAGAATGGAACCACATCAGGACAAAGAGTAAGATGACAATAAAATTAATCAGCAACTGATTTTTGTCTGGCAGCATAGTGGATATTGTGGTGGCCCACCCAGAACAGCTTTACAAATCTCATCATAAATCCCATAGTTACTGGGAATGTCATTCCCTGACAGATCACAACCCCAACTTTTCTTGGAAATTATCTTCCCACAGGGCACTGCCTCAGTCAATGTCACATCCTTTCTCTGGGAATGGGAAATTATGAAAGTCTTAATTTGGACACATCTGAGGAGCTATCACCATTCCAAGATTCCTTGAAATGATGCCTGAAACCACAATTAAAACTGCTTTTCCTGAGCTCAAGCTTCCTTGGTCACTTTATTGAAGATCTCATCCATAAAAGAAGCCCAAAATAAACCATCTGCATATAATTCTCCACCTCAAAATCTGTTTCCAAGAACCCGATGTAAGACAAGTAAAAGAGAAAACACATTACAAGAAGATGACTAACGTGAATTTTGTCTCAAGGCAACTGGAGGGGGAGGCTCCAGCTGAGAATATCATAGGTTCCTGTGAGTCACGAGTTCTAATTCAGAATACAGCTGGCAAGATACATCTAACCCACTGAAACTGTACACTAGAGAGAAGGTAGTCTTAAAATCTTGATATTTTAAAACCCAGTGTTTTAAAGCTGTATCTCTATCTTCACCATTCACAACATGAATATGCAATATGAATTTATACAGGTGAATTAAAGATTTAAGTAACAAAATTTGTGATAGATAGATAGATAGTGAGACAGATATTCATATATCCATTCATCATAGTAATTCAGCTTCCCTGACTGGACCATAACTAATATATTATTAAAGTGATTTGCACTATTTGAAGCATAAAGCATTAAGACTTGAGAACTATGTTCATAGATTTGTGCTAATCCCAGTTTTGTTAGAGAAGCGTCTTTTTGAAATTGGTGGTGACTACTGGGGAAGTTTAAAACTCACCAAAGGGCTAAGGGTAAGTGACTGGGAAGTGCTTAACACTAAATTAAACATCTAGGTCACCCTGTCCAATGGTCAGGGAGCATTGCAGAAGGGGGAGAAGGAAGAAAGCAAGAGCCAGAGAAAGGGGAGTGCTGTGGAGTACTGTCTTCTAGATATGACATGACCATTATATTCATGACCTCACAGTAACTGTAGTTACCTGCACACTATTAGGAGATTCAGTACCCCATCATGGATGGAGGAGGAGGACACGCAGCATCTATCCATCTCTGAGGAGTTATTTCCAGTGAATGGTTGCTGGGATAAGGAGAGACAGTTTCTTCAGTGTGTAGACACTGAGAAGTTGAACATATTCTGGTAAGTAACTTTCCGTACATGCTCATTCAATTAAACTCAATTGGTCTCTCATATACACATACCAAGACATCAAGGTATAAGGACAAATTGGGAATAAGGGGCTCAGTAGGAGGGGAGGGGGAAAAAAGAAGATAATAAAATATGATTATGATCAAAGTACATTATGTGCATGTGTAAATAGTGTCAAAAATAAAACTTTAAAAGATTGAGAACTTTGAAAAATGAATGCTATAATAACAAATGAGAAAATATTGCACATTTGTCTAAATATCCCTAAATGAGGAAGTTAAATGCACTCCTCTGGAAACTTATATGAAGATATTAGAAGGAAAGAAAAACTACAACTAGTCTCACAATATGCTAGGGCTCTGTTTACTTTAGTTGATCTTAGAACACGTTTCTGGGTTCCAGACGGTAAATGAGGAGAATAAATATTTGGTTGAATAACATGGCACATATTGGAAGTACCCAACACAACGATATTTTCATACTTTATTTTTCCTAATAATTTTAAGTTCACAGCAAACTTATTAGTACAGATTTGCTGCGTTCCTCAATTCCCAAATACACACAGCCCCCCATTATCAACATTTTTCACCAGAATTTTACAGTGTCGTGTCATCACCATCATCTACGTTTACATCATGGTTCCCTCCTGGTGTTAAATATACTGCATTTACATAACTGGATCTTAGTATACATCTACCACTATACACATATGTAGAAAATACAGAGTATTTCAGTTGTCCACCCCCCCAAAAAAAATCCTCTATACTGCACTTCTTATGCTTTTCTAACTCTAAGTTCTTGGAGCCACTGATCTTTTTGGTGTCTCCATACTTGTACTTTTGTTGAGAATGTCACATAGGTAGAATCATAGAGCCTTCTCATGTTTGCTTCTTTTACTCAGTGAAATGCAGTTAATGTTCCTTTATATCTCCTCATTGTCTGATAGCACATTTCTGAAAGGGCCAGTTTATCCATTTCCCTACTGAAGAATATCTTGGTTGCCTACAACCTTGGATAATGATGAATAAATCTGCTATAACCGTTCATTCATATGCAGGTTTTTGTGTGGACCAAACTGTTCAATTCCTTAGGATAAACACAAAGGCGTACAACTTTTTTATCATATGGTTCTGACATATATATGATTTAGTTTCGTTAAAAATATACCTAATTACCTGCCAGTGACTATACCATTTTGTAGTCTCACCAGCAATGACTTAGAGTTTCTATTGCTCCAGTATGTCTGAAATTGCCATGAGTCTGTACTTTGACCATTCAAATAAATGTTTGGTGTATCTCACTATGTTTTCATTTCCATTGAATTTTCCTTGTTTAATGATATATGATTCATACATGCATATTTTCCATCTCTGTCTCCTCTCCACCTAGGTGTCGGTGGAAGCCTATGACCAGCTTTTGGTTGGGAAATAAGAGTCCTTAGGCTAGGGCTGTAGCTCAGTGGCATAGTGCTTCCCTAGAAAGTGTGAGTTCCTCAATTCTAGCTCAAAAAAAAAAAAAAAAAAAAAAGAATAGTTCTTTGTAGTCTTTGGATTACATTCCTAGCCTGTTACTTATGGTTTGATGCTCTTGATATTGTCTTTCCAGAACAGTCTTCAATTTTAATGAAACACAGATTGCCAGCTGTTTCTCTTATAGATCAGACCTTAGACATTACTTTTGAAAAGTCACCATCATACCCAAAATCATTTAAGTTGTACTTTACATGTAGGCCTAGGATCCATTTTCAGTTGATTTTTGTAAAGGGTGCAATGTGTATGTCTAAATTCATTTTGGGAGATGAAACATGCTTTTGTTCCAACAGCATCTAAAATAAGCAAAGAAAAATTATCTTTGTTCCATTTTATTCTGTTTATTTCTTGGTCAAAGATAAATTGACTGTATTTATGTATATAGGTACCCAATATTTATCTCTAAATTTTACTTTCTTCTCTTTGGGTTACTTATTGCTTTAAAATGTGTATTTCATTGCTGTTTTCCCAAAGGAGTTGAGGTTTCAGCCAGAAAGAAAAGGGGATTTGTATCTTTCTATAGAGTATTACATAGTGAAAGTATTTCCATAAAGATTACTTCTGATTCAATTTTTTATAACATCTGTTTCCATTGAAAAAATAATATGCTGCCTTGTATCTAGGACGGACTCACATTTTCTATTTTCATACTAATAGCACAAAAACTGCCATTGTTAACTTGACAAAACTGCCACCGTCACCACCTCCAACACAGGGACACGCGTGCTGCATGCTCACACACTTGTATGAGAACATATTCGTTCTACCATGGAAGTCAGAAATTTCCCTGCATCTTAATCTTATAACCTTGATACAAAGTGACAGGTTTTGCTCAGATGTAATAAAATATCTAGTAAGGAAAACAATGTCTTTATTCTCTTCTATATTTTCAGATTTTTCTATGAGTAGTTATTATTCATGCTAGCAAAAAGTGACATATTATAAAAATAAAATGATATAAATTTCTTCTCTCAATATCTAGAAGAAAAATGACAGTAGCATAATCTTCCCATCTAAGTACTAACTAGGCTTGACCCTGCATAGCTACAGAAACCAGATGAGATCACATATGTTCACAGTATTATGGCTATTGACATATACCAGATATTTTTGACAATCCTTTCCTTCATGTACCTATAATAAATTTAAAAAAAAACAACAACATTTGTCCCACCCCACACAGAAAAATTGAGACCAGCTGATTCAAACTTCTGACTGACATAGCCAGCCGTGACAAGCCCAAGAGGAAACCAGCTTTACAGTAGATAAATGGAAAATCTAAGAAGTGAGATGTGAAAATACCAGCATAGTAATATAATAAATAAAACTTCAGGCCAACATAACCCTAAAAAATCACGAATTCAACAATATAACCTTCAGTGGGCCCAAATTAGAAGGAATCCCAGTGAGAGAATTCAAAAGAATGATTTTAAGTATGCTTGAAGGAGAACATGGGAAGCCACATTAATGCAATAAGGAGGTAGACACAAGATTTGAGCAAAGAAATAGAAATACTGAAGAAAAATCAATATGATTTATTGAAAATGAAAACACAGTAAGTCAAATAAAAAAAAAACTCCATAGAAAGTCTCACCATTAGGTGGATCAAGGAGAGGACAGAATATCTAAGCTTGAAGACAAAGTGGAGGCTCTGGAATATTCTAATAAGAAAAATAAATTAATAAGGTATGAGCTGGAATTTCAAGATATTCAGAATACTATAAATAGATAAAATCAAGTAATTCTAGGAATATAGAAGAAGAATCATAAACAAATGGCATAGTAAGTATTTTTTTAAAAATCACACAAGAAAATTTCACAAAATTAAGGGATAAGATGGCAATACAAATGCAGGTGGCATTTAGAACACCAGACAAGACCAGAAAAGAACCTCTCCTCATCATATTATAGTTAAACTACTAAATAAACAAACTAAAGACAATGTACAAAAAATCAGAAAGAGTTGTTTATAGATTTCTCAACAGAAACTTGGAAAGCTAGTAGGGCTGGGAATGATGTATTTCAAACTCTGAAAGACAGCTGCCAATACAGACTACTATATCAAGCAAACGTATCCTAACTGAAGAAGAAAGAACTTTCCCTAATAAAAACAGGCTAAAGGAATGTATGACCGCTATGGCAGTTCTACATAAAGTACTTGAAAGAGTCCTTCAAACTGAAGAGAAGAAAACACATATACATGAGGCCACAGGAAAGAAATACACCATACTTGAAAAATAGTTAATGCGAGGGGAATAGAAAAATGTCAAGCACTACAAAATCAACAAGAATGAAAGGAGTTATTAACTCTCAATAATTACTCTGTTTCCATTCCCCCAATTAGACTAGCAGAGTGGATAAAGAGGCAGGATTCTTCTGTTTGTTACCTCCAAGAAACTCATCTCTCCATATAAGATAGATGCTACCTTAGAGTGAAAATGAAGAAAAGATATTTCAAGCAAATTACCTCATAAAACAAGCTGGTATTGAAGTTCTAATGCCTGGAAGAATAGAAGTTAAAATAACATTAGTCAGAAGAGATAAGGAAGGTCATTTTATACTGGCTAAGAGAATAATCCAACAAAAGGACATTGCTATTCTGGACGTATATGTCTACAATAAACATGTACAGACTAGCATTTTTAAAAATAAAGTTATATGTCCATATCTTGGCTTCCTGTTGTATGTCTTTCTTGGCTGTGAGTTAATACATGACACAAAGATATGAATCTGTTTTAAAGAAGCACAATAGGTAACACTTCAAAGACATGCTGAGTGTTTTGTATGGGTGTGGACTTGTCAGATAAAGTTCACATAGCACTGGGGTGTGGCTTAGTGCTAGATCATGGGCTGAGATTGTATCAAGCTCTGGGTTCTATCACAAGCCCCATATGAAAACAAACAAACAAACAAACAGATGAAGTTCACAAAAGTTCTAAACAGTCGAGTTTTACTCAGACCACAAGGATGTCAACACACTAGTCAGATCTGACACAGTGGCTGGAGAGATGGCTCAGTGGATAGAGCATTTGTCCCCGGAGCACCATCTCCAGACCCCACTTCTGGAAGCTGTGACGGGCTTTTGTAATCCAGAACACTGATGCTGACGGCAAGTGGGAGGCAGAGACAGCGTAACTTCTCGGAATCTTGAGGCAAGCACAGCAAAGAAGAGCAAAACAGGAATCTAGAGCAAGAAACCCTGTCTCAAATGTGGTAGACAGATAAGGACCGACCCAAAAATTGTCCTTCGACCTACACACACACACACACACACATACACACACCATGGCATGTGTGGCCTGCACTCAAACGCACACGCAATAAATTAAATTAAAATTTGAAATAATATCACAAAATAAATATTTTCAAATATGAATAAAAATTCATTTCCTTGAATTGAATCAAGGACATTTTCAGATGCTAGTGTCTTGGTCTTTTATAAAATTTCATAAGTTACAACTAAATAACTGGCTTTATGACCTTTTAAATAAATATAATGAAATTAATATGCACACTACAAAGTTCTGAGTCCTTTGTTTTATTCAGATTGGCTTGCCTTTTTCTAAAGTCCACTATGTTACCAGTATAAATAATCATGACAATATCTAATAAAATAAATGTCATATCAGAAAGCCACAGTGGAGTTTAAACTTAGTTTAGCAAAACCAACAACTTCCTCACAAGACTGATGAACTGCAGCCCTGTGTTTTTCACAAAAGCATTTCTAGCAGCCAGATAAGCAAGTGTCTTTTTGACATAGATAGATGATAGCACATGTGCCAAAGCCAGTGGAAAATAGGGCCTGTCATTTAGAAAGTGACAGATCCATTTTGAGTCCCTCTAGATTAGTACTCCACCTTCATCTGAGCAGATGCACTGTTAACTGAAGGTCTAGCCAACAAATTGGAAGCAAGAAGGCAGAGCTCTACCTCTATGAGAGGAAGGGAATCTTCAGGGGTTCCGAGACAGAGAATGCGAGTGATGGCATCCAGCTTCCTGCAAAGCTTGTTCCATAAGAAACCAGCCCATTAAAAGTACTACTGTGCATCTTAGCAGAAATAGTAATCTATTCATCACGGACACAAATCAGTGTTCAAAAACAGTAGATACTAAGGTAAGCAGTCTTCATTTCTTAGCTTTGTGTGTATATGCATGTGCATGTGTGTGAGCGCAAGTGTACGTGTGGAGGTCAGAGGACAACCTCGCATGTCTGTTCTCACCTGTCGCCTTGTTCACTGCTGAATTCACCAGGCTAGCTGGCCAGTGAGCTTCTGGGGGTTCTCCTATCTCCACCCCCCAACTCACTGCAGAAGCACAGGGATTATAGATGCACTCCTACCTAATCCAGTTTTATGTGGGTTCTGGTAATCCACACTCACACCGTTATGCTTGTGGATAAAACCTCTAAGCCATCTCCACAGCCTGAGATGCATTTTTTATGATTTTTATTTTTATTCATTACAAACTTTGTTGTATAGACAAATCATATCTTGGTTCTATTCCCTCCTCCCCACCCTTCATCCACTAAGGGTCCTCCTCAGTGAGATTATTGTTATGCACCAAGGGGATTATGGGTTATAAATGTAGCAGTCTGTCACTGTGGTGGGGCAATGCCTCTGGAGACTCCCTCCCACCCTGTGGCTCTTACAGTCTTTCTACCCACTGAGCCTTTATGGGTCTAAGTCTACTTTGATGTTGAGCTCTCAGCCACTTCTGGATTTCTGCTTTGATACATTTTGAGTGTCCTCAGTGTCTATCACCATCTCCCTGGTGATATGAAATCAATCAGCTGGACAAGATGCACACACCTGTGCAAGAGTGGTACTCAGCCTATGCAGACAACCAGTGGCTCTGTGCTTGGGTAAGATGCCTGCTCAACGTGCTGACACTGAGAACCAGGTCAGATTCTTACAGACACAATGGCCAGAGACTCCATTAAGAAGCTCCCACTAGTCTTCGGCCAAAAAAGAGGTTACACCCTTCAAAATCTCTCCTAATTAACTATGCTTATCCCCTTTAACCCATGCTGCTCTTACTCTCCATAGGAAAATCTGTTTTCTTTTTCACAGATGGCAGTGAAAACCAGGGAGAGCCAGAGCCATTTTAATATCATGCTTCATTCACAATTATCCTGCAGATGGGCACCTCATCATGACAGCACAGCTCTGCTGCTCATCTTTATTTAAACAACATGGTCTTTGGAATTCATCTTCTCACCCTTGTGTCACTAAATAAACACTGTCTGACTATCTGGCCAGCACATGGGGAGAGACTTCTGAGGTTAGAAGGAAAGTCCAGCGTATACTGAAATTAGCAGGATGGATTTTCAAATGTAGCTGGCTGTATAACAGTGCAGGCCGCCCAGCTTGTCTTGAGGCCCAGCAGGGGCCATTTCTTCATGCCTATGCTTAATGGCTGAGGGTGATGTACTGCCTTGTGAGGGGTTCCCGGCAAGGAAGGAACACTGCTGTTCCACTAATCCCTTGGCACTGTGTGGTACATTTCACGATGCTGATCTAGTCCCCTGGGCACAGGGGCCTGTGGGCAGGTGGACTACTGTCTTGTGGCCAGTTACCAGGGCCTATCTGACTTCCAAGAATAAACTCAACTCAGGCCCCATCCATGTGCTCATAATGACAGCCGCACATCTAAGAGTGAACATTTCCAAAGGACTGCAATGCACACCAACAGCTTTGGTTCAAATCAAAGCAAATAAAACAAAAATGCCTTAGATACATTTGTCTTAGTGACTGAGGTTAGCAAAAGCACAAAAAGGATGTTTAAGTATTCAGAATCTAAGAATGAGTGATCAAGGGAAAAGTGACTACCTTTCACTCCTGAGTAACTATCAGAAGTATCTGACCTCGAATTTGAAGTTCTACAGGATGACAGTCTGTATAATTTCTAGAATCCACTGGCTCCCATCAGCCAAGAGATGTTGCAAAGATATTTATAATGGATATTATGATAAGCCTAATAAAATCCAACTATATTGATGATACTAACTTCAGAAAGAAATATTGTTCCAACTACTGGTTTTACCTACAATGGCTTGAATTTTCTTTGATGCAATGGAATACAAAAGAAAGAAAATCCCTATTTCTGTGACATTACCATTTTATTTCAGGTCTGTCAGTCATATCACACAAAAGCCCCCCTTTTTTCTTCTCTCACTCCTTTCTTTTTGTGGCTGGAATTCTCAATGCCAAGCATTCCAAATGAATAGCAACTGATTCCTTGTCAGCTTGGTTTTGTCGGCTCTGTGCGCAGGGTCTTGATTTGCCGTTTTCAAGGTCTCTTTCAAACCCTGGGTCACAGCTGGTGCTTCAGTCAGGAGTTCACACCATGAACAAGCTGCCAGTTGATCCCCAACCAACTCTGTGGAAGGTAGATAATCTCTCACACTCACAGTAGAACACAACTCCCATCATAACCAAGAAAGTCTGCATCCTTCACCAGTCCTCCTTGACAGAAGTATTTATAATGTCCCAATCTCCTAAAGGAAAAGAGCATTTTGGGGTTTGAACTGAAGTGACCTTAGCTTGTCAAAATGATTGGATTTTAAGAAACACAACACTGAATCTCATTTTTATTGTAATTTAAAACACAGTATAGTGATATATTTAAGAATATTCCTGTCATGATATACCAGAAACAATATATAAATGACAGGATTTAAAAATATGTTTTATTTAGTTCTTTATTTGAGATAAAAGACAGAATGTATGTGTGTGGGGGGGGGAGAAAGAGAGAGAGAGAGACAGAGAATGAGAGAATGGATGTGTCCTCTAGCCACAGCAAAAAAACTCCAGATGCATGCGCCACCTTATGCATCTGGATTTATATGGATACTTGGGAATACTTGGGTCCTTAGGCTTTTTAGGCAAATGCCTTAACCACTTAGCCATCTCTCCAGCCCCATGACAGGATTTTTTTTAAAGAAAAGCTTACATGATAGAATTGATATTCTTTTCAGAGATATATCATTGCATTTTTAAAATCATTTTCAGTGATACATTATAATAACACCTCCTTAAGGCATTTTGAATGTTTCTAATGTTTTACCTATACAGGGGAATGAACATGACAGAAAAGCGTTTAGTGACCATTTGAGAAGAAAATCACTAGCTATGGCAGGAAGGTGATTTTGGTATCTGTATTTCTAGCTTAATTGGAATTGAAGGCTCACAGATGGTTGCAAGCACTACCGTGGACAATGCTCACACATAGTAAGAACTAAAGATTTGTTCTTATTTCTCTTCTCACGATGCTTAGCTGACAGCTCCTCTCATCCACGCTGGCGCTCACCTACTGAGCTCCTCTCTAGCCCAGAATTAAGGGTTTGAAGAAACGTGGGTTTCCTTTATTGTTAACTCTTGTTTTCCCCACACTCTGTGACTTCATTATGGTATTTGCTTAACAATTGATGTTCTAATATGTAACTTGTTCAAGGAAAATACACTTCCCTCAACTGCTCTTGTGGGCTGAATCTAACTGTGCCTCACATGAGACAGAGAAGTGGTACATTAGATGCCAGACAACGCACTTTGCCTCAATTATCCACATAGTACTTCGAGAATCACTTTGCGTGGCTAAAAGGCGTGTAATCTAGTTGTCTCTCACATAATCACCATCGTCTAGGAAAAGCATCTTCACACATTACACCATCCTGCATTTGTAACTGAATCAGAGCCCTGGGTGAAAACCATTCGCCCAGCCTCTTATGGAGGAGGGGAGCTTAAACTCCCATATTTCCTGGGCAATTACTCACTATTAATGCTATATGTAGCAGAAAATGAGCATTTTATATACTGTATTTGTGGACGTAGGTATTTTTCAATAAAAATAGCTATTTTATGTGGAAAACTAATAATTGCCATACACATTTCTATTTTATCATTTCTGAAAACAGACCAAAGCCAACAATTAAAAGTATTAGCAGCCAGGTGTGGTGACACATGCCTCTAATCCCAGCATGTCAGAGGGCTGGGTAGGAGGAGGAAGAGTTCCAGTAGGCCTAGGCTACATAGTAAGTTTGAGGCCAATCTGGAATACATAATCAGACCCTGTCCCAAAAGAAAAATAATAAATAAATAAATATTTTAAGATTAAATAAGTGAAAATGTAATCAGAAATACTGGAGAGGGGAAAGTTTGATAGAGTTTCAGTTTCATAAGTAGAAAAATTTTAGACTCTAGCACAACAACGTGAATGTACTTAACACTACTGAACCACATACTTAAAAATGTTTAATATGTGAGTAGAGATGAAATTCAGTTGCTACACTACCTGCCAATCATGCAGGAAGCTCTGGGTTCAATTTCCAGCAGCTCAAAATCATCCTTGTCTACATAGCAAGTTGGAAGGCAGCCTAGGTGACATGAGAATTGGTATCAAACCAATTAAAATTTTAAAAAATACCCACTAAACTGAAAGAAGGGGTTGATGGGGAAATAGATGATTTATCTCAAGCCAAGGATGAGAATTAAAAGGTTGTATAACTATAACATTCTCTTATACCGATGCCTTGTCTAAAGGTTTGTGTGACTTTTGTGAACAAGAGTCTTAAACTTTTAACAGGTTCAGACAGGCCTTTGCACACCAAATGTTGTCTTAGTCATGTCTTCAATGTTGGCGATCAGTAATATTTGTGTATGTGGTGGACTGAATGCAAAATGTCCTCTACAGCCTCCTGTTTTGAGTTCTTGGTCTTGACTTCCTGGCCATCTGAAAAGTTGTGAGGCCTTTGGGAGGTGAAGCCTTGCTGAAGGGGGTGGAGCCCTGCTGAAGGGGGTGGAGCCTTTTGAAGGGGGTGGAGCCTTGCTCAAGGAGGTGGAGCCCTGCTGAAGGGGGTGGAGCCTTTTGAAGGGGGTGGAGCCTTGCTCAAGGAGGTGGAGCCTTGCTGAAGGAGGTTGAGTTGAGGTTTATTATTTAAGCCCCACTGCAAAGTTAGCTCCCTGGAGCTTCTGCCTTCCCCTGCAGTTACGAGATGTGACTCGAGCTTCACAGCCTGGCCTGTCAAGCTTTCCCCACCATGACAAGACTTTGCTGTATTCTGCAAGCTGAAATACACCCATTCTTCCCATAAGCTGCTACAATATTTATTGAGGAATGAATGGGGCTCTTAATTACTGTGGAGGTTTGATGCAGGTGTCTAAGCTTAGTTGTTCTGAATGTTAGGTTCCCGGGTGATAGAGATTTGGGAGTTAACGCCTCCAGAAGGCAGTGTATTGTTGGGGGAGGGCTTATGGGTGTTATAGCCAGTTTCCTCCTGTCCGTGTTTGGCACACTCTCCTGTTGCTGTGGTCCACCTTATGTGGACCGGGGAATGATGTTCACGCTCTGCTCACGCCATCATGTTCCCTGCCATTGTGGAGCTTCCCCTCGAGCCTGTAAGCCAAAATAAACCTTTTTCCCACAAGCTGCTCTTGGTAGGGTGATTTCCGCCAGCAATGCGACCCTGACTGTGACATTAGGGATTAGGATGAAGTAGGAATGGGAAGGAGATTATGGAATAAGTCTATTATTGAGGCTCGACAGTAGCTCTAGGTAAAATGCTTATTTTGTAAACGTCAAGAACTGGGTTCAATCCCAGTAACCACATAGATGGCACGTGGGGTGGTGTTTGCCTCTAGATATCCCGGAACTAATAAAACAAAACAAAAGGACCCTGCAGCGCGTTGGCTAGACTGAGTTCCCGGTTCGTGCGAGGCCCTGCCAGAGGCTACCTCTCCATGTCGTTCTCTGGCCTCCACATGCATAAGCACTTGCACTCGCATGTACACACCGCACACATACACAGTCTGTTATTTTGAAATAAATTTTCTAGGGCTGGAGAGATGGCTTAGCGGTTAAGCGCTTGCCTGTGAAGCCTAAGGACCCCGGTTCGAGGCTCGACTCCCCAGGACCCACGTTAGCCAGATGCACAAGGGGGCTCACGAGTCTGGAGTTCGTTTGCAGTGGCTGGAGGCCCTGGCGCGCCCATTCTCTCTCTCTCTCTCCCTCTCTCTATCTGCCTCTTTCTCTCTCTGTCTGTCACTCTCAAATAAATAAATAAATAAATAAATAACAACAAAAAAATTTTAAAAAAAATTTTCCTTGGGCCTGAGAGATGAATTAGCAGTTAAGGTGCTTCTCTGCAAGGCCAAAGGACCCAAGTTTATTTCCCCAGCACCCACATTAGCCAGATGCACAAGGTGGCACATGCATCTGAAGTTCATTTGCTGTGGCTGAGGCCCCTGGTGTGATTATTCTCTCTCTCTCTCATAAATTAATTAATTAAAATTAAGAAAATTATTGGCTGGGCGTGGTGGTACAAGCCTTGAGTCTCAGCATTTGGAATGCCAAAGCACGAGGATCACCTTGAGTTTGAGGCCACCCTGAAGCTATGTAGTGAGTTCTGGGTCAGCCTCGTCTAGAGCAAGACCCTACCTTCCAAAACAAACAAAACAAAAGAAACCAAAAAAAGAAAAAAGGAAACTATTAGTGTGGCTTTCCTCCTATGCAACGTATAAATGCATAGCATGCAAGATAAACCCTCATTCTTACATTTCCTTTCACGATTCTTTCATGAAATGGAAATGCATCTTCAAATTTTAAGTTATTTTATGTATGATACAGCAGAATATATATCACATAGTATTTTGATCAATTTAATTATACTACTTAAAATGAGTGCCTTAAACTCACCCAAATACCACCTGCTTGCTGTGCTTGGGAAAACAGTTTTGAAGCTCCCAGCATTGTCTCTGACTTCCTTGATCTTCATGGATTTGGTTTCCACAAGAATGTGGAATTGGTATTCTGTAGGAGGCATGGGCAATATGGAATATTATGGTAGAGAGAGTGCGTATCTTGGCTTAATAAGCCCTAATATCCCAGGGAACAGTGCTTTATAATAGTTCTCAGGGGTAGAAGAAAAGGAGGAAGTTGCAGAGGTTCCAAAACTATAATTAGCTCCATTAGACCTTGTTAACTAATTTTATACATGCTATTTAAAGAATGGGGATATTCACAGGAAAAAAAAAAAAACACAAAAACAAAATGTAACATGCCTTTTTGGCCACTATTGTTGGGTGTTAAAAGAAAAGGACATTTACAGGTCCTGTGGCTATCAAATTTATTTTCTGAAAACAAAGCTTCCCCAACATTGTTTGCTATCTAGGAAATTTCTCAGCTTTAGGGAACCCAGACTTCAAAGTCAAGGAAGTGAATTTGGGGCCTTGGAGCCTAGGGGCACCGAATGAGACTGCCCATAAACACTACAAAAGTAATAGTAGCACGTGTGTGTGTGTGTGTGTGTGTGTGTGTGTGTGTGTGTGTGTTGTTTACCACCAACTTAGATATCTACACATAATTGAAAAAGCACACATTTACCTTTTAGAAGAAATGCAGGCTTAGGCCCTAGCTTATCATTTCATGAAACCAGACAAACCCTGTTCATCAGTTGTTGATGGAAGGATATGCTAAACGTCATGCAGCCATCGCAGTCTGACCCTCAGGTCATGGGATAACATTTGTTCACTCATGCTCACAGGGGCACCTGCTGGGAGGCTCCCTATAAATACTGAGTGCCCCAAGCAAGTCACAGATGTTTTGTGTACCAGAGAAACCGACAGGAAGTAGTCACTGAAAGAAAGGCAGTAACTGTGCGGGGTGGGCAGGCAGAGGAGAAAATACGCCTTCACTATTTAGAGAATGTTTGGAGGACTGGGTTTAAGGCATAAAAGCTAAGTAGCTTTGCTGTGCAGCTCAATTTGATCCTCGCTCTATATCTCATCTTCACGCAAAGACAGGCACCCGCAAGGATGCAGCGTCCCTGACATGAGTAGGGTGGTGATGTCATGACTAAAAGCCCCTTTACATGGTTTTTGCTCCTTTGCAGCTTAATTTTTTCCTGTACTTATTGAATGGCATACAAGTTTTACATAGAATAAGGACCCTGTGAGTTTTTAAATGTGAAAATAAATGTTTTATTTTGGTGGAAGCATTCCTTATTAGCCAAAACCCACTTTAAATTCCCATGTATGAATATGAACACTTAAAAAAGGAAGAAAAAAAAAGAAAAAAAAACAGAAAAGGATGTTTGAATTTATCATGTTTTCACACTCTTTTATTTTCAGAATGTTTCAAAACCAGAAACAATATTATTATTATTATTATTTTGGTTTTTCGAGATAGGGTCTCACTCTAGCCCAGGCTGACCTGGAATTCACCATGGAGTCTCAGGGTGGCCTCGAACTCATGGCGATCCTCCTACCGCTTCCTCCCGAGTGCTGGGATTAAAGGTGTGCGCCACCATGCCCGGCTCAGAAACAATATTATTTTACAGCCTTCTAACTAAGCATATTTATCTACTTTCTGTTTTTCCTAACAATTTCAGGACTTCATTTCAAAAAGATGTGTGTTACCTGAATGTTAATGTGCTTTTCTTTTTTTTCCAAAAAAACTGAAGATGTTGTTTGTTTTCATGGGAGTATTTATACTTAACACATTTACATTTTAAGTCACATTTGTGCTGCTGCTTAAACGACTTCTCTAATAACTACCTTTTAGCTTATAATCACATTAACAATCTGCCCCTAAAGAATTTTTCAGCTTGCAATTTTTTTCATTTTGATTGTAATATTTGACAGTTTCTTTGTAGAAAGGAAGGAACATTTGAAATAATATTAGATATTTTGCCAAGTCTGTCAAGTGGCTAACACTTTCTAGCTGCTCAGCTCTGCCTCATTAAAATTGAATTCTAATTCTGTCTTAACTTGGTCTCGGTGCTTCATAAGTCATTGCCTGCTCATTACTTGTAGTGTGGGAGATGAAGTTTATTCAATCCTGATAGCTGAGATAAAGAATTGAAAGGCAGGCAGCTGGGAGAAATGAAATTAGCCTAGTTTAGTGCTTTTCTGGATGGATTTGTATACAGCCACTGGTTAGTCCATGTGCCAGTTCACATTTGAGACACTATCTATATTTTGGTTTATAGATTTCTATTAATATGATATTCTTAAAATAAAACTACAGAGATTTTTTTCTTTTTTTCTCTTTTATCATTGAAATGCCAACGGGTATCCCAGTTAATAGAGGGGAAAGCATGGTTTTCTATAATTATAGAATCATTAAAACTGCCCAACAAAGATTAATTGTTTCTTTGTGTTACAATTCATATGGGTGTATCTTACAGAAAAGAACATTAGTGACAAAGAGTGAATGTTACACCTTGAGAATGGTTAGAGGGGAATCGGATTTTGAATTTCATGTGACATACAAGCAATTTCACATAGAATACAGGAGGGAGTTGTACTTTCTAACCTAAACACTCCATCTTGAGCTTTAAATGTCAGAAGAATACACTGTGGAATTCTTAATTTTGAATATAGAAGAGTATTTGAGGAAAATTGACTAAAATCATTGTATTTTTCCATTATGAAATTGAGTTATTTAATTGCCAAACTTGGTATTTTTGACTACTTTGATTATGGACAGATATTGTCATTAGATAGCTAATTAAACTGACTGCAATAGAAAGCAGTAATTCAGAAATATGTTCTAAATCATTTTCTATAGGAAAGTGAATTATGTTCACCTGTGTATGTGATTAATGTCAAGTGTCACAAGTTAACTGTGGGATTTCGCTGCAGAAAGATATGCGTTTATATAAAAGAAAGAAGAGTCTTACTTGTTTGTACTCCATTTCTAAATGTAAAAGATAATAAGTATCAATGCATTTTTTCTGATTAGTCACAGAAAACATAGAAAGAAACATTGTTTAGAAATGTGAGTGTCACGGTTGTATTAGGCTTAAGCATTTCTGACAGAGCCATGTATGTACTCAACCTGGAAATGCTCCCAAGAAGGTACTTAACTAGATGGCACTACTCCAAGTATGATGCAAAATCGGCAGACAAATTTGCCAAAGCTACAGTTGTACAAAATTATAAGCTATTTTAGGTGACTACTACACTGTGTAGATAAGAAGCACTGGACCATGGCCATGCATAAACTTGCTTTTGATATAACTCTCTAGTGAACATAGCCAGAATTGAAAGGTGACCTTAGGGAAGGCACTTAGCATGATGGATATTTATTTGTTTATTTTTTTTTACTCTAGTCTGTCAGTTGATTGTCTTTGTTTTCCTTGTAATTGTCGACATTTCATCAACCTAGCAGAGGAGAAAGCTAATTTATAACATAGGACTAAGTAGGTAAGCAATATACAACACAAGGCATGATTAAACAGATTTACAATAGGGAATTATATAAAAATGATGCAATGTGCATACATGCATATTTTGTAGGTAACTACCTAACACTCAAACTAATGTAGAGAAAACTGAAATTTGTTGCTGACTATTTATTCTGAATTTCACAATACACCACCATCATATACACTGGAAAATGTGCCTAGATCCAATCCCATCTCAGTTCTTCCTAGTCCACTCTAGTCACTTGGAATGAATATATACCAAAAAATTTAAGACCATAATAGTGATGGGTAAAATGATTTGTTATTATAAGAGAATTTTTGTTGGCATGTTTGTGTAGTGTGGAATGTGTAGTGTGTGTAGTGTGTTTGTGTAGTGTGTTTGTGTAGTGTGTATGTATAGTGTGTATGTGTAGTGTGTATTTACAGTGTGTTTGTGTAGTGCGCATGTGTAATATGTTTGTGTAGTGTGTATGTGTAGTGTGTGTAGTGTGTTTGTATAGTGTGTATGTGTAATGTGTATATTTAGTGTGCATGTGTTGTGTATATATGTAGTGTGTTTGTGTAGTGTGTATGTGTAGTGTGTTTGTGTAGCATGGGACGTATGTGTGCAGAGATGTGTAGACCCTGTGTATGTGGATGCAGAGGCCACCAGAAGACATCAGCTGTCCTCTATCGCTCTCTCCCTGAACCTTCAGCACCCTGATCTTGGGCTCGGCTGCCTGCTCACAAAGCCACAGTGCTCCTGCTATCTCCATCCACCCTCCTACTTCAGCACTTGGGTTACTGGCATGTTCCCCATACCCAACTTTTAACTAAGTGCTGAGTATTGAATTCAGATCTTCATTCTTGCATAGCAACCACTGCTAAGTCATCTCTCCTGCCCAAAAGAGAATATTTATAATGCCAAATTTAGGTCTACATGAACTTGAAGTTATAACTTTAGCCCTAAGAAATACCAAGTGCAGAGCTCTGTCAAGAAATATATCAAGAAAATATGACACAATTCTTGCAAGATTTTTATCTATTTTTTATTAAAAAGTATTTTGTTGTTTTGAAGTTACAAGAATTGGATTTCCACTTATACTAAAATTATTACATTTGAACATCTGATTATTTTGTGGCATCTATGTATGATATGAATGCATGTGCATATTTGTGCTTATACATGTGTTGTGTACAGATGCACCTGTGTACATGCATATGGAGGCCAGAAGACATCCTCAGGAACAACATCCATCTCTTTTTGTTGTTGGTTTGTGTTTTGCTTTCTGGCTTTGTTGAGACATAGTCTCCCTCTAGCTCAGGAGCATCTGGAACTCACTCTGTAGCCCCAGGCTGGTCTCAAACTCAGGGCTAACCTCCTACCTCAGCTTCCTGAGTGTTGGGACTAAAGGTGTGAGCCACTATGTCCCCTTTGTCCACCGCTTTTTGAGACAGTTTCTCTTTGTTCTGGTGCTCACCAGTTAAGCCAGACTGGCTAGTCAGCAAACACAGGGCTTCTCCTTGCTGTGTCTCCCCAGCACTGGGATGTGTCACCATGCCCAGCATTTTACATGGGCACTGGGGGTCAAATTGAGATCCTCATCCTGGTACACAAGCACTTCCAGCCCCAACCCCTGTCAGCTCCACAGCCTCCTCCCCATCCCCTGTCAGCTCCACAGCCTCCTCCCCATCCCCTTGTACCTGCCTGACCATTTTCCCAGTGGAGGAAATAGTTCAGTTAACAAAATGGAAATCTCATTGTCTTATATTCTTGCTGGATTGAACATTGTTTGGGCCATTCATAATGTTTCTCTGTAGAATTTTTGTTTAAAACAGATTTTAGAACCACACTATGGACTGTTCTGGGTCACGATGTTTGGTCTGCATGGGAAAGTCTATACAACTTTGCAAGAACTGTAATAATGTGCCACTATGGGACCCCATTCGTTAAGACACAATCTACATGTGAAAATTGTGATGTGGAGGCTCACATTTTTAATCCTAGTTCTCAGGAGGCTAAAGTGAGAGGACTGTCATAAGTTTGAGGCCAGCCAAGACTACAGGGTAAAAATAACTCTGACTCATAAAACAAAAATTCAGAATTATCCTGCTCAAAGACAGAATCTAAAAATGAAATTTGGGCTGGAGAGATGGCTCAGCAGTTAAGATGTTTGCCTGCAAAGCCAAAGGACCACCAAGGTTCAATTCCCCAGGACCCACATAAGCCAGATGCACAAGGTGGTGCATGCATCTGGAGTGCCTTTACAGTGGCTGAAGGCCCTGACTCCCCCATTCTCTCTCTCTCTCTCTCTCTCTCTCTCTCTCTCTCTCTCTCTCTGTCTGTCTCAAATAAAATTAAATTGAAAAATAAATATTTTTTTTAAAACTGAAGTTCATTTGCCTATGTGGGGAAAACAGTGATCTTGCTTTATTACATCATAGAACATTCGTGCTCAGAGAAGCTTCCCAGGTCCTAAGGGGAAGTCAGGGGAAACAATTGAGGCCCAGAAAGTGTCCAGAGCCCTCTGTAAGTACAGTGCCACATTTCTTCTCACTCCATCCCTGTTGTCCATGTGGATTTTTTGATGTGTTTAAATTGCTTTTTCTATGACTAGACATGGGGCACACCCCTGTAATTACAGCACTCTCGAACCAGAGGAAGAACAGTCATTGAAAGTACAAGGCCAGTTTTGCCTACACAGCAAGTTCCGTGTCAGCCAGAGCTACATGAGGCCCTGTCCTTACTCCCCAAACAAGGCATGCATTTGTTCTCTTTGCATTGTTGTTGTTGTTGTGGGGGGGGGGGTGTCTTCTTATCTATTTTCAGCAAATGAAGTAGCATTTAACAAAATACACATTGTATTGGTTGGGTACTTCTTTGTTATGCCCAATGCCCTCTTATGCCATCTTTTGCAATATGAATGTTTATTTTGTGCCATTATGGGGTTTGGGGGGATTAGCTGCTGTGGTGATTTGATTCAGGTATCCCCCATAAATTTCTGTGTTCTGAATGCTAGGTTCCCAGCTGATGGAGATTTGAGAATTAACACCTCTAGGAGGCAATGTACTGTTGGGGGCAGGCTTATGGATGTTATAGCTAGCTCCCCCTTGCTAGTCTTTGGCACACTCTCCTGTGGCTATTGTCTACCTCTGCTCATGCCATCATTTTCTTCTGCCATCATGGAGCTTCCCCTCGAGCCTGTAAGCCAAAATAAGCCCCCTCTCCCCCACAGATTGCTCTTGGTGAAGTGTTTTCTGGCAGTAATGTGAACCTGACAGCAACAGAAGGGGAAAGATAAAAAGGAAAAGCAACTACGGAGATAGTTAGGTCAATAAAGTGCTTGCCTTGCAAGCATGCTGACCTGCCCTTCGTGCTAGGGACCCACATGGCACACAGCCTAGTGCTGGAGAAGTGGGGCTGCACACGTCTGTGGGGCTCGCTGGCTGGAGAGCACTCCTGCAAGGAGCAGAGAATTGTTGGCACTCACAATAGCAGCAGGTTCCAGAACCAATGAGAGTCTGTCTCGGGGAACTGACAGATGAACAATGGACGAGGACACCCTGTATTGCTCTCTGGACTATGCACATGTGTGCACAGGGTGTATACATACATGTGCATACATGCCATGCACATATATCAGCTACATACATCCTATACCACATACAACTACACAGACACACACACACAGTGATAGTGAGTGTTCCTGAGGAATGACACCTGAAGTTGTGCTATTGCCTCTGCATGCATGTACACACATATCCACATGTGTGCACATTCACACACAAGGAAAGGTAAATGAGGCAAAGATCGTTTCTCAGAGTTTCAATCATGAAGTTTACTTTCAATTCTGAGTTCTTTGCTAATCAGAAAAAAAGAGAGCATTAGAACTTAACCTTGGCCAAAGAACCAGGATGTGATATTCTCCCCAGTACTGATTTCCTTCTTGCCTGAAGCCAGGAGATGCTCAGTCCGGTGCCAGCAGCTGTAACCCGTAACTCTGGAGCCAGCAGCACATCTGACTTTCATAGCACAGTGTTAAGGAACTGTGAGTTTCAGGAGGACATTTCCAAGGAGGCTTAGACTAGGGAGGAAACAACGTGGTCATGGTTGTGAGCGTGCGCAGCCGCACTGGGGGAGCCATCCACTGGCTGTGAGCAGGGTGGGCGAGGCCCTCCCAGGAGGGATTTACTTTGACCATTGCTAACATTTTCCAGACCTAACGCCTAAGCCTAAATCATCTGAGGTTCAGTGCATCTGAACTGCTGCCTGGCCTTCTACCCACTTTCCTCATAGAACAACACTTAGAACTCTTCAGTTCTCAACTGCATTGTTTACAGTGTTTAGGCACCCCCCCCCAAAAAAAAAACACAGCAATCATGGGAAATGAAGAGAGAAGAGCATTCAGTCCTACCATCACAGGAACCCTGAGCCACCAGTTCCCCAGTTCATTATGGTTGTGGTTGTGGTTGATGCTGCTGCTATAAATGCCCTGCTTTTAGAGAAACTTGAATGGGTCTTGCTTTTAAAAATGTTTATCCAGGCTTCCACATACTTCCCATGACCCCTGCTGATAAAGCTTTTCTGCAGTTAATCTATTCACGTGAACTCTCCTGAATCGAACTTGTGTTACTACACACACAAAGTCACAGATGTGTAATCGGAGGGTATAGTGTTGCCTGGCTGAAGGAAACCTCTACAGCCAGTGCTGGATAAGTATGTAAAAAACTGTCTTCTTGGGCTGGAGGGATGGCTTAGTGATTAAGGCATTTGCCTACAAAGCCAAAGGACCTAGGTTTGATTCCCCAGGTCCCACGTTAGCCAGAGGCACAAGGGGGTGCACCATCTGGAGTCCGTTTGCAGTGGCCGGAGGCCCTGTTGAACCCATTCTCTCTCTCTCTCTCTCCCTCCCTCTTTCTCTGTCAGATAAATAAATAAATATAAATAAAATATTAAAAAAAAACTTTTTCTATTATGAGGTGTGCTTCAGTGAAATTAATTTTTACTGTATTATACTTCCACTTGAACTCAATTTTCAGACCATACTGTTTCAAATAGTCACTCTGGATTTCACTTGTTTAATTAAGTTGGAAAGATGAACATGACTAGACAGCTAGACAGAGAAAGATAGGCCACCATTTAATTTGGTCCAAAAGTAGCATTTTCTTTTCCTTTTAAGTAAAACCTTGCCCCTTGACACACCATTTTATGGAAGTAAATATAATGTGGAGTAAGCCAATGCTATTCTTTAGGAATTATGACACGAATAGGAAGAGTTACAGCACTCTGGGAATTTTGGGAGAAAATGACTTACAAAAGAGGTTGCCACATTTGTTTTCATTGTGGTTAAAGCTGTAGTTTAGGAAAAAAAGACAAAAGGGCAAAGAACCAGGGAGTTTCTGGATGAATGTGGATCTAATGAAGAGAGTCCATTGGTTCTACAGGCCATGGTAAGATTCCCACAGTCCTGAACAAACAGTTCTCAGCCAATAATTTCTAAGCCTTTGTTTCCCCACTTTGGAATTCTGACTACAGCCATGTTACCAAGCCAACTGGGTTTACTACAAAGACCCAGCGAAGCTCTTTTTATCACAAGATCAAGACAACAATTGTGTGCCTACAAGAAAAGAACAACTAAAACCATCCAACAAGCATTCAAAGAACAATTCTAGAGATAGTTGCCTTTGAACTCCAATAATGGGCAACATTCAATCCTGAGATTTGAATTCCATGTTAAAAGAATTCATTACCAGTTGCCTTCCCTTGTCAGCGCAGAGCTGCTGGCAGCGGGCGTTTTCAGCTGCGTGCCCTTTGTCAAGTGTCATATTTTGCAGTCATGTTGAATGCCGTACAAAGATCACGTTGTAAATGGACTCATATAGACTTGGCTTTATTCACCGTAGGGTTCATTGATGAGATAGAAGAAATCTAAATTTTGCCTTGGCTTTAAACTCAAGCTACAGAAAATAGAGTGTTTTATAAAAACTTGTTCTGAAATTTCATGTCTTGAACATAACTGTATGCTACTTGTACAGATACTCATGTAGACATGTGCAAAGTCCAGCTGAGAAAATAAAAATGTTTACCAATCTGGTGTTTCCTCATGTGCTTTAGCTGTGACCAGTGAATTCCATGTGGACAAAAAAAAAAAAAAAATCATTTCCATTTTTGCACAAATACTTCATTTTCTAATGATGTGAAAATAATGTAAGCTAAATATGACCAGATGTCAGTAATTAAAGATAAATATAAGCTGGGCATGGTGGCGCATGTCTTTAATCTCAGCACTCTGGAGGCTGAGGTAGGAGAATCACTGTGAGTTCAAGACCACCCTGAGACTACATAGTGAATTCCAGATCAGCCTGGGCTAGAGTGAAACCCTATCTCAAAAAGAAAATCAAAGATAAATATGATATTTGAAGATTTTGACCAATATTTTCTGAGGGTGCCTGAGTGCCTCTAATCTTAGAAATGTATTTGGGAATTTAGTCATACTCTATCATGAACTCCATGGTGCACATTATTTTGTATGTGTTTGTTCTGAATGTGCACCCTGTTTCTTTTTATTGACCACATAAAAGACTAAACACCAATGTTTTGACATGCTCTCATGGTGTCTCATTTTATGAAAGAACTGAATGAGTCTTGCATTTGACAAAAATCTGAAATTACCACCCTAGACCCAGAGCAGTTTGTTTATCCAATGTGAACATCCTGTTATTTCTAGGAAGTCCATGGCCACACATATTAACCTGGAGGATAATATACTAAATAAAAGAAACCAGACATAAAAAGACAAAGACAAATATCCCATGGCCTTCCTTACATGTTGAATCTAAAAAGATTAAATTTATGGAGAGTAGAATGGTATAATCAGAGGCCACAAGACAGGTGAATCAGAGAGATATTGGTAAAAGGATAAAAAGATGTAGTTAGACCAGAAGTATCCACCCAAGAGGTGTTTTTGTATCATGGTAAATGTAGACAGCCACAACATATTGTACTTTCAAAATCACTAAGGTTGTAGAACTATGTGTTCTCACCACAACATGTGAAGTTATGGTATATGTTAAAAACTCAGCTGAAGAGATGATTTGGTGGTTAAAGTCCTTGCCAACTCAAGCCTAAATACCCAGTTTGATTCTAAGACCCCATATTGAAAACCGGAGGCTGTGGAGGACTTCCATCATCCCAGCACACTAACAGCAAGATGGAAGGCGCAGACATGAAAATTTCCCAGGAGCTCTGGGTGAGTGCAGCAAAAAGAACCACAGATAACTGAGATCCAGAAAAGTCCTGCCTTAGATGAGGTGGGAAGTGAGGTAAGGCCCAAATCAAGAGCTGTCACTTGGCCTCACATATGCAAACCACGACGTGTGTGTCTGTATATACATACTTACATGCATATATACATAATATATATATATACATACAAAAATGTTGATTTAACCATTTTACATTGAATGCACACAGCAAATCATGATGGTGGTTTACTATAGATATATACAAATTTTACTTGTCAAGTTATACATCGATTCTTTGAAAGAAAGCTTTTCTGGGTGTGGTGACACAAGTTTATAATCCCACTGTTGAGGAAATTGAGGCAGGAGCATGATGAATTAGAGGCCCGCCTAAACTACATAATGAGACCTTAATAGAAAAAAAAAAAAGAAAGAAACAAAATGAAAGAGAAAGAAAGGACTATGATGGCAAACTTTTCATAGAAAAATCAAAAGCTTAATGTTGAAATCTAATTGGTGATGAACAATTTATTCATAGTCTGCATTGTGCATCTGGTTCACAAAGCAGCCCATCTGAAGTACTACATTAAAGTCTTAGCATAGGAATTGTTTCTGAGTCCATCAGTCAGAAGTCTCAAAAGCACTCAATCCAAGCAGTGAAACAGAAATTATTTTATCCTGCCACGTAAAAGAGGGAGGCAGGCTGAAAAATGTAATTCGTGACCTGTCTGCTTTTAGTTCTATAAATAATTATGCTAGATGCTTGGCTATGAATGGGCTTTTGGTATGAATGACTGCAAGTCACAATCTGTTGCTATTATACATGTTAGGCTTTCAACTTATAGAGAAAATAAAACGAAAACAATGGGTGAGGACTCTTACCATAGTGTTCATTCTGGCTGTCAGTTCATTTATAAAGGTTTACTGGTGTTCTTTTTTGTAGTCAACAATTCAAAACAGAGAAAGTGGCTTGGCATGATGGTGAACACCTTTAATCCCAGCATTCGGAAGGCAGAGGTAGGAGGATCGCCATGAGTTCAAGGCCACCCTGAGACTACATAGTGAATTCCAGGTCAGCCTGGGCTAGAGTGAGACTCTAACTCGAAAAAAAGAAAAAAAGAAAGAAAGTGTTGGCTCTATCTATATACCTCCCTCTCTATATAGATATATGTTCTTATGTATATCTATCATATGTATCAATATGTATATTCTGTGCATGTATATACTTTCATTTTTTTTCTGAAGAGTAAAAAAGAACTATGCCAATAATCAAATTATGTGGTTAGCTCTTATTTTTTTTTCAACTTCATCTAATTTACATGTGGTTGAAATAGCCCTGAGCCCTCTGCTAGGCTGTTCAATTATGATTCATTTCTGCTGAGAATATAAACCTGACTGAGCTTGGCCATGCACACCTGCAATCCCAGCCACTAGAGAGGTTAAGGCAAAAGAACATGAGTTTGAGGCCAACCTATGCAATGCAGGGAGACCCTTGTTTCAAAATAAAGAAGAACATCACTTTATGTGTACATGCATAATTTATGTGCTTTTAAATTGAGGATTAGCACTTCCATTTTGATATTTTTTCCATAAAATTTATATATAAAAATCTTCCTAGGTGTTTTTGAAATCTTTCAAAAATAAAAAGAAAGAAAGACATTCAAGTTAGTGTTTTTCTCTCCTTTAAAAAATTCCTAAAGTAAAAAAAATATGAGAAAATATTTTTCTTTGAATTTCTGTTTATAACCTAGAATTGTGATGTGCCCCACACTAAACTGACCACTCCTCATCTCCAGCTCCCTGTGGTTCCAGCCTGTCTACTCTCAGCTCCCTGAACAATGGTCTGGAATCTGGAACCGAACCTAGCAGTCTTGATATGAGAGGAATATATGCACTTAGACTATCTGAAAAACACATAGGATGAAGTAGAGACACAGAACTCAAGGGTTAGTCACTGTTTTCTTGCTTCAAGTGTATTATTCCCACTCCTCAAAAAATGAGACACCATAACCAGTGGGTCTGCAGATGAGAATCTAGATGTCTTCAAAATAAAACAAAGTTCAAACAGCAAAGACACCTCATAGGATGCATTACTATGTGAAAAGTGTTTTCCTAACTTTCTCAAACTAAGGTACACTTTGGGAATGAAACAGTGAACATTACCGTTGAAAAAGCATAACCTATCAAGCAGGGGCCAATGAGCATAGAGAAGCCGGGAAGGCTGCCCTAGAACACATGAAGGGAGGCAGCACTCTGACCTGAGCAGAAGACAGAGTCCTTGTGTCTGGCCTTTGAGCTAAACTTATAGCCATTACTATTTGAAAGCGAACTATTCCTTTAAAAAAATTGTTTATTTATTTGTTAGTTCATGTACTTATTTATGAGAAATAAAGACACACACACAGAGAAAGAGGCAGGTAGAAAGAGAGAAAATAGGTGTACCAGGGCCTTTAGCCACTGCACACAAACTCCAGACACGTGTCATCTTGTGCATCTGGCTTTACGTGAGTATTAGGGAATCAAAACTTAGTCCGTAGGCATTGCCAGCAATGCCTTAACTGCTGATACATCGCTCACTCCAGCCCCAGCTAGCCTTATTTTTTTTTTTTTTACTTTTATTTATTTATTTGGGAGAGAGGCAAAGAGAGAGAGAGACAGACAGACAGAGAGAAGAGAATGGGCATGCCAGGACCTTCAGTTGCTGCAAACAAATTCCAAATGCATGTGCCATCTTGTGCACCTGGCATATGTGGATCCTGGAGAATTGAACCTTGGTCCTTTGGCTTGGCAGGCAAGTTCCTTAACCACTAAGACATCTCCCCAGCCCCCAGGTATCTTTTTTTTAAAATTTTTTTTTCAAGGTAGGGTCTCATTCTGGTTCAGGCTGACCTGGAATTAACTATATAATGTCAGGGTGACCTTGAACCCACTGCGATTCTCCTACCTCTGCCTCCCAGATGCTGGGATTAAAGGCATGCGCCACCATGCCCAGCTCAGGTATCCTTTTTTGAGGGATGAAAAGCTTTGATCATGTCAGCCCACAAGACACCTGTTCTGTGGACACTTCCGCTTTTCTCAGAGGGCGTTTTCAGAACGCACAGCTCCTCCTACCTCTATCTAATATCAGTGCAACCTGACTTAGGGGTCAAGACCAGAGGCTATGGAGACAAACTAAACTCCTTTACTGGTGGGCTGGAGTTCTCTGCCTCAGCAGGAACTGTGCACTGTCTCATTTGCTTCCCACAGGACACTGATGAGGTAAAGGTGACGGGGTAGTGATCGTTAGTACTGATTGTCAACTTGATCTAAGAAACAAACCTCTGGGCATGTTTGCGAGGGAGTATCTAGACTAGGGTAACTGAGATGGAAAGACCTTCCCGAGGTGTAGAGGCAGCATTCCACGGGCTGTGGCCATAGCAGATTTAAAGGGAGAGACGGAGCTGAGCGTCAGCATTCATCGCTCTTTCTTCCTACCCGTGGATTGAACGCGGTCAGCTGCTTTGAGCATCTGTTGCCGTGCCTTTGCCACCATTATGGACGGTAGCCCTTGAAACTTAAGCCAGTGTAAGCCACTGAGATTTAAGTTGCTTCTTGTCAGCTATTCTGTCACAGCAAAAGGAAAGTAAATCATAGAAAGGTCAATATAATAAACGGAAACGCACATAACCTGCTCTTTGAGGGACCACAGAATTGCATAGCGCCATCGAATCTGGTTTGCAGCAAGGACTACGGGGAAGGAGAGCATGGTTGAGAGACTGCATGGTATCGTCCCAAAGGTCGTCTGAAAGTCCGTCACAGTTTGTTCCCGAGCAGAGCAAAGGAAAGCTGCCACTGTTGCCAATGAATGATAGCTTCACTCGGATGAGTTCGGCTTTACGGAGCTAAGCGCTCTCATTGCCCACGTGCCAATCTATGCCATGGAAGCCCCCCTTTTTGCACTTCCTGCCCTGACACTTTGGCGGGATGTAGATAAACCTTAGTGTGTGTGTGTGTGTGTGAATGGTGTCTGCGTGTGTGGTGTTTGTGTGTGTGTGTGTGTTTCTGTGTGTGTGCGTGTGTGGTGTTGTGTGTGTGTGCGCACGCGCCCCATGGCACACTTGTAAAGATCAAAGGAACATCCTTGGGATGTCTTTGCCTTTCAACTTGTTTCAAACAGGCTCTCTCTTGTTGGTTTTTACCACTGGAAACACCAGATTAACTGGCCAGTGAGCTTTAGGCTTCTTCTAACTTGCCTCCTAAGCGTTGAGATTACAGACGTGTGCAGTGCTTACACTCCCCTTTACATGGGCTCTAGGGACCTGAAATCTGGTTTTCAAGCTTACACTTTTAACCTCTGAGCCATCTCTCCAGCCCCCAGAAATGTGCTTTAAATATGAACTTAAGATGCGAAATGTATAGCCGGGTATGGTGGCGCACACTTTTAATCCCAGCACTCAGGAGGCAGAGGTAGGAGGATCACCGCGAGTTCGAGGCCACCCTTAGATTACATAGTGAATTCCAGGTCAGCCTGGACTAGAGTGAAACCCTACCTCAAAAAAAAAAAAAAAAAGATATGAAATGTATATCCTATCAGATATAATTTGCTTTAATTTGGACAATTGATAGTAGGATCTGGCAATGTTTCTCTACCCAAAATACACAAAGCTAGACATGGCTGTAATCCAAGCACTTGGAAACTGAGGCAGGATAATCATGATTTGAAGGCCAGCCTGCGCTGTATCATGCGACTGCCTGAAAAACACAACTCCTCATCAACAACAACAATAAAAGACATTAGCTGCACATTGAGAGTGGTGGGAAGGAGCGACAGCACCATTTTCATTTTGATGTGCCTTTTCCCAACAAGTGGATATAAAGCTGTATTTCTTGGTAGAAAATGGCTCCTGGTGAAAATAAACTACTGCAAGGGTTATGATTGAAATGCTTTAAACCCTAACCCTGCTGCCACACGTCGGCCTTTGACAGGGGCCACTATCACTCTGTGTTGAGAAAAATGAGTCCTGGGAAAAAATGATTTTGAAATTCCTCCTGGGTCTCCTGGCTCACACCTGTGGTCACCCCTTTAATACCATTTTCTAATACCATTCATCTGTAAACTAGATTCTTCCAGATGATCGTCCAAAAAGCCACATGGACTCACAAAGATAATGCCCCTCTGATGCAGTAATATATCAACCTCTGAACTGGACACTATGAAAAGAGGAAGCCTCATGACCCCACATGGCCCAAATACAGCAGGATGTATTCAGACACAATCCAGTACCCCGTGACCCCACAAGGCATCCTTCCCCTTTCCCCTTTCCTATAAAAATGTCTCTATGTATTTATGCAAACAAAAAGGCTGAAATGTAAGTTTCAGAACTGTCCTCTCATTTTCCTCTCTCCCCTCCTTCCACCCTGCCACACTCAGAAGCATACATGGGGATACATGGGGAAGTCTGCAACTACCTCGCGCTGTAGTAATTGCTATTTCAAAGGCAGTTGTTTTTGCCCCCTCCCTGTATGTGCAGAGTTCTTAGAAGCCCTGACTACTATTATGGTAATTGACTCTTTCTGCATCTGAGCGGAGAGGCCAACAACTTTCTCTCAACTATTACCTATTGATCCAGCCTCACTTCCCCAAAGGAGTTCAACCAGGAGTCCAGCAAGCAGGCTCAGTCAGTCCCTCCCCATACCCAGGCACCTCAGGGCAGACTCTTCTTCCTTTCCCCTCTCCATCTTCCTTCCATCTTTCTCTTTGCTCCTAGTTCAGAGTTCCTGTCTCCTCCTGCTCCAAAACCCTGCTACTTTCTCTCTCTCTTTCTCTGGTTTTAAATAAAACTGGGTTCAAGAAATTGTCCTTTTCAGAGTCCTCGATTATGAAGCACAAACCTGATAACTATCTAACAGGAAAGTTTCTGGTAAAAAAAAAAAAAAAAAAAAAAAACAAAGACATGTATCAGTTAAGAGTTGACTCACATAGGCCTGTCAATCACCAGGCAGAAGCACCACCCTTAGCAAAGCTGCCTGTTCCAGAAACTTCAGAAAACAGTGTAAAGCCAGCGCAGTATTATCTCTGGCCATTGTCCACTCACCTCATGAAAACGTTTGCCTCCGCAGTGGCTGTCTTTGACCACAGCCCACTCTCACCCTCAAGAGTATTTATATTGTTTCTAACTATTTTCTAATTGTCCTTACTACACTCAGTGTATCTCATCTAAAGTATTTTGACAGAGATCAAAAAGTCTGGGGAGTGGAAGGGAGGCCCAAGCGACACCTCATAACACTTCTCATGGTATTTCTTAATGGGATGGTATGTTACATGTGATGAACTACACGTTAGTAGTTATTTCTTAAGGTAGCAGTGTGTTACGTGTGATGAACTACATCTCCAGACAGTTTGAACGTGTTAACATCAAAGGAAATATGTTAAAAAGAAACTCTCCAAGCCAGGCGTGGCGGCACACACCTTTAATCCCAGTACTTGGGAGGCAGAGGTAGGAGGATCGCTATGAGTTCGAGGCCACCCTGATACTACACAGTGAATTGCAGATCAGCCTGGGATAGAGTGAAACCCTACCTCAAAAAAAAAAAAAAAAAAAAAAAGAAAAGAAAGAAAGAAAGAAGAAAGAAAGAAAGAAAGAAAGAAAGAAAGAAACTCTCCAAATGCTTCTCTTGAAGGAAGTTCTCTCACTCAAGCAGTCACACCCCAACACCTGCACACTACTTCTTGGAAGAACCTCTGAAGTCTTCCTTTCTGGTCTTGAACCTCCTCCAGGGTTCTAGGACAGAAGAGCGCCACAGAGTTCTGAAGGAAGGACGTCTACACAGGTCCCACTGATGTAATTCACCTTAGTAGAGACTATTTGATGTGCTTCCTTCCACCACATAAACGTGTCGAGTTATCACCAAACAGAGTGTGAAAACAAATGTCTTCCAGCAGAATAATTTTCTCTTGAACTCTTTGCCTAGAACAGAAAATGGATTTCCTATGTTCGAGGGCACAGGCTGGAAACAGCAACAAGTTGAAAAGTTACTGGCGTCTGTTCATTGTTCCACCCGGTTTTCGACAGAAGAAAGGATTGTTTGCTGGGACAAAATCTTTAACTAAAAAAATAGGATTCTTATCTTTCATTTAGCTTAATAACATGCCACATATATTTGTCAATCAAATTAGAATTACTGCCAGCCCATAATACACTTTAGTTTAGCCAATATCAGTCAGTCCTGATTTATTTGCTTAATACAAATCTAATTGAGTTTCAGGCTGCTCTTCTCTCAGCTGTTAACCGACCAAGTACATCTTTAATTTCCAAGACCGATGGTGTGCTAGCAGTTGAGAGGAAGAGCGATTTGCATACGGCCCCAGAAGGGTGCCAAAACTCTTCACGCTTTAAACAACAGCCTTTATTATTCTGTAAGTGGATGTGTTGAATTTTCATGCTTTTGTTTCCAGTTCAGTCCTGACAGAAAAGAATAAAGTAGATTTTGCCAGCACCCCTGCTGTGCCCTGAGGGAGAAATTCAATGTGCCTCATTTGTCTTAATTGGAGAACCGCCCTCGGCACCAGCTTTCTCTATGAATATATTAGCATAACAGACAGAAAATTCAAGCCTACTTTTATAGAAATAGTCTCCCCCCCCCCACACACACACCTCCCTCTTTTTAAGACTAATAAAAACTGCGAGAGGGTAGAAGTGTGTGTTTCGGTCTCCTGGATTTCTTGTAGTTGCTGTTGTAAAATTCTCTGTACAGGAGAAATGCATCAAGCCTATTTTATCTCTGCACTGTTATTAGAGCTGGTGGTGAAAAATGTGATAAATATCATCTGTGGCAGAGAGCTGAAAGCTTCTCTTTACTCTTCATAATGTGCTAATCCCATCGACTTGTTCTTCCTCTGGTTATGCACCCTTTTCAGGGGTGAGAGCTGGCTTTACACAGAGATGAATGTGTAACAGCTCGGAATGAATCTAGACGGGGTGGGGGAGGGGAGACGAAAGAAAAAAAACTCCTCCTAAGGTAAATTTATTAACAATAAGACAAGTGTGGTTATCTCTGTCGAGTCCGTTGTTAAACTGCCAATTTATGGGAGTAATATTAAATTCATCCTCACATTTTTCTTTGTGTAAAAGGGCTCCACGTATGGACAAACAACCTGGCCATTCAAACCCTTCCCTTTCGAGTTCTGTATCACAGAACTTGTGGTGTTTAAAGGTGGGCGTTTCAAAGAAGCATTTCATCTATAATGTTTCTCCAGCTGGAGCTAATTCTTTCATCACCTCTCTTCACTCTGCTTGCCATGGCCAGCATATGAAAGAGAGGAAAAGCCAGGGAAAGATGTCATTTCCTAATAAAATGTGGCATATGTATTCTCTTTGAAAGGTTTCTGCCTCTCCAACGTATATGTTTACATCTCCTCTTGACTGGTCTCCTGCAGTCTCATTGATCACAGCAGTTCCTATAAGGCTTGCAGGAATGTCAGGTAAAACAGGGTTGTGTGTGTGTTTGTGTTGTTGTCAGCCACTTATTTTGTGTTTGACTTATTTTGTATGCATATTTAAAATTTAAGTACCTTTGAGTAAGGTCCTCCTGGGTAAATGAAAGGAAAAATCATCTTGGAATAAGAATCAGGAGAAACAGAAATGCACATGACCTGGAGAACAGCAACCAATCCTCCCGACTGTGTAAATCCTCACCTTTTTAGTGCTTGCAACAGCTGGGTAGCTTCCTAGGAAGTTCAGAGGCCAGGCCCTTATTTCCTACTCCACCCAGCAAACATTTGAGCCCCAGTCCTGAGCTGGTATGCATCAGGAACTGGGAAGAAAAGGGTTGTTTTCCTGTGTCGTGAATATAAAAACGCATCTTAGCTGGATCCATCCTGGGAGAGGGAGTCAGCTTTTCACTTTATTAGTTATATCATTTACATTACAAGAATAACAAGCAGGTTATGAGGGTTATCAGGTAATTCCTCCTGCTTTCTAAGCAGACATTCTAACCTCGAGGGGAGTCCTAGCATCACCCCGCGCCTCCCCCGTCACTGCCCTTGAGGTCCTGTCTGAGCTGTGAACTCGTGGCTGTCCTCTGCTGGCTGGCCTATCAGCAAGCCAGACATTACTCTGAACCCACCAGGTTCCCTTCATTCCAAATTCTTATTTTGTTTATGTTATTTTTTTTATCGCTTCTGAACATCAAACACAGGCTCTGAGTATGTTCAGCAAGCACTCCATCATTGAGCTACATCCCAGTGAGGTAGGGATTAGCTCCTCTAGGCGGAAAGGTGACAGCCTATGGTGAAGTACAAGCCAGTCACATAACTTGTCACATAGCACGAGGAGAAAATATGGAAAACGACTCAGTCAGTGACCTTCAGAACTCATACAACCAGCCAGGAGGGGAAAGGACAAAGCAGCCATGATGTGTGCCATTCCTTTGATTGGGTAAGCAGTGCATGATCAGCTCCCCCACTGGGCCACAGAGCCTGTGCAGAGCTAGTAAGCCGCTCACTACCAGGAGGCCCTCGTGCAATGCTCCTGAGGAGCAACGTCACCTCCTTCTCTGTCCAGTGAGACAGCACAGTAGCTCGGTGAATAGCTCGCTTGCCCATCTCCCTCCTCTCACCTCTCTCTCTCTCTCCTTTCCTCTGTTTCTTTGATTGCCCCTCTGGCTTTAGTCCTTTTAACTAGTTCCTTAACAATTCTACTTTTGCTTGGTCACCTCTCTTCTACATTCCTTAATCCCTTTTCAACCTATGCCAATGAACTCAAGAGCCACTCTTTTGGGTGCTTCTTTGGTGACTCAGTTTTCCAGAGCCTTAGCCACATGCATTATGTCCAAGAGCCAGGAAAGGCTCTCAAACCTCACTGACCCACTAGCTCATACTAATCTTAAAAAAATAAAAACTCATCTCTCGGGAATATTGTATCTCTACTGCTTTCATATGCTATCAATTTTCAAAATTTATTCATAGTATAAGGAAAGAGAAATAGGCCAAGAGTAGGGTTGAAGATGGGTAAAACTTCTTTTGGGGAGGTTGTTGTAAGAATTCAAGAGCTGTCTTCTCCTTCTTCCCTTCTCTTCCTCTGGCCACCTAGCCATGCCCAGACTTGGTATGGGATTCTGGAACCAGGCACTGTTAGGGTAACTGGATCCCCATTGGCTGAGAAGAGTGAAAGCCACTTTCTCCAGCCCCCGACCCAGTGCATTACATCACACCAAGACTCTCACTCAGGGCAGTCCCCCTTTTCCTCTTGTCACAGTCCTTAAAGCCTCTCTTTCATCAAATTCTAGAGCACATCGCCCTTCTCTTCCCCACATTCTAGAGCGCGATCTCTCTCTCCCTTAGCCTGGAGTTCCAATGCACCCCTGTTTCTCCCTAATGTTTCAGATCCCACCAGGTTTTCCTGGTGTTAAAATACATCTTGGGCCTAAGAAATGGTTTGTCTTCAGACCCTCTCTATTCCAAGCCCAGAATCTGAGAGTGGCTGGTGCTTTTAAGTATATTTTCCCATTGAAGATTGTTTGTTAACATTGGCTACAGTGAGAGTGATGTGTGTTCATTATGTCAAAATGAGACAATTCCAGTACTCCTACAAATCACTTGTGTTTCTTTCTATTGCTCTGGTTTCAGAGAAATGCGCCTTGTTCTCCACAGATAAAATAAACAAGTTCCTATGCACTGAAGTCTGGGGAAATAGCTCTGTAGTAGAGTTCTTACCTTGTATGTGCCAGGCCCATGTCCAGCACTGCAAAAACAAACAAACAAACAAATGTGCTAATGAATGCTGAAAACCCTCTCCCTCAGTGTATCTGGCTTCTTGAAGTTCCTTTTGCAATGAAGCCCTGTCTTCTCCCTGACTCCTCGAGCAACATGGTGGAAGTGACCAGGGAGTACTTCCAGGTGTCTTATAAGGCCACCAATGACTCACAGCCTCATCACATCCCACTTCCTAATATTATCACATTGGAGATTAAGTTTCCAAACATACTCTATTTGCATAGGTCACAACAAGGTACAGCACAAAATCTCAAGCTCTTCGAAATCCGAGTTCAGCACACATGGATGGAGAGTAAGTGAGGAAATGAAGTGTAGATTACAGGAGCGCTGGATCTCATAGTCATGTACCAGCTGATTTACACATGCAAAGAAAGGGCCCTGGACACAAGAGCAGAGTGAAGCTGGACTTTAATCCATCCTGGCCCAACCCATAGAAGTCCCTCACACATGCTAGGCAAAAGAAAACTATATGATTATGGGATTAAAACAAAAAACAAAAATGAGGTCTGGAGTGTCACATACCTCTAATCCCAGCACTCAGGAGGTAGAGGTAGGAGGATTGCTGTGAGTTCAAGGTCATCCGAGACTACATAGTGAATTCTAGATCAGTCTGGGCAAAAGCAAGACCCTACCACAAAAAAAAAGTGGAAAATAAGGACTAGAGAGATGGCTTAGTAGTTAAAGCACTTGCCTACAATACCTAAGGACCCAAGTTTGAGTACCCAGTACCCATGTAAGCCAGCTGCACAAGGTGATGCATGCATCTGGGGTTCCTTTGCAGAAGTTTGAGGCCCTGTTGTGGTCATTCTTCCCTTCTATCTGCCACACAGGGCAGGTACCAGCCTACAGTGGGTTAAAGAAGGAGGGAGGGTTGAGAGCCTAAGAAGTCAGGGTTATAGTTCAATTTAGCCATAGCAGACACCCCAGTACATGCCTGAAACTGCTGATAGCACCAAACCTTCAATATAACATGTTCATATTATTGTGCTCATACCTACAACAAAGTACAATTTGTACATCAGGCATAATAAGGTCTTAGTAATATGACTGATAGCAGAATGACTATCACACTATACTATAAGAAAGCATGTGTGAATATGAAATTCTATAATGCCACGGGGAAGGTAGGACACACTTCATGGACAGGGACAATCAAAGGACGGTTCATGTCCTATACAAGAGGACACAGCAGAATGGTCCAAGATTCCATCATGTTTCTGAAAACAGTGTACAATTTAAAACTTCTAAATTGTGTATTTCTGAAATTGCCCATTGATGTTTTCAGACCATGCTTGACATGGAATAACTAAAACTGTGGACAAGGGGCACTACTGAGCTATTGAAATCCAGGCAGGGGGAGTCCTAGTTTTCTAAGGCTGCCATTTCAAAATATTACAGAATAAGTATATAAACAGCAAAACTCATTTTCTCCTAGTTCTAGAGGTTGTTTTCCAGTGAAGTGCTTCTTCATGGTCAGTAGGTGCTGGCCCTGCAGCTGAGTACTCACAACCTTTCCACATGAGGAGGGTCTGGGGAGATCCCTGGGTCTGCTTCTTCCTCTATGAACACCATTCCTATTGAATGAGGCCCCATTTGTTATTAAGCACTTCTTTAATACCCTGGTTTATATGTAAAGTCACACTCAGGGTCAAGGCTTCAACATATTTGGAGGTGGGCACAATTCAGACCATAATTGTTGCCAAGACAGACCTATGTAAATAAACCTAAGAAAATGAAAAGACCCTATGCATAACTTATGAATAAGGAAGACTTGATCCAGACATGGTGGTACATGCCTGTAATATGTGATATGTAATCCCAGCATTTGAGAAGCTGAGGCAGAAGGATCGTGAGGCAGAAGATATTCCAGGTTACCGAGCAATTACCTGAGTCAATAAGGAAATAAGGAAGAAGGGAGAGGAAAAAAAGAGAGAGGGATACCAGTTTCTTTTCTCCCAGTCTCCAATAAATGGTCTTGATTCACTCTATATTCTAATAGGTTTTTAACCAAATGAAGTAGTCATCATATATTCCTATACTTTTTAAAATTCAGACCATAAATAATTTCTTTTCTGGAAGAATTATGACTATCTTTTTTTACAGCATAGATGAAAATAATTGAGGTAGTATATAAAGTCTGACCATCATAATTGTTTTTAACTTTAATAATTTTTAAAGTATTTTATTTATTAATTTGCAAGTGTAGAGAGAGATTGAGAATTGCCATACCAGGGTCTCACCACTCCAAGGGAACTCCAGATGCTCGTGCCTCTATGTATCTGGCTTTATGTGGATACTGGGGAATCGAACTCAGGTCATTTGGCTTTGAAAGCAAGCACCTTTACCACTGAGCCATCTGTCCAGCCCCATTTTTTTAACCTTAAGAAAGTTATTGCACTAGTAGATTTATGCTATTTCAACCTCCTCTAATTCATCAGAAGAGATGGGAATAGAGATATTAATGTGATTCATATATTGTGTTGTGGGCTTCTAAAAAAAATGGTAAATTGAATGTAAAGTGCCCCTCTTGGCCCCATGTGTCTGTGATTAAGCTTCAGGCATAACCTCCAGCTGGTGGAGCCTCAGGAGGTGGAACCTTGCTGAAGAGATGTGCTGCTGGGGCCAGTCTTTGAGGTGTGATCACCAATGCTACGTGACCACAGTCAGCTCAGTCTACTTTCTCCTTGTGGAACAAAGATATAATGCTGGCCTGTCTGTTCCTGCCAGGTTTTTTTCACCATGATGAAACTTTCCCTCAAAACTACAAGCCAGAAATAAACCCTTTATTCCATAATTTACTTCTGGTTAAAGAAGCAATGAGAGGCCAACTGCTACAAATACTACAGCATTTTATGACTCCCCACCCCCAGCCAAGAGAAAGGGAAAGCAAAAGAAGCATCAAGATTTCCGTGTCGAAATAATTTTTCTTTAGCAGCAAGTCAAAGACCATACAAAAATTGGCTTTAATTTGTGCCAGCAGTATGCTACATATGATTTGAAATTTCAACCCTGCCCCATACTAAATTAATATTTATTTAATATCCTCAGGTACTCCTTTTTCTTTTTAGTAACTTGCTATTATTTATAACAGAATGTGATTTAGGTTTGGTTGTATATAACATAAGCCAATACCAAGTTAAGCAAAAAAAAGGTAAAGATATAGATTATAGAATCTTTTAGAGACAAGTTAGAGTAATGAAGAAAGTTTCTGACACTTGAAAGGACAGGATACTCCAACCTTTTAGGGCTTGATAGCACATGATCCAACAGCTGTTGTCTTCAGGATGCCACAGTTGCCACAGGTCACAATTGCTATATCCTACATCCACTGGAAAGAGGTTAGCACAATTGAGATGTATATTTATTTAATAATTCTACTACCATTATGTATGATGACAGAGTGGCCAGTTTTAAAGAAAATATGGGATGCTATTGGAAATAGAAATGGCCAGGAGGAAGCCATATGTGTCCATGAGAAGCAAATGTCAGAAACATTCTTGAAGGCTGACTAGGAAAACATGAAAATACTGGCACTGACCATAGCAAAATCTGGCCCTGCCTTTCAGGGCCATGAATGGTCTCCAAGGAGAACCTAAGTCTCTAAAAGCAGAGGAACAAAAGCCAGGAACCGATGCAGTTAAGAAGTCAGGGGTCCTCTGCCCAGTTAACTGCAGCAGAATTGCTCACCCTTTACCCACTGTGGTTGGTCTGCATGCTGTCGCCTGGCCCCATGCTGATCCCCATGTTTGTCACCTCGGATCCTCATTACAGCTTTTGTTTTTCATCTGTCCCCAGACCTACTCTGTATCCATGTCTCCACAATGCCAGCAACATTGGTGTCTTCATTTTAGTGTCTAGGAAAACAGCTGTTCTGAGCAGTGTGGAAATGACGCCTCACATTAGCTCTTGTCAAATCTTTGGTTCTCAGGTCATATAACCTTGGTCACCATGAGACCTGGAGCTGGACTCACTGTATTGACCTCATGGATAGCTCACTCCCAAGATTCAACCCAGAGAAGGCTAGCTACAGATGAAGCTGATCAAATTTCAACTACATTTGTTCGGGTGATTTGAAGGCTGGTGTGCTTTGGAAATGGCGCCCTCAAAGACTAAGCGCCTGACAGCCAAGAGTTCCAGGCGGTCCTTCCTGGCCAGCAGCTGCTCGGCGCTCCCAGTCAATCCCAATTTGCCACATGGTTGCTTGCTGATGAGTTGCTGGTCTGAGTATTTGTAGCACCGAGGTGTATTCCCCAGTTGACCCCTTGGCTCATCAAGCTCTGGGTAGATCTGTTGCCCCAGAAGGTTGGCTTGCCTGAAAAACAGCTTGTTATAAGGAAAGCAGTATTTGAATGGAAGTCCAGAGTCCAGACTCCTGTCTGAACTGTCCCTGACTGCAACTATCATGTCGGGAAAGTCACTTACTATCCCTGGGCCTTAGCTCTCTGAGGACATTGTTGCTGTTAAGGTTGTTCACACTTTACTATGAAAGTTCTAAAGTGTACAAAGTTAGAAAGAATCAAATCATGATCCCATGCACCTCTCACCTAGTTTCAATGGTTAGCAACTTAGAATCAATTTTAATACACTATACCCTATCTCATCTGGGTTTGTTTCCTCCGAGTTGAAACTTTCCTCCTGGGGGAAGAAGGCAGGCTTACGCATAAGACTCAGGAAGTACGTGAAACCCTGATGGATGATCACCTACGCTGGGGTAGGCTTCTTGGAGATGCAGCTGTCTTTGGTCCCCCAAGCTCCTGTAAGTGACCTGTTATCTAAGCCCCTGTAAGTAAGCCCTTGCATATACTCCTGTAAGTAACTCCTCACCTATTCTCCTGCAAATAACCACAGCTAACTCAGGCTCACTGGTTTGCTAAGCTACACTTGGCTGGAAGCATTACTCCGCTCTATCATTGGTACCCTATCTAGGGGGAATAGACATTTGTTCACATCACCCTAGAAAAAAAAAAGAGAATAATATAACTGACTCCCACATGGGAACCAAAAGAACCAAAGATGAGTTGGGGAGGGGTGCTTGCATGACGCTGCAAATGGTGCTGAGTTATGTAGATGAGGCTAGTCTTTCTAAGGGTTGGGTCTCAGCCTGAGAGAATGAGGAGCCAGCTCCCACACCAAGCTGTGCAGGTGGCAGTGCCCTTTACCCATTCTCCAGTCAGTAGTCCGCAACCACCCAGCTAGACTTGGTGAGTCTTTTCTTGGGTCTATCCTCAGTGTCCTATCTGGGGTGAATGGACATTTACATGTATCTCCTCGGGAAAACTTGCATAATGCTCTCATACTAACAACATGCACACTTCGATAAACAGAGTTTAAAGTTAAGTATATCTTAATATCTCTCCTGACCTATGATCACGGCAATAGTCTTTCTTCCATGTCCTTACAAGCAGAGCGAAGCAAGCAGACATGAAGATGAACTGGACCTGAGGGGATGCATGGCTTCTCACTTTAGTCACTCGACACTGCCATCGTCAGTGACTTTGAAAGACTCGGATTAAGTCCAGAAGAGAAGAAGGCAGAAGCGAGATCTGCACTCTGCTTCGTTGAGGGAGAGCTTTGTGCATCACTCTGTTAGGAGGGAGCGAGAGGGAGAAAGTGGCATCAGCGTCAAGAAGGCAAAGTGGGACCAGGATGCAGCCTCGCCTCAAGTCCATCATAGCACTGCACATACTCAGCATGATGCCCCATGCCTGCAGTCCCAGCACCCAGCAGATAGGGGCAAGAGGCTTGGAGTTCAAGGCCATAGCAAGTATGAGACTTGCCTGGGCTACAAGAGACCCTCAGACACAGACACACTTCAGTGATTTAGTTATTATTAGTTTTTAATATTTTATTTATTATTTTGAGACAGAGAGAGTGCGTATGAATGAACCAGGGCCTCCTGACACTGCAAACAAACTCCAGAAACACGTGCCACTTTGTGCATCTGGCTTTATGTGGCCACCACGGAATCAAACGGAAGCCATCCAGCTTTGCAAAGAAGTGCCTTTAATGATGAGCCGTCTCTCCAGGCCTTATTTATTTATTGTTTGGATGTTTGTTTTTTCAAGGTAGAGTTTCATTTTAGCCCAGACTGACCTTGGAATTCACTGTGGAGTCTCACGCTGGCCTCAAACTCACAGTGATCCACCTATGTCAGCCTGCGGCATGCTGGGATTAAAGGTGTGTGCCACCACCCCCAGAAGAGAGAGACAATGGGCATGTCGGTGTCTCTAGCTGCTGCAAATGAACTTTGGACACATGCATCACTTTGTGGTTCTGGCTTTAAGTGGATAGTGGGGAGTCAAACTCTCGGTCATCAGGCTTTAAGGGCAATCATCTTAACAGATAAACTGTATCTCCACCCCTCATTTTTTTTTTTTATTGTAAAAAACTAAATACACAAAAACCCTGAGTTTTGTTCACTTGCTTTTTCATTTTGGACACACGTGGCTCCTGGAAGCATGTGACATGGGGCCAGCAGACAACTTTGGGTCTTGTTCACAGAACACCAGTGTAGCAGTCAGCTTCAGGTTCACTGAGATGAACTTCCAGACCAGGCACAGTTATGGAGGAAGGGAAATTTATTGAAGCTTACAGATCCAGGGGAAGTTCCATAAATGGCAGAAGAAGCTGGCCTGCCTTCACAGGTCCAAGCAGAGAGAGAGAAGTACAAGACAAAAGGTCAAAAGCCACAGCACACTTCAGGAACTCCAGCTAGGCACATTTTGCATATCTTTAGATTGAAATCTGAAACCCACCACCACACCTTAAGATCCACACAATGGCACTGACTCCAGCCAGGTGGCTGCATATGCAAACTACAAACAAAGAACTGAATATATTGGGGGCCATCTATTCTATTCAAACCACCACAACCATTTACCTTTGAAATAGGGTCTATCACTGGTCTGAAATTAGCTAATTAGGCTTGGCAAGCTGGCCAGTAAGCCCCAGAAATTCACCTGTTTTTGTCGCTTTAGGACTAAGATTACAAGTCATACCCAGCTTTTTTCATCAGGTTTCTGGGGATCAAGCTTAGATCTTCATGCTTGCAAGCAAGCACTTTCCCAAATAAGCTATCTCCATAGCCCAAGAAATCCTCTTAAGGTATTCAAGAAAATGCACTTAAATGGAACATCTCTATTCTAAGAAATTCTGGACAAACAATGTATAACTCTAACTTCATGCTTAAATTATAAGGTATAACGTATTGCAACATGATTAAATATATGCCATTTCAAACTAAGTCCATGAAAAATGGCTCATATTTTAACTTAAGCTTTTTACATTAGAAAAGAAGACAACAGCCTTGGACCATTGCCGAGTCCCAGAGCAGAAAGATGTATCACATATTCTAAATATCATTGAGTTGAAGGCAATGAAATCTGTTAGGTACTGTGATATTTGAGGACATATGTAAGCATTTTAAATGCACTCCCTGGTTCAGTACTATTAAGTCCTGATGTCTCCAGTTGATGCATTGCGTCATCAACCTGCCAGGAAGCCTTTGGAGAGCCATTTGTCCCTGGGTCCTAATCAAGGACGTAGCCTGGCTGCTAAGAAATATTTTGGTACACCAAATAACTGAGCTATCTCTGACAGACATGCCAAATAAATTATGGCAATAGTTGACCACTTGGGCCCTGAGGCAGTATTACCAGAAAGAAAAAGAAAACTATCTGGTTTTTTAGTTGCTGATCTTTTGCAGAACAATTGCCTCACTCTGTTCTGAATCTTAGTTGAAAGCTAGTATTCTTTTATACCAGGAGCTATCAAGGAATTGTTGCAATTCATCCTGCATGCTGTCTGAATATTCAAAATTGATGTACAGTATAGTTTTATTTCTTTTTAAGAAAAATCTCTTTGGGAGGTGGAGATATGGTGTAGTGGTTAAAGGCACTTGCTTGCAAATCCTGATGATCTGGGTTTGATTCCCCAGTACCTATGTAAAGCTAGATACACTAAGTAGCACATGGGTCTGGAGTTTGTTTGCAGTGGCAGGAAGTGCTGGCGTGGGCTTACTAATTCTCTTTCTGCCTCTTTCTTTCTGTCTATCTCTCTCAAATAAATAAGACAATAAAACGTTTTTCAAAATCTCTTTTGGTTTCTGGCTCAGAGTGAGAGGTTGCTGGTAGCCACGAGGGTGAGGCAGTTAGACAGGAAGGCCCACAGGAGAGCCTGGATAAGAGGCTCGCCACTCAGCTACAGGTTTGTCTCTTCAGAGTCACATAACAGGCAGAAGTCCCAGCGCACCTTCGATAAGAAGTGAGACAGAATCAGGGGAGTTTCTTAGACACTCACAAAGGAAATGCTAAACAAGAGACGCTGCATTAAAATGAGATGGAAAGCAAGGTCTGACACCCTAAAAGCCATCCTGTGACCTCCACACATGCTACAGTACACATTCCCCTGCACACACATGCATGCACGCATGCACAAATACACTCACTATACATTTTTAAAAATCTGTTTTCCTGAGACAGAATCTAAATAGACCTAGAACTTTCTATGCAGCCTAGGCTGGTATCAAATTTCTTGTAGCAATCCTTCTGCCTCAGTTTCCAGAGTACTGGGATTATAAACATGTACAATCACAAGGAAATTGAAGCTTTACAGAGCCTAACTTACCTGACTTAAAAATCCAGTATTAGTAACCAGAGTAGCTTCCTAGCCCCTCTGTGTTTGGGTATTTATTTTGTTTTGTTTTCTTTCATGCTGGGAATTGAACTAATGGCCTTGTGCATACTAGGCAAATGTCCTAACTCTGAGCTATATACAAAGACCTTACTCCTAGTCCTTTAGTGGAATATTAAAACTACCTATGGAATTACTGTAAAGTTCATGGTACTAAGGCCTGACACACTGGACACACTCAATGAAATATGGCTTTTGTTATCATCTGACATCAGGCTTCCTCAACGATTGCAAATTTAAAGATTTACGAAAGTAGGTATGAGAATCTGATTATACATAAGCAATGGATAGCAATTGGTCTTATGGCCAACTGGAAAACACATAACACACTGAAAGAAATTTAAAAAACAAATATAGCAACAGAATCACAAATAAACAATGACAACAGCAACAAACCCATGAAACCTACTGGACTACCCATGGCCTAAAGTTGCAAAAGTCTTTTAATAATGTGTTGAAGACCAGTTAGAAATTACTTATGTTTGAGCAACTTTATATTCCCAAAGAATAAGAGATTTTTTTAAAAAATAAAACAAATTTTCCCTTCACTTCTTCAACCAACACCCTAATTATTCCAACCTTCCAACTTTGTTTCACCATGCTGGTTCAGAACAGTCAACATCTACACAAAGTCTAGTATCTGTTTCTCAGTCTGGCTGAATGAATTCCTGGAAAAGCTAACAGAAATAGAATAGGAAGGAGAGCCAGAATCTAGGACTTCTGTTATAGTGTTTGGGTGTTTCTCAGGTCAGTGCCTATGGGATGATGCCAATGGCTAGGGCTTCGCAAAAATAAAGACTCGATTTTTAGTTTTATTTCACTTCTTTGCATTTTATTAATCTTCTACCTTGCATTTTAGAAGTTTCCAAAACTACAAACATTTTACCCCTTAAAAAAGGGCTGGGTGGGGGCTCAGTGTTCAAGAGCACTTGCTCTGTCGACATGAGGGACTACAGTCAGTCCTCAGCACCCACATACAAAAGACAGGCAGCCTGAGGGTGGGGGCCTGAGACAGGAGGGCCACTAGCGCTCCCTGGTCGGTCTGTCTAACCCAATCTTAGTGAGGAACCTTGTCTCAGGGAGAGACGGTGAAGGAGCAACAGAGCACACCAGGTATCTTCCTCTGGCATCAACTCAAGTGCACTGGACATCTACACTTGACACGCTCACACACACCACATCACCAAAGAAAAAAGAAAACGAGAGAGAAAGAAAGAAGGAAAGAGAGAGGGAAGGGAAGGGGAGGGAAGGGAAGGGAGGGAGAAGAGGGAAGAGAAGGGAAGAGGAAGGGGAGGGAAATCTGTTCCCCTGGGTGGTAGAGCTTTCTCTCTGGGGTATTTATTTCCTTACGCAAGATGGGCTTTCTGAACTGTGTGAATTGGCAGAAGTCCAATCACATAATTATTTTCAATTAAACCCTTCAGTGTCTCCCTTTCTCTTTGTTATCTCCACACATGTCTTCCATCTGAGCAGGTTTGGACTCCATTGACATGAGCCTCAAAAAAGCAGTCTAGGGCTGGAGAAATGGCTTAGCACTTAAGACATTTGCCTGCAAAGTCAAAGGACCTGGGATCGATTCCCCAGGACCCACGTAAGCCAGATGCACAAGGGGCACATGTATCTGTAGTTTGTTTGCAGTGGCTAGAGGCCCTGGCATGCCCATTCTCTCTCTCTCTCTCTCTCTCTCTCTCTCTCGGATCGCAAATAAATAAATAAAATTTCAAAAGCTAAAACAAGTAAATAAATAAAGAAAAGAAAAAAGATGTTTTTTTAAAAAAATGCAGTCTACAAGGCCAAGAAGAAGAGAAACTCAAAATTACAGAAAGTCTTGAGTATTCCAAGGGAACCTAAGGATAAAACCTTGAGATCAAATGTTCAATAGGAACAACTCATAACTGAGATTCTGGTGTTGGACACATACAGTCAGAAACATTGACACTGTGTTAGAAATTACTTTATCCTCCCAAAAATTCCTAAAAGAGAGGGCAGAAAGATTGTAAGAGCTACAGAGTGAAAGGGAATGTCCAACCCCTCCCCCAATGACTGATGCTGTCACATCTTTTTTTTATTGATAACTTCTATACTTACAGACAGTAAGCCAAGATAATTCCCTCCCCTCGCACTCTTCCTCTTTCACAACTCCACTCTCCATCATATCCCCTCCCCTTCTCCATTAGTCTCTCTTTTATTTTGATGTCATTGTCTTTTTTTCCTATTATGAGGGTCTTGTGAAGGTATTGCTAAGTACTGTGAGGTCATGGATATTGAGGTCAATTTCTGTCTGGGCAGTTGCACTATGAGGAGTCCTACCCTTCCTTTGGCTCTTACATTCTTTCCGCCACCTCTTCCGCAATGGACCCTGAGCCTTGCAGGGTATGATAGAGATGTTTCCTATCTGAGCATTCCTCTATCATGTCTTCTCAGCACTATGCTGCTTTTTGGATCATCCCAGTGGTCACCGCCATCTGAAAAGAGAAGCTTCTGTTTTGGGGTGGCTGTCACATCTATACCCTGCAAACTTAGGGGAAATGATAGCAATTCCACCGAGGAGGGCTGTTAGTGGAATGGGAGCAGGGAGGAGGGAGATGATGGTACCAACATATGATGTATAATAATCATGCCCATGTAGACAAGTCTGGTTCTCAGTATTTCTACACAGGACTTGATATTAATAAGCTGGGGTAACCTTATGAGAGAATGTTCTCAGTTGTAGGAAAACAGCAGAAGCTTAACGCCATTTCAGCACCTTCTCTCTACCCTAACTTCTCACCCACTCCAGCCCACCTGCACACAGATCTCATGCTCTAATTATAGCAAAAAGCAAACAAACAAACAAAGAAACCACCACAAGATCTCAAGGACCAAACAGGTGAGAACTTGAGTTTGCGTCTTCGCTTGCTTGGAGACGGTTGTTTGTCTGGCTGAGAGCAGACTGGCGGAAGGAACCAAGGCTGCGAGGAGCATCTCGTTCAGCCTCTGGGGTTCTCGTGGAGTGTTCCTTTCCACCTCTCCCTTCTCTCGAGTTTTGCACCTCAGTGGCCTTGCATTTGAGTTGTGTTGCTAAACATTTGTAGGTATCTCTAGCTCTCTATAATGTAGCTATTAAAAAGATTTATAGATCGGTCTCTTTAGGCATGCCATGAAAGGTGATAGTTTCTGTAATCTCTTTAGAAGCCACACAATTCAACATAATTCTACTCTCTAATGTCTCTTCACCTTACACGTGCTCTATTAAGCTGTTTTATGGAGCTAAATATGAAAGGACAGTGGTACTAGCGTATTTCTTACCCTGTTGGCAAGGCTGCAATATTTTAATAGAAATGAACACCCAAATGCAAATTTTCCATTCTCTTTGTATAACATTTGCACAATAAAGAACGAATTCAGTACATGATTTTTCATTTCTGGAGCACCAGGGATAGTAAGGCAAGAGTTGCAAGAAGCAAGCATTAATCGATCTAACTGTGAAGAAATAAAATGTCACTTAGAGAAGCTTTTTTTTTTTTTTTTTTTTCTGGCACAGAATTCTTTCTTGGAAATCTCCATAAAAAATAGAGAAAGAAGTCATTCTTCTTCTAGTCACATTATATCACTGCATAACCAGTATTTTTCATGTGTTCCAACTTAAATCCTGCTATGGGATGGATGTACTAAATCTTGAGGTTTTCAAGAATACCTCATTTTAGTTTTATTTTTTTATAACAAGAAATGGTAATTTGAATTTTTTGTTATTGATGATTTCCATAATTATAGACAATAAACCATGACAATTCCTTCCACTGAGTCTTTTTTAAAGAAAGGGAATAGAAGAAAAAGAGCTATTTTTTTTTCAAGAGAAACATTTGTTCAATTTGGTTTCTCAATCACTGTTGCTATCTCTGGGTTGGCATTTTAGTTGTTATAAGTCTGAGATGATGTTACAAGTTGTGTTATGAGTAACCAAATATACCAGGTCAGTCCTATTCCCTCATTTCTTAAGTCTCTCTCTCTCTCTTCCACTGTGTGTGTGTGTGTGTGTGTGTGTGTGTGTGTGTGTGTGTGTGTGTGGACCTGACAGGACCTAGAACCACCTGACCTGTGAGGAATGCTGTGGACCAGATCAGCCTCTGTGCACACCTATGAGGGTCATCGTGATCTGACTGAGGTGTATGAGCTCACCTTCACCGTGAGTGTATCATTTCAGAGGCTGGTGTCCTGAACTGCAGAAAAGGAGAAAGACGGCTGGACTTTCTTACTCCCTGTAGTTTCTCCCGCTGATGTGACAATGTGACACCAGCTTCCTGCTCCTGCCACACTTTCTCTGCCATGACAGACTTTACTGTCTGGAACTATAAGGCAAATTAAAGACTTTTCCTTCGACAATCTGCTCTGGTTAGGTTTTCTTTTTTAACTTTTAACTTTTTCATTGATAACTTCTATACTTACAGAAGATAAACCATGATATTTCCCTCCTCTCCCCATTTTCCCTCCGCAACTCTGCTCTCCATCATATGCCCCCTCCATTAGTCTCTCTTTTATTTTGGTGTCTTCATTTTTCTCTCCTGTTATGAGGGTCTTGTGAAGGTATTGCTAGACACTGTGAGGTCATGGATATTGAGGTCAATTTCTGTCTGGACAGTTGCATTGTAAGGAGTCCTACCCTTCCTTTGGCTCTTACATTCTTTTCGTCATCTCTTTGACAATGAACCCTGAGCCTTGGAGGGTGTGATAGAGATGTTTCATTAATGGACACTCCTCCTTCCCATCTTCTCAGCACTATGTTGCCTTTTGGGTCATCCCAGTGGTCACCGCCACCTGAAAAGAGAAGTTTCTCTAACTGAAAGCGAGAATATCATTAATATATGAATATGAACATTAAGTGTGGTGCTTTCAAGACAGTTTGATAAGAATAATATATGCATTCATCCAGACAAGAGCAGACTTTATACCCCTAAGGCACATGACCTCCCCTGCCATAGGCTTTAAATTATGTTTTCAGTACCAGACATATATTCCCTCCCACAGAGTGGGCTTCTAGTCCAACTAAGGAGCAGTTGGTTTCTCTCAGAACAGACATGCCACTATTGCGCCCATTTGGTCATTTGGTCTGTCTGGCCAAACTTAAAGCTTCCAGTGTCCACTGTTTTCACTGCTGATGACTTCTGTCTCTCATAGGGCTGCATGCAGTGCAGCTTTGTCCAGCTTTCAGTTAATGGGTCTACAGGGAGAAGGTTTCCAGCTTAGCATCAGCTTGATTTTTCAGTGACCTTGCTGTCCAGGCATGTGAAGTCTTCAGCAATAGGGTTTTACCATATATTACTTGTGGGAAACCAAGGACCTTGGCAATAGCCCATAATGTGTTGAAGGCAACAGGGACCTCCCTGGTGAACAACTCATTGGTAGGTATCTCTGGCACTGAAAATTTTCTAGTAGCAATCTATAGCTTCTGGACATGCCATTATGCAAAGAAGTAGACTTTCATATTGATTGACCTTCCCCCAACCTTCTCCTACTCAATCTCTTCCTCACTTAGGCCATTCCACTCCCTGTAATGTGTTCTACTTACATATATACAATACTATCCCCCAAAGTCCTTTCTTCTCCTCCCTCCCTTATATCCTTTTTCCAGATTACTGGCCTCTGCTACTGATATTTTGGTTCCAGCTCACACACAAGTTAATAAAACAACCTCACAACATTTATTGTCATACAGTAATAATTTAACGGCCATCAAAAGATATGAACAAATGTTTCTGAATTATTCTTCCAACAGAAGACACTTAAAAACACAAAACATGTTGTGTTGCCATCTTCTCACTTCTCTGATCATTTCCAGTTGGAAGTACTTAAGCAGGGTAATATTATCTCTGTTCAGCATGATCCAACCCAGTTGTTTTCTTGATTTTGTTTTAGAATGAATTTCTTCTTCATCATCTCACACAAGGTTCATGTGCTCATCAAAACCAATGATATAGCCTGGCGTGGTGGCACACACCTTTAACCCCAGCACCTGGGAGGCAGAGGTAGGAGGACTGCCATGAGTTCAAGGCCACATGGAGATGACATAGTGAATTCCAGGTTAGCCTGGACAAGAGTGACACCCTCCCTTGAAAAACAAAACAAAACAAAAAACCAATAATACACCCTCTATCTGCAGATTCACTTGTTCATAGAACCACACCTTAATCTGAGATCAATTTTATTTATTTATTTAAGAAAGAGAGAGAGGGGCAGATAGAGAAAATGGGTGTGCCAGGGCCTCAACCCATTGCAGATGAACTCTAGATGCATGCACCACTTTGTGCATCTCACTTATGTGGGTCCTGAGGAATCAAACTTGGGTCCTTTGGCTTTGCAGGCAAGCACCTTAACCACTAAGCCATCTCTCCAGCCCCTGAGATCTACTTTGCAAGTATCTGAAGATCAGGTTGATGGGCTACACCATCACCTTCTGCACCTTGTGGCCCTGGTGGCAGTATGCCCTGGTGGAATCTTTCAAAGATCACACGTATCTGCAGCCATGGAAAGTCTCTGGTTAGGAATTTTGTCCCAGCAGCAAGATAGCAACTGATACACTATATGTGTGTGTGTGTGTGTTATGTATGTGTGTGTGCTGTGTATGTATGTGTGTGTTGTGTATGTGTGTGTGCTGTGTATGTATGTGTTTTGTATGTGTGTGTGCATTGTGTATATGTGGGTTGTGTATGTGTGTCGTGTGCTGTGTATGTATGTGTGTTTGTATGTGTGTGTGCACTGTGTATGTGTGGGTTGTGTATGTGTGTCATGCGTTGTGTAAGCATGTGTGTGTGTTGTATGTGTGTGTGTTGTATATGTGTGTGTTGTGTCTGTGTATGTGTGTGTTGTGTATGTGTGTGTTGTATGTGTTTATGTGTTGTGTAAGTGAGCGTGTGTGTGTTGTGTAAGTGTGTGTGCGTGCATATCAAGGGGCAAATGCAAAGGACTGAGGATCACCTGGGAATCAGTCCTCACCTTCCACTTCCTTTGAGGCAGGACCTCTTGTCCACTGATGCATCCACCAGACAAGCTGGCCCATGAGACCCCAGGATTGGGCAGCAAGTGCTTTATCCCCTGAGCCATCTCCCCAGACCCCATTTTTCAGTGGGGCTGGAGGTAGAGAACTCAAGGCGTCCTGCATGCTTGGCAAGCTGTCTCCCCTGAGCTACATTTCCTGGCCTCTATTCACTCATTTTGTTAGGTGCACTATTTCTCTGGTAAATTGGGATCACAATTTTTTAAGTGAATTCAGATCACAAATAATAATTTGGCCAATAAAACTCTGAATATAATAGCTAGCTACGATGTCTAAGCATTTTGTATTTTTTTGGTTGGTGTGTGTAGTGGTGTTGTGGCATATGTGGTACATGGTGTATGCATGTGTGCAGGATGTATTCACATGTGTGTGCAGATGCATGTGCATAGACATGCCAGAGGAGGGTGTTGGGAGTCCTCTTCTATCCCTGCGTCACCTTATTTCCTTGAGACAGGGTCTCTCTGAACTTGGAGTTTGCCATTTTCAGGTGGACTTTTTGTCTACAAGCCCTGGTGATCCTCCTGTTTCTGCCACTCAGGCCTGGGTTACACGTATGGCCACATTTGGCTCATTATATTCTGGGGCTTGAACTCAGGTCCTCTTGCCCTGAGCTGGGTGTTTTTAAGACAGCACAATTGTACATGTATGTTTGTGTGTATTTCCAGACACACCTATGTATATTTCTTTGCAAAGTAGTAAATAATACCTTGAATTTTTCTGGTAAAATTCTATTCTTTCAATATTATATTTATTTGTAGAATGTTCAACATTAAAAAAACCGGCTTACTTTAATACATTGGCTTAAAAAGCATATATTCAAAACAATTTAAAATTCAAAGAAAAGATGATAGACTCCCTTAGTAGTATCTTTGCTTTGTGGGGAAAAAAAGTCTGTGAACAATTTATTGATTGTGTTTAAATATTTCTTCCCACAATTAAACATATGGTTAAATCAAAGAAAACACCTTTTTTGTTGGACATCACAAAGGAGTTTCTTGCTCTGTAAAGGGATGTAACTGAGGCCTTTCCTTATTATGCACAGAGAGTTTTCAAACGCTTATTTTAAATTATACCACATGGGTCCTTTTCTTTAATAGTGATATTAAACGTAATTTAACCTTTTAAACATTATTTAGTCTCTCATTTGTAAATGTGGGATAATAATAGTACTTAATTCACAATAGTATTTTAAACATCTTTTTAAACATTTTATTTTAAACATTTTTTAAACATCCAGCCATTGTACAAGCATCACTGACGACCTCTCTGAACAGACTGTGTGAGTCACCAGAGGCTCAGAACATTGCTTAGCTTCAGAGTCCATCACAGGCAGTCGCCTCCCAGATATAATTTGAGGAAAGGTGTGAGGAGTAGCTCTCATCCTAACAAGTCTCTCTCTCTTACATGCTACTGCCATCAGACTGCTAATGGCCTCTGTCACCTTCCTGCCAATTCCTTTCCTCCCTTGGCATCTGTCTTTTGCTGGGGCTATTACCGATACCTGAGATTTGTAATTCTTAACAGAAGTACATTGACTTGCAGTTCTGAACACTGGGAGGTCCAAGATCCAGACACTGGTGTGTCCTGCTGCAGAAATCGGTCAGAACTACCCAAACTCATCCTTTTGTAACAACACCAATCCTACGCTTGCAATCTATGACAACAAAAAGTCCCATCACTTAACGCTGTTGTCATGGCTATTAAATTTTATGAGTTCTGGTGGGGACAAACATTGAAACCATAGCAGTACCATCGTACAGCTTGGGGACCCAGAGAACAGAGGATATTACTTAGCATGCCAGAGTAAATCAAGAACGAATTTGGTTGGATGGAGGCTGAGGTCTTCCTGTGCAGCAGCTCTGCCAGGAAGGAGATGGCGCTCGGGCTCTGTGATACCCGGGCCAGTTGTGAGTCCTCCTGAGCTGAGAAAACCGTGTCTACGTGAGAAATTCTGCATGGTGCCTTTGAAGGGACGTTCGCTGCAGGAGAGAGGAATCAACAAGACTTTCTACGTCGTGTATGGCCAGGGCATTATGTTTTAAGTAGAAAGGGTCTGCATACTTGGTTTGGCAACAGGAAATTGAAGTAGTGCTGCATCTCAGCTACTCAACATCATCTTCCAAAACCATTAGGTTCCCAGAGGACATTTCCCAGCGCCAGGGTTTTTGTCACAGGCCTCACACCACAATGACATGCTGGCTAATTTTCAACTCAGTCCATCGCGTTTTGATGTTCCACAAGGGTGGAAGAACAAGACGGAAACCAAGAGTTAGAGTGGGGCTAGGAGAAGGCTCAATCCCAGAGGGCTGACCACAGAACTCTAGGTAGCTGAGTTCCAATCCCAGTACCCCACGTACAGGCAACAAGCTGTGGTGGTCTTCTGTTAGTCCAGCATGCTTACAGCACTGAGAAAGGAGGTAGAGATAGACTTTTCTGGAAGCTACTAGCATCACTGCTCAACAGTAGCGCACCTTACTCCAGAGTTTCTGGGAGTTTGCAAATGAAGTGGTGGACCATGAGAGATCCTGCCTCAAAATGAGATACAGGCAGAGACCAAACAAAGTTCTCCGACTTCAAACCACACGCTATACCTCTACATGCCTGTCAATGCCTGAGAAGCTAATTTGCTCAAGTCAGTATCTGTAAACATGAGGTAAGGTTACTGGGATCTTATATGGGCCTGAGCATTATGAAATAATATATCCTATTTTAAATTTCCCAGCAATAATTTTTAAATTTCTTTTTGAGCCAGAGTCTAACAGTGTATCCCAGGCTGGCTTTAAACTCACAATTCTCCATCCACAGTTTCCTGAATTCTGAGATAACAGATGTGTATCATCATACCTTACTTTCATCACTGATTGTGTGTGTGTGTGTGTGTGTGTGTGTGTGTGGTGGTGGTGCTGTTCCTTAGGCACTGTCCACATTTTTGGAAACAGGGCCTCTTACTGACCTGGAATTGACAAAGTAGGTTTCACTGGCCAGCAAGAACCACAGATCCACCTGTGTATACCTTCCCAGAGTTGGGATAACAAGAGCCTACTACTATGCCCACCTTTTTAAAAATTTTTATTTTTATTTATTTGACATAGAAGGAGAGAGGGAGAGACAGAGGGAATGAGTACGCCAGGGCCTCCAGCCACTGCAAACAAACTCCAGATGCGTGCGCCCCCTGTGCATCTGGCTTACGTGGGTCCTAAGGTATTGTACCTGGGTCCTTAGGCTTCATAGGCAAACGCCTTAACTGCTAAGCCATCCCTCCATCCCTATGCCTGCATTTTTATTTGTGGGCTTTGGGGATAAACTGAGGTCCTCAGGCTTCCAAGGCAAATAATTTATTGACTAAGCTATCTTCCCAGCCCTCAGCCCAGACTTGTTAGTCTTTTGAATTTTATATCTATACAATGAAAAGAATAAAAATTATTAGAAAATAAGTCAGAAAATTTGGAACTTGCTATGACAACTAATACAATATTTGCAACTATCTTTGAACATGTATTTTTCTTCGATGTATTAAATGTCTTAATTGAGGACCTATTAACAGTGACCAAAACAAAATATCCCATGATACTTCTGTTTTGATGGAAATACACAATAAAAGACTTGTCAGTGTTATTCCACATTACATCACCATTGTCACCACACTACAAAACAGAGTGGCTTTGTTTCCTTGCTGAGCCTAACATTAGAGTAGTGAGCACACATTAGAAGTTGAAGGTTTAGCCTACTCTCAGGTCTGACAGGTCCTACCTGAACATGCCTCAGACAAATAATTTCATCTTATAAAAGGTAAGTCCTCACTTGTAAATGTGGAATAATGATATTGTAAACACTTTTAAAAGAAGGAGATGTTGGGCTGAAGAGATGGCTTAGCGGTTAAGCGCTTGTCTGTGAAGTCTAAGGACCGTGGTTCGAGGTTCGATTCCCCAGGACCCACGTTAGCCAGATGCACAAGGGAGTGCACACATCTGGAGTTTGTTTGCAGTGTCTGGAGGCCCTGGCGCACTCAATTCTCTCTCTCTCGCTCGCTCGCTCTCGCTCTCACTCTCAAATAAATAAATAAACAAAAATTTTAAAAAGAAAAAGAAGATGTCTTTTTGTTTGTTTTTGTTTTCTGAGGTAGGGTTTCACTCTAGCCCAGGCTGACCTGGAATTCACTATGTAATCTCAGGGTGGCCTCGAGCCCATAGCAATCCTCCTACCTCTGCCTCCTGAGTGCTGGGATTAAAGCTGGGATTAAAGGTGTGCGCCACCACCACGCCCACGCCCGGCTCCCTTTATTTATTTATTTATTTATTTACTTATTTTTGGTCAAGAAGGAGACGTCTTTGAATCATCTTAAGGTACTGTGCAATAATGCTACACCTATCACTTCACGTGGCGGCTTGCTACAGATGGGAGCACTGTCCTTTCCTAGCTTTCACTAACATATGTTTTTTTCCCCCCTAAGCACATTGTTTAAAACTCCAAATTCAGTGCTGGAGAGACGGCTCAATGGTTAAGGCACTTGTCTGAAAAGCGTAACGACCTGGGTTAGATTCCACAGTGCCCACATAAAGCCAGATGCACCAAGTGGTGCATGCATCTGGAGTTCTGTTTGCAGTGACTAGGGGCCCTGGCACACCCATTCATATTCATTCTCTCTCTCCCTGCAAATAAATAACTAAATAAAATCTAAATTTACCTAAATTAGAAACAGAATTGTCTACTCGTCCAGGTAATATAGTTGTGTTTCTGTTACAACAGTTAAAACACATAGCCATGAACTGGTCAATGGCTTGCCAAGAACCGGTGACAGCCATTCACATACCAGTTCCATTGTTCTGGTTACAAGCCTGTACATGGGCATGATTCATGATTTACTCGCTTTTCACATCCCCATTTCAAGGAGCATCATTTGTCTTCTATTAAAAGCTCCTGCTTACACCAACAGTCTGTATTCCAATCTCGTGTATGGCATAGCTCCTGGTCCTGCTAAGGCTGATTCAGACTGCCATCATTAAAGACATCTTTAAAGTAAATGGTACAGATGGCCTTAAATTTTTGTCATTTGCATATTTTCCATCAGAATTAGTTTGTTCTGTGGAAAGTCTTGCTCCATAATAGGTACAGTTTCTTTGAATAAATTTGTTACTAATTATCATAGTACATATGATCATGCCCACTTATGTCTTACATGTGAAAAGTCAAGATGATTTCAGAGCCATATGAGTTGGGGACAGGGCCTTGAGCCAGATGAGAGAAAACAAGCCATAAAGGGATGGCCCGTAAGAGAGGAATTTGCAGGTTCGCGTTTTCTCCTGGGAAGCCTGTCGTGCATGCTCGTCCTGTGCTACTAGCATGGGTAAGCTAAGACACACCCTCTGCCCACGTGCAGAGCCAGTGCGGCAAGCAAGTGAATGGCACACTTACAAGTCACACGGGACTGACAGAGAAGACATAACAAAAAACTGTGGAAACACAAATAGTGCAGTGCAGAATAGGCAAATCCATAAGGTAGATTTGAAAAAAAAATTATCGACAGTTTCCATAGTACCATCAATAAGCCATGATATTTCCCTCCCCCTTCCATCCTCCCCCTGTCAAATCCACCCTCCATCAAATCTTCTCCCCTTCCAATTAGTCTCTTTTGTTTTGGTGTCATCACCTTTTCCTCCTATTATGAAGGTCTTGTAGGTAGTACCAGGCACTGTGAGGTCATGCATGTCAAAGCCATTTTGTGTCTGGAAGACTCCATTGTAAGCAGTCCTACCCTTCCTTTGGCTCTTACATTCTTTCCGCCACACAAAGTAGATTTTTTTAATTGCCAAGGGCTTATTTTGAAAAGAGGGATCAGGAAACTACTAATTACTATATTAGAATTGAAAGAATCTTCAAAAATTAAATACTCATTAGTTGCACAACCTTGGATTGAATTATTTGCCTCACTGTTAAGGGAAATAGAAGTGAAAAGTGAAGGTGGTAATAGAGTGATGTCGTCTCTGACACTTGTGGGAGAGAATCCTCCCTTACATCTCAGAACGTCAGTGGGAAGGGTCAATCCTGGGCAGTCCTTGGCTTGCTGCTGTGTCACTGGAATGCCCGACTCTATCACCATGCCATGCTGTCTTTGTGTCCAAAATTCCCTCCTCTTAGAAAAACATCAGTTATACTAGGGGGAGCCCACTCTGATAACCTCAACTTAACACAGTTACATCTACAAAGACCTAGACCATGCTTCCAAAGAAGGTCATATTCTGAGGTTCTGGGAAGGACATGATTCAATCCATAACTAGATCAAAAAAAGCAGAGTGTTTTGACCTTGTCATAATAGCCTATGCTGTTATGAGGAGTTTGTTCTTAAATTTTTAGGTAAGAAGCAGATATTGAAATTTTTGAGTTTGGGAAATAAACTGAACTACAAGAGTGAATAAATATGGCAATGTCTGGTAAGGTATTTTGAATTTGACAGAGATGAGAGCTAGAAAAAAAGGAAAGCTAAACAGAGGCTTTTAGATGGAAAATCTTCCATTCATCTGGGAAACCCATGTTGCTCATATTTTTTTTAGTGAGCATGAGAATAGTAGAAATATTGACGATACCCATGACTATTATGTGAAAACTTACGCAGTGGAGACATGTTTATGTGGGGCATGTGCCTTCACGACTGTACCGTGGTTGGCATACCCCTGCAAGACCTGCACACTTAGAAGCCCGTCAGCATTTTGATATGGAAAATGCACAAGAGGAATAAGACATTAAAACAGAGGAGGGTGCTGGGTAGAATGGGGTGAGGGAGGAGAACACATAGGATAATCAAGTTATGGTCTGTTCATGTATTAAAGTTCTGGATGAAAATGCTATAAAACGAAAAGAACATAGAGAAATTAGGATATGTTAGGAGATAAACTCCTCAGAATTTGGTGTTGTATTATATATCCTGGAGAAACAGATACAAAGAAAGTCCTGGCTTGTGATTTGCATAGGTAAATAACATTTACTGAACTAAAGAATGCTGGAAGAAGGCAGGCGTGGTGGCGCACGCCTTTAATCCCAGCACTTGGGAGGCAGAAGTAGGAGGATCGCCATGAGTTCGAGGCCACCCTGAGGCTACATAATGAATTCCAGGTCAGCCTGAGCTAGAGTGAGACCCTACCTCGAAAAACAAACAAACAAACAAACAAAAAAAAAGAATGCTGGAAGAGGAGATGGCTCGTGATCATGGAGGATGGGATCATAAGCTCCACGTGGTCTAGTTTGAATGCAAAACACTCTCACTGCATCCAGCAATATTCAAAGGAGTGAAAGCTCACACGTGAGTCTGCAGACAGGACTTACGGATGCTGATAAGAGCTGGCAGGGAGAGCTCAGAGTGGACGGACTGCAAAGGTCTTCCCCCAAGCTCTGAAGAACTCTGACGATGGGATAGGAGGAGAGACGCTTGCAAATGACACTGACCTGGCACAGCTGAGTAGAAGGAAGAGAACGTAAGCGTTCGCTAGGGAGAGTAAGCACAGGTCAGCTGCTCATGGAGACAAGGCAGCAGTGTCTGCTGTGACTGAGATGGCCAGTCAGCGGAAGCCATTGAGAATTAGCCGGTTCAATCCCATCCCCATGTTGATGACTCCAATGGAAAACCCCAGGGCAGCCTTGCCAACGCCAGCTGCATGTGAAATGTCTACCAGGCACCTAAAGCTCATCAGTCGAAACAGAGCTCCAGATTTTCTGCCCTAAACTTGTTTCTTCAACAATTTTTCTCATTTTATTTAAAGTCTGATCTACCACTGAGTCAGTCAGGATAAAGTACACTTGGTGTGAACCCTTCCTTAGCTTTCTCTCACCCCTCGCCCAGTTCTCAGCAAATTACACTAGCTAGCTTTGTCTTTACAGCACACCAGCTTCGACTATTCTCACCACCTGTGCCCAAACCTTCTGTAGCAAGCAAGCTTCCCTGTGTGTAACTGACATATGATTCACCCAGTTAGAGTGGGCATTCACAGAGTCGTATAACCACCCCACAGCTCCTTTTATGATATTTTCTCATACCCAAAGGAATCAAGCTATTCCTCATTCTCTCCTTCCCCAGTCCCTGTGATGGCTAAGGTGTTGTCAACTTGATCTGTTTAGCAATCCACACACATCCCTTCGGGGTGCGACTCTGAGGTTGCTTTCAGGAAGGAGTAACTGAAGGAGGAACTCCTTCCCCCAGAGCGGGCGCCCCTCTTAGAGAGGGACTTGATGTAAGGAAGCTCTGGGTGAAAAGATCCCCTTCCCTCCTTCCTTCCACTTGGCTGTGGGGGCTGCTCGCTGCCTTCCAGCATGGACTGAAGACCAGCGTCAACTGAAGACCCGCATGGGTGGAAACCCAGCTGCTCCTCAGGAAGCCTCCAGGCCTTCAATGCCGGTTGGGACTGCTGAGGCTTCTGGTCACGTGGGCTGAGCAGCTCCCGGGTTCCTTGATTCTGGGGCCTGCAACTGCCATTGGACTATTGTAAGCTAACCCAATAAATTCCCCTTTTAATATACTTCATTCTAGCGGTTCTGTTCTTTTAGAGAACCCTGACTAATGCAATCCCCTAACAACCCTTAATCCACTTTCTGTTTATGGAGTTGCCCATACTGAACCTTTTTGTTTAAATGGAATTATACCCTGTGTGGTCTTTTGTGACTGGCCTCTTTCATGTAGCATAATGGTAGCTGAACTTTATTCATTTTATGACTGAATAATATTCCATTGCATGTCTATACCACATTGTGTATGTTTACTCATCAGTTGACAGATAGTTGGTTTATGCCCTTCTTTTGGTTTTTATAAATAATGGCCCCAAACACATTCGCATTTTGTTTGGACATGTGCTTTCATCTCTCTTTGAATGTGATTCCTGAGTCATGCGGTAACTCATGTTTACCCTTTTGAAGAATTGCCAGACAATTTTCTAAAGCAGCGCAGGGTAACTGCTCAACAGAGCTCCTGTCTTACTCCTTTCCCTGCTCCATCACAGGCCATCTTCAATGCCCCTTTGGTCTGTTCAAATCCCTTCAAAGGGTCTTGCTCTCTCAGAGTAAGGCAAAGCTATTTAATAGCCACAAGCTCCCACACAACTAGACCCCATCGGCCTCCCTGGTTCTCCCTGCTGCCACGCTTCGCACGGTGCCGATGCCCATCCCTGTGCGGTTCCATAAACATTCCAGACGCACTCCCTTTGCCTGACTCTCCTGTCTCTCCAGAACAGACTTGCACTCTTTAGTCATTGATCTGCTTCTCAGTGGGGCAGCCAGCACTTTCTAGCTCCTGGGTTCTGAAGGTCTGTTCTGTAACCACCAAAGTCATGTTGAAACCTACCCAGCCTCCAGGTGAGAACATGGGGCAGTAACCAGCTGACTGGGATGAGGGCCTCTAAAAGAGAGGCATCCAGGGACCTCTTTGCCCTCCCCACGACACAGGGACACACGGAAGGGAACCGGGTCTTCCTTGACACCAAGTCTACTGGCACCTTGCCTAGTTCCAGAACTGTGAACAATAAATTTCTGTGGTGTAAAAACTATTCGCTCTAAAGCATTTTGTGCAGTAGCCCAAGGCGGGGGGCTCCCTTTCTTGCTGTTCAGGAAGGTGTTTGATTCTCATGCATCGTGCTTATCATCACTCCATATGAGGTATGGCTTCCTTGACCTGTGTTCTCCCCAGGTCCCCGTGGCAAAAATAAATCAGCATTTCGTGAGTGGGTAACAAAAGTGTACGGTGCCTGGCAGCCTTAGGAACAGGTGAGTAGGAAATGAGAGGTGTGGGTGTGAAGAGTGATAGCAGACTCCACTTCCAGAAGTCTGAGAACATCTACAAATTCAGTACCTACAACTCCTTTGTCTAGGGTGCAGTTCCATCCTGCTAAGGCGAACTGTCCCAAGGCCTTACTGAGAGGGAAAGGTTCCTCTAATCACAGCTCTAGAAAGCTAGAGAGGGGCAGTAAACTGACAGTCATAGATTAACTAGAAAAAAGCCAAGATATATTCCATGTGGCATGCAGCAGTGGCTCCAGGGGTTATGTAGTTCACTCTACAAGGGGAAGGCAGCATCAGGTGTGGGGAATTTACTGGGCTTTGTGATGTAGGTTAAGAAAGAGATCTACTCTTTTCTGACTGGAAATTTCCCATTGGGAACAGAGGTGCTGGAAGCTAAAGTCACACTTTTCAGTACTAAGGTTCATCCCCCACCCCAATAAACTCCAAAATCTATCCAGTGGAAATCACTGGCAGATTAGCTTTGAGGAGACTCTGTTTAGTTTAGACAATGTGTCTTTCTACTTTTAAATTTATTTAGTTGTTATTGGTGTGTGTGTGTGTGTGTGTGTGTGTGTTGTGGACATGTGTACAAAAACCAGAGGAGAATGGTGGGTGCTGGGTGTCCTCCTGTATTGCTCTTCTGCCTCAATCCTCTGAGGTAGAGTCTCTCATTGAATCAGGTACTCACTGGTTTTTGGTTTGACTTACTGACTAGTGAGCTTCAGCAATCCTATCTCCCATTCTACCCCCAAGAGTTGGGGTGACTGGTGTGAGCTGCCATGTCATACTTTTACACGGGTGTTGAGGATTTGAACTCAGGTCCTCAGACTTACACAAGTGCTTTTAACCACTGAGACATCTCCCCAGCCTCCAGTGTTTCTTTCTGCAACTGCTGCTTTTTCAGATAGTTTTGGTCTACAAAAGCTTCACAGCACTGTGCTGGGCTGCCCCTTCATAAGTAAATCTGGCGTGGTGGTGCACCCCTGTAATTCAAGCATTGGGGAGGTGGCTTCAGGAGTTCAAAGTCACTCTCATCTACGCAGTAGCTTGAGACCAGTGTGAAATTCATGAGCCCCCATTTTTAAAAGGGCAAGAAGACAATCTCCAGGCATTACAACTTGTATAACCTAGTAGATCATGAAATTGAAACTATCAAAATTGAAAGTACTAAGTTAAACACTCGGTCCTAAAGATTAACCATATAGCCCACCAAAATCAATTAGCTTTTGGACTAAAAGAATCACATAAATACAAGAAATTAAGCTTTGACTAGTGTCATGTTGATGTTCTAAAAGTCAGTGTGGAAGGCACCATGAGGTTGCAAATTAGAACACCAGCACATTCTATAATTTACTAACTTTGGTGAGATTAGACACTCACGAACAATGTGATAGAGTTGCCTGTCCTACACTTCCTTAGGGAAGACAGGACTCTAACACACACGAAAGCCTCCATGTAGCAGAGCAAGCAATGCCAAACTCTTCCTACACAATGACTAATAAAGGTCAAACAAGCTGGGCCCAGGAGCCATTGAGTTTCCAACTTTCCTCCCTGTGCAGGACCACTCCTCTTTGGGAAGTGCATTCTTTTCAAAAATATTACTTATTTATTTATTTGAGGGAGACAGAGAGAGAGAGAAAGAATGGGTATGCTAGGGCCTTCAGCCACTCCAAATGAACTCCAGACACATGTGATACCTTGTGCATTTGGCTTATGTCGGTCCTGAAGAATCAAACCTGGGTCTTTAAGCTTTGCAAGCAAGCAAGTGCCTTAACCACTAAGCCATCTCTTCAGTCCCTGGACATGCGTTCTTTTGAATGAACTGGCTCTTCTGCTGCTGTTGTCTGTGGATCTCTGTCCAGTCTTGTTTGCTCTGGGACACAAGCATCTAGGAGTCCCAGCAGCTACCCACTGCACTCTGATACCTGCCAATAATGCTATCTTTCTTAGCAAAAAGACAATACATTTTCCTTTAAGTTTCTACTTCATTCAAAATTAGCTAAGAGTTCCTATAGAAAGGTATCACTGAGGTAAAAGAAAGATGACTTTTTAAGGCCATCTTTTTTTTTTGTGGTTGTTGCTATTATACTACTGTTCTTCTCAGTGATGAATAATAAAATTGCAAAAAGCCCCAAATAGCAGTGTGCTGCTAATGCTGAGAAAGTGAAAATGTGAGCTGGAATTCAATGGAGGTCTGCTCTAACACACTGATATGGGAGTCTTAGGCAACGTTTCCTAAGTTAAAAGGAACACCTGTGCTGGGTGTCAGCCTCAGGAAGGAGCAGGCCAAGGAAGAGTGACTTCACACTGGAGGCCATGGCCAGTGAATGGACAGATGCCACTGGACAAGAAGGCATTTCATCTTTATCAGAGAAGCTTCTTTTCCCGGTGGCCAGCGGTTAATACGGAGACTCAGAACTCATCAAAGTGCTGAGAATAAGTGGAGCTTGATTGCTCGGTCCTGAGAGGGACATCTGTATCACTGCATGCAAGCAAGGCTCGGTGAACGTTGTAGGAGAGAGGGCAGAAAGAACGTGAGACCCAGAGATGGGGAGGAGGCTGTGGGGTGCTGTCTTCTGTACACGGCAGAGCTATTGCACTCCTGAGCTCTCAACAGCTGTAGTTTCCTGCATGAGACTGAGCAGGCTGACACTCCACCAGGATGAGGGTGGGGATTATGGAGACCTAGCCCTCCTGAGGAGCTGTTGGCAGTTGATAGTTGCTGCTTCAGGGGTATGGCCACTAGTGAGCTGTCCATGTGCCAGTAGGTAACCTCATGATGTGAAAGTGGGAAGGGGTCTGGTTGGGACAATAAAGGAGGTTTAGTAGGTGTGGGTGTGGGAGAGGATAGTAGTGGGAATAGGATGAAAATACACTACATACATGTATGAAATGTTGAAAAAAGGAACAAAAAAAAAAAGGAAATAATGAACAAGAAGAAAGAAAAGAAAAGAAAAGGAAAGAAAAGAAAAGAAAAGAAGAGGAAAGATTTGGCCTAGCCTTTGTTACAGGTTCCTTGGACAATGCCCTAGACTCTTGGAATGTCCCAAATGATAAGTCTGTCTTTATTTTTGATGGTGGCCCCTTCTGACCACACCGACACTTCCATTGATGAGGTGACCTGTGCTCAGCATCTAAGTAGTTTCAAACAAGGACTAGGCCATGCTAAAGACACCAGTTGTGTGATTAAAAGGTTTGAGATTTAAGCAACATGTGATCAAACTGACTTCCCTACTCCTGAGAAAGGGACTGGGAGTTAAGATTAAGTTCACAGACTCAATCAAGGATTCAATCATAGGACGAAATTCCAACAAAAAGTTTGAACACCTGAGGCTCAAATGAGCTTCCAGATTGGTGACAAATCACAATGTTTTGGGAGGAGGAAACTATTATTTTGGGGACCCTTACCAATCTACATATCTGTTCATTTCACTTGTCATGACAGGCATCTTTAATAATAAAATTGTAACTCTAAATACAATGCATCCCAGAATGCTGGAATGTGTTCTAGGACATTAGAGCATGTGAGGGGGTAGAATCCTTGCATTTGTAGCCAATAAGAAGGACAGGCAGTTTGGAACTGGAGCTAGAATACGAAGGGAAAAGTGTCTTTGCCAGGGGGCTGTGCCTCCAACCTTTGATACCTGATCAAACTCTTAACAGTTTGGCTCATAATAACACTCCAAATGCACACTCAGGAGAGACTGGGTACCCTACAGTGAACACTGAGACAGGTAGGCCCTGAGAAGTCATGGGCAAACAAGCATATGATACATCAAGGCCAAGGAAAGCTCCTAGCATTTGTCACTTGACATGATAGTACAAGAAGAAAATAAAGTCACTGTGGTGGTTTGAATGTGAAATGTCCTCAAAGCCTCAATCGTTTATATTTAAGCCTCATACTTAATCCCCAGCTGGTGGAGCCTTTGGGAGGTAGAGCCTTGCTGGAGAAGGCGTGTCTCTGGGGGTGAGCCTTGGGGTTTATGAGTGCAGCCCTGCCCTCCCTGTGTGCCGACTCATTCTCTCAACACTCACTCTGCTGATAAGCTACCCTGCTCTTTCCACACCTTCCCACAGAGCTGTGAACCAGAAATAAAGTCTTTCCTTCCATATACTGTTTCTGGTTAGCGGTTTTGTCCCAGTAATGACAGAGTAACTACTACGGTCACTCAAAAATACTCAAATCAAAAAAAAAAAAAACTCAAATCATTGTATTTTTGGCATAGTCCTTTCTACATAATTCTTATTTGAGATACTATGTACAACGTTATTTCACTTGCATTTAACATGCCCAAATCATCTTTTGACATTGAAGACCCATCACATCTTTCATTTAATGGTTGTATACCATAATGTCATGTAGATTTAATATAGTTCAGATAACTCCTTTAATAATTTCAGGCTTTTAGGTTGCTTTTAGGTTTTGATATATACAAATAAAGCTGTGGTAATAGATTCACAATATTCACACAAAAATCATAAATTCACACATAAATTCCATATTACTGATTATTTCCTTAGGATAGACTCTTGATGTGGAGTTATCTAGTAAAGGGATATGTTTTATACAGCTCCTAATACTTGACATCAAATTTGTTTATAGAAATATGAATTTATATGCCTGCTAGGAGAGTATCTAAAGGCATTCATTTGCCCAACTCAGAATATTTAGCATAAGAATATGTGAATTTGACAGGACACATTTATTTATTGTTCTACTACTGCTTATGAGGCTGGCTTCATATTTTTTTCATGCTCATAAGTTACTCTTATAGTTTCTATTCCTTTGCTTATTTTAAGTATCATTGAGATCTTATATACTTTATCTGATTTGTTAAATATATCATATGTAGTACATATACATGTAGGATTTTATTATTAAAGACTGGTGTTGAAGTATTAACCCTTTATGAAATTAAGAAGTTAATTCCTGACATTTGCTTGCTTCTATATTGTAATTTTGAATTTTGAGGATTTATGTTTATGGAATATTTTTAATTTTTAAAATAAATATATTTTATTTATTTATGTATTTATTTGGGAGGGAGAAAGAGAAACAGAAAGATAGAGAGAAAGAGAGAGAATGGGCATATTGGAGCCTCTAGCTACAGCAAACAAACTCCAGATGCTTGTGCCACCTTGTGTATCTGGCTTTATGTGTGTACTAGGGAGTTGAACTTGGGTCTTTAGGCTTTGCATGTAAGTGCCTTAACCACTAAGCCATCTCTCCGCTGCCTTAATGTTTTTATTTGTGATTGTGTGACAGTGTTCTGTTCAAGTTGCCTTTCCAGGAAGGATCTTGTCCAGTGACCAGGAGTATACTTAGCCTATAATACCAAGCTATTAGTTCCCGAGATTTTTACCTACATTTTTAAGCTGGATTCATATTATTTGAGAAGTAGTGGTGGTCCTCATCCAGTGACTCAGCATGGCAATAGGTTAAGGGCTTAGACAGTTACATCCAGTACTGGGTTTGTCTAATTGGAAATTTCTTCTTAGAACAAGAGTATGAGCACTGCTGCCCAGTGAAAACGTCATAGTCACTTTCCAGTTTCTGAGCCAGCATGTTCAGACCCAGAATCCAATGACCAACAGATAACAGGTTCCCAAGAGGGAAAGTTCTTGTGATGCTGACAAGTTTGTCAGTATCAACTCCTCCAGTTCTTCCCCCAAAGGACCTATGGTCATGTGTGCAAGTGAATATACACCATGGCAAGAGGAATATCCAGCAATCCTGAAGACTCTCAAAGTGCCCAAGTGTTCACTGACATTTGACTCCTCTTGTTAGAGTTAGGAATATCAGGATCATAAGAAAGGATGTTCTATCCACTGCAGAGGTAAACATGTCCTCTGCATTTACAAATCTGCTTGGTAGCCAATTTCCCAGGATTCATATGTATAACTGGACTGGCTCTCTAGGTAATTAACATATAAACCCACATAGAGTCAGTTACCTATAAGGCAAGAACAATTGATGTAAAAGACCAAATATGTGGTTCTTAAACTCTCTGCCATTAACCCTGGCCAGGATAACAATCTAAAACATGATCTAGGGCTGGCATATATGCTGGCATATATTAGCCTTGCATGAGTGAAGCTTTAGGTTCAATTTTCAATACCATGAACAATAACAAAATTATCTATCCAATCCCAGGAGGTGAAGTGTCAAACATTAGTATCATTCTTAAACATGTCAAGAATATGGAGGGGCTTAGGGGTTTAAAATGCTAACTGTGCAAATCTAACACCCAGAGTTTGGATCTCCAGAACCCATGTAAAGCTAAACAGAGAAGTTCATGAACCCGTAATCCCAACATGCCTGCAGCCATGGGAGGTGGAGTTAGGAGCATCCTAATGCTTATGCGCCAGGTAGTCTGGCCTTCCCAGTGTCAAACAACAAGAGAGACTGTCTCAAACACGGTGGAATGTGAAGACCAGTCTCCTGAGGTTGTTGCTTAACTTCCATACACAAGTCATGCAGTGCACAAACACCATATACACACAGACACACACACACACACACACACACCACACGTATGTAGGGGTTATGGATCCTATTATATCTCTATTTAATTCATCAATCCTTAGCTTGATTCTTAAGAAGAACCAATACCACAGATGATTCCTACCAAGATGTTACCCAATCACAACTGCTTTATCCCATTTGTGCTAATATAGCTGAAGAAAAGCATCATAACTTTGTATATGCAGTATATGGCCACTGACATGGAAAAGACATTACTTTTTACCTCAATGAAGACAGAATATAAAATCAGTATACACTTACACTGGAAGGAAAATAATATGCATTTATGTTATTGCTGAGAGCAATGACATCTTTTGAATTCTGTTACAGTAAAGCCTTAAGAGATATGGATTTAGACATCCAAATGAACATCAAATTGATCCATTAACTTGATGACATTATAATGGCCATCAGTTCACGTGGCACTTAGAAACACTGTTCTAGCTCATATCCAGATAACACAGATGGCTTCCAGTTGAAAAGGACCCAATGCAGGAGACAGTGGAGCAGCTTCAGGTCGGGGTTCATTAGCTCTGTCACTTAAGCCCCATAATTTGGTTGAACATAAGTATTAGCAGTGTCAGTGAGGGAAAATGGGTAGCATAGAATTTATGATGAGCCTCAGTAATAGCATTGTATCACAGATCTCTGGAGTTCTGGAAAATCCCATGCTATCTATTACATAAAAGAAAATAACATATTTTTTGAAAAATGGTCTCTGTCATACTGCTAGTTTCTGGTGGAGACTAAAATTCTTGACTATATAACACCAAGTTGACTGAGTACCCATTCAGAAGTTTAGTCCTCTTAATTATACCAAGGTATGCATCAAGTTGAGTCCATCATAACACAGGTATAGAATATCCACAAGCAAGACAGGAGGACAAACACAGCTGTGTAAGTGAGTATCCTAGCTTTCTGTTACCCTCAACAGATGTACTGATGTTCCTCTGTCAGTTAATACCCATGGCCATATTGTGACCACACATGATAAGCTTCACTTGGAAAAGCAAAAGGTCTGGCTATCTTGTCAGAGCCACAGAAGGATAAAGGTGGAAAAATTATGTACAAGAGGTTCAGGGAAGAGGTATGAACACAAAATGAGCATGATGAATAAAGATTAGTGTTCAGCAGAAAGCACCTAGTATGCTATGTAATATGCACTAACCAACAATGTAGATTAAATGCCTCAGTTAGCTCATGCTAGCCAAATTTTATATAACTACTCCAGAGTTGGCACAATGGTCACACAAGTGAATTTGCTATAGAAACAGGGTGGGGGGCAGCTCTAGAGTACTTCAAATAAAAGCATAGACTCCCACTCACCAAGCCTTTTGGGCTACTGCCACCTCTGAATGGCCAGTTGGCCAGCAATGAAACTAATGCTAAGCTGCCACTATATTACTTGAAGAACCCAACTGTTGGTATGAAGGTATTTTAACCATAATGGACCCATTTCCATTCTCACAAGAGTAGGTACCTATGCGTCACATGGACTTGTTTCCTTCAAGTCCTCAAGCTGTGCTGCTATTGTGGGTTTTACAGAATGTTGATTGAATTCACAGGGTATTCCAGACAAATATGCAAATAGCATCCAACCAGCAAACCTATTTTGTGGCAGAAGAAAACACAGGATTGTGCTCAGGGACATAGATTCCACAGGTTGCCTCACATATAATGCCACCCAGAGCCTAGCAGCCTGCTCCAGCACTGGAGGGATCCACAGAAGTGTCAGTTCTGCAGTGGTACCTGAGGAAAAAACCCTCCAAGATAAGGTGTACGGATTGAGTTCAGATGGTTATGTGATTGTGTGTTGACAGTAGGAATGGTTGCACTAACAGTAGTTCCAGTGACCCTCTAAGAAATTCTGTGCTTCCTGTACCTAACTGGATTCTAGAAAGCCAAAGGTTTTGACCCCCACACCAGGAGAAACAGAGTCTTTCTGAACTAAAAGCTGTGGCTATCACCGAAGCACTTTAGGATGCTTTGGTTCAAGGAGCATGAGAGCATCAGAAGTCTTGTGCATATTATCTCATGATGTGGTACATGTATGGGTTTGGCTCATGTACCAGGTGCCTCTTGGTACTTTTTAGCATAAGCATACTGCTGCTAAAACCCAGTCTACGATATTGGGTTAACCAAAGGCTCAGAAACTTCAGAAGAGGATTGAATTTCACGTCACATAAGTCTTCAAGACTAGCTGGAGAAGGACGTGAAAAAGTAAGGATTTTAGAGTAGATAATACAGGAGAGCAAGCTCCACCTGCAGGCTGAGAAACAACTGTGGTCAGCGAGCAGAGTCCTTCCCAATACCTCTTGCATTTAGTTCTTCATCTCCCCAACACCCACCCCCACCCCGGCCTACAGGAAAAGACTGATTAAAGCTCCAGAGTGGGCTGGTGGGATGGCTTAGCAGTTAAGGTGCTTGCCTGCAAAGCCAAAGGACCCAGGTTCAATTCCCCAAGACCCATGTTAGCCAGATGCACAAGGGGGTGCACACATATGGAGTCCATTTGCAATGGCTGGAATCCCTGGTGTGCCCATTTTCTCCCTCTTTCTCTTTCTCTCTCCCTCCCTCCCTCCCTCTTTCTCTATCAAATAAATAAATAAAAGCACCAGAGTAGCTACTCTGTACACTTGCATACCAAAGGGGATCTGTATGGCCCAAGGTGTAGGCTTCCAAGAATGGAGGCCCTCTGTTAGAGTCATTGTAAAACCCATCCCACTGTTAGTTAAGAGTGTGGTGAGAAGACAAGCTAGAGATAATTTTTCCAGACTCCTCGGTTTTTAAAACAAACATTCCTATAATTCTTAGGGTAGCCCTTATCTACTTATAGAGCAAGAAACCGATACAAGGGCTCAGTTATTGGATACATCCTGACAATGAAGTCAAGGGAGATGGTTGTTCTCGAGCCCCCTGTTGGGCTGACATTTTTTCCAGTGCCATTTCCCTATTGCTTCCCTTTTCTTTCCCAAGGTGTTATTCTTCAATAAGTCTTCCATATGCTAATGCTATTTCAATGTCAACTTCCTGCAAAACCCAGCCTATGACAGGCTTTCACTATTTTCGCCTTCAAACATTCTTTCCAGTCTGCTACTAAAGAGTATCCTCATCTACTTTTCTGTTGACAACACTGGCTAGAATCATGGAGATAGCTAAGGCCAGGAGACTGGGGACTCTCAAGTCAGCAGCTTGCTAGGAATTGAAGCCTGCTACCAACAGAGGCATGGGCCTGGGAGCAGATCCTCCAGCTCCAGTTAAACCTTGGTGATGACAGTCATCCCAGCCTCCAGCTTGACTGAAATCTCATAAGGGACCTTGTGTAATAGGCGTCCCGATTCAAAGAAGCTGAGTTTATGGTACATGTTTGTAATGCTCAGCTACTACCTTGTGTTGTTATTGGTTATGTCACACTAGATAATGAGTGCACCCCCCAAAAAAAGAAATCTACTAACAACTGCAGCTTTAATGATTTACCAGCTCATTTGATTACTTGCTAAAAATAAGTTAAACTTTACTTCTTTCAAAGTTGACATACAGACTATTGCCTGCATTATGTATTTGCCTTAAATCTTTTAATTTTTATGCCTCTCCAAACTTACTATATTAACATATGTCCTCCTAGGTATTTGTCACATTTTTGTTGAAGCTATTCCTTGGTGCATAAACCAAATTTCAATCAACACTAAGTTTCATAATATTTTTAAACTGTGTTTATCATTAGTATGTAGAAATGCTATTTTGTATATATTTGTTTTCATCTGGATGCTTTTACAGTACTGACTATGAACTTCAAAGTAAATGCTTCACTATTCTTTTATATTTTTAGTATTATCCCACTACCTCATACTATGCTGCAGGTTTTCCATTCTCATTGTGCTAATGATTCTTCTCTGGCATGCTTATTAAGATAGTAAGCTATGACTTATGTAAGACTGATGTGTATTTAGTAGCCTGATTTCCTTCCTTTGGCTCTTCAATTACCTTATGGGGTCCTTCTACCTCACTTCTTTGCAGTGCCCTTTTAATGTGGGAATATATCATTGCTAAGTCTTTGGATTTCATTCCTTTAGTGAGTTTATCCAATCATGACCATGTTTCCTAAGGATAAATGTATGCTAATGAAAATGTTAATGAGCAAAATAACACCAAACCTCTACTTTAGTCTTTGATATCCACTAATCTATTACTTCACTGTCCAAAATGCAACCCAAACGTAACATGGCAAATCTTTTCCCAAATCCCATTGATTTATTGACTTCCTAGTATATTTTATCACATTAATAGAACTCCATCTTTACAGTTACTAAAATATCTTTCTCTCATATTCTATAAAATACAGTCTATCAGAAAATCATGCAGGCGTCACGAATACCACTTCTTACCTCTTCCATGACCTTTGGTCTGTTTCCTCCTTTTGCACTTGAATCACCATAAAGACTCTAAAATGACTTCCTGTTTCCATTCTTTCCCCTGTGCATACTTTCTTCAATAAAGGAAAGCTTAAATATGGCTTAATTTATTATTTGCTAAAATCATTTCTATAACTCCTCTCACCATGAGTGAAATTCACACAAGGGCTTACATGGTGGGTCTCCCAGTCTCATGCTTCACACAGGGCCTTAGATGGCAGGCAGTTTGAGTTCAAAAGTGACCATGTATATATATATATATATATATCCAAATGACTGTTATGTGGGAGAGGTCTGCATGCACTTGGGGAAGGCGCCCACCATGGAGTTGGTGGGCAGGTAATAACAACTCCATCCTGCACTGTAAAGAACAATCTATGCCACTGCTCATGATGGGTAAGTGCCACTCAGGGTAGGACAGAGACCCTATCTTACCACGTTGATCATAGGCAGATTTTTCTGCAGAAGCAAGTTATGTTGCAGATCCTGAAGGTGGAACTCAAAAGGCACAAAAGAGAAACCTAGTGGACTCTGGAACACGGGCTGGAGGCCATTCTTAAAGGCCACAGTTTTTTATAGCTCTACCTTAAGCAGAAACAGGTTAAGCAAACCTGGCCAAAGTTAAGGACTGCATGTTTGAAAGAATGCTCAGTGTGAAACCCATTCTATGGGTCCTAATTCTGAAGTTGCCAGACTCCAAGAGGGTCTGGGGCAGATTTGGGGTAAGGAGGTCCCAGAATTCTGCTCAGTGGGGGAAGTGATGAGGGAAAAGTCGAGGGAGGAGAAGAACTGTAGGTTGAAAGTGAATCAAGAAGAGATAAGTAAGGGCTATGAATGTTTTCATATAACTTAAATTTCCTGAAAGTGTAAATCAGCCATATGGAAAGAACCATAAATTGGAAACCAAGCATCTTTGCATCTCTGTTAGAGGGTTTAGAGCAAGAGGTCCTGGATGCTGCACCTGACTTGATGTTGAGATTTCCCTGAACACGGATGTCCTGATCCATCAGAAAATGGAGATGTGTTGAATGTGTGTGGGGAAAAAAATCTTAGGTAAAGGGCAGGAGGAAAAGGGAGAGGCACTCAAGAAGGCAGTCAATCTTGGCAATGCCTCCAACACTGTGTTAGGCTTCAGTTCCTCAATGGAGGAGCAAGACAGACTTTTTTTTTTGGTCCAAGATTTTCTTCTAATTGGGGCAGGGAATGGGGAGATACATGAATTGGAACAGAAGAGCCAAAGAAGAGCAAGGGAAGGCCAGGGAGGGGGTTTATGGAGAGAGGAGAGAAAATGCTCTGTCAGGAAGGGGTCTTGGTGGTGTGCAAAGGTGTGGGCTGGGGTGGAGATGGCCTAACCTCCTCTCAGCACAGAGGGACCTTCAGTCACCATTCCAGGAGGCAGTCTCAGAGGCCTGGAGTAGCATGACCATTTGTTAGGGGAGAGAGAAGGGATGGGTACAGAGCTCTGGGACCCTATCTGTCATCACTTAGTAGAAGAAGGTTCTGAGAGCAGGGACTTTAGTTGTGGTTACTGTTGTATCTCAGCATGTAACTAATAATAGGAACTTAATAATATTTGTTGAACTGAATCCAGCAAGAAATACTGTTTTGCTGGGGACAGTGTATCGTGTAGCTCAGGCTACCCTCACATTCACTGTGTTACTAAGTATAGCCAACTTCTTATCCTCATGAATGTTGGCATCACCAGCATGTGCCACCACGCCTGTTTATGTGCTGCTGGGGATAGAAGTCAGGGCTTTGTGCCTGCTAAGAAAGCACTCTGCCCCTGAACTACATCCCCAGCACAAGAAAGACTATTATAAGCCTATTACCTAGAATCCAGAAGGTAATCCTCAGAAGAGAAACAAACAAACAAACAAAATGGTGAAAAGTCACAGGCAGGAATGGACTGGACAAGAGGGAGCCGATGGTGCACAGTGCTTTTCTTTATAAACCCTCTCATTTTATTTGATTGTTCTAATCACGTGCATGGGTTGCTGGGATAAGAATTCAAGTCTTTAAAATGAACCACAGTGGCTGCAAAGTCATAGAATGATTCAGGGAGGGCAGCCAGCGATATTTTTCTTTATAGTAAATTGCACTAAATCTGCTTTGAGAGCACAGTATTGAATCTGCTAATGCTACCTACAGATGATGCAAAACAATGAGTCTCGTTTTGGTGTTGGGTGTCATTTTTAATGGACTAACTTTTATCATGCTTTAAAGCAACTTCAATCTATTTATGTGATCAAACATTATATCATTACATTAAGTTCCACATATTTCACAATGGGGATAAAATGTGTAGGGATGTCATCATTCAAGTTATTATATAAAATTTGATTTATTGATTCTTGAAATATGGGCAGAAAATAATAGAAATAATTTTTCATACGCAGGTAAACTGGTATATGTGAATGCTTGCTAATTTGAGGAGAGAGATACAAAGGAAAAGATGGAAGTAACAAAAAATAATTTTGTCTCCGGCTGCAAATGACGTAAATTCTAACAATTCCTTCTTCAGAGCCCTCGGGCTTGTTTTGTTCAGTGTTTGCTGAGCTTGAGAGGAGGCTGAGTCCCACCATGGCAAACTGCCATCTTTGTCAGAAGCAAAGAGCTGTTTACATTCAAGGCACATAACAAGTGCAATGTGAAGGAGAAACAGTGTGAGCTCTGTTATGGCTGATTAGCCCATTGTGCACTGTTACCACTAACATCTTCCTTGTGCTAAAAATAGTGTGAAGTCACGGGACCTCAGGCAGCATGATCCATCTGTACGGTACTCTTTCACAAGATTGCCTCTAACTCCCCAGAAAAATAAAAGGACCACTTATTCAATGCAGTGCCCTCCAAAATGCATAGTTTATCTCAACTGTTAGGAAATCTTTCCGAATCTTTCCGAGGTGCAGAGAATGCACCACTTCTAGAGGCGTAATATCTTCCAGGGAGTTTTCTTTGCCATACACTAGATCCTTAACATGTCCATTATAAAATCCAGTTAGTTGCTATAAATGTGCATTTTTTACTGCATCTTAATCACAGTATTGGTGGGATTATCACATGCATTTTGATGTGTTGGCTACCAGTCATCTAAATAAACAAATAAATGTTTGAAATAGTAGTAGCCAGTGGGAGTGGTATGAATAAAGTCTTAGTCCTGGGTCATATTATCACCAAGTCAATAGCTCTTCTCCTTGAAGGGGAGAAAACAAACTGCTTTCTACTCCATTGAAAGCCTGGAAGAATTTGCACCACAGTAATCCTAAATCCAGAGGCAATCTATTAAGAACTCAGCAATACCAATCCTGAGACTCAATTGATAAGCAGCCCCCTCCATTAATCCTCTTAAAGACTGGGTTAAGTAATGAAAGGGTCCAATGAGAGAGCCCTCCCCTTTTTATTACAACCATATAAACTGCTTGAGTAAATGTTTCATTAACAAACTGCTGGACCAGGGGTAAATATCCTGAGCCTCCCTCCCCATCCTCTTGGTGTGCTGCTCCTGGGTACAGCATGACTAAATGTGGTTTTACACATGTTTAAGAGAAACATTCCCACACTTGAATGCTGTTCCATGACAAAGAAAAGGGAGGGGCTGAGGGAGAGTAGTTGAACTACTGTAGACATTTTAATTTACAATACTCTCTTTTTATGGGTTTGAAGAGATGAATGTCTTCCATCTATTTACCAGCACATGTTCTGTTTCTGTGTTCTAATCAATACTGATTCCTGAGTACATGCTATGGCCAAATCATTTGCAATTGGTCCTTTGGAAGGTATGGTTAGATGCCCTATTATTTTAAGATTTGAAAAGGGAGATTAATTCCAACTTGGTTCAATGTGGAAGCAACCATGCTCTGACCATCACAAAGGCCAGCATGCATGGTTTACCTTCACCTTTTGAATGGTACCAGATAGTATGTAGAAAGATACATACATCCTGTGCATTTTCTGTGCAGGCATCTCATAACCTGATATTTTATGTGCTTTATTTAACCTAAAAAAATCCAAATACGATGCCTGCACCACCACCTCTTAAGAAGTGCCCCCCCCCAAATGTAAAATAAACCTTCCTTTCAAACATACAAGGTATGCCCATGCCCTTAGTGAATTAGTCACACTCTCCTAGCAAAAATCATTGATACAAGTTGAACATACAAAATCAGCTACGGTGAAGCAGAGTATGGTGGCGCACATCTGTAATCCAAGCACTCAGGAGGCTAAGGTGGGAAGATCTTGAGTTCAAGGCCACTTTGGGCTACTAGCAAACTCCAATCTCAAGGCAACAAGCAAAAAATTAAAATACCCCAGAATCAGTCACCTAAAGGTTGTTGAAATCATGATAAAGAACAACAGTTTGTCATATCCACACCATACTAATAAAGCATTTTAGGGGTAGCAAGGCCCCTGGAAGTAAAGTAAGGACTGTCCTTGGGCCTGTAAGTAGGAATCTGGTTTTCTTCCTTATCTCTCCTCTAAAACCTCACTGGAGGATGTGAGTATGATTACTAAGCACCCAGACATATGACATGGGGCCTGGGTTTTCCTTATCTCTTTCTTTCCTAGGAATGTAAATGGAATGACTCCCTTTTCTGGAAAGCAGGCATTGCCTGGCCACCTGGCATGGTGGCCAGCCTGACCAGCTCAGCCTTCACCCATTGCATTTCTGTGAAAGACACCAATCAGAGACAGGAGGTGGACTTTCTCATTTGTGGGAACCCCTCCTGCTAAACAAGAGCTCTGTTTTCTTTCCTGCTCTTAAACTCTGTAACAAAAACCTTCCAAACTTCCTTGGCTATGGTCTATGGATTTCATTTGTTAGAATTTATAAAACAAGAGTCTGGAGGTCTCTGACTAAGTGGAAGTTTTGCGTGGCCAAGAATGTTAAGCAGCCTAACTCCTGAGTTTCAGCCTAGCTGAGAGCAAAGAAGAGCTCTGTCACTCTCAAAGACATCCCAGATTCCTATGTCACTACTGGGTCAAGTTCTTAGAAAATGCATTATACTGATTATATTCTGAGGGGTTTTAAACTGAAAACCTACTATATAAGAAAAGTAAACAGAGACATAACCTTTTTCTAATACCAGTGTTCTGTTCCAGGTGTCATTTCAGCTCTCGGTGAGCATGCTGGCCACAGCTGTGGTCACTTGGTTTTGGGAAGAACTCTGTTTGGATCAGTGTATGTAGTTTTCTCTCTAGCAACAACTAAGGTCTGGTTTCAAAGTGAATAGATTCATTTGGGTTTTTTGTTTCTTTTTTGTTTGTGTGATTTTTGGTTTTGGAGGTAGGGTTTCACTCTAGTCCAGGCTGACCGGAATTCACTATGTAGTCTCAGGCTGGCCTCAAACTCATGGTGATCCTCCTACCTCTGCCTCCTGAGTGCTGGTATTAAAGGCGTGTGCCACCACACCAGGGTGAATAGATTCATATGGATCAACAATTCTGGTATTGCTTGAATTAGGATCTTCCAATAAACTCATGTTTTCTGAATGCTTGGTTCCCAGCTGATGGCAATTTGGGAGGTGGAGCCTTGCTAGAGGAAATGTGTTGTTGGAGGAGTGTTTGGGGGTGTCATAGCCATCTCCCTTTGCTAGAGCTTGCCTCACTCTCCTGCTGATGTTTTCCACCTACTGTGGCAGAGATGATGTCCACCCTCTGCTCATGACATAATTTCTGCTGCCATTGTGAAGCTTCCCCTCGAGACTGTAAGCCAAAATAAATTCTTTCCTCCCATCCACTGCTTTTGGTGCAGTACTAGGTGCCTGCAACAAGAAGGTAACTATAAAAAATGCCCTGGGATATACAAGCATAAATGTATTCAAGCTTAGGAAGAGCTGAAAACATCAATACCTTCATAAAGCACCTTTGATTCGTATCGACTTGGGCTGTGCTGCTAATTCATATACATTGTTGTTTACCTCAGAGCTTTTAACATGGCTTTTGATTTATAGGAATAATGATTCAATTTCTACGCAGAGATGGTGACTTCAGACCTCCCCAGATTCTTTTTTTAGATGTGACAAAATTGAAAGAGAAATTCTCTTGTCACAGCATAAATTGCTGTATAACAGTTTATGTGCACTTCTTTTGTTTTTACTTTCATGGTAACAGGTAGCAGCAAAGCCGTTCATCCACAAAAGGATAATCAATTATCTAAGCATGTTATTAAAGTGTTCACAGCAAAACCATTGATTTACACAGAAGCAAAGTCTATGAGCTGTGTGTATTTTTCATTCAGAAGATCCACATTACGCAAAGCAGAAAATCCCCCAAACCTGGCCATGCTCTGTATTGGATTAGTGACAAGCCCTGAGAAATGACAGTCCATAGTTACCAGCTGGGCATATAAAGAAAGGTCCTGTAAAGAAAGTTCATACCTGTTCCACACAAACAACAAAAGTGACATTTAATAAGAGTTTTAGTTCTGTTTGAGGTACTATTAAATTAAGACTCTGAAAACTCCTTCCTAGAAGTTCACTTATTTCTAAGCCAAAAAAAAAAAAAAAAAAAAAATCTTCAGAACAAGATGAGCGGAAGCAAAACCAGGTTTTGGTTTATTGATTAATTTCCAGACTAAAAATAAGGATAAAAGTGCTGGTTTTACCAAGAAATCTGTTCACTGCTCAAAAAATTGCATAAAAGTTACATTTAAGCAGACACAAAATTCAGCACAAAATGTCAATGGGATAGCTGGTGTCGCCTTCTTTCAGATCAGTATGGGCCCGAACATGACTTCTCTATAGCCCAAGAAAATTCCTCAGTTCTGAAGGAGATAAACTTGGAAACCCAAGACAGCCCAGCATCTCACAGTTAATTAAAGGACTGAGTCAAGGCATCAAGGCTTGCTCCTTTCTGTCTGAATAATTTACCATCTTTATCCATTATTAAAACCTGTTACTTCACCACAATGATTCCCAGCTCAAGAAAGATTGAGAACCAAAAGAGAAATTGTAACAACGCCTACAGCTATATTAATAAATGGAAATGAGCATTTATTTGATCATCTAATTAGAACTGTAGTTTTTGCAAATAGTGAGGTGTGCATTACCTTGCTGGGCACCACTACCTGCACCCCCCCCGCCCGTCTGTGAGAGAAAGTGCACAGGAGGCCACTGCCGGGTTCGGAGTGTCTCTGCACGCGGCTGGGGCTACCTCTCTCCTGCCCTGCTCCCCAGGAGTGACTTTGAGCTGCTTCCTCAGAGTGCTACAAAGACAGGTGCACACAGAACACATGCTTTTTTTGTCTTGACTCTTTATTAAGTGTTGCTGAGGGAGAGAAATGATGTGAAGATTTGTCTGCCCTCACGCCATCTCCGTTTCCCTTCATTAGGGCTACAAAGCCTGTGGCTCTGAGGGTCAAAGCACTTGGGTCTGGCAAAGGCAGACTTGACTCCTGGCTCGGTCACTGACTGTATACAGCTTTAGTTTCTTCTTGTGCAAACTGAAAATAGAAAGACCTGTTTTCTTTTTTTATTCAGGGTCTACATGTAGTTTAGAAAGAATGGTCATAAAGCGAGGAATATGTAGTGAATTCTTCATCAATGATGAGCACTAATGTTATGCAGCAAAGCTTGCCCTTAAAAATTAGATTTTTTAAGTCACTTGATTAGATTAGCATGGAGGGAGTCCATAGAAGACACATCTAGCACTTAATTCCTGAGGGACAAGAGTGGACATTGTGGTATTCTGTCAACCTGGAACTTGTCCATGATGGATGATCACCATAGCACAAGAACTTCCTCCCTAGCTAGAAGATGGATACTCAACAGCAGGGTCCATGTCTTCTCCTGTCCACAGAGCGCCAGCACACAGGAGGGGTTTGGTAGTAGGTTTTATTACCATAGCAAGTGTGGCCAATGCTTAGCCTTTCAGGAAATAAACACTTCTCTACTTCTGTGTGTACTCTACGACCCTGAAACACACAGAGGCCACATTCTCCCTCCACAGCATCTTCTTAGCCAATCCAGTCACACAGTCCCCAGATCATTATCTGTCTCATGGTCTCATGAGAGGAATATACTCTGTCTCAACATCAGATCAATTGATGTTAGCAAATACTTGAGACAGAAATACAGTAGATTTAACACTTTTTCTTTCATAAAATGGGAAATTTGGAGAAAAAACAAATGGCTGGCATTGCCCAGGTGAACATCTGGTGTTTCCTCTCACAGGCACGTATGGAATTGTGGGAGATTCCTTCTTTGACAGGCTCTTGCTGAGAATGCACTGTTACAGGAAGTAGTATTGGACTTCGTTGCAGAGAAAGGGCACTTCTCATTTGTTTCTTCATCATGTACCACCTTGCTGAGAACAAACTTTAATAAAGTTTGAAATCTCTCTTTGCAAGTAAAATTTAGAAAGCAATAAAAATAAATTTGTGAGATGTTAGGTAGATTACTTGCAGGATGTATGATAGTTTTTTGCAATGTATTGGCTTCCAGGGCAAGAGAATACATTTAAGAATCAGTATTATGTCGCATGTTTCCTCAGTGGATAGATTATATTTTTTCTACAGCAAGCTCATAATCACTAACAAGCTAGGAAGTGGGACTTAATTTAGACATTTCTCAATGATTCCTTGTGCTATGTCCTCCCTGCATAGTCCTTAAAGACAACATATATAGAAATTAAATTATTCTCAATTTTTTTATATTTAAAACTAGTGAAAATTTAAGATGACAACTCTATGGTTAAGGGCATAGCAAGTCCAATGTGGACTGAAGGTTGTGATGTAAAAGCTGAGAGTCCTTCTTTCATCACACTAGTATAACCAATATCTATCTAATGGTAGACATTGTCAATAGCTTCTTATATAACCTTCTAGAAACCTTCAAGCCTATGCAGTTCTATGGACCAGCTCCTGCTTTGCTTTGTTTTACACAAATTAACTTGGAGTCCATGTATTGTTATAATTTTCTAGAATATAATATTGATTTTTCCACATTGATCCATCTCCTTAAGGCCACAGATTTTCAGATATATAATGCCATGCTGCATTCAACATTTCAATATTGACAGATATTTAAGGTAGTTTTGTGGGGTTTTTTTGGAATTATAAACATTGCTAGATTGAGTATCTTTATAAATTAAATGTATCCACATAATGATTGAATGACTGTTTTGTACAATGTGTGAGTTTTAAAATAGTGTCTACATTTTTCTTAAAATGCACACTTAAGAAAGAGGTTTTCCTCTACTTAGTATAATACTTCGGCAATTCAGGGAATGTAATTAAAATCTAGTCAATTCATGGTAAATTATTCCTCTTTAATAATCAGCTATGAATTATAACCATTTAATGGCAATTATGTCATTTGACAAATATAGTGTTCTCTCATTGGTTAGAGAATTGGCAATGTCTTCAGGACAAAACACAATGTCTCCAAGTGCCTGGTCTGAGTTTGGTAGGCACAGTAGAGTCTTTAGGACATGAATTTCAGACTAACCCTTGAGTCATTTCCACTGTCACTTCCATTCTTAAACAAACTATCTGAGGCCAATTGTTTTATAAAGAGGAAAGGTTTATTTCGCTCCCAGCTGTAGAGGTCCGAGAGAGAAAGTGTAACCTTCCGCATGGCACTGTTGAGTGGCCTCAGGGACACAGGGCTGATATCAAAATCATGAGAGATCGCATGTCAAGGCAAGACACTAAAGATCAACAGGGTAATCTTGCTCTTTTGTAACAAGCCACTGCCACAGGAACTAGCTGGGTTCCCGGGAGAGCTATAATCCATTCTGGAGGCGGCATCCCTCATGGTCAGTCATCTTCCACTAGGCTGCATCTTGAAAGGTTCCTCCATTGCCAAATGCTGCTGCACTGGGGACCAAGCTTCCAGCACAAAGCCTTTAGGAAACACAGGCAAACTGAGCAAGACCAGGGTCTCTGCTCTAAATTACTTTAAGTATTTTCATAGGTTTTCTTCGGTTTTCAGATTGAAACTTTCCAGGTGTTAACCATTTCATTTAGTGGGAAAGCAAAATATATTTTTAATGACAAGATAATATATTATCATCTTATTTCACATGCATTTACTTGTTTTTTTGTTTGTTGAGTGTTTTTTTAATATGTAGTCAAAAAGAGCTCAAGAGTAGAATATATATATATATATATATATATATATATATATATATACATACATATATATATACATATATAATTTATTTGCAAGCAGAGAGAGAGAGAGACAGAATAGGCGGCACATCAGGGCCTCCAGCTGCTACAAGTGGACTCCAGATGCATGTACCACTTTATGCATCTGGCTTTACACAGATACTGGAGAATCAAACCTGTGTCATTAGGCTTTGCAGGCAGTGCCTAAACTATTGAGCCATCTATCTAGCCCCAAGAGTGTTTTTTTTTCAAAGCTGGACTGTGTGAAGAACAGGAAAGGAAAGAAAGCAGTGGATCACAGGGACAATGGCAACTTCCCTCCACGTTCTGAAGAATCAAAGAATGAGTTTCTGGAATAAACTAGCAATAAGTCAACTAGAAAAAAACACACAAGTATATTCCAGGCACACACATAGCGGCATTACAAGAATGAAGAATGAGGACTGGAGAGATGGACCAGCTGCTAAAGTACTTGCATACAAAGCCTAATGACTGGAGTTTGATTCCCCAGTATCCACATAAAGCCAGATGCACAAAGTGGTGCATGCATCTGGAGTTTGTTTGCAGTGGCTGGAGGCCCTGGCAGCCCATTCTCTCAGTCTATCTTCTCTTTATCTCTCCCTGCTTGCAAATAAATAAATAATTTTTTTTAAAAAAAAGAATGACAAGCAAATATACCAAACCCAATGACATTTAGTGGTCTGTCTCCTCTTCATAGGAGAAAGGAGAGATGACTTTAGAGTAAGAGTCACTCTCATTTACAGGAGATGAATGAGCCATAAGAACAGCCACTAGTTGCTACAAAGCTCACCTGGGTTCTGAGTATAGCTCAACTCTAGTCTTCCTGCCTACAGGTGAATTTTGTCTCATGGAAATGGCTGATAATAATTGCATTTCTTCTGAAAGAGGTTCCTTGAGTGGCTTAGGGAACTTTGCTTCACACTGAGGACAACCAAGGGAGCAGGAAGAGCTCAGAAAGAACTGTGTTTGGAAATGTCTTCTTTAGTTCTGAGTATCCACATGTCAAAGTGGCTGACTTGGTGGTGTCATAATTTGAGCCCCGATCCTCCCCTCATAGTGGATCTGGTCTTTTCTGGTAGAAGTGTAGTTGTCTTTCCAGCACCACCAGAGGTAGCAACCATTCTTCTCCACCTTCAGGATGGCTAGAATCCATGAGCTTTAGTTGAGAATGTGTGTCCCAAATCAAACACCTTGTCATTTATGTTGGCCATAAAGCTAACTTTTGTCTACTGAGATGTATGGAGAAATGGCATGTTCACCGTCTAGAAGATGAGGCTGAGAAGCAGGAGAGACAAGGCCACATGAAGCCCACACTGGGCTGGCTGAGGAGAAACAGGCTTCTGTTCTTCTGTTCTTCCCTTCACTCCTCTAATTGTCTCTGTTTCCACTCACAAGCATATGTCCTGGCTCAGAAAAGGCTGTGGATTTTGGGATTCTCAAGCAATTTGATTAAAGATCTTGAACAAAAGTATCTCAAGAGAACTATCTCATTTTTCACATCTGTGTTTCCACTGTGTGTCTTTTGGATCAGTTCATTGCTTTCTTACAGTTTTCTTTTTACGAGAAGCAAGGAAGAAAGTCCAGCAAAACCCAGTATTCTGAAAAAGTGGCTACTTCTCTAGAATGCAGAAGAAATGGTTTCCCTATTTAGTACCCACTGCAGTATCCACACTCACTATAATATCTCATCCTCTAAGCATCCTCTAAGCAGTACTGTTACTGGAAGCACCCCTCCCCACAGCCCCATATCAGATCAGATAGCAGATTCTATTTCAGGTAAGAATTACATCTGTCTTTGCAAACGGAGCCTGGAAATGTGAAATTTGAACATTGTTGGTTGAAGGGGTTGGGGATTAGAAGGAACACGTGCTGTCTATGATCCACTTCACTTTTCTTTCACGATCTATTACAAAATGGCAAGTTGGTGCCAACAGCCATTTGTGTTTCTTCTTTTGTGAACTCTCTGCTCAGTTCATTATCCCATGTGGTGATTGGCAATTTACTTTTTTGGTGTGTAACTTTCGCAGTTCTCTGTAACCTTTGGATATTAACCTCCCATCTAAAGTATAGGTGGCGAAGATTTTCTTCCATTCTATAAGCTATTTGTTCACTTTTCGGTAAGATTTATTTTGCTGTGCAGAAACTTTTAATCTCATATAGTTCCATTTGCATATACTAATTTGTGTATCTGGCTTTATGTGGGTACTGCAGAATCAAAACCAGTTTGGCAGGCTTTGCAGTCAAGCACAATTAACCACTAAGCCATCTCCCAGGAACCCATTTTCTGCTTGTATTTCACTGTGATCTGATATTAATACAAGAGATTACCTCAATTGTTTTGTATTTGTTTTGTGGCCGACTATGTGATCAGTTTAGAGGAAGGCTCTATGAGCCCTTATGGACTCACTCTCTGTTGAGCAGAACACTCTGTATATGTCTGTTAGGTAGGTCCAGTTGATACACGATGTGGTTTAGCTCTGAAGATTCTTTGCTGACTGCTACATGAGAGAACTGGGTATTGAAATCCCTGACTTACTATGTCTGGTTTTCTGTGTTCTTTTAGGTCAAGTGTTTGTGTTTTTGAAGTTAGGAACCCCAGTACTTGGTGCATGGATGGTTGCAACTCTAATGTCTTCTTGATAGATTGTTTTCTTTGTTACAATGAAACAACCCTTCTGTCTTTCTTGATTAGGTCTGGATTGCCTGACATGATGGCCACTTCCACTTCTTCGCAGCCTCCATTCACCTGGAAGTTCAATTTTTAGCCTTTGCTATTCAGTTTATGAACATATTTGCCTGGTAGAGGGGTTTCTTAGAGGCAGAACATGGTTGGGTCTTGTTTTTGAATGCAGTCATTCATTCTGTGACTTTTTACTGGAGAGTTGAGGCCATTTACATGTAGGGTAATTATAGAGAGGTACTTGTTTTCCCTCATATTTCGCTGGGTGATGTTATGGTTGGCTGATGGCTGACTTTCCATTTCCTTGTCTGCTGGGAGTTCTCTCCTTTGTTGAGTTAGGCACGGTGGAATCTTTCCTAGCTCTTCTCTGCTCACCTGTCTCTCGTGAAGGGAGTCCTGTCTCACGTTCTCATGGCAGAGCTGTCTTCCTCCTTTTCCCCTGGGAAGTGTTCCCTTCACAACGTTCTGTAGAGTTGGTTTAGTTGTCATAAGTTGCATTAGTTTGTGTTTGTCTTGAAATATTTTTATTTGTCCACCAATTTTGAAAGATAATTTGGCTGGATATAGCCTTCTTGGGTGGAAGTTATTTACCTTCAGAGCTTGTAATATATTGTTCCAGTCTTTCTGGCTTTGGGGTTGCTGATAAACGGTCTAACATTATTCTGATATTCCTATGCTTGTAAGGGAGTTGGTGTTTTCCCTTACAGCATTTACTATTGTGCATTTCTTTGGATTTAAAAAATATATATTACTTATTTATTTAGATGAGAGAGAGACTGAGTATATATGCCCAAGGACCTCCTGCTACTGCAAACCAACTCCAGATGCTTGTGTCATTTTATACATCTGGCTTTATGTTGATAGTGGAGAATTTCATCCAGGCCATTAGGCTTTGCAAAAAAGCACTTTTACCACTGAGCCATGTCCCCAGCCCCTTGCTTTAGGTAGTTCACATTGCTACTGTGATGTCCCATGCAGAGGGCCTTCTCTGGTTGGACCAGTCTATTTGGAGCTCTATATGCCCCTTTTGTTTGGATGTCACTTTCTTTCTCTAGATTTAGGAAATTCATCATAATTTCATTGACTAGTCAACAATTGTTTTTGTATTTATCTCAGCTCCTTCTTCTATCCATGTATTCTGAGGTTTGGCCTCTTTAATTTATCTCGGTTATTGAAAATATTGTGCATGTTCCTTATTTTTTGTCTTTATTTGAGTCTGTGTGTATTATTGTCACTACTTTATCCTCCATCCCTGAGATTCATTCCTCTCCATGATCATGTGTTTTAGTGGAATTCAGATGTAGCTTGCATTTGATTGAGCACTGGCTTTCTTTTCCATGAATTCTGCTTGGCTCTTTTTCAGCCTTTCAATTTCCTTTTTCTCCACATTTATTACTTTTTCCTCCAGTCTACTCAGTGTTTCATTTTCTTTAGAGATTATCTTATCAGATATTGAATTGCTGGCTTTTTTGTTTGTTTGTTTGTTTGTTTGTTTGTTTCTTTTTTTTTAGATCATTCATTTTCCTGTTTGTAGAATCTGCATTGTCACCAATTGTTTTTAGAAATAGGACTCAAAATTCTTTTTCTGATATTTCTGCTATCTCATTTTTGTTCTCATTGTGGAGGAGTTGAGAGTTGGGGTGAGAAAAAGAAAAAAGAAACTTTTGCTGTGTCCCACTAGTGGCAGACCTGGGCTTCCTTGCCCTCAAAGTCAAGTTAATTATGGGCTGAAGGAATGCCAAGTCTTCCCCGTGGAAGGATCCCCCGTAGGAGCCTGACACACTTGCTTCCTCGGGAACCCCAGGGTGGGACAGGGAGGGCCACCGCCTGACCTGACCCCTGCTCGCCATAGTGCTGCGTGGGACACTGGGATCCCTGGTGTTTGCTGCCAGCAGCGCTGGGAACCGAACTGTTGACTAGATCACAGGTCTGTGCTTCGGGTGTTCACTGCTGCTGGGGCTCAGGAGCTCATGGCTGTTAGTCGTGCAGGCCTTCTGTGCACGCCAAGCGGGGCGGCCCCCGCCTGCCGTCCCCAAGCTCACGGTTGCTTGGGGTGATGGGTGGTGGCGTGGAATTTTCATGCCCTTCGTGGGTGTGCCACCCAGCATCCACATGTGTTCAGAAGCCCAACAGGCCGTGCTGTTTCAAGACAGTTTTCATGAAGCATGTGTCCTGCCTGCTCTCCTCCCACAGAGCAATAAGTAGGGCTGGGAGTTCCAACCCTGTAGTCTATAGTCACTTGGTCTTCGTGGTGACTGCCTGCCTACGGCCACCCTTAGTATACACCTCAGCATCACATCAGGAGCTATCAAAGATGCTTGTTATAAGTTCCAGTAGGTACTTCTAACACTAGGGACATTCTAGAAACGGAACTGGGAACAAAACAAACATATATCACATTGTGTATACCACACACCAGATGCTTTCTGAGGAGACAGATGAGAAAGACAAATAGGGCATGGAGGACGGTGACTCGGGTTACTGAGCTAAACATAGTCTTTCTTCCTGAAACCCCAGGATTACAGTGAACAATTTAGATAAAGCATACAGTGTTTCCAGCACACTGTTAGTGATGTCCTATAGCCACTATCATTTTTCTCCTTCTGGGAATTCTGTTTGTCCCCATTATGCCATGGTCACGGGTTGAGGAATCTCAGTGGCTCCCAAGGGTCTGTCTTTGAAGCGAAGGGTCAGTGCATTAGCACAGAAGGGAATTAATTCAACGTGCCGGCTCACCAGACGGAGCTGAATTCATTGAAAAGGACTGACCAGGCTCCCTATTCTAGGTTTCCATCTGGACAATCCGAAGCCTCCCTTCTCCCAAACAAGAACTCCATTAATGAATATTCAACGGAAAGTATTACTTCATTGTCAGCTCTAATTGCTAGTTTTTCCTTATTAGTAGAAGCTTTTCTGCGGCTGAGCCTGACATGCATTTGTTTGCACACTGTTATTAGTCAAGACTCAGTGAAGTCTTGTAATTAACACCTCCACATTATCTCATGCAGTGAAAGCAAAGACAAAACCAGATGACTCACTTTGTGTCAGCTTTGCTCTTGTTTTCTGATATAGAAGCACTTACGGAGAAGTGTAAGCTCATCAGAATGCCATATGGAGCCAACAGAAACCATAAAAGGGCTCTCAGGATGCAGCACATGGAAGTTCATTAAGTGAACAACACTGCGGTTTAAGTCTTCCTCCACGAACAAATCGTGCAGGTACATTACCTGTGTCATGCCCAGCAGCCATTGCAGGTCACTGACGACAGATCCATATTCCCAAGAAGCAGAGGAAATAACCTATCTCTGTAAACATAATGAAGTTAATGATTCACAGGACAGTTAAATGGCTTTTAGAAATCTTATCAGTTCAGAGATAAAGCAGAACCAAGCAATAACTATATTTTATTCAGTCCTACCACTGAAAACACAGATATTTTCTAGAGAATGAGGGTGGAGGGAGTGGGGAATGTCAACAGTTCGTATTTCAATTTTATATTTGGGATGAGAGCTTTTTCTAAGCATTGTACTGAATTCTTTTTCTAGAAAAAGACATTTGCAAAGCCAAGATAGCCTCCCATTTTTCTTTTAATTTCAAAATTTAGCCTAATTATTCTATTTTCAAAATTCGCTATTTATTTCCCTTTTTCTTTTGATTTTTCTCCTTTTTAAAATTTTGAGACAAGGTCTTACTTTGTAGCCCAGGCTGGCTAACTTGAAGCAGTCTTCCACAGGATTACTGACCGATGCCACCATGTCTCACATATATTTTAAACACAAACAATACAACACAATACTTTAATAGAGATCCCATTGCATGAAATTTTGAAAACTAATATGTAAAATCTATCATGGTATGAAAGTTCTGCTCATTTCCTACCCACCAATGTTGATTTCTCATGAAAAAAACGTGCAAGGTGCAAATCAGCTAGAATAAAAAAGACCACCAATACACATGTAATGTCACTTTGGCCTCTCGACTGGCAAGTATTCCCAAAGTAATGAAAATGTGGCTATTAAATTAAAATCACTATTATACAGAATTTGCCTCTGGTTGAGTGGTCGAATAGCGATGTTACTCACAAATGGAAGCAGGCCAAACATCTTAATGGGCCTCTGTCTACATGACATTGGCCATATTGCAAAAGTATCCATTGGAAAGTAACTGAGCAGAATACCCACCCTTTGCCTGGCTCCTCTGGCCGCACTGCTGACAGCCTGGCACTGAGCATGCACCAGGATGCAGCTCTTCCATGCATGTACTTTGCATGTCACCGTCACCACCCAAGTTATCCCTTTGCAATATTGGCCTGTTGTGGGCACGCGCACGGGCTAGTTTAAACAACTGAGTCATCAGAACTACTGCAGTGTTATATGAGAAAATTATTAAATTATTAAACATGACAGCTCTGTGGTTGAGGTCTCAGAGGTGCTACCCCATCCCCCACAGAGCGTTTTCTGCTGAAAGCAGCCAAGGTGTTGGCAGGCAGGACTTTGGCAGTCTATCTGTATTTGACCTCTGCCTAAAAAGACTGCCATTCAAATATTTTCCCCGCAGGCCACTGTGTTTTGGCAGTGGATGGCTACTTAGTCCTGCTGGTCCAGTTCCTGGCCTGAGGTTTAGGTTTCTGCATATCTTCTGCACTAGAAAAAAAGCTGTCTGAAAATAGAAACATGGACTGTTTGGTCACCGTTGAATGGGAAGGCTAATAATAGTATTGCTTCATTGTTTGGCATGGACTCAAGGCTGCCTCGGCCAAACATTGGAGCACACTGTGCAGCAGTAACCAAATCATAAAATTCCTCCAGGGAATGGTGCAATTTTTCAGAACATATTTTATATTCTGGGGCTGCTGGGGAAGGAACTAGTTGAGAAGTTGTTTTGACATAAATGTGGTTTGTTTCCAATGGAAGGGAGGGGTGGGGGGACAGCCTAGCCAGGAGGTCAGTTGCAGAAGGGATGCAAAAAAATGTCCTGAAGGAGCTCCTAGCAGGTGGTGAGAGGGCTGTGGCTGTGAGGCCAGAGGCCCGGCGGGGAGTTTGTCCCCGCTGGGTTCCCAGTGCGCTCAGCGCTGCCGTTCACACTCCTATTATGTTTATTTCTGTTGAACTTAAAGAGTGACCTTTTCAAAAATGCCGTGCATTGTTGACCCACATGCATTTCTGAGACCTAATTTCCTTGAATGCCTTCCTTGTTCCTGTGGAAAAGAACTCTGTAGGAGAAAATAGAGAGAGGCCGAGGCTAAGGACCACAGGATGGAAATCTTCCAGGCGCTGAATTCTGCCCGCTATTCATAATTTAGAAGTGTTTTTAATGCCCTGATATGGAAGGCAGGGGTTTTTTTTTTTTTGACACCAAAGGCTTCTAAATATTAATTTCAGAGGAATTGGTTGTTACAAGCAGTTAACATCCATTTTGTTAGTTGACCTCCCAAGGAAGGTTAATGCACTAAAATCTGGTCATTAAGTGTAGTAACAAATGTTTTTTCAGGGAGGCTGTTACTATCATAAACTCTAATCCTTGGTTCACAGCAGCAGCCTCTGGTGCAGTGCTCTGACTAATGAAGAATTAACTCTTTCTGGGCAGTTAATAAAGAATTTCTTTCTCCCACCAATCAACATACCCTACATAATTACTAAAAGCATTAAGCTCTGGTATGAGTGCCCCCATGCCAGACCAGACTTCTACTCTGAATAAATGACAAATGGCAAACCTAATCCCATCTCACTTATTTTTTTTTTTTTTTTGTAGCATGTTCTCTGAAATAAGAAATAATGGAATTCCTAAGTATTAAAAAGCTGGTCTACTCTGAGGCATTTGCCAAATGAGTATTGATGAGAGCTTCAGTCATATTTTATTGTGATGGAAGATTCTGTATTCTGGCTTAGATCTTATTAGAATAGAGAAATTAATTGACTACCAGCAGGGTTTTTATTTTTTATTTGTTTTTTTTTTTTTTTTTTTTTTTTGCTTGCTCGCTTGTTTTTGTTTTTCAGCATACTCACCCCCAAGAACACAGAAGGCCCACTGGTGTAAGGATCACTTACACCTGTCTTGTAGTAAGAGAGGAAAGGTACCTTTCCAAGGAACCTAGTGCTGGGTTTTGCTTTGCAACGGAAATGTTATCCAGGAATAACTAACATCACTTTCCCAATGAGGACCAAGGGGTTTACTTTCAAGGCTCGAGTTGCTCATACTTATTTCTTAGAGAAGCGCATTGGAAGCAGTGTGACCAAAGCAACCAGCCAGTCTTCCAGAAGTGCTGTCCTCTTGTTTCCAAAAGTCTGCCCAATAGATGCTGTCTGTACCTGGCATCTCTGAAGGAAGAGAGTTGACCAGGCAAGTCACAAAGATGAGAGCTGCCTACTTTCCCTTGGTCCAACACTTCTTATTCAAGATGATGCCTCGCATTTACACACACCTCCTTCCTCCTTTTCACTTTTAGCCTATGCTCAGCTCTGTCTTTTTGACAGCTGCCTCACATTGAACATGGAAGAGGGGATAAACCACAACACGAAGTCATCAAAATACACCCCAAGTATTTTGTTACAGATAAAGAAAATCTTAAAGAGGATCAAGTACACTGACCTAACTCACATTCTCAAATGGTTTGTTTTGTGGAAGATTCTACAAATTTACCTACCTAGCTGCCTAATTAGTAGAATTACTTATGCAAATTATGACCTGTCTGAGCATCTTACTTTCTTGAAGGTAACTGTATTAATTTCCCATTTACTAGCGAAAGAAAGTTACTATCTTTCTGAACTTGTTTCCTCATATGTGAAGTTTTATTGTAATATCTCTGTGCAGAATAGTTATAAAAGTCAGTGATAAAGCCAGGTGTGATGTCTCATGACTTTAATCCCAGCACTGGGGAAGCTGAGGTAGGGAGATTGTCATGAGTTCCTAAACAACCTGAGCTATAGAATGAGATCTGAATGAGGCTGACCTGGGTTAGGATGAGTCCTTGCCCTTAAGAAAAAATAGTGCTAATATAAACCAGGTCTATAGAAAGGCTTAGGACATACGGATTTGAATTTGCTATATACTATGTCCAAAGCTTAAAAGTGACTAGGATCCTAAATATGCCAACAAACTCTTTTGGGCCTAAAACTGTAATCAAGGAGGTTAATAAAATATTAACCTAACTTTTCAGAACTGGAACTTTTATGATTCCTGCTCATTCATCATGGCTCTATCACTGGACATAAAGCCTTCTTTGTTGCCTCAGATATAAGCCTTTATACCTCTGTATTCTAAATTGCCTTGTACATTTATAATACAATCTTGACACCAGTCTTTGCTTAGAGTTATTTGGAGATACATCTCATATTTGTATTCCCAGCATTTACTGCTATGCCCCAAACACAAGGACTTAAAGGGCTTATAAAGTTGATAACTATTTCATCCTATGGTAGCTCTGTATAACCCAGAGTGAGTCAAGAAATGAGCCAGCCAGGCGTGGTGGTGCACACCTTTAATCCCAGCACTTGGGAGGCAGAAGTAGGAGGATCACTGTGAGTTCAAGGCCATCCTGAGTCTACATAGTGAATTCCAGGTCAGAGGGGCCCAGAATGAAACCTACCTTGAGAAGCCAAAATAAATAAATAAATGAGTCAAAGAATGAATGACTTGGAGGTCATCTCATTGCTCTTCAATCTTTGGTAGAATGTCTTCCCTTCTTCCAATTCCCACTCACTTCTAGTCTGAGTCTCTATAGCTTGCCCTACCCCCTCCTCATCATTTCCCCAACGTTGGCTGTGTAGGCAGCTAAACATAAGCCAAAGAGAGGGAGTTGGGTGGCTGGAGCTCTTCTTTGTGAGGTTGGGTTTGCAGGTCAGGGGCTGCCTGCACTCTGACAAGGATTCTGTGGGAATCAAGAAGGTGCAGACTGAGCACACACCGAGACAAGTCAAATGGCCCTTTGAAGGCACTGCTTTTCCCCATCCCTGTTGTCACAGCCCCAGTTGTACATAGAAATCACAGAAACACGAGTGAGGTTCACATTTCAGGATTACTGGTGATTTGCTCTGTTGACTTTTAGCATACTCTTTAACCTCTTGGGATTTCAGTTTTCTGATCAATACTAACCCTGTTCCTATCCCAATGACTGTATTGGCTTGTGAGGCAAATCCAAGGTGACAGGATGGAGAAAGAACTGGAACAACAGAAAAGTATTATAAAAAACATACTGCTACAAAAGCTAGGTATCAATAGAAGACTAGATAAGCCAGCAATATTTACTGGTCCTTAACAATTCATGCCATCCAAATCAATATAATAAAGACAACTATATTTTCTCAAAACAATGTGCTATTTAAAATGGAGCCATAAAAAGGCTTAATTGTTATAATAGCTTAAGAATCTTACTAGGGTGAATGTGGTCAAGGTCCATAATATACTTGAATAAAAATGACTTCATGAGACCCATAACTATGCACAATAAATATATGCCCATTAGCAGAAGGAATCCTATTAGAGTGACCTACATACATCTCTGTGCCCCCTAGACATATTTATAGGGACTGTTCAGTTCATTTGGGGTAAAGGACACATGTGAGACACTATCAAATCAAAACGGCTTTCCTGCTCGGATCACTGGTAGGAATTGAGGCTGTCAAAGTAATAGCCACTCCTTTTTCTCAACATGTGTGCTTGGTCACTACTTAACGGTGAGCAAATCATCTCAGTAACTCTTAGCAAATCTTGAACACATGCAATTTCCATTTCTACCACCAATTTCCAACATGGCTGTCCTGAAGTGTAACAAATGAATTTAAGTACCGGGTTGCCAGTGTACCCAGAACCCCCACTTCCCCCGCTGCTGACGAAGATGACTGTAAACGGCTGAAGAAACCCGGTCAGGAGGGAGGATAAAGGAAAGTGGGTCCAACGTCTTCATCCTCTGAGAATGCGCCGTCCCTCTTTCATCAAATGTGTCTGCGTCTGGTTTGGTTTTTGAAGCTTCCCTGTGCTGTGGGTACGTTTCACAGAGGGGTTCCGGCTTGTAAAGGTTAACCATGCAGAAATCAAGGCTTTGTGCATTTTTGCAAAGGTCACACTCATCAGTACTTCCGGGAGACTGCTGGGCAGGGCCACAGTAGCCACTCCACAGCCAGCCCATGGCTGCAGCCTTCATTTCCTTAAGAACATGACACCATCCCCTGGTTGTGTCACCAAGAGATGAAGAGGGTGCTCAGTCACTTGAAGTTCAGTTTGTACATCACTCACGCCCAGCCCCCTCTCCCCCTCACCTTGTTCGTCAGCTGCTCCACGGCCCTCTGCATTTCAAATGCCTGAGCTGCAGGAAGCTGTTTAATAAATGGGGGGAGGTTTTGATTAATGTAACAAGCCCAAAATAGAGCATGATGTAATGCGTATCTCAGCAGGAATCACAGATCAAATTGGATGGTTTCAAGGGACCATGCTGTAGCAGAAAGCTTTCTCCAAAGAGATGAAGTTTTGTTTTTATAGCGCCTTGAAGTGTCATGCTATAGAAGTCATACATTTCGGGCTTGGAAGCTTGCCATGTGGGTCTTGGAACAGAAATTATAGGTGACCACACAAGAAATACGAGAAAAAGCTAGAAATTTGACATTGGCTTGGGTCTAAGGGTCCCCCTGGCTGGTCAGCAGCCCTGTTGTTACTTTAAAGAAGAAACACAGTAGAAGAAAAGTAGTCATAGTCCAGCAGTAGCCACAAGTCAGTGCCTTAAACTGCACATTCATTTCCATCTAAAGCTTCACATTGCCCTATGTATAAAAGCACTGATTTAAACTTGTCCTTTCTTGGTGGATAAAATAATTAGGATTCATGTTGCTCAGCTCAGGAAAGATTAACAAAAAGCAGAGAAGATCCCTGAATGCTGCAAAGGGCCTCTTACATCTACTGAGGAGTCATATGTTATGTAAAAGAAATGTGGAGTCATTTTTCTTAAGTAACTGGGCATTAATGAAAGGTTAAAATAGACTCTGGTGTGTACTAAAAGGAGGAAATAAGAGAAACAAATACATTGCTCTTAATTGCTGTTAACTGTACTTGCAAGCTACTCAAAATCACTTAGGATGATCAAAGTATGGTGCCAATATGGATGGGGGTGTTAGCATGGAGGGGGTCTGGGAGCAATCACATGCTCTCACTAGTGCTAGAAATCAGCTTGTAGAGAAAGAAAGTATAGAGCTGAAGGTGGTAGAGCATGTGCTTAGCATGACCCCAGGCCCAGGAACTATACATATCTGTTTCTCCACAGGTCAATTTAATCTTCTGATCATGAGAACTTGTCTGAGGTGAGAAATGACCCACTTTCTGGTTTACTATAAAAATGTTGATTTGTTACATTGTCTGTGATGGAAAGCTAAAATGAACACTTTGGCGTCTTGAGTAATATTTTCCTAGTAAACTTACATGTCAAATCATAGGATATACAACTGATATAAACATGTTCATTGATTCCTTAAGAATAAGTCAATGCCAAATAGAGCAAAACTCTCCCCGGCACTGACCAGAGCTGCCCACATTAGCCATTTGACAGAATACTATTAGTAATGCAGTAGAATTCATCATGACCACGGATGATAATGTTAGTATTGCCAGGATTAGGCGGCATCAAAACTTAGCTTCCTTAAAGGGACAAGGAAATGGAAACCTGTTTTTCAATTAGTATAAAGTGTTACTTAGAAATTATACAAGTGAGTTCTAAGTATCTTCTATGTATTATACTTGTAGTTGATGATATTTTATTACTAATACTAGTGAAGAGAGCAAATCTCATGTTATGTGTTATACCACAAGATATATGACTGGAGCCACAGCTCAGCCAATAAAGTGCTTGCTGCGCAAAGTTGTGGATTTCAGTTCAATCCCTTCTTCCACATAAAAGCCTGGCATGGCAGTGCGGACCTCTAATTCCAGCATTCGGGGGCAGAGTCGGGAGAGAAGGCGTATCCATAATGGAAAATTCAATATGAATATGAGAGCAGAGGGTGGAGTGATGTCACCATAGCTAAGGAATGCCCAAGCCAGCTGGTGGCCCGAAACAAAGAGGGAGTGTGAAGGACCACTCCGCGAAGCCTCCGCAGGGAATCACCACTGGCAACAACTTGATTTTGGACTTCTGGCCTCCAGAATTGCGAATGAACACACTGCAGTTGTAAATCACAGCTTGTGGTCTCTCTGCACAGCAGTTGTGGAAAAATCATACACATAACCAGGAACATTAGGCTTGTGTGCAGAGAAAAGAGTAAACTAGTGGGAAATGTGGGTGGATAGTACGTTGTGTGAGGTTATCTGCTGACGAACAACTTCAAACATGGGTTATATGCATTCACTTACCATACACATATCTGAGGCATCTCACAGGATACACACACATCAAGGGCAAGGAGAAGCAACAGAGAGCAACGCAGAAGCCACGGTAGTAGGAACGGGGGAAGGAAGAAGGGACGGTGACCAGAGACCCCCTTTGAAACAAACTAGAAGAGTTAAGAAAATTACAGCCAAGAAAACACAGGGGTGGGCAAGAGGTTACATATTTCACTATCTAATAAAGATTGCAAAATTTCTAACAATGTTGCATGAAATTTATTCAAAAGGCAACATTTAAACCAGCAAATGACTGTATAAATAAGTGCATAAAAGTGAAATATAGCCGGCCTGCTACCATACTTGTTCCCTGGTAAGACCATGTGAGACTGGACATAAGAAAATGATGTTAATATAAGATGGAAGTCTTCTTAGCTCCTATAAGACATCTCCTAGAGTGACAGCACTGTCTCTAGTCTCAGGCAGTAGGAGTTCATGTAGCAAGCCCCTGAGAAGGAGTGCTCTTGCCAGGTTGGTGGCCATTGGCTGCACAGCCTTTGGTTTGCATAGACTGTGCATCACAGACCTGGACTTCCTTAGTCTTCTTGCATTTGGCTCTCGTATCTATAATTTAACAAGTTTAAGTCTTGCTGACCTCTCCACTGACTACCCTTCATTTTAAAAAAATAAGATAAAATCTGGTGTGTATTTATTTAGAATCCATGAATGCCCTTTTCACAGTGTTAATGTATTAGACTCCCACTGATGTGACAAGCACCTGAGCAAAACAACTGGAAAGAGGAAAGATGCATTTTGGCTGGTGAAATAAGGTCGACAATCAATAAATGGGAACCTCCTGCAATTGAAAAGCTTTCGCCCAGCACAAAAGTGAGGAGGCAGCTACAGCCTGGGAGAGAGTCTTCTGCAGCTACACAAATGACACAGAGTTGATAGCTGGGTCACACGACGAACTCAAAACACAAACATCACCGAAACAAAGAGCCTTAAAAAAAAAAAAAAAAGCTGAAGAACCAAACAGAGGGTTCTCAAAAGAAGTACAAATGGCCAATAAGTATTGAGGAAAGTCTTCACCTCCTTTAGCCATGGGGAAATGCAAATTGAAATTACTTTGGGGTTCCATCTCACAAATGCTGGTGAGGTTGTGGGGAAAGAGGACCCAACCCTTTTCTACCATTGGTGGGAATGTAAACTGGTACAGTCACTATAGAAAACAATGTGGAGGTTTCTGAAAACACGAAAAGTAAAGCTGACATAGACCCAACTATACCACTCCTGGGCACACACCTGTAGAACTCCACGCTGCACTAGTCCATCCACAGTTATTTCTGCTCTTGTCACAGTAGCCAGGAAGTGGAATTAGCCTAGATATCCATCGCCTAAGGAACGGATAATGAAGATGTTACACATATATACAATGGAATTATTTTCAGCCATAAAGAAATACAAAAATTGTTGGAAAATTAATAGAACCAGATAATATTATATTAAGAGAGGTAAATAACTCATGTGCAGAAAGACAGATACCACATGGGCTCTCTCATATGTGGATTCTTGCTTAGAATATTGTGTATGTGTATTATAGTGGGAGAAAGTGTTGACATGCCAGGGGACTAGAAAACAGACTATCACAGTGACCACTGGGATGACCCCCAAGGGCAACATAGTGCTGAGAAGAAGAGACAGAGGAGCGCTCAGCACTGAAACATCTCTATCACACCCTCCAAGGCTCAGAGTCCATTGCAGAAGAGGTGGCAGAAAGAATGTAAGAGCCAAAGGAAGGGTAGGACTCCTTACAATGTCCAGACAGAAATTGGCCTCAATATCCATGACCTCACAGTGTCTAGCAATACCTTCACAAGACCCTCATAATAGAGAAAAAGATGATGACACCAAAATAAAAGAGAGACTAATGGAGGGGGAGGGATACAATGGAGAGCAGAGTTGTGAAGGGGAAATGGGGGAGGGGAGGGAAATATCATGGTTTATTGTCTTAAGTATGGAAGTTGTTAATAAATTTTTTTTTAAAAAAAAAAGAACCTATCTGAGGAGAAGAAAAGAGGCTTCAGTGGAGAAGGGTAGGAAAGACAGCAGATCTTAAGTGATATTAAAGTTGAAGGAAAATGTCTGAGATGGGAGGGTGGACACGGAGGTCTGGGAGGTGGAGCAGAGAGGGGAGGGTTAACTGAAACTAAGTGCATGTATCAACAAAGAATAATCATATTTTTTAAAACCATAGGTGTTCTTACTTCTTGTCAGTTTGGAGCAAGTAAGTAAAAAATTCAAATTTCATTTAAACATTTGTAGAAAATAGATACATACATGCAATGTATTTTTACTTAATTATCTTTGCTGTAAGCACAATAAAGTGTGATCATCTAAATGTCTGAGAAGGTAGGTCTGAGGAAACATCCTAAGCCAAAAGTAATCACCATGGCAGATTCATGCTTTGTGGACACAGTCAAAGAAATGTGTGTTCAGACTTGACGGCCTTGTTTACTGGGGCTTTCCCTCTCTTCCCTGTCCCCTCTCTGGGCCCTGCAGAGCTGACCTTGACCTCTTGTGAGTCTGCAATTACTCCAGGTCAGCTCAGATGCAGCAGAGTGAGTTGAGTGAGACAAGATGGAAGAAGAATGCTCGTTATGTGCTCTCCGTTTTATGCCATTTTCAGTGAATTACAGAGATTACTGAAGAAGTTCTCTGCCTCCATTCATGCACTCAAATGTTCGTATTTCTTAAAAATATATTTTACTTATTTATTATTTGAGAGAGAGAGAGAGAGAGAGAGGCAGAGAGAAAGGGACAGAGACAGAAAAAAATGGGTGCACCAGGGCCTGCAGCCACTGTAAGCAAACTCCAGATACATGTGCCCCCTTGTGCATCTGGCTTACGTGGATCCTGGAGATTCAAACTGGGATCCTTTGGGTTTACAGGCAAATACCTTAATCACTAAGCCATCCCACCAGCCCAAAAGCTAGTATTTTAAGGGGCTGGAGAAAAAACCTTAATTGGTAAGTGCATGCAAATACAAGAGCCTGAGTTCAGATCCCCAGAACCTAGGTAAATGCTATATATGGCGGATTACACCTGTAATTCTATTTGCTGGGGAGGCAAAGACAGAGAATCCCTTGGGCTTACTGACTAGCTACTTTACTGGATTTCTATATGTGTGTACATGTATATCCACACACATGAACTTGGTACAGGTTTTGGAGGTTCAGGGGATCCCCAGGCCTGAGAAACCCAATTTTTAGATATTATCCATTTTAACAAAGAATAGAGAAAATAGATTCTGAGAAGGGGAAATGATGAATTATGAGGTCTATTTTCAGGAGAGTTGGTAAAGACACAGCCAGAAGGGCCTCCTCCTCCTTGCCCAAGCTGGAAAGGGAGATGAGAGAACGGAGAGGGAGTGAAATCTCCCGGGGAGCCCGTGGAAAGAATACTGAAGGCAGAGCATGGATGCTCAGGCCATGCAGGAGGCGGGCGTGAGAGTGCGAGCCTCTTCCTCCACAGTCACACGGGAGTCCTGCTGTTTGTTTTCTAACAGATGTTTGCTTATTTTTAAGGCACAGTCTAGTTATGTTGCCTAGGATGAACCCAAGTTCCTGATCCTCCTATCCCAGTGTCCCAAGTGCCCGAGTGCTGGGATCACAGTGTGCCGTCATGCACAACTCTTTAGGGTGCCTTTACCTCATGTCATCCATGCTTTGTTAGTCCTGTGAATTTCACAATTAGTAATTCTTTATCTGAAAGGATCCTTGCTCTAATTACTATATCTTCTTCCTCCTGATAAGACCCTGACTGACATATTCCTGAATAATGTCTCCTGAGGTCATTTGCTGTTCCAAGTTAGGTTTTTGTAAAGGCCAAAATCATATGATGCCATCACTTGTCCCTCCAAGGGCAATGGAAAGCCATCCTCTCCCCACGCTTGTAATGTGAAGGCATGTTAACACAGCACCACAGTGTTAGCAGTGGCTTGTTGTCCACACTCTGAGCACTGTCCATGGCTCTTTGTTCCCAACGCTGAGCTTCAGAAACACTGAGATGAGACCCTGGTTCTGATGCTTCTCCCCACTCCCACACAGCTTCAAACACCCCTTTTCCCTTCTCCGAGAGAACATGCTTTGGTCATTAAACATTGAAAAGAGAATTGCCCATTGATCTGGATTCACATCTTGATTATGTCATAAAGTGTTGTTTTCAATCCTTTCTTTGACGGTGCTGAGGATTAAACCCAGGACTTTACGCATGCTACATGAGCACTCTAACTGAGCTACACCCCAGCCCTCTTCTTGCCTTAAAAATGTGTAAGGTATATGTGCATGTGTGCATATGTGTTCATAACTGTATGGGCACACATTTGTGTGTGAGCGCTCAAACACATGTGTGCATACGCATGTGGAGTCTAGAGGGCAACCTCGGGTGTTATCCACCAGAACAGGTCTCTCACTGGTCCAGAGCTCACCAATAAGGCTAGGCTCGCTGGCCAAAGCTCCCCTGCTTTCATTTTCCCAACACTGTGCCCACCTCGCCAGCACTGGCCTTACAGGCATGAAGTACCCCATCAAGCTTTCACGTGGTATTGGGGATCGAACTTAAGTCCTCATGCTTGCAAAACAAGCACTTTATCAACTCAGCTATCTTGCCAGCCTAGCTCTCCTTACTTTTCATTTTGACATAAGCTCTCACTAAGCTGTGCTGGCTGGCCCTGAATTTGTTCTGTAGCCCACATAGTCCTTGAACTTGTGGCCCTCCTGCCATAGCCTTTCAAGTTGACCATCCTGGATCACCATCCCAGATCTTCTTCAATCCTGATTAGTGTCCCTATCCTTGGTTTATGCTGAATCTCACTTCATATCAAGGACCGTAAAGTTCTATATTATGTATACATACATGCATTATGCATATCTAGGCATAATATGCACATATATGTGTGGGTAATTTGCTCTCCTCTCCTAATAACGTTACACTGGCTATTATCTCCTAGGAAGACTTCTTACATCTATCTGCGTTTTCAAACTTTGAGGAGCAAAAGCAGTTAGCCTTGTGTTGCTCTTCCAGCAGGTGCTCATGGTCATAGGATACTTAAGCACAGATCCATTGTCTGAATCTGAATCAATGTTGCCTTTACTGGGACATCACATCGGGATGACCTGAAAGCCCTGTGCCCCACTGCCAAATGCCACCAGCTTCATTTCTACTACATTTATGATGGGTTTCATATGAACAATCTTAGAAAAAGTTATCCAGTCTGTACTTCACTTACTCTGGCTCCTGTTTATTGTCAAGTGTTGGCTGTGTTTATCAGGTCTTTCCATCTTTCAAGATAAATTTATTCCATTGAGTCCAGGAAAATGATATAAATTCTCATTGAAGAAGGTTCTATATTATGACAGCACTAAATGAATCATCTGCAATCTCTATTAAAAGGCTGGATTTATTTTCTGCACTTGGGAGACAACATGTTGTAAAAATATTTCCACTAACAAGCATGAAATATTATGATATATATTTTCATGCATTCTGTATTTGGCTACATAATATATCTCACTTTTTGGTGTATCTGCACACAAGTGCATATCTATGGGCTTTCCAAATAATTTCTTGGTCATAGTTGATTCATTATTTAAAAAGAAAAAGAAGAAAAGAAATAAAAGTTGGTCCAATGACCCATATGCACACCAGACTCGCCCTAGCTGGGTAGGGTTTTGCCAAGGGGTGAATATTCCCACCCTCCTGGGAGTGTCTTCTCTAGCGCACAGTGAAGGCCTCATGGAGGCTGAGTGGAGTCGGGTCATGCCGAGCTCCCTTCCCATCTGGAAAGTATGGTTTCCATGCCTGTGTAAGGACAGATACGCTGAATCCAGAGAGGTGCTACATGATAAAAGCTTGTTTGAAAACATGTTGTCCAACTGAGTGACTTGAATAACAAAATCCCGGGCAGAGTGTTTCTGAGCTAACTGCATTTGCACTCTGCGAGGAGATCAATGCTTCCCCTCCTTGATTTTCCTCGGTGGCAGAGCCAGGATTCTGCACTCTGTGAAGCTGTCTCCACTCATCCAATCTGATTTTCCAGTCAGCACTAAAAAGGCACAGTGCTCTCTGCACTGTAAACTGGAGGTTATAAAAGTATGACTGTATCAAATTTGTACTTCTACTAACCCTGCATGTTAAACAGACGTGCAATCATGTATTCCTAGTGCCATGGAAGAAGGGCGGCATGGGACAAGATAGATTCTGTTTTCCTGCAGCATCTAAAGAAATGGTTGAGCTGCCAACAATAAATCTGAGGCACCTTGCGTACATCTGTGGAGCTCCCAAGAGATTTCCAAACGTGCCAGAGCTTCTTTCAGGCTGACTTGAAATGCAAAGTAAGCATGTAACGAAATGATTTCCTTCCTAAATTCAGGGATTGACTCTGACCCTCCTGAATCTGAAATTGCTTTGGAATTTGTCATGGAAGAAGGTGGGTGTTTGGAAAGTCATAAAAACTAAAGTCTAGCAAAAAGAAAAAAAATCAAGGTCTTATTTCGTTATAAACAATTGACAGCCCTTTTAAAGGCTGGTGATGTTGATTTGCACTCAGCCCAATAGTGAAACATTTCTATTTCAACATGGTACTAACAGTCGACTGTAAAATGAAGTACTCCAAAAAGGTAACTCCAACCCTTCCCACAGGTTCTCGCTTTATAGGCACATGTGATGAGTGTGTGTGTGTGTGTGTGTGTGTGTGTGTGTGTTAGGTTAGAGAAGGATAGAAGGGAAGAATTTTTCCTGTGTTAACTTTTTCTTTGTCTCTTCCCCGCTCTGGGGAGAGGGCATAGCTCAGTGGTACAGCACTTGCTAACATGCCAGAGGCTCTGGGTTCAATCTTGAACTATGCGGAAGGGGATGGACTTTTTGCCAAGACCATGTAAAATAAACCACCCACTTCCTTCCAAGACAGGTGAGTGAGAACAGAGCTACAGGCTTTCCCAGCAGATTTGGCTCAGAATCTGGGCTTGCCACCCGAGTTCTGCTGCCAGCAAACTGCAGTCCGACCTCCCTCCTGGGTGAACGGGGCTAGGGCATGACTTCTTACATGTGTACCCCTAGACACTGCCTTCTCCAGGCAAGTAGTCTGGAAGACAAGATCAAATGGCTCCATTCCAATACCTTTAGGACAGATAGCAATCCAGGCTCTACTTCCCACACTTAAAGACCAGACTAATCTAGTGGGTCTACTCTGGTAGCTAAGGAATATAAATATGTTCGTAAGTTACCTACTCAGTGGCATTTTCCTAGTGGAAGATTAACCAAGCTGTGAACAGTGTCCTGGTGACTAAAGGTGAAAATACAGGGTTAAATGTCAATGTTTCCCCCATAGTCTCTTCCTTCTTCCTTTATTTGTCACTTGCAGCAAACTAAAAATAAAACAAAGAAGGGACTAGAGAGAGGGCTCCATGTGGTTAGCACCATTTGCTGCATAAGCATGAGGGCCTAAGAAGGCCTAAGACCACCCAAGTGTGATTCCCCAGCATGCATGTAAACAGCTTGTTACGGCCGCACATGTCTGTGACCTCAGTCCTGAAAGGGACACAAAGTGAAGTATCACTGGGGCTTGCTGATGCGAAAACTGTTCTGAGTTGAGGAGGAGACTCCATCCCAAGCAAACACACGACTGATGGAAAAAGAGAAGACCTGACCTTCAGTTCTGATGCCTTTCCAAATACAAATACCCACCTCCTTCCAAGATCAAGTTTCTGATGATCCCCACATGTATGTGCACAAGGCTTGAACATCTGCACACATACACACACGCACACACATACACACACACACACCACAATACTCTATACGCACATACATGCCAAATGAATGAAGATATAAATAAATGAATACCATTTCCCAGTGTCCACATCAAGAAGACTAATTCAGCCTTACCCAGTAATAACCAGCAAGTATGCCTCATTTTCTCTTGTATTTCTAGCTGCCATATTGAAAATAGAAATGCACGTTCCTATTAATCACTAATTTGTTACTTGCAAGTAACATGATATTTCCACTCAGCTGTGGTGTCATATTACGTTAATGTTTAGATGACAGTATTCTAAGAAGCATTAACTTTTTTACAAAAGTAACTTTTATCTCTCATACAGTAATGCTGAGATATTTAGAAATTAAATTGGACCAGATTTTCAAGAGTTTTGTAAAGTTAAAGACAACCTTTCTCACAGAGTGTTCTCTTTAATGAAGTCTTACTTCTGAGAAAGTCTTGCTTTCATACGTCGGTGCCCTTGATTCAGTGACAGTGGTCTAAATAAGCTGCGTGAAGTAATTTGATAACGCGTTAGTAGGAGGAGCCAGCATTGCTTAGCCTCCACACTGTGCTAGTAAGTCGGGTGATGGACTTACCCTGCTGAATAATGGAGCTGCTATTCTAGCCCAGTGGGACCGTTTCCAGGGCCTCTGAGAAGATCTGCCAGGGCCACACTGTGTGTTGATCCCCAGGGTGCTGCGCAGTGTCCTGTTGCAGCACATTTATCAAACGAAATCACCATTTGGAAGAAAACCACATTTTCTGTTCTTTCAAATAAGAAACATCCTTGTATGCAACTTTCACTTGATCTGTTTTACCAGAGAGAAGACAAGAAAAATAAATGTCGATAAAACAGGGCTACAATGCAGAAAGAAGTTCATTCCTCTGAAATATACACTTTAAAAGGCCCGTTTTAATACAGTAAGAAGAAAAATAGACATTTTCTTTGTAAAGCTTGAGCATGCTAATATATTATTATACACAACATAAAGCTAAGGGTGTTTGAGCACAGAAAATGGAAAGTATCAGTAGTTATTCAACCTTGAATACTTAGGACATTTCATTTCTTTTTACAGCAACCATATTCAGTAATAAAAGATCTTATGCTTTTGGTTACTGGACTGCAAAAAAAATCAAATCCTCTGAATTTTTAGCACCTGATGTTCCTTGAGTATTTGCTCCTAGCTATAGCTCATTAAATGAGCTGATCCATCAGGGTCTGTAAATCGAGACAAAAGCAAAGAGCTCCTCGTTTCTTTTTTATTGTTATTTGTTCTAAGTAGATTGCAGCAAACTGAAACATGTTTGGGTCTGAGTCACTTGCAAGTTTTCCTTGCACACAGTGAGCACTCTATAGATGACACTCTTGTCATTATTTTGTCAATTTTGTGTGTGTGTGTGTGTGTGTGTGTGGCTTTTGGAGGTGGGCTGTCAGTCTAACTCAGGCTGACTGTATTCACTATGCAGTCACAGAGTGGCCTCCAACTCACAGCATCACAGGGATCCCCCCACCTCTGCCTTCCCCCGTGCTGGGTTAAAGGGGTATGCCACCACACCTGGCTTTATTCTGTCTATTTTCCATAACAATGCTGTTACTAGTCTGGATATGGTTGAGGTGTGCTTTGTCCCAAAGGGTTCATGTACTGGAAGTTTTCCTCAATGTGATGACATTAACAAGGCATTAAGCCCTTTCGGGTGCTTAGGTATTGCAGTGTTACTTTGGAAAAGTTAAGGTAGTTCTCATAGGACCCGATTTGTTTTCAGGAGATCATTTTGTTATAAAATATCAAATTTGAACTGGAAAGATGACTCACTGGTTAAGGCACTTGCCTTAGGCAAAGCCTAAGGACCTGGGTTCAATTCCCCAATACCCACATATAGCCAGATACACAAGGTGGGACATGCATCTGGAGCTCGTTTACAATGGTTAGAGGTCCTGGCGTGCCTGTTCTCTCTCTCTCTCTGTGTGTGTCCTTGCCTGTCTCTCAAATAAATGAATAAAGGAACAAATTTGACCCATTCTTGTCCCCCAGGTTCTTGTCTATACATAAGGTCTTCCTCTCACATACTCTCCATCCATATCATCCAACATGTGATATAGCCAAGAGGGCCTTCTCCAGAGCCCATAAAGAGGCTACAACATGATCTTTAATCTCCAAAACCAGGAATAAAATGAACCCCTTTTTGGTTATGTTATTGTTACCCATCACCATGAATTTTGAATTTTTTTTTTTGAGGTAGGGTCTCGCTCTAGCCCAGGCTGACCTGGAATTCACTATGTAGTCTCAGGGTAGCCTTAAACTCATGGTGATCCTTCTACCTCTGCCTCCTGAGTACTGGGATTAAAGGCATGTGCTACCACACCAGGAGGCCATGAATTTTCTTATAGCAACAGAACGCTAACACAGACTTCTCTGAGGAACAGTGCTAGAACCAAAATTATTAAGTGGTTGCCAGATGAGACTATGATTAAGTGATGCAAAACATAAATAAAGCTAAATAAATGGAGTGCTTGAGTAATGACAATGCATATTTAATTAAAAGTTTTTATTAGATTTTGCTTATTGTATTTCATTTTAGACATATATGTGTGTGTGTGTGTGTGTGTGTGTATGTATAGTGGGGGTTACTATCCTAGGCATTTTACTGATAGGATATATAAGCAACTTTGAAATGGATATCATCACATATCTGTATTAAAGATGATAGACTATATCATAAAGCCTACAGAATGGTATATGTACAGCAGAGCTGAAGTTTGAACCCACAGCATATCACCCTGGACTCTCCTCTCTAAGTAACTCTATAAACTACCTTTGGGTCTTTCCAAGGGGATACTGAATGAGGACATTTACAGCCTAATTAAACTGAGTGAACAGAGCAATAATAGAACAGTGAAGATATTCCCTCATTCTTTCAGCTTCTCCTTATTATTACACAACTGTTAGACAAAATGCAGATGGAAGAGTGCCCACATTCAGGTGTCTGTGAAAGCTGCCTCTTCATTTTTTACCAAATTTGTGCCTGAAAGATGACACTGATAATATCATCAATTTTCAGTTCCAACTATTATTTTTCTTTTACTTTAAATCCTAAATTAAAGGAGAGATTTTCAACAATTGTTTAGTCTCAACTAGACAAGAAAGTATTTCAACACTATCCATGTAATCCAAACAAAAGCCATGATTCTTGTGTAAGTTTTCAGTAATATGTCCTAGTACAGCTTTTATGTATTTAAATTCAAGTCTTTGGGGGGAGCAAAACTTCACTGGAAAATTCTCAGTCTAAATATTTGTAACTACAAAACATACATTTCATCAGCAGAAAGAGCAGGTTTTTATTACAGAGCAAACATGGGACTGGAGAGAGGGCTCAATGGTTAAAGCACATGCTTGGAAAGCCTGACGACCTAGGTTTGATTCCCCAGTCCCCACGTAAAGCCAGATGCAGAAAGTGGCAGTACATGCATCTGGAGTTCATTTACATGACCCTGGGCCACTCATCCTCCCCCCCCCCGCCTTTCTTATCTTTGTCTTTCAAATATATATACATCAGACCTGCCACTGATCCATTTCTGTGCTTCCACTCGTGACTTTGCTAAAATAGATTTATTCATCAAGTGTTTATTGAACATCCACTAAGAACTGAAGTTATAAAAATGAGCTATATTCCCTATGAAAATCCTAGCTGACTTTTTACAGACATTGACAACCTAGTTAACCTAGTTATAAAATTTCATGTGGAAACTTAAATGATGTAGAATAGCCAAATATGCTTTAAAGAGAACAAAGTTGGATGATGTGTACTTGTCAATGTCAAAACTCACTACATTAAGACAGGGCGGTACTAAACTAACAACAAACATTGCAATCAATGGAACACAAGAGAGATGCAGAAACGAACCCTAACAACTCTAGTCAGTTATTTTCAACAAGGCACCAAAATAATTTTGTTAGGGAAAAAATGTTTTTCAACAAAAGGTGCTAGGACAATTAATTATGCACATTCAAAGACTGAGGTTGTAGTCTACCTCACATTTTGATACATACAAAAATTATTCAAAGTAGAGCAGAGAGCAAGCAATGGCGGCACATACTTATATTCTCAACTGCTTTTTCTGCATTAGAAACTGAGGTGAAAACTTGAACCTAGGGGTTCAAGACCAGCCTTTGCAGTACAGTGGTACCACCTAGAAAATAATAACAGCCTAAGTGTAAAGACAAAGTGTGAAGCCCTTAGAAGAAAGCATAGGTGTGAATATTCCTGATTCTAAGTTAGTTGATATTTTCTTATGTATAACATAAATAACAAAGTCATAAACAACACAGATAACATGAAACCAACATTTTTTTTAAAAAAACTGTGTGCACCAAAGGCATAAAGCATGAATAATGCACAAGTAACCTACAGAACGAGAGCTAATATTTGCAAACTGTACACCTCAGACGTGACATACCAAAAATATAAACTCTTAACTCAGTGATAAATAGATAAGTGACCCAATTGATACCTCAGGAATGGAGCTGGGAAAATGGATCAATGGATAAAGCACTTACCAAACAAGTGGATCTCCCAAATCCATGGAAAGCTGGACATAGAACATTCATCTATAAGTTCAGTGTGCCCAGAACAAGATGGGAGGCAGAGACCAGGGAATCTCTGGAAGTTTGCAGATCAGCTAGCCTGGCATATGTAGCTGCTAACAAGAGACCCTGCCTTAAATCATGTAGAAGGTGAGGACTGATCCTTGAAGTGGTCCTCTGACCTCCACATGTGTGCCATCAGCACCCTCATTCCCAAACACATACTCACAGAGAAAAGGGGTGGGGAGTGAGACATTTTTAAAAACTCAGGAAAAGATCTTAATAGATTTATTTCCAAAGAAGACATAGAAATATCAAAGAGTAAAAAAGAAGATGCTTTGCATGCTTATTCAGCAATAAAATGCAAATCAAACCATAATGATATACCATTTCACACCCACTAGGATACCATATAGCCAGAATTTTTAAAAATGTTGGCAATAATGTAGAGGAATTGATCTCATATACTGTTACTGGGAAAGTAATACATGCACATGCATGTATATAGTGTGCATTGCTTTAGAACCAACTCAAAGATTGTGCCTGTTAAACAAGCATTCTACCACTGAGCTCTACTCCCAGTCTGGGAATATGGAATTTTAGAGCCACTACGGATGTCTTACACTTTCTCTACTGGTGAAGAATACAGTGCTACGTGAACCAGCAGTTCTATGCCTGGGTGTATAGCTATGAAAACTTTAAAAGATATACAACTATTTTTTCACAAATGTTCATTCATAATAACTGTAGCAATTGTCTTCTCTTTGCTGGGGTGAAACATGTGACCAGAGCAGTTTATGGTAGAAAAGTTTCATTCCAGATTACAATTTCAGGAGCAAGGTGCATCATGGCCAGGAAAGCATGGTAGAGCAGATGACTAAGTGTCATATCTTGTCACACCAGCTGGGAGGGAGCAGCGAGAGTGAGCTTCCTAGCACCGTCAGGGATGCTGGACAAGAAAGTGCCAAGGCCTGCCCCAGTGACACATCTCCTTCAATGAGGCTCCACTTCCCAAAGGCTGCACCAGCTCGGGATTAAGTTTGAGGTTAATAACAAGCAGTTGAGGCTATGGGGAAATTTCTCATTCAAGCCACAATAGCAGTTCATTGCTCATGGTAGCCACGATAGCCAAAGAGAGGGAAAAAATAAAAACCCAAAACAGGACAAACAACACAAGGCCCATTAATTGAAGAATAAACAAAGTATTGCGTAACGGAATATGATTTAGCAACAAGAAGGAATAAAATACTGATACACATTGTGATATAGATGGGTCTTGAAAACATTAGAAGATATGTGACAAAGAACCACATACTCTGAGATCCTATTTATACTAAATGTCCAAGACAGGCAAACATATACAGAAACAAAGTAGATTAAGAATAGTGAGCCGGGCGTGGTGGTGCACGCCTTTAATCCCAGCACTTGGGAGGCAGAGGTAGGAGGATCGCCATGAGTTCGAGGCCACCCTGAGACTACATAGTGAATTCCAGGTCAGCCTGGGCTAGAGTGAAACCCTACCTTGAAAAACCAAAAAAAAAAAAAAAAAAAAAAAAAAAAGAATAGTGAGAATGGGAGATGACAGCTTCTTTCTTTCTTTTTTCTTCCTTCCTTCCTTTCATTCTTTTAATTGGGACAACCTTTTGATATGTAGCCCAGGCTAGCCTCCACCACATAATCCCCCTGTATCGGTGTTCTCGGTGCTGTGGTTACAAGCATGCACTTCCAGGCCTGGCAAGAATCGGGGGTAGATATGACAACGCCATAAATCCTGATTGTGGTAAAGGTCACACAACTCTGTGAATATACTGAAATTCATTGAATAGTACATATTAAATATGTTAATCTATGATGTGTGCTTTATACCATAATAAAGCTGACTTTTTTTTGTTGTTGTGTTTTGAGGTAGGATCTCACTCCAGCCCAGGCTGACCTGGAATTCACTATGGAGTCTCAGGGTGGCTTCGAACTCATGGCAATCCTCCTACCTCTGCCTCCCCAGTGCTGGGATTAAGGCGTCAGCCACTACACCTGGCTTAAAGCTAAATATTTTTTTTTAAATATATTTTATTTATTTATTTGAGAGAGAAAGAGAAAGTGAGAATAGGTGCACCAGGGCCTCTAGCCATTGCAATCGAACTCCAGATGCATGCACCCCCTTGTGCATCTGGCTTACATGGGTCCTGGAGAGTCGAACCGGGATCCTTTGGCTTTGCAGGCAAACGCCTTATCTGCTAAGCCATCTCTCCAGGCCCCTAAAGCTAAATATTTTAAAAGAATAAGCTATATTGACAAAATTCCTGCCCTCAGGGTGCTTACCTACTAGTAGAGAAAATAATATATTAGGAGGATAAGTGCTACAAAGAAAAATATGTGAGAGAATGATCATGGTGAGATATTTTTCCGATGAAAGGCCTATACTATATAGTATGCAGACTATTTTAAGGACTTGGATTTTCGTTTTTGTTTGAGACAGCCTCTCATGTAGACTGATTTCTACTCACTATGAGATAGTGCTGTCCTTGAACTCCTAATCCTCCTCTTCTGGCTCCTAAGTACTAGGATTACAGGCACACATCAACACATTCAGCTAGGACATGCATGTTATTTTGGGTGAGATGGGAAGTGATAAGAGGAATCAGAGCAAAAATATGATAGGATCTGATCTCTGTTTAAAAGGATCAGGCCTTGTGCTATGTTACAAGTAAGTCACAGGTAGACAAGAAAGGAAGCAAAGAGACTAATGGAGAAGCTATTGCTGCAATCTGAGCAAAAATAAAAAGAAGGAATCTGGATGAATTAAATCATTTAAGATATATAGTCTTCATTGACTGAGATATTTTCCATGGCTATAGTTGAGGTGGAAGAATGGAGGAAAAGACCAAATTGAAATGAAAATTATAGGTGAAAACTATGTGACAATCAAATAAAACCAACATACATCTTATAAAGTCCATTCTATAACAGTAGAACTGAGTGGAAAATAGAGTTGCCACATATGCCTTATGTTCAAACATGCCATGACATTCCTACTGTCACGACCCCAGACCTAAGTAACATCTCTGCCACAAGTATGAACTCAGATCAACACAACAATGTACATAGTTTCATCATGATTCATTCTTAGTATTATATATTTTATGTCTTTTTTAGATTACTTATTTATTTATTTGCATGTGTGCATACATGCACTGGGGTCTCTTGCTATGCAAAGAATGGCAACCATTGTTTTTTTTCATTATTTCTTTAAATATTGATTTATTTGTTGAGAGATAGGAGACAAAGGTCACACATGACCGCTAGCCTCTGCAAACTAACTCCAGATTCATGTGCCATATTGTGCATCTGGCTTTACATGGGTCCTGTGGGATTGAACCCAGGCCATCAGGCTTAGTAAGCAACCACTTTTAACTGTTGAGCCATCACTCCAGCCCCTTTTTTATTATGATCTCTGTGGTTTTACCTTTTCCACGATGTCTCATACATACTTCACAGTATGTAGCCTTTTTTGATGAGATTTTTTTCACTTTGTAATGTGCAATTAAGGTTACTCTGTATCTTCTTATAGCCAACTCATTTCCCTTTAGTGCTGAATAATTCTATTTTATGAATGCTCTTCAGTTCATTTGCTTACTGAAGGCCAACTTGTTGGCTTCCAACTTTTGACAATTATGAAAAAGCTGCTGTAACATCTACATGCAAGGCTTTGAATAGATTTTTCACTACATTTGGTTAAATGACAAGGAACAATTGCTCAAATATATGTACTAGCAGTATCATTACTTTTGAACAAAACTATCAGACTACTCTTCAAAGTACCATACCACTTTATATTTCTTCTAGCAGTGGGAGTTCTTGTTGCCCTACAGCCTCCCCAGCATTTGCTGCTGTGTGTAGTTCAGATCTGGGCCATCTTCAGAGGTGTGTATGATATCTCCTTAGTGTTCTCATTGACAATTCCTTAACACATATGATGATAAAATTATTTTCAAATACATAATTACAGTCTCTCTATCATTCTTTATCATCTACTTTGGTGATGTATGTGTTTAGGTCTGTTGCCCATTTTTAGCCATGTGTTTTGTTTTCTTCTTGCCCAGGTTTTTAAATTTTTTATTTGTTTATGAGAGAGAGAGAGAGTGAGGGAGGACAGGAGAAAGACAGAGAGAGAAAGAATGGGCATGCCAGGGCATCCAGCCACTGCAAAAAAAAACTCTAGATATATGTGACACCTTGTGCATCTGGCTTATGTGAGTCCTGGGGAATCGAACCTGGGTCCTTTGGCTTTGGAGGCAAGTACCTTAACTGCTAAGCCATCACTCCAGCCCCTCTTGTTACTGAGTTTTAAGAAATCTTTGTAAAAAATAAAAATAAAAAAAGGGCTGGAGAGATGGCTTAGTGGTTAAGTGCTTGCCTGTGAAGCCTGAGGACCCCGGTTCGAGGCTCGATTCTCCAGGACCCACGTTAGCCAGATGCACAAGGGGGTGCACGCATCTGGAGTTCGTTTGCAGTGGCTGGAAGCCCTGGCACGCCCATTCTCTCTCTTTCTCTCTATCTGCCTCTTCCTCTCTCTGTCACTCTCAAATAAATAAATAAAAATGAACAAAAAAAAATTAAAAAAAAAGAAATCTTTGGTTGGGATTGTATGTGTACTTGAAACATGTTTGTCCTTTGTCAGGTATTTTTTTTAAGTATTTTTAAAATTTATTTGATTATTTGAGAGAGAGAGGATGTCATATCATAGCCTCTAGCCACTGCAAACAAACTCCAGACACATGTGCCATCATGTCCATCAGGCTTGCATCAGTAGTGGGAAATCAAACCTGGGTCCTTAGACTTCTCAGACAAGTGCCTTAACTGCTAAGCCATCTCTCCAGCCCTTTTTAAGTATTTAATTTATGCTTCATCTTCTCATTCTGGTGCCTTTTAGTTCTTTTTTTTTTTAATTTGAAGACAATTGCTCCACTAAGGCAATATACAAGTCACAGAACTTAAATAATTTAACATAAATCTATTTTATCCCTTACATATTAATAGAAAACTTGCTAGTCTCAGTGATCACCCAATATCCCAGATTTAGTTTATTTAAATTGTTTAGAGTGGTTTTCCACTCAGCTCTTTACAAGTCTGGGTAACTAGATTTCTGAAATAGGAATAAGCCTATTGTACATTTCCCTTTGAGAGATTTGAATGACTGATGTAAACACTAAAGGTATCTGTTCCCTTTTAGCCATGTATATTCTTTTATAAAATTTCCTTTTCTTGATCTAGTTTCCCATTTGCTTCAGCAATTTCTCTAATCCTGGAAGAGCTTTAAAATAAAATGTGTACCTTAATTTCATGACCAAGGTAGAAAAAGAACTGGATGCAGTTGCTTTCACAGGGACACGGTGCTAGAATCATCACATGAGCAAATTCATTTGTTCATTCATGTGATAATTTTCAGACATTGGCACTTTATGTATTAACAAGTGATTCAAGGGAACTGGTGGGAAGGAGACTTGTAGGGAGAAATTTATTTAGGCTTTCAAGTAGTTTGAAAAATTACAAAGTAAGTCTAAAGCTCAATGTCAAAGCTGTGCTTGCCAGGTGTGTCTGCAGATATGACCAGACATATGGAATTACAAGCTCTCCTGCTTGTTCAGGGTGTTCAAGGAAATCAAAGTGCTGGGGAAACCATTACTGTCCACGAAACAATGTTGTCTTTGACAGCCTCATCACTGAAGACCAGTCTCTGAAAGAGATGAAAGGGCAACGACCAGGCCCAGTAGTAAAGTCCAGACATCTCACTTGTTCAGCAGGAACCAGAAGACACGATTTAAATGAAAATGACTAACGCCAACCTGCCAAGAGAGCTTGCATTTCAGGTTCTAAGAATAATGTTCTCATTCAACAGACATTTATACATCTCTTACTTTAGGCAAATTAGCTCCCTCCCACAGCAAGAAAAAGCATCCAGATGGATACATAATAGACAGGGAGAGCTAAAGGACATGAAAGGAGCAAACATAACTTTATGAATTCTTAAAAGAAGAATGCTTTCTCCAAGCAGAAGGTGGGATCAGACAGGTCTCAAGCAAATGACGCAGCATGAAGAAGACTTTACAGAAGGGAATAGGGACATGGGAGGAGAGGGAAGTGTGGAAGGAAGAACATTCTGCAAGACAGGCCCAGAATCTAAAGTTCTTGCCCTTTGGTGAAGCTTGAGGAGAGAGGCCCACTCCAGTCTATGTGAAGTTTAAACTCTTAATGCGATATGAGGGAAGGGGGAGAGACACTGAGGACGTGGGCACTGAGGCTCCTGGACTGGCTGCTTACTGCTGCCTGACACACTTCCCACAGCCCCGCAGCTTCGGAGAACAAACAACGAGCACCTCACATCTCTGTGCGTCAGGAATCCTGGGGCAGCTTCACTGAGCTTCACGTTTCTCATGAGGCTACAGTCAAGGTTTCTGTGAATCTGGGCTGTAGGCATGCAAGGCTCATCTGGGGCTGAGGGATCCACTTCAAAGTTCAAGGGGCTTAAGTTCAGCCCAAAACTTGGTCCACTTTTGTTTTGACCTCTATATGGTTGCTGAATTCACCTCAAGAGGGGAAGAAAAAACGAGGTAAAGGCGAGGGAGATGAGAGAATAGAAACAGAACTTGCCCTGTTTTTATAACTTGATATTAGCAATAACATGCCATCATTTATGCCATATTCTGTTAGCCACACAGACCAAACTTCCTATAACATGGGAGACCACTTAAGGGAGTAACACCAGCAGGTAGGGATCTTGGTGTCTGAGGGCTACAACTGTCATTTTAGTTGTTTGCAGATGAGATCATGTGGAGCGCTGACTGAGTCATCCATATTAAAATTCTATCTATTCTCTGAGCAATAGAAAAAAAAGGAATAGGTAAATAAATTTTTTTGCTTCATAAAATGTAGGTAGTGACACCTAAACATATATTTGATTAATTTTAGAATGAATAAACATTCAGGTGAATAGCTGGAAAGAAACTACAGGTCTCCCTAGGTACTAGTAAGCTCTCTGCTGGCAGAGTGGAGACCTTGGGATGGGGGAGACTGCCAGAAGCCCAAATCAATAGAACCAAGGCTGAATCAACAGAATATGCTGTCTGCCTATCTCCAGACTAAGTCCTGCAGGGGTCTGCAGACATCCTCCTTAACAAGCTAGGTGCCCTCACTCTGCATTAGACGCTTTGCCAGGGATTAGGAGCAGAAATTGATGAAAGCCAGGAGCTCCTATTCTATGTGAGAGAAAGATAAGTCAACAAAAGTTTACAATTCCACACAATAAGTACATTCCTAGGGAACAGCAAAGGGTCATCTCTCCACACTGGGAGCCTGAGGATAAGTTGTTGCTTGGGCTGTGCCAGGAAGATAAGGTTAAGAGCATGATTGATGAGGGCTTTTCAGGTGGGGAATGTTTTGCTCAGAAATGCAAAGATTAAACAGCTCAGTTAGCAGGCCAGCATGTGCATATGTGGGTATGGTAAAAGATGAGTCTGCAAGGTAGGCAAAACTGAAAGCTTGTGCTTCAACATAGGAATCTGTGCTTTCTTTTGTGTGTATTGAACAGAGTGGTCATAGCCTAGACTTGATGCTTTAAAGAGAACTCTCATGCAACTGTGTGGAAGCAGGGCTTTGCATGAGACTAAACTGCTATAATCTGGAACTCATGCAGGTAAAAAGTGATTCACGTCTGAGCATGGGCTGATACTGTGCAGCTGGAAGAAAAGAGACACACTGAAGAGAGAGTTCTGGGTTGATAAGATGGTTCAGTGGTTAAGAGCACTTCCTATGCAAGCACGAGGGTCTGAGGACTGAAAGACCACTTGAGTCTGCTCTTCAGAACCCACATAAGCAGCAGAATGTGGCCACATGTCTGTAATTCCAGTTCAGTAGGGAAGCAGGGCTCCCATTTCAGTTAGAGATTCTAGCTCAAATAAGGACGACGGAAGAGTGAAGGAGTCAGACACCAGATATTCTGCTTTGGCCATAACAGGCAAGTACACAGAGCACCACATGGGCATGGATATGTGCATACACACACACACGCACATGTGCGCACACACCCCATATTTCACATACACACACACAAGCCAAAAAGAGGCTATTTTTGAAGTAGAATTGAGAGGACAGGGTCACTGGCGGGATGGAAGGCATGAAGAAGGAAGAATTAGGATTTACTCTGCTTCACTGACCCACTCACACTTATCCTCACCAGAGCAGATGACACGGTCAGGAGACAGTTTTAGAAGAGAAGGTGAGCTCGGTTTTGGACATGGAGCATTTGCAAAGAGCACACTGGTCTAGTAGAGCAGACAAGCACACAGCCTTGGAGCTCAGGAGAGACCTGAGCTAGACAAATAGGCTGGTGAGTCATTGGATGTGCTGAAGAAGAAGAAGAAGAAGAAGAAGAAGAAGAAGAAGAAGAGAGAAGAGAAGAGAGAGAGGAGGAGGAGGAGGAGGAGGAGGAGGAGGAAGAAGAAGAGGAGGAAGGGGAAGAGGAAGAAGGAGGAGGAGACATATGAAGGACACTACAATGCAGTTGTAGGAAAAGGTGGGGGCTGAGGCAGAGGTTTTGAGAGATAGGAAGAGTGGAGACAGAGAGACTAAGGGAAACAACTGGGGCTGAAAAGTAAGGCCTTACAGACAGGAGCCATGTCAAATTTGTCAGCAAAGGGAATTAAGGAAGGACAAGGAGATGTAATCTGTTTTCAGCCACTGCAATGGCAAAAGCAGATGCAGTCTGTAGCAGAGGAGACTGCAAGTGAGCGCAGGGCAGCGGGTGCAGCACTCATCAAGGAATGGGACAATGAGAGGAAGGAAGCAGAAGGAACCTTAGCAAAGAGGATGTGGGCCTGCTGGAAACTGTAGATAAGGCTGGAATGGATAACCTCTCTCAGGTAAGAAGAAATGGGTGCCAACAGAGACCCATTCATATAAGTGAAGGCAAGGAAAATGGATGGCAGGCAAAAAATGATAGAAGAATTTTAAGTTAACAAGTGGGCTTCTTTGTGAATGAGTTACCAAGATAGGGCATAAGAAAGAAAGGTTTTAAGATGGGTATGTTGGTGCATGTCTGTGACACCAGACTTGGGAGGTTAAGACAGGAGGACTGTGAGTTTGAGGCCAGCCTAGTCTACATAGTGAGAATCACTCTGAATCAAAACAAATTAGTAAGAAGTTTCAAAACAAGTAGCCAGGTATGGTGGCACACACCTTTAATCTCAGCTCTTGGAAGGCAGAAATAGGAAGATCACTGTGAGTTTGAGGCCACCCTGAGACTACATAGTAAATTCCAGGTCAGCCTGAGCTAAAGTGAGACCTTATCTCAAAAATAAAATAGAAATAAAAATAAACTAGTATGTAGTAAGTGGGAGAGAAGCATCTAGAATCAGAGGGGAAAGGATTAGAGAGCAAAGCTGAATGACCATATGACCTGATTTTTATTAAAGTATCAATTCATTCATTGACTAACCTGGTAAATATTTTTATTGAGTGCTTCCTATGTTCTAGTCAGAGTTGGAGCTAAAGATTCAATGACTCAAAAAGTTCAAATAAGCAAGTCAACAGCAGCCTTAGCGATATGTTTAACAGACATTACTGTGCTCAGAGCAAAGCAGTGAACCACCACACTAAGCGAAGGCCAGATAAAAGTATCAGAAACAGCTCTGCTGAGGCAGAGTCCAAGGTGTTCAGACGTGAACACACAGCACCAGTGGTTGTTGAATGATGTGGCCCCATATGCTCGTGTGTTTCCAGTTCTTGGTCCTCTGTTGGTGGCACTCTGGGAAAGTTGTGAGGCCGTTGGGAGGTGGAGACTTTCTGGAGGAGATGGGTCACTGGGGGGTGAGTTTGGGGTGATTGAGTCCAGCTTCTGGCCAGTAAGTGGACTACTGTTTTCCTGTGGCTGTGGATATGTGACCTCCAACTGCTCTGCCATGCTTTCCTGGCCACGATGAAGCTTACCCTTGAAACCGTAGACCAAAATCAACCTTTTCCTTCCACACACAGCTTCTGGTCAGGTGGTTGTCCCAACAATGAGAAGGAAAGTGCTACGGCTCCCGCGCGTGTCTACTGCTACGTCTGGGGACCCGAGCGCTCACCTACTCACGCCTCATGGATTCGGCTTCTGTACTGCAGCTGTTTCCTCTCCCGGGTCTCATTTCCACTCCCGTGGGTGAAGCAGGGTCTGCCTTTTCCTCATCCCACTCCCCTTATGTTGAAAGAGCTGGGAGGAAATTGCGGGATGGGAGGGTACTCATTCCCTACACAATACGTATAGCCATTCGGTCAGCATCTACATCAGACTAGATATTTTAAACAATTACCATTGATTTAAAGAGAGTATTGTGGGTTTATGCATTTTATGTAGAGTTTTGGTATCTGAAGGGGTTCTTGGAACTAATCCCCTGTGGGTACTGAGGAAAGGCCATATAAATGCATTCATTTTCTACCTGAGCTAACATGCTTGCTCTATGCACAAGGGTATATGAAAGGTACTAAATATTTAATATTTAGGCAGTTGGCAAATATAGAACTATGATCTTTCTAAAAATCTATATATAAAAATAACATAATTTTGAGAACTAGGAGCCACGAGGTCCTATTTTCATTTGTAATTTCCTAGGGGGTAATGGAGGGTCATGAAAGCCACAGAGAGAAGGAAGGGGACACAGTGTCATCTGTCTAATCCTTCCACTTTCCACCAGCATGTTTCACTCCACGCCTGCCCAGAAAGCCAATAAGCTAGCAAACTCCTGGGTCAGGGATCACAGCTGCTGCCCACGTGAGCCCCTGGAAGTCACTCACACCAATTACAGGCCGTGGAGACACGGCAGGTTGTTCAGGAATATTAATAGGTCATATCGTCCTGTGAAATACAGGCTGCCAAGTTCTTTATTAGTAAGAAGACCATGCATTCAATGATTCATGTATTTGACATCTGTTTCTCGGGTTCGAGACAGTTTGATGGGGATTTTGAGTCTTAGCACAATGACTCACAGGCACTGTCCTCTGGGGACTCAACATATAAGAGAGATAGACACAACAACAGGACAGCCATGTCCTGGGCCAAAATGACGCCATTTAAATATTTAAATATGCATCCATACTTCCTGAGTGTCCCACTAGCACAAAAAGAAAGGTCAGGAGAGAGAAGAGAAAAATCTACTTCTGAGCCACCATTCAGCCTTGGGAGGCAGAGATAGGTGGATTGTTGTGAGTTAGGGGCCAGCCTGGGACTAAGAAAAGAAAAAAAAATCAGGTCAGCTTAGTAGTTAAGGCATTTCCCTGAGAAGCGTAAGGACCCGGGTTTGATTCCCCAGAATTCGCATAAAACCAGGTGAACATGGTGGTACATGTGCCTGGAGTTCTTTTGCAGTGGCTAGAGGACCTGGCATGCCCATTCTCTCTTTCTTTCTCTCTTTCTCTCTTATATATATATATATATATATATATATATGTCTTTTAAAAAGATCATGTCTAGAAAAATGAGGTATAACTTAACTGGACTCAATAAAAGTCATTCACTGACACAGAGGCAGACAGAAATGCTGAATCATGGCAGGCAGCAAGCCAAGGCATCACATGGCAGCTGGAGAACTGTGGAAGGTCAATGCCAGTCCACAGGTAGCTCGAGAGCCTCTGGTGAGGGGCTTGATGAGCTCAGGGAGCTGCTCTGTCAACAAGCTGAGCTACAATAGTCAGTGGCAGTCAGCATTGGAATAGGCGGTAGATAGGGAGGGCTTTAAGGAAGAAATGGTCACTTCCACAGAGCCACAAGGAAAGCTTCATTTCAGATTTACATGTTGAGTCGGGTGTGGTGGTGCACGCCTTTAATCCCAGCACTCGGGAGGCAGAGGTAGGAGGATCGCTGTGAGTTTGAGGCCCCCTGAGACTCCATAGTGAATTCCAGGTCAGCCTGAGCTAGAGTGAGACCATACCTCAAAAAAACAAAAAAAAAAAAAAAGATGTACATGTTGAGCAGACAGTGAACCATCACACTGATGGAGGGATCTAAATCACGCTACAGGAAACAGAAGCAAAGGGAGCATAGCTCTGTGGGTGCACAGAAGGGGAAGTATCAAGAACATCCCCCTGTTCCTTCTTCGTGGTTGAGGGAAGGAACCCTCACCACCACCTAGTGCCTTCATGAATGTTCCCAAAGCAAACTGAGTTCACTGCTCATATAGCACAGGCCTGTGAATGCCTTCTCACTTGAGTATGTCATCCGCATGGACTGAACCTCATTGAAATGTCCATCCTTTCTCTAGTTTCATTACCCACTATATCACTGAGCATAAGGGTGTCATGTAATGCTTGCCAAATGAGGCAATGACTGAATAGGTTGTTGGGTTTTGTCAGTGTGTAGGATACAGAATTATGAGTAGCGGGGAATTCGATGAGGAAGACAGGATCCTGGTGAGTGTTTATCATTTGTCATTTATCTCAGGCTCACCTACCATTAAAGATATTGCCAACTGTCCTTTCCCAGTCTTCCTTGCAGCAGGGTATAGGCAGGTAGCCTAACTTGCAGTAACTGGATGTACCCGTTGCTCTGATTTAGAATAGGGAGCCAGTGTCACAAGAATGAAGGACAGAAAGGATAGCCCACTGAGCTGTGGGTGACAGACTGAGTCCTTGGGGCATTAGTAGTAGGGCTGGACAAAAGACAGTGCCCATGGCAACTGCCTCGGTGTTGGCCTGCAAAGGCAGCAGCTGGGGGGTTCTCCTGCAGCCAGTTTCATGGTCATTCTCAGAACGAGTTCTAGTGGCATGAACTTCTGATTCTGAGTCTGCTTCTCTGCCTTGGCATGGCTGTGACTCTCCTAATATCATCTTTTCAAACCTCCTTTGTGCTTCTTAAAACAACAATAAGTGATTTTGTTATTATGTATGAGTGGGTTTGGGGGGGGTTGATTGTTTGCTTGCTTGCTTTGCTTTATTTTTGCAATTTGAACCTTGCCTGATCTGTGATTAAATTCTAGTAGATCAGAGTAGAACTTTCATATATTTTCTGCAGACATCAGGCAAGAAGTTATGATTTTTAAAGGGATTGTGATTGTTTCAGAAGTGACCTAGGAATATCAAACTCTCAAAGTGCGTAGCACAAACTCAGGAAAGAAGGTTCTGGGGAAAAGGAGACAGTTTTTGTGCCTATATGGGTGAGAAGTCTTTGTAACAATCAGGCAGCAGGCAAGCAGAGAAGGTTCATTTCTGATACCTCATCTGGGTTTCTTCTGGGACTTTGCTAGTATAAGGAAAGCATTGTGCTATGACAGAAGACGCATTGTGTAGCCTACACCTGTCTAGGTTATCCAGTCCTCATCTCTCATTGTCTTTCAGTAACTTTACAACTCTAAATTGCAGACAACTGATACAACTGATTGCAGTAATATATATATATGTATATAATATCGCCCATTGGTATGTGAATTCTGCTTAGTACTATTTCAATTGGTTTTATTTCTCATTGTGGAAGAGAATAGTGTTGTCTACATTTGTTCATTTATTTCAATATTTCTAACATGTAAATGTAGCCTTAAAAATTTGAGCAGATGGGCCTGGAGAGATGGTTTAGCGGTTAAGCGCTTGCCTGTGAAGCCTAAGGACCCCGGATCGAGGCTCAATTCCCCAGGACCCACGTTAGCCATATGCACAAGGGGGTGCACGCATCTGGTGTTCGTTTGCAGTGGCTGGAAGCCCTGGTGTGCCCATTCTCTCTGTCTACCTGCCTATTTCCGTATCTCTCTCTCTCAAATAAATAAATAAAATATTTTTTAAAAAAATTTGAGCAGATTAAAACATCACCCCAATTCTTTATTAAAGAATTTCATAATTTTACTTGTGTTCATACTTATTTTATTTACATTTATATAATTATATTTTATGTTCATTTCTTCTTTAAATGTTTTCATTTATTTATTTGAGAGAAAGAAGAAGGGCCTCTTGCCACTGCAAACAGACTGCAGGCTCATGTGCCACTTTGTACATCCAGCTTTCTGGAGAATCAAACCCAGGCTCACAGGCTTGGCAAGAAAGAACTATTAACCACTGACCCATCTCCCTAGACCTCATCTTATTTCTTGGAAAAAGAACTTCAAAATGGGACAGATGGCTCTTATTCCTACCACCATAGAAAGACATCTAGTAAAACAGGTAAGTTTCTATTACATGATCAAATTTACCCTTAAAGAGACTTTAGGGGAGGAAAAGCTTTCCTTCTACCCTCAATGTTCAGTGGCTAAGACTATGAATTAAATTGGTGACCAATTAATAGGAGAAAGGTTTATTTCACATTCACACGAAGAAAGGAGAATCTGAGGGGAAGAGGCTACTAGACCTAGGAGAAAAGGGAAAGGTGAGGTGGGCTTTTGGGGCAGTAAAGCTGTAGAAAAGAGTCTCTGGCGTGTGGCATATGAGAGCTTTGCAGTCAAGTGTGTTGTATGAACCACATTCTCTGATAATCAGTGCTAGTTCCAGGGTCAATCTTTTCTTCGCAGTATAAGGGAAGAGGTTGCCTTTAGAAATGGAAACTTCCTGTATAGATTTCCATTACTTAAGGGAAATTTTGCTTTGCTTTCAGTCAGACCTGGAGACACAGAATGTACTTGCTACTGTTTATTAGTTGCACCAAAAGATTCTTTAGGCTACAGCCATTTATTTATTGTATTTATTTACTATTTATTTTTTAGTTTGTCGAGATAGGTTCTCACTCTGGCCCAGGTTGACCTGGAATTCACTATGTAGTCTCAGGGTGGCCTTGAACTCATGGTGATCCTCCTACGTCTGCCTCCTGAGTGCTGGGATTAAAGGCATGCACCACCACGCCCGGCTTCCTACAGTCATATTTTGAAGTGGTGTATCTGATCTTCATCAGTTGCCATGACAAAGGAACATATACTGTGTAGCATTCATAAAACCAGCTCATTCATACATCAAGTATTTGTTACTAGTGCCCAAAGTGCTTAGGAGACCCATATGGAATTTAAATCACTGCATATCCAATAGAATTCAAAGAGGATTCCAGCCAACAGGAGCAGACTGATTGGTGATCATAGTGTGCATCTATGCTGTATGCCCAAATGTTTTTCAAAGGACATCAGAGAAGTGACCAAAGTTTGTAGTTATATTGGAATGGAATTTTGTTACATAGAATGTTGCTTAAAATAAGTAGGGTATTAGTTGAGAGTAAGAAATCCTTGAGTCCTATAACTACTTCATTGAAATAGGAATTGAGTAGTACCATGATGTAGCCTAGCAATGCAAGAGACCCTCCTTTGAGTTCATAAATACTGATTTATTTTTATACAGATTTATGTTAGAAACTAACATTCAGAAATGTGCTCACACAATATGTCACAATATGTTGTTTAACAAAAATATAGAAAAAAGTCATATTTGCCACAAATAGGAACAACCATTCAATGCATAAGCTGTAAGTTCTACATGGGCTTCTGACTTGGCGGCTGGCTGAAGAGACCCAGTGACTAAAGCAATCCCTCACTACTAAATTTTGCTTGTTGCTCTTGGCTCTAGCACGGAGCTGCCTTCAAAAGCAGGTGACAAAATAACTTGTATAAAAGCTCAAGTATCCGACCTTATTTCAGGTCAGTTGTAACTTTAAATTGTTGGTTTAAAAAGATTTGCAAGCTAAGCTTGGTGGCACACGCCTTTAATCCCAGCACTGGGGAGGCAGAGGTAGGAGGATTGCCCTGAGTTTGAGGCCACCCTGAGACTACATAGTGAATCACAGGTCAGCCTGGGCCAGAATAAGATCCTACCTTGAAAAAACAAAAACAAAAACAAAAAGATTTGCAAGAACACTGATAGACTTGCTTAGTTTCCTCCACCCACCTGATGAGGATGTCTCTCAGAAGAAAAACACAATCCAAGGGCTCCATGCCACACTGCCTGGCTGCACACAGTGGATCTATCATATCCTGCTGGATTACAAGAAAAGTCTATAAGCCTCCCCATGGTTTTTTACTCACAAGTAAATCTGACTCCTTATGAGGAGTGAGTACATAAAACAGTTAGAATTAAGTCTGGTGCATATAAATATTCACTGATATTATTAAAATCAACTTAAATGGAAAAAAGTGGGGTTGAGGATGACTCAGATGATAATGTTATTGTCTCACAAGCATGAGGACCTGAGTTCTGATCCCCAGAACCCATGTAAAAGCCAGACATGGTGGCCTGGCCTTAATCCCAGTGTTGGGAAGGCAGTGACAGGAGAATCCCTGGGTTGGCTGGCTAGTTTGTCTAGAGAAATCTGGGAACTCTACACACAGAGAGACCTTATCTCAAAACTAAGATGGGGGCTGGAGAGATGGCTTAGTGGTTAAGCACTTGCCTATGAAGCCCAAGGACCCCGGTTCAAGGCTCGATTCCCTAGGACCCACGTTAGCCAGATTCACAAGGGGGTGCATGCATCTGGAGTTTGTTTGCAGTGGCTGGAGGCCCTGGAGCACCCGTTCTGTCTCTCTCTCTCACTCTGTGTGTGTCTGTTGCTCTCAAATAAATAAATAAAACTAAGATGGAGGGCTGGGGAGATAGCTCATGGGTAAAAGTGCTTACTGTGCAAGCTTTACAACCTGAATTCGTATCTCCAGAACTCACTTAAAAGCTGGAAACAGTAATGAACACCTATAATCCCAGCCCTCCTCTCACAAAATGATGGAAGGAAATAAGAGAATCCCAGAAGCTCATGGACAGGTAGCCTAGTGTGCATAGCAGCGAGCAACACAGACCCTGCCTCAATCAAGGGAAAATTTTAGCACCGATACCCAAAAGTATCCTCTGACTTCCACGTGCACAATGTGGCAAGTGCATACACAAACACCCTGCACACACACGCACACACACATGTGGACACATATATGTATATACATACACATATATACATGTGGATGTATTTACATATATACATACACATATACACATGCATTTATGCACACACACAGTTACAAAAATAAGGTACAGAGTGACTCAAACTAGGACACCTGGTGTTGACTGTCTACATCCACAGACACAAATATATACATACATATGCAAATGCATACACATGCCCACACACACACATACACACATCACACACCATACATCATACACACACATCACACACCATACATCACACACTACACACACACACACACACACACACACACAGTAGAGAAGGATTTATAAAGCTGGGCATGGGGTCACATTTCTGTGACCTCCCCCAGCACTCAGAAGATGGAAGCAGGGATTTCAAGAGTTCAAGGCCAGCCTTAGCTACAATGTCAGTTTAGGGCAAATCTGGGCTTCTTAAAACCATGTCTCAAAAAACCTAAAAAAATAATAATAATAAATTTTTAATTTCCATTTCTTGTTTGAATAAAAACCACAAAGTAGCCTGGTTCTGTCTACTTTCCCCATGTGGAAGACAGAGCACACTTCCCAAAATTGTCAACAGCTCTCTGTTCTAACATGTCCTTCTCTTCCCTCACATGTCCCTCACTTCTGGGAAAAGTGCCCGATAATGATCACAGTGTGTTTGCAGTCGCCTCCACAAGATGTGGGAGAAATAGTACCTACGCTTGAGCTCATCCTATACACAAAATTCCCTGCTTCCTTTTCCTCAGAGGGGGTGACCAGGATTTTTCTGCTGATTACCGTTTTACTAAACCCCAGCCTGAGCTGCAATCACAGTCAAGGTAGAGCACGTCTTCCCTCACCTCCCTTGCTCAATAGCTAAGGAGTCTGAATGGGGTCCTTACAGCCTCTGGTTTGTCTTCAAGGGGCAGTGCCAAAGGAGGTAGACAGACATTCTGTTGATTATTTCACTAGTGTGCTCAGCAGGGAAATGGGCAACCCCTCTCAGGACGCCACGCCCTGAACAGCAGGAGCTGGGATGGCTGGGCAGCATCCCCTCAGCATGCAGAGCTCACATAATTCCATATAGCTTGCAGCAGTCTTTGTTTAACATTTAAGTAAGGAGTGTGGAAGAAAGAGAGAGAAGACTAGAGAGAAATTTAAGACAACCTAAAGGTCAAAATTGTAATATTAAATAAATCTTACAAGATTTTATAAACCCTAATTTATTGTCTATGTGCAACTGACATTTTAGCTCTTGGTTTAATACCAGACACTTCAAAGTATTCTTGTAGAAGAATGGTTGATAACCCTCTTACACAGTATAATTGGAATTCTGCGTGTTGGAACATTTGGTTTCTGAAAGATTTTTGTAAATGTTAATAGCTGTCTTTTAAAATGGTGTAAGTGTGAAATGCTATGAAAAGCAAAGGTTTAAATGTCACTCTGTCTATAATTTTCATATTGTAAAAACTAAGTTTTAAAATGGGAATCCTGGTGGAAGTTTGAAGGTATCAGTGCACCCACTCTTCCTTTTTGAAATGGACATGACACTTCACTCAGTGAGCCAAATTTAGAATTAAAGGCAATCTGTGTTTCTTTTTTCTAAAATTTGCTATTGAACATGTAGCCTCCACCAAACAGCAATTGCATTTCCAGAGTTCTCTACTCCTCCTCATATCGCAGCAGACCATGAATAAATGCCTGTCTTTAAAATCTGCCCCTGAGCTGGGTACACACCTTTAATCCCCGCACTTGAGAGGCTGAGGTAGGAAGATTGCCATGAACGCAAGGTCAGCCTGGAGCTACGGAGTGCGTGGCTCCTACCTCAAAAAATCAAGACAGAAAAAGTACACCTGAAGAGCCAGCCAGGCAGGCGTGGCCATTGCTGTTTGGATTTTCATCTGCCCTCCACCCTGGCAGCTGCCTGAGGTGGAGGTCAGCGTGGTGGAACCAGTCCACTCCTTTCTGGGGCAGGGGAAATAACAACTTGGTCATCACGGAAATAAAAAGTGCTCTTTCTCCTTTGCCTTTCTTTGGGTCCACCTCTTTGCGTTAGCTATCTGTTATTTTTAAATATTTACTACACGATGACTGCATGTTTGTTTCTGTGTTACCTCTACTTAGGAACCTGAATTCCACATCACCTCTGCTTCTTTGCCTCCTGTTGCTGTCAGGTTCGCATTGCTGGAGGAAGACACCAGACCGAGAGCAGCTTGTGGGAAAAAAAAAAAAATGATTTATTTTGGCTTACAGACTTAGGGGGAAGCTCCATGATGGCAAGGAAAATGGTGGCATGAACAGAGGGTGGACATCACCCCCTGGCCAACATCAGGTGGACAACAGCAACAGGAGAGTGTGCCAAACACTGGCAAGAGGAAGCTGGTTATAACACCCAAAAGCCTGCCCCCTAAATTACACCACCTCCAGGAGTCCTTAATTCCCAAATTGGCATCATCTGGGGACCTAGCCTTCAGAACACCTAAGTTTATAGGGGACACATGAGTCAAACCAGTATACCTCCTAAGCATGCAGGTCAAGAACAAGCAGCCTACAAACAAAAATATGTAAATTTACCTCATCCAGAGTTAAGTCTTTTGTTGTTGTTGTTGTTTTATTTTTATTTATTTATTTGAGAGCGACAGAAAGACAGAAAGGGGTTGATAGATAGAGAGAGAATGGGCACACTAGGGCCTCTAGCCACTGCAAACAAATTCCAGATACATGCGCTACCTTGTCCACCTAGCTTACGTGGGTTCTGGAGAATCGAGCCTCGAACCAGGGTCCTTAGGCTTCACAGGCAAGTGCTTAACCACTAAGCCATCTCTCTAGCCCCAGAGTTAAGTCTTAATATTACTGTTCTAGCCAATTTCTTCATGAAAGTTTTCTTCAGAGCCATGGAAAACTCAAGAGTAGTGCACATTACAGAGTGCAGCTAGAAATTCGTTTATTTTTCATAAAGTGCCAAAAGTTGCACAGGAACCAATTAATAAAAATGTAAATGAGGTAGCATCCAGGAGTGTTTCCTATAATATTCACATCCATCAAACACAGGAGCATTACAATGTTTTGCTTATTAAGAGAAAGGAACTCAGTTAGCAGCTAAAACACCAGGAAGCACACAGAAAGGTCCCTGAGTGACCCGCCTCTGCTCCTGCAATCCTGCACTCTGCACCTCCGCACCCCTCCTTTGTCCAGCGGGGTCCTGGTTGGTTGAAGAGAAGTCAAGACAATTTTCATAGAATCATTTGTAGCTTTTATTGATCTTCCATCAGCCTTTAACTTTATAAATAAAAACTGCTCTTAAGGTGAGCTAATATTCGAGGCAGAGTTGGGAGGTACAGTATTAACCGAATGTAATCTCTTTGTCGTAGGATAAATTTGGGACATATCAAGCCTGATACTCTTTCACCTTAATTTACACTTTAATTATATGATCCAATAAGCTAGATACTCTTGTCTCTTCTTTCTCTAGAGAGAGATAAAAAAAAATCAACTTTCTGGGCTGGAGAGATGGCTTAGTGATTAAGCGCTTGCCTGTGAAGCCTAAGGACCCCAGTTTGAGGCTCGATTCCCCAGGACCCACGTTAGCCAGATGCACAAGGGGGCACACATGTCTGCAGTTCGCTTGCAGCGGCTGGAAGCCCTGGGGCGTGTGTCCATTCTCTCTCTCTCTCTCTCTCTCTCTCTCCCTCTTTCTCTTTCTGTCACACTCAAATAAATAAGTAAGAATAAACAAAAAAAAATCATCTTTCTACATGAGTGTGGAATACTTTGCTGGTAGTTAGTTAGTGTTGTTCAAGGTAACACAGTGCAGTGGTTCTCTGCCCTGAGAACATATGGCAGTCACCTGAAGGGCGATGACACAAACATCCTCCTTCGAGTTCCTGAGCAGACTGAAGATAGTACTGAGTATTTGCATTTCTAGCAAGTTCTCAGATGATTCTGAAGTTGCGTCCTCCACACTTTGCCAATCACTTAAAAAGTGTGTCTTTACAGCTGCAAAGCCAACAAGCAACTGTGTTACAGCTAAGAACCCTAAACAACAAGATAATTAAGTGTCCGGTGGTGTATTTTGCATCCTCTTTGTCCTAGTTTATTAGAAAGCCAAACATGCACATGTACACAACGTGCATGTGTTACCCAAAACTAGGCGTTCACTAGGTGACCTGCAAAGGTCATGAACTGGCAAAATTGCTTAAATTTTTTCCAGCTAAATTATGATAGACACACTTTCAATGAGACTTTGACTAACCATTTATTTATATTTGTCTTTCCCGGGAAAACAAAACAAACAACCTCCACTCCTCATGTCCTTCTTATATCGCTGTCTCTGCGTGTCCCATAGGTTGTCCTCACTCCACTCTGCCCTGAGCTCACGGAACAGTCTTCATCATTCCTCGCTGAGGCTGAGGCTGAGGCTGAGGCTGAGGCTGGAGACTGAAAGAGCATTTGGAAATGCTCCAAAAGTCAGGGATGGAATAATCCAGACCATCAGAAAGCATCGCAACAAGCTGGAGGGTTCCTCTTATTCTTCCATGCTTTTTGTGTTAGGCAATGGGCCACAGTGAAGAGAATCAACTTTGTAATTCCACATCACTTTTCTGTAAGGATGTGGTCAGAGATGCCATTTACTTCACTGTGATGTATCCTTTCTGTGCTAGAGAAAGTCTCTGAGTGTCAATGCTGGGGAGGGTTGGTGTCTCCTGAACACTGGGTTCACTTTATGAGTGAATCCAGTATAGAGGAGGCATGGCCTCCTATAGTAAGTATGTACAACCTGACCCTACCTTTCCTTGTCATCTTTCAATGGCATTCTCAATCGTGGATATGACCAAGATGATTTAAGGAAGCTGGTAACAAACTTTGTGATAATTTAATTAAGCCATTATTTCTACAGGGAGATACTCCTGTTCCCACTAGAATGCATAGTAATGGAAGAAGGAATACCTATGAAGGGTAATACTAATTCCTTAGGATTTTTATTGGTTGAAACAAAAAAGTCTAATTCATTGGGAAAGACTTTGTAGCTGTCATATGATCTTCTTAGCATTTACGCATTCTCATTCTTATTTCATTCCCACTGCCCTTTAGTGTTCCTTTCCACACCTGGGCCTTCCTTCACAAACAAGTTGTGTGTGAGATTTATTCTTTGGTTATTTTCATCAATGAACAACACACTTTGATTTCAGATAAAGTAGTAGGAAGAAAAGACTCTGCTATTCTGTACAGGACTGTACAACATGTGAAGAAAAATTTAAACTCAGTATGTTTATAGTGAAGAAGTTTTTCTCAACTAAGAAAGTCTAGGCTTGGGAATGGAGCTCAGTGATAGAACATTCACCCAGCATGTGTCGGGCCCTCAGTTTAATTCTAGCACTGTCAAAAATGCATTATTATTGTATGATAATAATATAAAATAGAAATAAATCGCAACTAGCCTTCTAGAATATGCTTCCAACAGTTTGTTGGTCAACATACTGAACTTAGATCAAAGCCAATAAAAAAGAAAACACCCCCCCCCCCGAAATTTCCTTTTAAGTGTGAAGAAGAAAGCAGTTAATAGTGAAGCACTCTGGAGAACATGGCCTGCCCAGCGTCTGCCTCACCAACGGCGGGATCCATGGGTACCAGGTGCCCTATACTATGACATAGTGACAAGGACACAACATATTTCCGTGAGAGGGGGATGAGGGATGTATTGCTGTAACAAAAATACCTGACTAAAATCAACTTAGGAGTTTGTTTCTACCTACAGTCCCAGGACCCAGTAACTTGGGAAATATATGACGGAAGGCACTTGAAGTACAGCCACAGTGAGGAGGCTGAGAGGGGTGAATGACACTGCTCAGACTGTGCTTACCTTCCCAAGCAGCCCAGGACCTCAGCCCGTGGAAGTTGAATACATTCTATGTATTTCTTAGTCACCCTGCTATTGTGGCAGAAGTTTCTTCATTCCACCCACAGTCAAGGATGGTCATTCCACCTCCGTTAACCTAACCAAGACAAGCACTCCCACATAGGCATACAGAGAGGCTAACCTACATTAGGCAATCCCACACAGGCGACTCTAGGTCCTGTCAAGTTGGCAACCAATATAAGCCATAGCAGAGAACATCTTGAATCTAGTTATAACAAACTATTACATACCCTCAAAATGGAGGAATATTCTACAGAAGAAATGACCTATACTCTTAGTATCAATATAATGAAGACAAAGGTTAAGATCCTTAACATTTAGTTTCTGAAAGAACACTAAAGAGCCAGAACAACTAAACATAACATAAGATTCCCTGTGAACTAGGGAGCAGATTTGCAGGCCATTGGCAAAATTTAAATAAGGGTTTTGTAATACAGATGATGGAATGTGTTGATTCTAACACCATCATTGTTCCATGAGTAAATGTACTCTGAGGACATACAGACTAGGAACTAGAAACAAACTGCTCCCAGCTTCATTAAAGTAGAATCTTTATCATTAATTTTATTTATTTAAGGAGAGAGAAAAAGACACAGATAGAGAGAGAGAATGGGCACGCCAGGGCCTTCAACCACTGTTAATGAACTCCAGATGCATGTGCCACCATGTGCATCTGGGTTGATGTGGGTACTGGGGAATCGAACCTGAGTCCTTTGGCTTGGTAGGCAAGTGCCTGAACTGCTAAGCCATCTCTCTAGCCCCAAAGAGAATTTTGTAACAACGTTGCATAGAGCAGAATATAGATGTGTGTTTGCCCCTGTTCACTGTGCAGCACAGGGAATACTGGTAATGACTATGTGGATGGGTAAACAGACCAAGAAACACAGAGAGCGTTAAAGCCTATGAGTCAAAATGTTAAAAACTGGTGTTTTCTCTATGTTTGCAATTATCATCATTCTTTTGTAATTCTTGAATGGAAATCGCTAGAGTGCATTCCTTCCCTAAGCAACGGAAGATGAACCGTAAATGAGGGGGTGTTGTTTGTGATGTGGCGGCGCACATAGCTTCAGCATAAGGTCATTCACATCACCAGCGCGGCCACTTTGAAAGCCTGATCCTGGTAAAAGCCACTTCCTTTCATGCACAGACTTGGCTATGTCCTTTGAAAAAAATGTACGCACTAGAAATTATTATTCACAACAGAGATCCCATGTGGTAGCAATGCTATCCAGGCCGTCTTTAGATCGTGTTTAAACCTCAAAAAGCCCTTCCTTCTGACTGCTGAAGAAGCACTGGGACATGCCAGGGCTTAGGCGATACCAGCTGGAGTCATATTGTTTTCTCTGACAAGGCAGGCACATTGTCATCCCACAGGCCCATGTGAGTGTGGGATAAACATTAGCACTGATTTTTTGTCGTGGAGCGTGACAGAAAAGAACATTTGTTCCTTTTCATTCCTGAATGTTTTCATGGTGACATTTCTCAATCTGTGCGTGTGCGTGTATGTGCATGTGTGTGCGTGTGTTACTCTCTTTCCCTCAAAGAGATCATCAAGTGACCTTGAAATCTCCACTGGCATTTTGTTGGCAGAAAGGGAAGCTCTTCTTCTCATTTGCAAAATGAATAACAATTTGATCATCCTTAAACTTCTAAAAGGTTAATTATGCTTTCTCCATGAGTACCAAATGAAAACCCGTTTTATCTCTGCCCAAATGAAGCCCACAGGGCTCACCCTCCCTCTAACTCTGCCAGGAGACCGAGTCCTTCCCGCGGTCGGTTGGCCACTATCAACTCTGGGTCTGGGTACACTGCTGTTGATTTGCTCACCCCCACATGATGGCAGCCCTCATTTTCCAGGGCGGGGGAGCTACTCTAAAATTTTCTCGGCCGGAAAGTGTCTTTTGGCTCTGGGAGTGATAGAAAGAAAGGAAACCGAGTGGATTGAATGAGAGAAAACAGAAAATGACTTAAAAGGGGGGGGGGGAGGTTAATTACCAAAGTTTCATGTTACTTCAAAGACTTCCACCCAGAAACAAGAATTAAAGAACAAAACAAAAATACCAGGGAGGTCATTATACAAATCACCACCACCGTGAAAACAAAGCACAGACGTAAAGTATTTAGGCTTTGTTGTACTCGAAGCATTAGATCTTTGCTGATCTGCCAGTTTCCTTTCTCTCTCTCTCTCTCTCTCACTTTCTTCCTTTCTCTCTTCCTTTCTTTCATAAATTAACCCATTTATTGCAGGCTAGGGATGTCTCAAATGATAGGGCTTCTGTTGCTCCTTCAGTTCCTTCAGTCTTCTGACGGCAGAGGAGACTGTGACAGCAGAAGTCGTGTTGTAGGTCCAGGCCCCGCTGGCCACTGTTTTCACGCAGGAACCACAGTGCCAGATGCCCACAGCCCGTCGCTTCATCTTGGTTTTGCCACAGAAGGAGTAAGTGTACTGATGTGCCGGCTGATTTAAATTTTCTTCACCATTTTCTGGAGAGAGTCACCACAGCGGGTCCCGTACTTACTGACGATGCCGACCTTCTTGGTGCGCTTGGCCATGTCACCGTGTCCCAAGCCAGACCACAGAGAGCGAGCTGCCAATTTTCACTGACATTGAATGTCCATACACCAGCGATAATGACACCAGCAGGGAGGAGTCATGGTTGGGGTCATCTTACCTTGTACAGGAAAGGTTCCATACGTGCTCTCCCCCCGTGGAAAACCTAGGCTTCTGCTATTTGTGGCCATAAACAGCCTCTTTAGTCACAAGCCAGAAGTCATATCTTAAAAAGCAAGTCTAAGAGATTTATGTTTCATTTTTATTATAAGAAAACCTCATCATTCAAAGGAAAGAAGAGCACAGAATGCAGCCGGGGTGGAGGTGACAGGAAATGCTGCTTCTTCGTGATAGGCATGGCTCCTTGTTTTAGGAACTTGTACAAGTTCACGTGAGCCAGCTGAAGTTTATTAGATGTGAGAACTAACACAGCATAAAAATTGGATGAATTATATATATGTATATTTTTTTCTGAAGAAAACTGTTACTACATACGACTGCTCAAGTGTCCTAACAGTAAGGTAACTGTCAGGGCACAGGCAAGCCTGGTCTTTGGGTAGACTGGAGCATGTGGAAAGGCCTCTTTGCTCTGCGCAGCAGAGCATGCCCTGGGGATGGAGCAGCGAGTCTCATCTCTGCAGCAGCGTCACTGCGAGGTGCTCCAGGGGGGATAACACACTGTGGATGATCTCATGAAAAATGGAGGAATCTTCACCAAGAAGCACTGTCGCAGACTGGAGAGTTGTTATTCTTCCTGGGTTGGTGTGTGTGTGTGTGTGTCCACATGACAAAATGACCACTCTTGGCATTTTCAGTGTTCAGCTCAGCAGGATTAAGTGCATTCACAAGGCTGCACAAGCATCGCCACTCTTCGCCTCCAGAGCATTGTCATCATCCCAAGCAGAAACTCCAATTAAACAGCAACTCCCCATGAGACCGTCCCCTTAGGCCCTGTTAATCTCTATCCTTTCTGTCTCTACAAATCCTGGTCCAAGGTGCCTTACATAAATGACATCAGGCAGCATCTGTCCTGTTGTGCCTGCCTCATTTCACTTAGCATAGTGTTTTCAAGACTTAGCCCTGTTATAGCACGTACCAGAATTGCATATAGTTTTCGAAGGCTGGATATTATTTCATTGCACTATATTTGTTTATCTACTCATCCATTGATGGATATTTTAATTGTTTCTACTATCTGAGTTTTATTGGCCTTATTAATTATTTGTATTAATGATACTGAGGCCATTAGTATGCAAGTGTTTGTTTTAGTCTGTGCTTTGAGTTTTTTGATATACATAACTAGAAGGTGGGATTATCAAGTACATACTTTTTATGTACAATGATTGTGTTACTTGGGGCAATACTCATGTGTTATTTTATGTGAAACAAAACGTAAAAGACATTTTACTTAGCAACTATTTGGTATTAGTTGTCTTTGGGTCTATTCTATGATCCTTTTGCTATTGTTATTTAGTTATTTAGAACATTTTTAGTAATTTTTTTTGAGACAGGGTCTCAGTCTTTCTCAGGATGACACGGAACTCACTCTGCAGCCAAGAACAAACCAGGGTAATGAACATTTTCATAAGCAGTGGCCAGAGCAAGACTTAGCATCTCTTCAGAACTATGTTAGGAGGGCTGGTAGACAAGGGCTGCAGCTCTAGCTCTGGTGTGCCTCATACCATTTCTTGGAATATTTTCTGCTGTTCGCCCATGGTGTCATTTGGCAAACTGTTCTTCTTCCTGCTCTACCTTCATCCAACTTATTGTACCTCATAAATGGTGGTCTGCTCTTAGCTGTGCTGACACTTTCTGGGTAGGCATAATCTAAAGAAGTGTGTCTACTGGCTTATTGACCAGTGGTTTACCATCCAGAGTTGGACTGGAGACAGGAGCAGAACTAATTAGCCTCCTAGTTTAAGAACTGAGAATTGAGACGGGGGAATAATAAACTCACTGAAGAGAAGGCAAAGTTTGTAGTAAGTGCTATAAGGTAGAATCAGGTTTAGAGGGGATATGTAAGCCAAAGTCACATGTGTGGTGGTTTGAATATAATATCCACATATCCAGGCTTGTTTGCTCAGAGCCAGCTGTGCTTTCTGGTGCTTGCTGGGCACTCTCTCTGGTGTGCACATATGATGAGGTGAGCCAGCTGCTTCTGCCATGACGAAGCTTCGCTGGAAAACTGTAAGCCTAAAATAAACCCATTCCTCACACAAGCTGCTTCTGGTCCGGTGTTTGTTGCAGCAACAAGAAGGTAACTGCAGCAGAAAAACAGTACCAAGAAGTGGGGTCATAGCTGAAAAAAATCTGACCGTGTGGTTTTTGGTCTTTTGGAATGTATTTGCAGTATGGATATGGAAAGATGTTGTACTGTGGACTGGAAAATCCTGGCAATGTTGTAAGCAGAGCTTGATGGACAATTCTGGCGAGAGTTTTAAAATGTTCTATGCATACAGAAGTGTGGACTGGGAAGGCTTGGCTTAGTAAGTTGCAAGGGGAAGGAGAGAACTTTACTAGAACTGGTTTTAGGGCTGGCTGCATTCTGCCCACGTCCTGAGAACTTGAGCAGAGTTGAATTTAGGAGAAATGGATTGGTGTGAGCAGAAGGAAGAAATGAAAGTTTCCGACTAGAGACAACAACTCTGCTCAGCAATTGTTTGGGAGATTAGCACCATTGAGATGGGGCCCTCTGTTTTGCACTGGGACAGTGGTAAAGATGCCCTGAGGGTAAAGCCCAACCCATGGATGGCCCAAGCTAATAAGAATGACAATTCTTTGGAAAAGAGAAGGTTTGAAGAAAGATGCATGAAGGAGTATTCTGATCTTCAAGGTCAAGCCTTGACCACCACCTCTGCATTTACAGATTTTGCTATGGTGCCTACCTGGTTCTGGTTTTGGAAGCATGAGCTATGCAGTAAAGAAAGTCATGAAGTGCACACAGTTCCGGGAGTCACTAAGATGTGCCACTGTGAAGCAGGGCTGAAATCTCTGTATGGAAGCCCAGTAAGGCCATTGTATGGAGACAAACCATGGGTTGCAATGCAGATTCAAGGAATATGGAGATATTAGGATTGAGGAACAGCTTCCAAGGAGAGCTGATGGCTTGGAATGGAGTTTTCCCTGTGTTTTGAGCAGCCCACCTAGTGGGACAGAATTGGAACTTCAGACACTTGATCACTAGTTACAGATATTGGACTTGAAACTACAGATATTTGTTGTTTGCCTACTGGTTATTGATCTTGCATTGGTCTAGTCTATCCTTACTATTCATTCTTTATGCAATGGGAATGTTTACTCTGTGTCATTATATATTGGAAGTATGTAACTTGTGCTTTGGTTTTACAGGGATCACCATTAATAGAACCTAGACTATGGTGATGTTTGAACACTGTTGAGATTGATAAAAAAAAAAAAAAAAAACAAACTATGGGCAGTTTTAAAGTTGGACTAAATTCACTGCATTTTACATCATGGATGAGTCATCAGTTGATAAGGGCCAAGGGCAGAATGTAGTGGTTTGAATCAGATGTCCCCCATAAACTTGTGTTTTGAATGTTTTGTTCTCAGCAGGTAGCAATTTTGGAGATGGAGCCTTGCTGGAGGAGGTGCGTTGTTGGAGCAAGGCTAAGGGGTGTTTTAGTCAGCTCACCCTTAACAGAACTTGGTTCAATCTGCTGTTGCTCTTTTCCACGTGCGTTAGTGAGCACATGATGTTCAGCATCTGCTCAAGCCATGTTTTTCCCTGCCATCATGAAGCTTCCCATTGAGAATATAAGCCAAAATAAATCCTTTCCTCCTATTAGCAGCTTTTGGCCAGGAAGTTTTCCCAGTGACAAGCAGGTAACCATAAGAACCTGCATGCTGAGGCTTTTTAAGGGAAAGAGAAAGATATTAGAGAAAACAGTGGAGTAGATACCAAAAGAAGACATGTCATATGAGATGAGGTAGCCCAGGAGTGAGACGCAGAACTCCCTTTATCCCTTAGACCATTCCAGCATATCATTCCAAGGGCTTCTTTACCCCTGGGCACTTTAGTTGAATTGCCTAGAGTAAGTCTCCGGCCCCAGAAGGCTTGTGTTTGTTGTCATTGTTTTTGAGACAGGGCCTCATTGTAACCCAGGTTGACCTGGAACTCACTATGTAGCCCGTGATTGATCTTGAACTTCTGATGCTTCTGCCTCCCCTCCTGAGTGTTGGTCTTCTAGGTGTGCCTCACCAAGGTCTGTGCACTTCCGATCATCGAGCCCAGGGCTGTGTGCATGCTAGGTGAGCACTACTGATAAGCTACACCCTGGCCCTTTCTGAGGTTTTGTAAGCATGATGAACTCTCGCTTGCTTTTTCTCCTATATCTACCTCCTTCCAATGTCTCTTATTATCCTTCTACATTTACCTTTTTCTTTGGTTCTACTGTCCCACCACCCTGGGCCTATAGTTTAGATATACTCCTAGATCCCATCCCTATAGATGACCCTAAAAACTCCAAAAAATAATTGTGTTATTTAATAGCAGCTCTATTGAGGTGTAATATGCATACCACAGAAATCAGTATTTTGAAGTGCACAATTCGGTGGTTTATCGACTGAGTTGTACAGCCATTACAATTCTCTAATTTTGGAACATTTTTATTATCTCCAAAAGGAATTGCCTACCTTAGATGCGTTAATACTTTTTGGTGGATTTATATTGTCTTGATTTTTGGTGTTTCTTATGTTATAATGTATATATTTTTGCATCCTGGATTATTTAATGATTGTATTTTTACTTAGCTGGGTATTATTAGATGTATCAATCAATCTGATGTCATATATCTTCAGGGTAGGAGCTTAAGGCACGAGGTGAGGCTCTCAAGACTCTCAGACTATCTACAAAAGTGACTCTAGTTGTTGGGTTTGCCTGCTATGAGATTTTTCAAGTAGGCTGAGTGGAACCAAATACAGATAGTTTCTAAATTTAACTAAACAATGTACACTTTCAATGAAAAACATCACAGAGTATTTATCCAAGAGTAGGTATTATGACAACCAGATCCTCTGTCTGTCCCTTAGGCTGTGTGGTGCCTCACCCACTCCCTTAATCCTGACAACAAGGAGGTTAAGATTTCTGGTCTGTAGAGTGTTCCAAGTCAGCTTGTGACCAGGTGAGACCCTTACCTAATGTATAACAGAAGAGGAAACAAAGCCACTATAAATCAAGAGCAACAAATAACAAGCCCAAAGTACAGCTTATTTAAGAATGGCAAAGCTGAGCATCCATCAGATTTAACATATAATTTATCCTGATATGGAAGGTGCAATTAGCACTTCTGGTTCAGGCCTATATACCAGGTTTATTAGGCGGGTACTGACCTGGTGTAATCCCAGTTGCTTTTTGGGACGATTTTGGTCTCTGCTCCTGCTTGAAGCTGGCTGTTGGTTCAAGTTGGCGTGGCCGGGTCCCTGGACTGCCGCTCTGTTCGCTGGCACCAGGCACTGGCAGTGGGGGAGGGGAGGCTGCTGATGCTGCTCTAGTTCTCTCCCTGTTCCACGTGTTCTTCTACCTTGTGATCTGCTCCCCCCTTGTTCACTGCCGTTCTCCCTTCATGTTTCTTGAGTTTGCGGAGAGCTCCGGTGTGAGTGGAAAATCCCCTCACCTGGCTTTTCCTGCGGCTCAAGCCGGGCCTGGTGGCTGGCTAGCGCACCGCCGCTGAGGTGCCGAGGACCGAGGACCTGCCGGAGCCGCTTCTGCCGGCCCGTGCGGGCTCTGGAGTCTCTAGATCTCTCCTACTTCTCTGCTGCTGTTTCAGTTTCCTATACACCTCACTTTTTAGTAAAAGTGTGTATTTTGCTGGGTTTATTGTTTTGGCTTTTCCCCCCTAGGCTGCTTTGGCGTGGTACCTACGCCGCCATCTTAACCGGAAGTCCCAGAACTTGCCTACCTTAGAGCAGTAATTTCGTTATTCCTTCCGCCTCTTGCTCCCAGGCAGCCTACTACTGCTTCCACAGGGTTGCCTACTCTGCCTGTTCTGCATAGGCACAAAGCGTACAGGGCACAGGAAAGATGGCGTGGACTGGCGCTCTGTTGTGGGGATCTCTCCCTTCATGTCATCGTTCAGTACGTGGGTTATTTCTGCCTTGGGGTCTAAGAAAGTTGTACATAGACTCTTGCATGGGCATGGTTCTGCTTCTCTTGGATTTGTACTATAGGGACAGTTGCTAGGTTATATGAGATGAGGCAAGCCATGGAGTAGTCCTTCTTTCATTGACTTTTCCGTCACATGAGGACATTTGCCGGCTGCGTTACTGACATCCTCTTGTTTGTCACATCTTCCTCGTGTGTGACTGCTCTCAGCACACTTCTCTATTTCTTCTCTTCTTGCTGTATTTGCTTTCATCCTACCATGTGGGTTCATTTTTAAAATTTTTAAAATATTTATTATTTATTTGAGAGAGCACGAGAAAGGGACAGAGGCAGACAGAGAGGTGGGCCACTGTGTGCCTCTGATATTACATGAGTACTGGGGAATTGAATCTGGGCCCTTAGGCTTTGGAGTCGTGTACCTGGGTCCTCAGGCTTTGCAGGCAAGCATCTTGCTGAGCCATGTCTCCAGCCCTGGGTTCATATTTTAAGTCACCTGAGATTGCTTTCACTTATGGCTGTTATTGCATTTGCGTTACAAAGCCTTCCCCCCACCTCTAATAATGCCGGCAAGGTCTGCCTCAGCAGGCGGGGAGGAGAGCCTGAGGGAAGCGTAGCCAAATGAGGTAGCTTCACTCACTAAGAACTTGAGGGTCATAGACAGAAGATTACAACAGCTCAAATTTAAATGAGCATTCTGGTCATATTGTCATTCCGCTATTTGCCATGTCTGACCAAAACCTTGCTGTCTCTTCCACCCATCCATCCTAACAAGTTGCAAATATGATGTGACTCCCAGGCAATCGCTGCAGCTGCTGCTATAGGGATGTCACCACGAGCGGCACTAACCCTTTGCCTCGGGCACCATATGGACAGTGACAGGCTGGCTGCCCTGATGAGAAGAAGGACCGTGGGCGGTGGGAGCAGCCCGGGACGCGTGCTGGCCCCACTGCTTTCCGATCACACAGACCTTCGCCTAGCCCCCACTCTAAGCACCGCTCTGACACGGACAGGCTCCAATTTTTCTCAGAAAGATGATTCGTATTATCCAAGATTTTGACAGCTGACCAATTAAAAGCTAGATGACACCGTTAACAAGCTCCAGCTAAGCCCGAATTCAGAGCGAGAAAAAGCACCGAGGTGCATGCTGCCCCACCACGCGCAGGGTGAGCTTCGGAGAGATTCAAAAGTGATTACAGTGATGAGCGTGATACTGGTGACCCCAGGGACATTGGGTAGGATTCGAGTCATTAACTTGGAGGCAGCACATTCTAGGCTTTAACCATATCTACAGTGAATCGCCTATTTACTTCACTTCAGTTTATTTTTTTGTCTTCACAGTTCTGAGATTTTCTCAAATTCCAGCTAGTGGCTGACTCTTGCCCAATATCAAAAAGTTGTCCTCATCACCTTCAGCATCATAATTATCCCTGAATGTTTCTGACACTCTTACAGAGCGATGTTAGATAACGTAACTTGGCTGATTTCACGTGTAACTTATACAGCACAGTCCCATCAAATTTTAGTGAAATCAGTGAAAGGCAAGCACTACGAAGGCATTCATTAACTAGCCTATCGTGAAGTTCGGCCTGTGCCTGGGAAAGCTGGACCCTGTTTTCCAGGGGAGAGCCACACAGGCACATGTTCACAAAATGCATCAAGGTTGCTAGTGTGGTGGCGCATGTCTTAATCCCGGCACTCAGGAGGCTGAGGTAAGAGAATTGCTGTGAGTTCAAGGCCAGCCTGGGGATAGAGAGTGAGTTCTAGGTCAGCCAGGACTAGAGTCACCATCTTGTAAAAGCCACTGGAGATTTTTTTTGGAGTAAAAGAGCCATTAGGGAGTTTGACTCTAACATTGTCATTGCCCTTAACGTGTGATGCTGATATTCATTATGTCAGTAACTGGGCTTTTGTGGGTACAGTGGATGTCAACAGCAGTAGGACTGTTTCTATTTATTTTTGGTGTGTGTTTTATTAGCCAATGTGCCAAACTCCTTTCCAGATAAAGAGCCAGAGCCGATGTCAATCAACGATTCTGCGCATGAGCGCACCCCTCCTTCCGTGCTGCAGCTGCTGCACTTGAGAGTGGTGTGGCTATGAAACCCACCATCACAGAAGGTGTGCGGGACACAGCAGGGAGCCAAGTCCTTCCATCCACAGCGTCACTTACAGAACCGCAGGATCTCAGCAGAGGTGGCAGGAGTGACATCAGTGACACTGGCACCTCAGCCTCCCTCACGACAGCGTGGCTCATGGGTCAGCAGTGCTGGAAGTGTCTTGCAGAAGTCCGGCTAAGAGCACCATGGAGACCCATCAAGAAGCAGTTGCAGGGACTCGGGGGTTCACTTCTCAGATTTCATGGCTAGCCCACAATACAAAAAAAATGATTAGGAGTCACTTGGAGTATTTTTAGACAATGAAGGAAAGTGGCATTTTATTTTGCTCTTATCAGGTCAGAAATCATCAGAAATGAAGACTTCCATAGTGACTGTTACTAGGAAAACAAGCTGTGTAATCAGACCATTTGAAAGGCTATTCCATCCATTTTCTATGTCAAAGGACCCTTTCATTAATACTTCTGCACACTCTTCCCCAAAAGCCTGCAGTGTTGAAATTAGGGAAGCCCCCTCCCCGGGTTACACCCTGCCAAAATACTGAAACAGACCATGTCTAAATGTTGCCAGACACAAAGAATTTCCAACGTGTACTGGCATTTTTACAACCTCTGGAAAAAATATCAAAATCTACTCTGATTTATTTCAAACTGTCAATTGAATTTGAGACCTTGTAAAAGTCTAACATTCACCAGGAGCCAGTCCAACTGTCCGAACCTCAGTGGGTGGTGAAGGATCTCAACCACTCCTTCTTCTGCAGGCAGTAGGTTGCTGATATCCACTGCCTTCACACCCAGATCCAACCCCTATGATAACAGCGTGACTGTTTCCTGTCACTCACAAATATTTACTAAACATTTCCCATGTGCCTGATGTTGTCTTGGTGCAGGAATAAAGTGACTGCCAAAGCAGATGTGATCCTGGCCCTCCTGTTATTAATGTTGACTTATGGGGAAAGAGTAGGAGACATCAACTATGAGCCACTCAAAAGTTTAAGTTAAAAAAAAAAAAAGATAAGCAACCATCCTTATCCACATGTCCCTTATAGCCAATGTCCACGAAGGAGTCAGAAGAAGCTCCTGAAATACAGGCTGAGGAGATGGCTCAGTTGGCAGAGCTTGCCTTATAAGCATGGAGACATGCTTCAAGCCCCAGCAGCCAAGTGATAACACCAGGCATGTTGACGAACAGCTGCAATCCTAATGCTGGGGAGTCAGAGACATAAGGATCTGTGGGTGTCGCTGGCCAGCCAGTCTAGACTACTTGGAGAGTTCCAAGCCAATGAGAGACCCAGTCTCACAAACAACATGCCGTGTGTGAAGGAACATGTCCTCTGGCCTCTGCATACATGCCTAAGTGCACACATCATACGCCCTCGAAGGAAGAGCACAGCCCATGGTTCTTGGCCCCTATGAGCTCGGGACTTTGCTTCCTCTCTGCCTTAAACACCCACTGCTGTGCTTCAGCCATAAGCATGCTTGTTCTCCTGAGAACAAGACTGACGGCTCCCGTGGAGCTTCGCAGTTATAATCCTCCTTCAGGAAACCTTCTTCCTAGATGTCTGCACAATGACCATCTCTCCGTGCAGGATCTCCAGAGACGGCACTTTATCTGGCCACCTTCCTGTTTATCTCCACAAACGAGCAGTTCCTCCCGCTCTCACTCGTGCCATCTCCCATCATACTGGGCATTGTGGTCTGTTTACATGCTGCCTACTTTAAGGGTGAGTCTGCATGGTCAACTTGTCTGTGAGGGTGAGTCCAGAGAAAACTAAGGGGGAGATCACTCACTGAACATGGGTGGCACCAGTGTATGGATGGGAGCCTGGATGGAACAAAAGAAGGGAGATAAGAGAGTGAGTGCATGTCCTTCGCTCTCTCCCTCACCTCTGGTTCCTGTTTGGCCATGAGTTGAGCAGCTTTACTCTGCCCCAGGCTCGCCCAACCTGACACCCCAGCTCAGCGCCTGAGCCCGAATGACCGTGCAATGGACGCTCCACAGCCCGGGACCAAAGCAAATCCTTCTTAAGTTACTTCCTTCAGATATTTTGGTCACATCGATGGATAGTAGCAAATATATCTATGTTTTTATTCCACTCACATGCAAGGACATAAAAACGGGGAGCTAGTTGGGCAACGCTCTATGGAAAACTTGCACCGAGGAAAGAGCAGGTAAAACCTCCAGAGGTAAGATAGACATTGGTGTGTGAACTATGCGTCCGTGAGTGTGGAATTCTCACGAGAATGGAGGCAGAGCTGAACCCCAATGACTCAACGTCTCTCAGACGAAGTATCTCCCAGGCCTTAGGATAGAAGCATACATCACAAAGGGAGAAAACTGAACAGAGAAGTTCATGGGGAGGGAGCCAGTTATCACATCCCTGGCAAGGACTTGATCAAGGAGTAGAAGTGTCCTTTAAGTAGGTTTACCAGGGTCAGGCCATTAATGACCTGTCATTTAAAAAATCAGAGCAAGCCAGGCATGGTGTCACATGCCTTTAATCCCAGCACTCGGGAGGCAGAGGTAGGAGGATTGCCGTAAGTTTGAGGTCACCCTGAGACTACATAGTGAATTCCAGATTAGCTAGAGTGAGAACCTACCTCAAAAAAAAAAAAAAAATCAGAGCAGAAAATTTCCAAACGTGCAGCACAATTGCCTGGATATTCATAACACTCGTCATTTTTAAAAAATTATTTGTATTTATTCATTTGAGAGAGAGAGATACAGAAGTAGGCAGGTAGAGAGCGAGAGAATGGGTATGCCAGGGCCTCTAGCCACTGCAAACAAACTCCAGATATGCAGGCCCCTTTTGCATCTGGCTTATGTGGGTCCTAGGGAGTTGAACCTGGGTCCTTTGGCTTTGCAGGCAAGCGCCTTAACCACTAAGCCTTCTCTCCAGCCCTCACTTGTCATTTTGTGATAGAGAGCTAAGATCTGGACCATCACAACAGCCTTTTCTTTGTAGTATGGAGATGGCACTCAGAGCCTCCCACATGCTGAGCAACTGCTCGACCGTTGAGCTGAAGCCCAGCCGCGGACAGTCATCCTGACATCAACTGCACTCGAAGTTCATTGCCATTTTCTTCTTTAGAGGAAACCTAAGCACATTTCCAAAGCAGTCTGAAGACAAGATATTTCTAGGGACTTGGGAACCCCTCTTCTCAGCAGTCACAATGGCATGTGCTGCACCGCATCAAACGCGATTCCTCTGTAGAAACTCCAGGTGATCATGTATTTCTAATGCTTTTCACCTGGTTTTCACTGAAATGACTAGTTTCTTTTCCATTTGCTATTGCATTGGTTCTCATAACTTTTGATTCTGTATATGTAGGATTGCAGTAGCTGTTCTAAATTGCATAGTCAGCAAGTTCAGAAAAACCATGTAACCAGCTACAGGAAGCGTACAACTTAGCCAGCGACCGAAAAAGCATGCCAGTCATAGAGGAACCGTATTCCGCTGTAAGTTAACCATGTTCTCTGTTCTGCCTCTTCTCAACCTCTCAGTGCTAAGACTCAAGTTGACACTCCTGTCAAAACAATATAAACAAGTTAATACTCCCTCTCACATCTCATTCAATTCTCCATAGGAACACTGTAACTATTATGTACAAGGCTCTCAGTAGAGTCAGCAGGAAGAATTAAAAAATAAATGATATGGCAAAGGACAGCACTGATCTTATATAAATAAACTGCCAGTATTATTGTTTCTAGCTGGCATCTACTGACAGTCCAGTTTGTGCTTGGCATTATGCAAAATACTTGTGTTTTCTCAGTTTATCCTCACAGTAATTTTTTTTGAAGTAGAAACAATCACCAACCCTGTTTTTACAGTTGAGTCTGAGAGAGCCACTTACCAACTAGAAAAGCTGTGGCTTGACTCTGGAAGTGGACTCCACTTGGCCTCCTTGCCCTTCCGTATGGGCAACAACCGGAAGTCCAACTGCTGAGCTCCAAGAAGTCTTCTTGACGATTTTTTTACTATCATGATAGACCTTTTCTTAAGTCATTCTTTCCACACAAAGTCACCCCCAGAATGACCTCTTGTGAAAAAGTTTGTCCAGAGCATAGGAAGTGCCTAGCATTATGCTCAAATGCCAACATGGAATGAGCCCCAGGCATCACACGTCCATGGTATTGACAGATTCAAGCTGACCATGGTATAACCAAAGTACATTCTACTTTGAAGCCACTGTAAGTGTATCGCTTTCCAGTTTGAAAATGGGACTCGGATGTTATTTGCACTCTGCTTATAACTTATTTTTCTTAATTAAAAAGGAATTAATAAAGAGAAAAAACCGAACAAGGCAAAACATTAAAGGTGCTCATGATCAATTTCTAGGACATTATTGATGCCCAAATTTATTTAGCAATGTTAAAAAAATGTCACTGACTTCATTTTAGGTTTATAATAGATTAAATAATATGCATCCATTGTGAATAATTCCAAAACTACAGAAAAGCATAAGAAATAAAAGCACTGAACTCCCCTTACCCAGCGACAATCACTATTACTTTATATATAGTATTCTGCACATGCATAATAAAATTTTGACGCCATATTGATGTATTTCTCTGTCAATATCAGCCATCAGGCAGCTCCTGAGAGCTGATTTCAGCTCTTTTCCACAAATCCAATTAAAATAAAGCAAACGCTACAAGTACAGTTACAAGTATGTTCTGTGACAAACATCTTAGCATTTAGAATAGCCTGACTCATATTTTCCTCTCATGTGCATAATACATGTGTGGTCCCCCCAGTAAGAAAGCTTTCCTTGTGCCTCCTCAGAATTGATCAGTGTTTAATTAAATTGAACTGCACTGATGTATTGCAGTGACTTGAAGTGAGTTGATTTAAAGAGAGTCATATGGGAGTTGTTGAGCAGTTGTTGAGACACCTCTCATCTGTGGTACTGCGGTACTTTCACTTTCCTGGACTTGTCAATAAAACAGAAAGACTTATCAACCTTTGAGATAGCAAAAATCTCCTAAAGTCCCAGAAGATAAAGTGTAAAGTATGTTTTATCCAAATGCCCACAACTCTCCTGGTAGTTAAATGAATCAGTTAAATGAATAGAAATAAGAATTTCCTTCTTTACCTTATTAGTAGGTATATGCATTATCTTTACTTTGAGAATTACCACATACTCATACCTTGATCTATGCCTACAGTCCCATTCCCTCTGATAATAGAACTATTGCTATTGGATATTTTAAATATCCTATATTTATGGAAAATTCAGGAAATCTGTACTAAAATTCTCTAATTGGTATGCCTACTATGACTTCTCATTAGTGCGACATTAGGCCTCACTGGACAGGGATATCCCTTGAGAGTCTGGCTTTTGGGGATAGTGGCAATAAAAAGATGTCACTATTCCATTTTAAACAAATCTCCAGGGCTTGGTAATATCCACTAATAATCTCTAAGGCAGCATTCTTTATGGAGCCATGAAGTTTCAGAATTTTACTTCTTAACTACATGTCTTGGTTTGGGATTTAAAGAAGAAATCTATCTCTAAGTGGAAACTAGTATTCTTTAATGTGCGTTATGATCAGGTGCCTGACCTGTGCTCTACAATGGGATCTACACTCCAAGTACATCCAGAACTCTTTTGACATAATCAAGTCCCCAGTTCGCTGGAGAAAAGAGCTTTGTGTCCTATCTGGAAGCAATTTCACTAAGGAAAATGGGGCCTGGAAGCCAAATAAGATAAATCAGAGCCCTTTGTCCACAGACTCAGATGTGCCAAAGCAATGAAAAAGGTGTAAATTCCAAACTGGCCGCCATCTGGCTTGCATAAACCCTGGAAGTGGGCAAGGCAGGTTAGGTTCTAAGCGGTGCCCAAGGTCACAGCCTTTGCGTTGAAGCCAGTGCGTTCACACACAGCTGCACCTCATTGACAGTTGTTTGCAAGTGGCATCAGGGACAGCTAACTGCTTCTCCCTAGTCCCTCTCTTCCTACAAGGAAGAATTTTGACTTTTTATTTATTTATTTATTCATTTATTTCTTTTGGAGATATCTATAAATCCTATGAACCCAGACAAAAGACCCTTTTCCAACGTTCTCCTACATAATGAATATCTTTAAGGTAGGGAGAATGTACTTCTTTCTGTCTTACTTTGAACATGGAAATGAAGATGTCTCCAGGGAAGGTGCCTCAGGATACAAGAAAGAGTCAAAGTGCTCTTTTATTCATGGCCTGAGTTTGGATCACTTAAAGAAGAATTGGACATTTTATCATTTAACCCTTGGTCATCATTTGCAACTGAAGCTAATCCAAACTAATATGGGGCAGAAGAGACTACACATTTACACAATTCCCAAGATGGATGGAGGGGCCAAGGTTTACGCCGACCTATGGAGTGCAGAGCCCACCATTAAATGCCCAGGTCAGCACTAGGTAGACAGAAGAGGCAGTGGGGCAAAGACGCCAACTCCCCTCCCCTCCACGGAGTCTGACACAGACTCGTGAAACTCCTCAAGTGGTGGAAATTCTGACATCATTACCAGTTCCTTGACCAAGCGTGGTTTGAGAAAGACTTGTTATTTGAAGGTTCAATGCAAATGTTTTTCAACTTTTATTGCATACACACAGTCTCTCTCTTCTGGTAAACACAAAACCTCAAAGCCCTTGCCTCTCAGGTAATAATATATTCCTAAAGGGTTGTTACTCAGTCCCCACCCCATGCCCATTGGGAATAACAGGAACAGAGCTCCCATCAGCTACCTAGGGGCCGCCGAAGGAGCTCATGAAGAGTTTTGTTCTTTGTGTATAAAGCAGTTGTCAGCTCTTCTCTTTCTGCCTCAAGAAACAGACCAGATGATATTCACAATGTGGGACACCTATGGGCTTGCCCAGAGCGAGAAGAAATTCCCAGATTGCTAACCATAACTCCATCATTTCCTATCCCACTCAAGAAATCACACAGGAATTAGAGTGAAAATGACATTATTAAAAATGAGAAAATGATGTGACAACTTTGAATTTGCTTTATTACATAAAGATATTAAAGAACATGAAATATTCATAAATAACTAGTCTTACTTAAAGATTACTTGTCACAACCCTTACAAAAACAGCTCAAACATATTGCAGCAGCTCTAAGAAAGTCTCACTTATGAAGACTTTCCTCAACGGTTTTCAAGCCTGAGAGAAGCTCCCAGCATAGAAAACCATTCACTAGGTAAATAGCTGAGCAGGCTCCCTCATGCTAATGAGTTCTGAATAAGAATCTCTTTAATGATAATAATGAGGATGCTGATCAGAGCCAATTATTTCAAGCTTCATAATTTGTATATTAACTAAACATCCTCATAATTAAGCAAGTTAGCCTAGGGAAATACCATTCATTAAAAGCGCTAGTGTTTTTTGCTTCTGAATTTTTCTGCTCTCAGATATTCCTGTGAATAGGAAGTGAACTTATGCTGAAGTAGCAGGAAGCTAAAAAGGGAGACATTAAACAAATATGGGGCGTTATTAATATTAATGCAGTTGTGATCACAAGTCTGGAGCTAAACAGTGCAGAGCTAATAATATAGCTCCAAGTATTGGGTAAGGATCAGATGACTTATATTTCACTCTGCATGTCCTTCGGGGATCCCACCTCCTTGGGATCCCACTTATACTGCTGTGCTCTGTCACCCATTTTGAGCCTGCAGAGGGAAATGGCACAAGGCAGAAGTGGTCACAAGCTGAGCTGGTTTCCTATCTAAAGAGTTTGTTCAGAAGCTCCACCAGCAAGTTTCACTTAGGTGTCAGTGACCCCCAAGTTCCCTGTGACCACCTCCAGCTGCAAAACATGATGAAACTAAGGGGGATGAGAGTAATGATGAGGGCAGGAGTGTGGTGAAGAAAGGGTGATAAGACTTTTTTCACAGGGCAAATTTCTTCCCCAAACAATAAAAGCCCAATAAGCCCATATGAGGACAGAGAGCAGGGAAATTGATACAGGGCAAGCAACCAACTTTCTTTTATCTGTTTGTACCCGGAAGTATAAAGGAAGACTACAATTGAAGAATTTAAATTTTTAAAAATTGGGGGTTGGGGAGAGAACTTAGTTAGTAAAGTGCTTACCTTGCAAGCATGAGGACCTGAACTTGAGCCCCAGAACCCATATTAAACACAGCTAGGCATGATGGTACCAGTTCGTTCTCCCAGCATTGAGAGACAGAGACAGGAGGATGTCTGGTGATCACTGGCCAGCCAGGCTAGCGTATGCGGCAAGCTCCGTGCCAATGAGAGGCCCTGCCTCAAAAAGCAATGTGGATGGAGTTCCTGAGGAACACCGCATGAGGTTGTCCTCGCCCCATACGCACACACCTAAACACCCCCCACCCACTCGCAATCATATGTACACAAAATGAATACATACAATGAAAATTAAAAACGGCTCCGTGAAAGTTGTCCGACAGGAATCATTAGAACCCAGTCTGAAAAGCGGTCTATTACCCAGAGACGCATGCTTGGCGTGCTGTGGCATGGGGGCAGGCAGATGAGAACCCACCCCTGGGTGAAAGCACCCACGGGCCTGGCACAGACGAAGCTAACAAGCTGCCCAGCTGCCTCTAGCAACAGGACAAACAAGCACTGTGCTTTTTCCTCCTAGAAAGGAGAAAGAAGGCTGAACTGTTGTTTTCACTATGGTAAACCTTTTGTGTTGTCGCTCTTTTGTTTATCCCTGAAGCATCCTTCTTGTTATTTTATGACAAAAAGATTCATAGAGGTGCCCGATTCATATGTCTTATGTCATGTCTTGTCCTGAAATGCTCTGGCCAGCCGGATCTTCTTTAGAAGGCAAATTGAGCAGAGTTTTATCTGTCGGCCACGGAAACACCACTGACAGCTGACAACCAGACCTCCCTTGACGTCTCACACAGCAACAACAGGGCACTTCTGGAATTAGCACTTTGCTGTTAGTTTTGTTAATGATGTCTGAGGCAAAGAGGGCATGAAGCTACTCTTCTGGGAGTACAGAAACTGACTCTGCAGAGTTTACAATAGTACAATGTTGGTTAAATTCCAAATTTACCTTCTAGATATGGCCTAAGTCCTAAACATTTGAAAAAAGAAGCTCAATTTACATTAACAAATTGTGAGATGCTAAATTTAAACATTGACTTAATGAGAGATTTTTTTTAACTGGTTATAAAAAAAAGTGTTATTATAAAAAAAGATCAAAGCTAATATTCTCTTCTACTTTCAGAAGATATGAGAGAAAACACACACATGCCATTCAAATTAAACCCTGCTGAGTTCATATGGACATTCTTGGACATGTTCTCAAAGATGAAGATGATTCTTATGTAGCGACTGAATATTTACTTAAATGTCTCAATGGGATAGGTTGTTTTTTTAAATTCATTTACTTACTTGCAATCAGAGAGATATGGGGTGGGGGAGGGAGACGATGGGTAATCAGGGTCTCTAGCCATTGCAAACGAGCCCCAGACACATGCTCCACGTTGCACCTCTGGCTGTATGTGGGTAATGGGGAATAGAACTTAGTCACTAGGTTTCATGGGGAAGCACCTTAACTGCTGAGCCATCTCTCCAGCCCAAGGATAGGTCTTTTAATTAAGAAATTTCCTGCCCTCAAAGGTTTGAATTTTAATTAAAACAAGTGGACAGATGGAACAATATTTTCCTTTTTCTTCAATGGATAGGAGACCCTTTTATCAAAAAGATTGGTCTTTGGCATTCATGATCAACATTACATGAGAATGTTGACTGAGTGGTTTCTGAAGGAATGTGGAAAAAATCTAAGTGGATGTCAAGAGGAACCACGAAAGGAACCTAGCCAACATCCAAGGACACATATTTATGGAAAGTTTACATCAGGCTGTGAGGGAAGTTGACCTTTTCCAGCCATTATCCAACACCCTTAGTTTTCTGTATTTCTTTCCATTCACTTCAAGAGGTTATAGAAGGAAAACATATTAACATGAAAGTCATTCAGTGCCTCTGGGCCAAGCAGTAGAAGAACCTGGAATTTTGAATTACCTTCTCTTTTTTAAAAAAAAAATTATTTTATTTATTTGGGAGAGAGAGAGGCAGACACAGAGAGGGAGAGAGCACCAGGGTCTCTGGCCATGGCAAATGAAGTTCAGACTCATGTGCCCCCTTGTGCATCTGGCTTATGTGGATACTGGGGAATAGAACCTGGGACCATAGGTGTCCCAAGCAAGGGCCTTAACCACTAAGCCATCTCTCCAGCCTTGCATTACCGTTTCAATGGTAGCCTTCCTGTACGTCAGTCCACACACATTCATGCGGCATTGTTTCCTGCATAGACCTGATTGCATGGAGGAAAACTTGAGGAAAAGACAATTTGTCCTCTATCCTATGTGGTGAGAACATTGTATTAGCCATTTCTGAATAGCCAGGAATGACATGAAGGATTCAGGAAATATCATGGAAATGTTGCTATTTCCTTGGCTAAACTAGAGAATTCCAGCAGAGGTGACAGAAAGCCCTCGGGGGGGGGGGGGGGACTGTCAGTACCCTTGCACCTATTCTTTCTGGCTTTAATCTGACCTGTGCTTCTTTGGTGTCCACCCCAGTTTCTCTCCTAAACTTTGAGAAAGCCCCTACCCTGGCAATCAGCTAGACATAACCATTTCGATAAAACATCTTCTCTACCCCATCTTGACCCACAAAATGTTTGGCACAGAAATCTCTCTATGCTGACATTAACCAAAACCTTTTCCTTTTATTAAATTAATTTTTTATTAACAACTTTCATGATTGTAAACAACAGCCCATGGTAATTCCCTCCCTTCCCCCACCCCCAACTTTCCCCTTTGAAACTCTACTCTCCTTCATATCCCCTCCCCCTCTCAATCAGTCTTTTATTTTGATGTCATGATCATTTACCTCCTATTATGATGGTCTTGTGTAGGTAGTGTCAGGCACTGTGAGGTCATGGATAGTTAAACAATATTATTAATCATTAGAAAATTTATATTGCAGGCTGGAGAGTGGTTGAGGTGCTTGCCTGCAAAGCCAAAGGACCCAGGTTTGATTCTCCAGGACTCACATAAGCCAAATGCACAAGGTGGCACATGAGTATGGAGTTCGTTTGCAGTGACTAGAGGCCCTGGAGTGCCCATTTTTTTCTTTCTCTCTCTAACTTCCTCAAATACATAAAACATTTTAAAAAGAAAATGTATATTCCAAGTGACATACAGAAATGTGTAATGGAAATAATTTGTACTGACATAGAATTTTTCCATCCAAAAATAAAAGTATTTCACTAATTTTACAATGACCCCTGAAGTAATCCCAGAAAGAAATTATCTAATTGTGATTGAAGAGGGCTAATGAGAGCCAGACGCGTTCATTGCTTTGCTGTGGCAAATATGTCCCAGGGGTCTGTGAGCTGCGTGCTGTGCTTTGACATGATAACGAACTTCTCCCCCCAGAGCACAGACCTCAGGATGAGACCTCAACTCCAGATTTACTGCTAGAATTTCTAACTGCTGATTTCCTAGTGCACACCTCAGGGTCTGCCACGATTCTCCAGGAAGTCTTGTTCACAAGTGTGCTAGGCATGTTTGTGCAAAATGCACAAATGCAATGATCTTCTGCAAAGATCTCATGCTCTAAAATGTGGACACCAATTGTCCACTGAAATTAATACATTCCTGCCATTTTATCTAATAGATTTGATAAATTAAAACTGTAAAGGCATTTAATGCATCAAGTACACATTCAAACTTAGTTTCAGATGCCAAAAGCATGATTTTCATGAAAACGTGTTCAAAAGCTCATGGAGACTATTTGTTTTAAAGAATGAAATAAAGGTACAGTCAACCTTCAAACCTACAACAAAAAAAAGCTTTCTTCAATCATGTGCTTTTAAAATATGGTAAAATAAACACAAAAGGACTGGATGGATGGCTTAGTGGTTAAGGCACTTGCCTGCAAAGCCAAAGGACCCAGGGGTTTGATTCCCCAAGATCCACATTAGCCAAATGCACAAGGGGGCATATGTGTCTGTAGTTCATTTGCAGCAGCTGGAGGCCCTGGCAAGCCCATTCTCTCCTCTCTCTCTCTCTCTCTCTCTCTCTCTGTTTCTCCCTCCCTCCCTCCTTCTTTCTCTGTCAAATCAACAAATATTAAGAAATAAACATAAAATAAAAGTTACCATCAGTGATGGTAAATCAGGATTCTCAATTTGATGAATGGCCTAGAAGATTCCTCTCTGGGTATGTCTGTGAAGGAGTTTCCAGAGAGCCTTAGCTGAAAAGGAAGACCCTCTGTGACAATGGGTGGCACCTTCCTACGGGCTGGTGCCCCATACTAAATGAAGAGACAAAGGAGAGAGCCAACTGTGTGCCAGCGTCCTCTCTCCACTTCCCCATCTGCACAGACGTGAGCAAGCAGCTTCCCGTTGCTGCCACCACACCTGCCCTACCGTGCTGGACTGACTGCACCCTCCAACAGAGAGTCAAACAGACCCTCAGGTATTCTGTCACGGCCATGAGGGAAGCAGCACACCGTCTTAACCACTTACACATTATCATGCCAGCACACCACTACCTGTCTCATGAGCTCCAAAACGTTTTCATCTTCCCCAGCTGAAATTCTGCCCATTACACCAAGACTTTGCATTCCCTCCTTCTTCCCAGTATGCTGTTTTACTTACAGCCTTTATGAATTTGACTACTACGTACATGGAATCATACATTCGGTGTTTATCTACAGCAACTGACTTATCCCACTTCACATGACTTCAGAGTTCATCTATATTGTAGCATGAGTTAGAAATTCCTTCCTTTTAAAGGCTGAATAGTGCCCCACTGTATGAACATGCCACATTTTATCCATTGTCTATACAGACTTGAGTTACTTCCACCTTTTGACTATTGTGAATAATGTTGCTACGAGAATTTGTGTATAAATATCTCACTGAGTCCTTGTTTTCAATTCTTTTGCTTCCAGTGTATTTTTACGCAGCAAAACTGAAAACTGCTGATCATTTTATCTGTGGGGAAAGCAAATCCCCAAGAAGCAGTGGGGAGAATGTAACACTAGCTGGTAGCAGGGCAAATGCATGAGAAGTAAAAGGAATCGATGGGTCTCTGGCTGCTGTTATTTACTTTCCTTATGCATAAAATGAAAGGTGTTAATTATGTGACTATTACGTCTCCATTCCTGCTCTAAAATGTTATTTAATGGTATTAACAAAGACTTTAACTTGTGAAGTTTACACGACAGTTTCATAATGGTCCAGGGCCAAATCCAAAGTTGCAGTACTAGTTTTGAAGTGTACTCTTCAAGTTGTATTTGTGAAACAGACGTTGTTATGATTCTGGACTGCAGAGACTGCTCAGTGGTTACAGGCACTTGCTTGCAAAGCCTCATGGTCCAAGTTCGATTCCTCATAACTCACATAAAGCCAGACACAAGGAGGCTCATGAGTCTGTGAGTCCGACATGCTTACAACCATGTGATGTGGAGCCAGGAAGATCCAAAGCTCCTGGGCCAGCCAGTTTGACATTCTTCACAGCCTGGCCTGACCATGTCTCAAAGAAGGTGGAGCACACACACACACACACCTTGAAGTGCCCATATATGCACACAAATAAATAAAATTTAATGGCATATATATATAGTTTAAAAGTATTTCAGCAACTACATTTTCAAGGCAAGGTGTTTTAGGTTGCATTTTACTCAAGATTTTGCGTGTGTGCGCGTGTGTGTGAGAGGGAGGGGGAGAGAATGAGAATATGGTGGCCCCTAAATTATGCAGCAAACATTTTGAACTCTTCCCCACATTTCTTGGTCCATACCTAAGAGTCAAATTACCCAGTTTGGAGAACTACTTGTTTCCAATAAACTAGAAACTGCAAACTTTCCTCTTGGTTTTCTGTTGAGTAAACAGAGTTGGTGTAAGTATGTGGTTGTATAATGCCACCACACCCATTGCCCATCCTGGCACTAAGGCCAGACTCCTCTTCCTCCAGCTCCTGGCAGAGCATCTGGGCAACACAGTCAGCTTGGGAAGGCAGCACAGATGCACGCGACCCGGGGATGTGCAGACCACTCGCGGCTTTCCCATTCCCTGAGGCCCCGCACAGCGCAGGCGGCACTCCGAGTGGAGCATGCAGTCATCTTGCGCTGGCGGCTTCCCTTCTGACCTCACGCAGAATTCTACCCCCCCACTTCCTCTGGGCCTGGAAATATCAGTCCCTAGCTTGAATGCCCAGCCCTTGAGCCACTGCCTGGGGCTGGCATCTGAACCCCTGGGCCTCAGTTTCTTCATCTGTAAGGGGGTTGCCATAGTAGTGCCCACCATTGTTCTGTGAGGATGGACCACTAGTGGAGCTGGTGGCCATGTCACTGGGGCCCGGGGAGCTCTGCGAACATGTGAACAATGGCTGAGCTTTCTGACTTCCCTCCCGCTGTCTTCCAGAGCTCACCCCACTGCCTCTACGGTGCCCAGATCCCACTTGGGCACTCTGGCCTCTTCTCTGCCTCCAGGCCCTTGACGCTTGCCAGATGCATTTGGCCATTGATTTTAGAGCCTAACCAACTTCTAGACCAAGTGCCACCCTTCCTTACTACACTCTTCCAGACCTCCACCCTGCCGTCATAACCAGCTGCTCCATGTGGTTCTAGCACTGATACTAGCCACAGTTTAGTCTTGCAAAGTTCTCTCTTTACAACAGGGCCTGAGAGGAGGTCGGCAGGGGTGTGTGTGGCTTGGCCATGGTCTGCTGGATAACCTTCCTAATCTTCTGAAACCCCAGAACGCTGGAGCCCTTACAAACCTCAGAGGCCTCGCTGAAGGGCCTGCTGTGCATGGGTGTGGAGCTGAACACACGGCTCCTGCCTGGATCACACTGGATGGCGGTCACACAGCCAGGAACGGGAGCCAGCTCTCGGCGTTCCCAGGGTTCTGTGCTACCCACTCGACCACAATGCCAAAAGGAAAAAAAGACACCGCAGACATTTCATCAACCTGTCTCTTCTGTCAAATTACGTTATTCTCAAATTGTGTAAGCCTTATGTAAACACTATCACTTCACACATGGGGTTCCATAAGCACATTTGCTGTGTGTTTCTCACCCAGCAGGTTTTCTATGGATGGGTATATAAAAAAAAAAGGTGCCAAGATTTCAAACTTAAGAAAACACTTGAAGGGCAGCGGTCCAGCAGCCTTCAGTCAGCTTGTGCCCTGGGCGCAGGCGTGAGCTCCTCACAGCCAGTCGTGGAGGTGGCCCTCCTTTGCCAACACCAGCCTGGTAGCCACACTCACCTCTCTGCTCATTGCTTACACTTCCTTGCTACGTTTTCCTTCTTTTTCTTGTCATTCTTCTGTTCCCTCACCCTGTCACTTTTCCTCAGCAGCGTACCTACTCTTTCTCCTTACCAGTCCCTCCTCAGCTCCCGTCCTCCCTCTTAACTCCGCTGCAAATTCATGCGTTGACTTGAAATGATTATGTCTATGGGAGGACAATCTCTTTTAAACTTCCCTACAAACATCCAAGTTCCTTACATCAAAGTAGTCCTCCTATCTATCTGATGTGCATTAATAAGGTGCTGAATTTTTATTGGATTCTGTATTATTGAGAAATGGAGTTTCCTTTGACGAGTTACCAGCTAAAAGTCATTAAATTAGCTTTCACTATAATAAAATGAAAGCATTAAGTTGATTGTTAAATAATTTAAAGCAGGCTCACTAAGGCATATTGCCACAGTTTAATACGCTGTAACAAATAATGAAGATGCTTTGGAATTCAATGGCAGGTTATATATATATATATATATATATATATATATATATATACACACATATATATACATATATATTACATTAAGACATTATGTAAAAAAAATAGACTTTGCAGCCTCAAATTTCTCCTCTATGTAATCTATCTAACCTACAGTTACCTCCTTAATCTTCTGGAAACATCCCTTGGATCCTCCAGGAAATCTCCTGTGGCTTGCTGTAATTGAGAGCTGGCTCTTCACTGAGCTCCAGAGTCACCTGCAGGGCTGATGCTAAGAGACTGCTGGGCGGGGCCTCATCATTTCCACGCAGAACCAGCTCCCAAGTGAGGTCAAAACAGCTGCTGCAGAGCCCACACTTCAGGAGCACCCCACTGGGCTCCACTGTCCTCTCCTTCTCAGTGAACATCCTCGAACCCTCCTGCATGAGAACCTACCATTCAAGTGAGACTCTTCGTTTACCCACATGTTTAGAAATGGTTTCTGCTGCCTGAAACAACTCTGTCCTTCCACCACTTCCACTAAACTTCTCTAGGTCCCATGGAGCTTTGGGCTCTGTCTCTCTCTCTCTCTCTCTCTCTCTCTCACCCATGGCTTGAGTAGCTTTGGTTTTTCTTTGCCACTTCTTTATCCATAGTATATACTTAGGTACAAATGTAAGCAATTCCTTTTAAATACTTTCATCTGGGGATACATAACAAACCCCAAATTAACTGCTTTATTTATTGATTTATCATTTATTTATTTATATTCTTTCAGATGCTCATGGTAAGGGTCTCACTTTAGCCTAGGCTGACCTGCAATTCACTATGTAGAATCAAGCTGTCCTTGAACTCATAGTGATCCTCCTACCTCAGCCTCGCCAGAGTGCTAGGATTGAAGGTGTGTGTGAAACTGCGCCTGGCAGAAAGGGAGAGAGAACGGGCACATCAGGGCCTCCAGCTGCTGTAAAAATACTCCAGGTGCATGTGCCACTTTGTGCATCTGGCTTTACGAGGGTACTGGGGAATCAAACTTGGGTGGTTAGGCTTTATGTGCAAGTGCCTTAATCTCTGAGCCACCTCTCCAGCCCTTTATTTGTGATGTAGTTTTGAATAATCACCACAATGACCACCCCAGTAATCTAGATTGTACCAGAAGTCTTCCAAATAGAGACAAATTGGCCATGTTGTGGGTGACTCGACAAAGTCCTTGATCGTGTGCTTTTCTTAGCTACTGATACATGCTCAAGGACGCATGTCTTCCCCGGTGCTTGCTGCGTGTAGCACGATTAATTTCCAGAAGCTGCACACAATCAGTCACGCTGTGCTCTGCTGGGTAGGTCACTACGGCTTTGTGCCCCAGCTGTGCTTTGTGTAGAAGTACAGAAGTGGCTGAACAAACGTGGGGTACACTCTAAATATACATCATGGAGGCTTACAATTATGCCGTGGGGTACACTCTAAATATATATCACAATGGCAGGAGAAAATGACGGCATGAGCAGAGGGTGGACACCATCCCCTGGCCAACATAAGGTGGACAGTAGCAACAGGAGAGTGTGCCAAACACTGGCTAGAGGGAGCTGGCTATGATATAAGCCCACCCCTAACAATGCACTGCCTCCAGGAGGCGTTAATTCCCAAATCTCCATCAGCTGGGAACCTAGCATTCAGAACACCTGAGTTTATGAGGGACACCTGACTCAAACCACCACAGTCGCTAAGTCAGAAGCAGAGTTATAGCCTCAGAAATCAATGATCACCCTTCACCTAGTTATTTGCTTTTCTTTATCCAGAAAATACAACTCTAGAACTATTAAATCAAATCAAGATGCATGCTTTGTGATTTGAAAATTGGCAGCCATCTTAAATGGACATTGTTAATTTGTATTCTCATTGATTTTATGTGATTCATAATAAATAACATTTCTGGAAATATAAGCAATTGCAATTTTAACAACAGTTACATTTGTAAATCAACTTACAAAGATTTGTAGTTGCTTGAGACAAAGGTCTTACATTTACTTTAACCATCAGTAAAACTGATCTATACGAAACATTTGGACAATTCTGTTTCTTTAAAGGAAGAGCTGGAGGTAAAGCCTGAACGGTTCCACATGGTACTCCATATTTCCATAAGGACATCTGAAAGGTGCAAGTGGTGGTGCACGCCTTTATTCCCAGCACTCGGGAGGCAGAGGTAGGAGGATCGCTGTGAGTTCAAGGCCACCCTGAGACTACCTAATGAATTCCAGGTCAGCCTGAGCTAGAGTAAGACTCTACCTTAGGAAAAAAAAAAAATAACAAGACATGTGGAAGAGAGGGTGCTCGATACAGTGATACAGTGAAAATACATCACTCAACCAAGGTGATTTGAATGTGACATGTCCCCACAGACTGATGCCTTTGTGATTAAGCCTCGTACCCAACCCTTAGCTGGTAAAGTCTTTGGGAGGTAGAGCCTTGCTGCCGACGAGGTGTGTCTCTGGAGCAGGCCTTGAAGTTTGTTAGTTCAGCCCCACTGGATATTCACAAGGTAGCTCTTTCTTGCTGCTGCCTCTCAGCTGCTGAGACGAGATTTGACGCCCAGCCTCTGCTCTGCCATGCTTATCATACCATGATAAATCCTCCCCTCACAACTATAAGCCCAAAGAAACCCTTTCCTCTTATATGTTGCTTTTGATCTGATGTTTTGTCCCACAACAAGCAGGGAATAGCTATACCAACTTCTATGCTGTTTCAAAAGACATTATGAGCAGATCTTAGTCCCGCAAGGCACACACTAAGCGAAACTTGGCCTTTGAGTATATGACCCAAGACTGACTTACAGATACTGGAATATGTCTAGTGCTGACACAAATTTGTTTCAAAAATGAAACGTAGTGTTTCTTTGAAAGCAATTCATTGTAACAGTTTGTCATCATGATGAGTTTCTGGCAGTTGACCAATTCTTGCAGAGTCATGCTTTAAAACAAATGGCCATTAGAATTGCACAATGTCACAATACAGCAGCCTTACTGTGAATCCTCCTTAATACAAAATTTGCTTAAGTTGCTATACTCATTGCAAGGATTGCCAAACTTCATTTTATAAGCAAAGTCATTTTTATAAGCAGTAAATCATAATTTGAATTTCTCTTTACTTTTATCAGATGTGTTTTTGTTTTCCCGTGTGTGAGATCTTAATTATGTTTCTTTGAGCAACAATTTTTTTAAATAAAAATAGTCATTTTTAACCCTCATATTTTGAGAATCTGAAGGAAATACATTACTTGGCACATTAAAAATTGGGTTATAATTTCATGTGTGCAGATATACGTGTGCATATATGTATGTGCGTTTGTGTATATGCCAGAGAACAAATAAACTGGCATGTTGTTCTTATCAAGAGTCATCAACTTTTTTACTTTTCTTGATACAGGGTCTCTCACTGGCCAGTAACTTGCCTAGTAGGCTCAACTGGCTGCGCAGTGAGCCCAGGGCTCTGCTGTCTCTGCCTCCTCAGCACTGGTGTTACGGGCACATACCATCACACAGTTTTTATTTTAGCTTATTTGTGGTTTTGTGAGGTAGGGTCTCACTCTAATATATGAACATATTGCAAATTGGGTTGGTTATACTTTGTGGGGGGGAAATGCTGTACCCTTATTTTCCCTCCCCTTCCACTGAAGGCCCTCCTCGGTGGGGTTATTCGTAATCACTGTGGGTCATGACTGCACCAGTCAGTCTCTTCATGGAGGACCAGTGCCTCCAAATACACCTTTCCCCACCCCATGGCTCTTACATTCCTTCTGCCTCCTCTTCAGCAATGTTCCCTGAGTCCTGAAGGGAATGAATGTCATCAGTCTCCTTTAGTGTTGAGTTCTCAGCAGCCTCTGATTTTCTGCTTGGATGAGTTTTGAGTCTCCTCATATGAAAGCAGCACTCATATCTGATCAGCTTCTTCCTCAGTAATGTTTCCTGGGCCCTGGCAGGTGTGATAGAAATGGCTTGCCTAGTGCTAGGCAATTGACTTTCTTTTCCTGTCATACTGATGGTCTTCCTGCAATTCACTGGCCTCTGTGAAAAAAACAGATTATCTAGACAAGACTGAAAGCAGCATGGATCAAAGGGGATAAACAGACATTTAGAGAACTTTCAATAGGCATAGCCTCTCCTTTTACCAAAGAATAGTGTTAGCTTTCCACTTGGTTCTATGACCTTTGAAGCCATAGGCTTGCCTCTCAGTACCAGATATGAGTTCCCTCCCACTAAGCATGCCTCATGCCTCATCAGAGAGCAGTTGCTTGCCCCCAGAGCTTCTGTGGCACTGTTGCATTGGCGTGCACATTTTGCCTGGCTGGTTGATTTTGCAGCTTGTAGGGTCCATGGCTTTTCCACACTGTTGATGACTTTTATTCCCCGGCAGCTCATACAGCATTTTCCAGCACTGTGAGATCTGGCCAACAGGGAGCTGGCTTCCATCTCAGTTCCAGCATGGTCTCTAGGCGTCCTGCTACCACAGCCTGTGTTGTCTTCAGCAATAGGGCCTTATCATTTAGACCTGGTGGGTACCCAAGTGCTCTGGCAGTGGCCTGCATTGTTTTGGGGGCTCTGTGAGCCTCCTTGACCAACAGCTCCCTGGGGGAGTGAGTAACCTAATTCTGACACGAGGATTTACCAGTCTATAGCTTTAAGGTAGGGCTTTTTCTAGCCCTGCACAGCATGGTGTTTCTGCCCAAAGTATCGTTAAGAGACTTATCAGGGGGAAGGTCTTGATGCTACTGATTCATGCTATCATTAGTTTTGATATCTCTCCTTACATCAGCCCTACCCCCAGACTCTTCTACCCTCTGTGTTCTGACTCTCAACTTGCCTGTCAATATCCCCTCCTTTCACCCCGGCCTGTATCTCCTCTCTCTAACCCTACTACAACCTCCTTACCTATCGGTGCTTACTACAACTTATAAACAAATCAAACTACTCCATGTTAGCATCCATATATGAGAAACAACATGAGATCTGTTTTCTTTTCTTTTTTTTTTTTTTTAAGAAGTCTGGTATGGTATCTAAGTTGATTTTCTACTTTGTGCAGTACAAAGTCTCCCCTTGTGCATTCTGTCTCTGGTTGAGTTTAACCTGCTACTGGAGTACATATGAGTGTCTTAGGAATGTCAAACTCTTCTATGAAAACTTTAATTAAAGAAAAATGGAAAGGGGGAGGAGAACAGAAAAGGAGTAGATAGATAGATGGAAGAGAAGTAGATAGATCCCCATGTGCAGAGAATCTGGTTTCGTTAGTCTGAGTGTGAGCCTGTTCACTGGGATTTTTAAACACCATTAACAGCACAGTCCCCATGTGATGAGAATATTTAGCAAAGAATCTAGGAATCTAGTCATAGCAGCTAAAGTGTGAGAACTATTTTGGCTCTGCTTTGCCATTTCCCAAATGTGGTGGTACATTTTGAACTCAAAGGATAATAGACAAAAATACCAGAGAGAGAGAGATGACGTGTCGAAATACCTAGACAAGATAGACTTTTGACCAAACAGTACCTTTCTCAGAAATAAAAATAAAAATGTGAATTGAGGCATCCTGTATCCAATATAGGTGATTGTATTTAAAACTAAGATATTTACATTATATGTTAAACACAAAGAGGAAGTTTGGAACTTTTCCTGTATATAATCATGGTTATTTTCAAAGTGTTAGGTGCCTGTGAGGCATTAAGCTAGATCAGATGCTTTCTGAATGGGCTAGAATGTGAAGAGAAGGATCAAATGGAGACACAGGCAGACCACAGGCAATCCCTGCCTGCAAAAGACCAGAGTGAATAAAGGCCACTCAGAGATTCCTGTGGCCAAACTGCAGGCCACACAGTGCAGGGACTGCGTGTAAAGAAAATTCCGATCATAATGGTTTGTCCTACTTTCTCCCTTAAAAGGCATAAACAATAAACATCGCATTTTCTTTCTATGTAGAGAGATTCTGTAGTGCTTGGTCCCTTTGAGACGAGTGCTTGCTTGAATCTAAAATGGTACCTGTAGGGCTTCACCAGGCACGGATTCCACTTTTCTCAGATTCTGGACAAAGAAAACAAAAAGCGAAAGAAAACAAAAACAAAAACAAAAAACATGGTATAACTTAGGCTATACCATAAGACTAAAAATGGACACCAGAGGTCTGCGCTGAGCCGAGACCTGTGGATCTTAGCCCTCAGTGTGCTGCAGGATCAAATCCTGTGGCCGGTTCCCTCCACATTCATGCGCACTTGCTCCAGGTGGAGGCTCCAAGGCCTCCCTCCCAGAAGTGATACTGCCTGGGAGCTGGCTAGAATGCAGAACAAAAGTCCCTCTGTCCAGACCTGCTGAATCAGAACATACACTTTAACCAAATCACCAGGCAGTCTGCAAAACCTTTAAAGTTTAATAAAGATTGTTGAAAGTCCCCAGGATGTGTTAACCCCAAATGCCACGTTAACATGAAGCTGAATTTTAGCCGATAGAAATTGAAAAAGAAGAAGAGCTCCCTAGCACCCTTCTTTACGTCTAAAAGCAAGGCATGATTTTCCTTGTGTAAAGACCTTCTCCCTAAAGAAAAGAACAATTCTTTCAGCCACTGTTATTACCAGCAGTAACTTGAATCTGCGCAGAAAAATTTTACTGAAGAACCTTTAGCTATCATATATCTCCTGGTCACCTTCCCACAATTTACTGCCACTAGGAGCACACCCCACCATTTACTGCCTTGTCATTTCTCCCCAACTCATCAGCCTTTGTTAGGTGATACACAGGCCCTCAAGTCACCCCTTCTTTAGGTTTTCACTGCTTTCTCTAAAGTTTACTTCGGATCCATTACAGGATTATTCACTATGAAATCCACCTCCCCCACTGGAGGAAGTGAGGCCTTCAGCTGGATGTGTGTTCTTAGCATTCCTAGGGGGTAGCTAGCAGTCAGCCAGCAAAGCTGACCGCGCTCTGTCCTTCATTTCCATGGTCCACAGATTTAACCGAGCACAGATGGAAAACATTTAGGAAAAAATAGCGCTTGTACTGAACATGTCCAGACTTTCCTGAATGACATAGTATGGCAACTACGTATACAGCATTTACATTGTTTCCAGTACTGTAAGTAATCTAGAGACTATCTAATGTATACGGGAAGATGTGCATAGATTATATACAAATCCTGCCTTTTTTAGAAAATATTTTTATTTATTTATTTGAGAGCGAGAGAGAGAGAGAGAGAGAAAGAGGCAGCTAGAGAGAAAGATAGACTGGGCACACCAGGGCCTCTAGCCATTGCAAACAAACTCCAGACGCATGTGCCCCCTTGTGCATCTGGCTTACGTGGGTCCTGGGGAATCAAACCAGGGTCCGTAGGCTTTGCAGGCAAACGCCTTAACTGCTAAGCCATTTCCCCAGCCCCATGCTTTTTTTTTAAATGACTTGAACATCCGCAGATTATGGTATGGGGGAGGTTCCCGGAGCCAGTCCCCCAAGGATACTGGAGAATGCCTGTAGTTGAACAGAGATGGCCTCTGAATTTAGAACAGAGGCTGCCATCATTCTACTCTTCTAGACTTCCTGCTGGCTAAGAGCATCCCCTTGCCTCGAGGTATTGACTATAGCCAGAAATAAATCAGAAACTTCTGTGCCTGCTTGAGTTAAGAGAAATCAGACTTCACACTCTTGACAGCTCTGCCTGGGCTGAGAGCTGCACCCAGCCAACACGAATCATTTATAAACAGAAATGAGAAGGCACTCTCCCTGCAAGGCCACAGCCATTGAAAGCATTAAGCTAAAACAGGGACTCAGTCCCAGAATTAGCAGCAGCAAGAGCAGCAGCAGAAGCACTTGGCCACATCCAGACTTATTTAATCAGAAACGTAGGGTGCTGGGGCCTAGTAATCAGAGTTTTAGCTGAGCCGCCAGCTGATTCTTATGCAAGTTAATCATTAAGATAATGAAGGTTCTTCCTCCATGTGTTGAGCTCTTCCCGTGAACCTGGTATATTTCTAAGCCTCTTAAGTCATTTAATCTTCACAACAACCCTACAAGGTAGAAATCATTTTATACTATTTTATATATTAAAACAAAACAACAAAAAACTGGGTATGGTGGCACTACCCTATAATGACAACATCTGGGAGACTGAGGCAGGCAGATCATGAGTTTGAAACCAGCTTGGCCTACATAGAGAGACTTTGTTTTAAAAGGGGGGGGGGAGCTGAAGAGATTGCTTATTGGTTAAGGCACTTGCCTTCAAAGCCAACGGATCCAGGATCAATTCCCCAGGTCCCATGTAAGCCAGATGCACAATGTGGCACATGTGTCTGGAGTCCATTTGCAGTGGCTAAAGGCCCTGGCACACTCATTCTTTCTCTCTTTATCTGCCTCTTTCCCTCTCTCTCAAATAAATAAAACAAAGTAAAATAAAAAAGGAGAGGGAGGAGGAAAAAACATTTAAAAAACACAAAATGGAATGTGAAGATCAGAAATGAGTTGAGTACTTGGCGCTGCGGTCACTGTGTTGGGCCCTTTGACACCATGGACAGTCACCCTCGGCTAACTGACGCTGTGCTCTTGGGACCTGCCAGGAGAGGAACGAGATCAAACAAGCGACAAGAACGAAGCCGATTGTATTCTGTGAGGAGATTTGGAACCTGCAGGAATGGCTGTGAGGTGGTGTCTCAGGCGGGCAGCAGGGAAGTACAGCCTCTCCTCACTCAGGCCTGCCCTCTGGCCGCACCATTGCTGACAACCCGGCGAGCAGCCCGGGAGGAAAGCGTGGGGCAGGATGCCTTTCATAAGGCTGTCTAGTCCAGTAAGCGAAAATATGGGACATCCATTTAAATCTGAATCACAGATACAGTTTTAGTATAAATATGGCATACATAATAATTAAGACACAGGTTTACTGATATTTTATCTGTCTGTGTGTAATTTACATTACCTGGGCATATTGTGTTATATTTGGCAACTGAACCTTGGTGGCCTTAATCCAGCAGTCATCCAGCCTTGCTTCTTTATTATCAACTCCGCAGAGCTCTGATTCCAGACGAGGAAGAGGACTCGCGCATGAATAGCGGGCATGGTGCACACGGGGGCTAGGTCTCTGGATCTGCTACCTTGTCACTTGGAGAGCTACTTTGCTCTCCAAAGATCCATTCAATTGTATCACAATTTTCATAGGAGGAGGAGTGATTGTTAACAATAGGATGGTGTCAGTTATCACAGTATCATAACATCAGAAAACAGAATACACATAAGACAACATACACCCCTGAAGGAAAGAACCACTTCCCAACAAGGAGATCCATCTTGTACATGTATCTGACTTTCATATCTATTCAAAATTATATCTTTGTCCTCAATGAATGTGAAAGGCTTTCAAATAAGAGGCAATTCTCTTTGTATATTCCCTCTATATCTTTATTGATGATTGCTGTGGGTGTTTTTGTTACTTTCTATGGGGATCTCTTTCCTGTTCTATAGCAAAACATTCTGCTTCCCTTTCTAAGACCTCTAAGTCATTGGGAACTGTTATGGTCTGGCTTAATATTATTAAATAAATAAACTTCAATATTTTCACAATATCAATAATATACACAATGCCTAGTAGTTTTAAAAACATTTATTTGCACATGTGTGTATGTGACTGTCAGGGCATCTTTCCACTGCAAAAGAGCACCGGACACTTATTTGGATGGCTGAGGAATTCAACCTGTACTGGCAGCCTTTGCAAACAAGTGCTTTTAACAGCTAAGCCATCTTCTGAGCTCCTTGATGCACAGAATTTTATGTACTCTTAGACTTTGGAAAACAACTGGACAAGACCAAAAATATAACTGAATATTTCTTGAGTACCATTTAATTTTAGGGAACTTTTAATAATACCTTATAAGATTCACTGAATATCTTCACTGTATGAGTTTGTCAAGTATTTTCCTTTCTCTGATTAAATTTTGTTCCACCAATATACAACTGGAACACATTTTTTGTTTTTATGTTTTCAGGGAATAGGATTCAAGTGCTATTTCATTCTGCCCAGTTACAGGTACTAGAAAAGAGCACACCCTGAGCCAGTCAGAGCAGAGGAAAGAGTTACTTGTTTAACTAGTAGGCTGACAATTGGGTGACAGGTCTCAGCGTTTGGGAGGCTAAGGTGAGAGGATCGCTGTGAGTTCAAGGCTAGCCCCTGGGACCACAGAGTGAATGCCAAGTCAGCCTGGGCTAGAGTGGGACCCTACAAAGACTGTTTTCTATCCAATAATTCTAAAACCTCTAACTGGAATTTACAATGACATTCCAATTCCTAGAAAAGTGCCCTTTGCCCATTTTGGTCTACATTTTATGAAATATTTATTATGAACAATAATAAAAATCGTATTTGTCCTATATAGACAGAGGGCCTATATAAATCCTAATCCCCACAAAGCCCTAAGAATTGGCTTTCTTTCCCCTCTTTCAAATGTAGGAAAACTGAAGTGCATAAATGGAAAGCTACTCTTCTGAGAGTTCTAACCAATGAATCTCATAGTTTCAGCATAACCCCTGGCCGGGGACTTCCCCGATGCAGGGTTTCTAGTCGCCCTCTGGGATCAGGTGCCAGAACCTTCTGGATCCAGAGCTTGTTCTGTCCTGCAGCCTTTCTTCACGGAGCTGCGTGGAGGCTCTTTGCCCCCCAGGCCCCCACAACAGCGCTTGGTGCAGCGTGCCGCATGACAGTGGTGTTCATTGAGTGACCGAGGTGTGTTCACTTCTTTTCCTCTTTGTGACGACTGTGTGGACAAAGACAACGGGGTGAGAAAGGATTTCTTTTGGCGCAAAGTTCAGGGATTTTGCTGCGTGGTCAGTTCACCGCGGTGGTTTTAGGCCATGAGCAAGCAGAGCCGCGTGGCACAGAGGTGGAAGCGCCCCGCGCGTGCAGCCAGGCAGCAGGCCAGCATCAGCAGAGCAGATCCGCCGGCCTCGGGCAGCACTGCCCCGAGCAGGCCCGCTCTGCCTTCACCGCCTCCCACTGATGTCCTCAAATCGTGAATCCGCCAGCGTGTTATCCAGTCAGTTCTTCAAAATCTCGCTTCTGAAAATTGCATATGTCACAGGTCATATCAAGCCTTCGATACATAGTCCTTCTTGGAGGACACTTTATCAAAACCGTAGCAAAAGAACTAGACGGGGTAATTTCAGAATTTTTAATTATTAGCAAAGAATAAATATTGACACAGTAATAATAAACAAGTAATAATTAATCATTTAAAAATTAGCTTCAAATAGAAAGTGGTTAATGTGCCAGTAAATGCTGTCCAGCCCTCCTGGGCAGTGATGGGCGATTAAGGAGTGAAGATAGGTATGTCTGAGTTACTGAGCTGTGGAGGTCCCACGGTGGGTAATTCCAGGCAACTAACAAGATGTCACTGAACATGGAGTTGGGAAGATATCAAGCAGGTCACCATTTATATCACTATTCTATCATACAATAGGTGCAAATAACCTCAAGACTATAAACAACAGGGAATGATTTGGAAATGGTAACTTTTGATGCATTCTCTTTGTTTTAGTACTGTGTATTTAATTACAAATTTGCATAATTTAATTTCTAAGAAAATGACTATGTTCAACTACCAGCTCACCGTGATTCTAAACGTGGAACAATTAGCTCTCAGGGACAATGCATTCTGCAGTGTGGAATTCTCCTGGCGTGTGTGGAAGCCCTGCAGAGTTATTCCACCGCAAAAAAATTACTACATGAAAGAAAGATCTGGCTCAGGCCACCCCATCACCATGCCTGTACAAGAGAGAGAGAAAGCAGAAACGCCTCTGCTGCACAGAATACTAGGGCATGTCTTCCAGAGATACGGGCTGAAATCACCAAAGTCAGACTGGAAGATTTTTGAAATTTACTGGCCAGTTAATATTTATGAAAATATTTCTGTGAGATAAATATCATAGGATATAATAATGTCCCCTTATGCTTTTGCATAGATAGATAGATAGATAGATAGAGAGAGAGATAGATAGATATAGGTATAGATATAGATATAGATATAGATATAGATATAGATATAGATATAGATATAGATATAGATATAGATGATATAGATTGTTTTTCAAGGTAGGGTCTCATTCTGGCCCAGGCTGACCTGGAATTCACTATGTAGTTTCAGGGTGGCCTCGAACTCACAGCAATCCTCCTACCTCTGCCTCCCAAGTGCTGGGATTAAAGGCGTGCGCCACCATGCCTGGGTGCTTTTACATATTTTAATTAACTGATGAAAAGAGACATTAGCCAATTTCCTGGAGTAATGTGATAATATAACCTACTTATGACTGTGACAGAGATATTTAGTTATAACATTGTTAAATTTACATACTAAACTATAAATAGCTGAAGACAACAATTATGTTTGTGATATTCTGTTAGTTGATGCGTTTCTTCAAATGAATTTTAAATAATAGGATGAATTCATCATTAACAGGAACAATTATGAAAGGACACTAGAAATACACTTTTCTAATCCAAAGGAGATCCGTGTGTGCACGTGCACTATGTGTGGTGTGTGTGCTGTAGCACATGTGTGTGCAGATGTGTGCTCCACTTTGCACGCATGGCAGAGGCCAGAGGGGAAAGCCAGACGTCCTCTATTTTTCTTCTGCTTGTCTGCCTGGAGACAGAGTATCTCACTGAACCTGGAGCTGCCCAGTTTTAGGTCAGACTTACTAACCCGCAAACCCCAGTGAGTTTCTTGTCTCCACTCTCCATAGGACTGAGGTTATACGTATGTGTGGCCTCACTCAATATGGTGCATGAACTCATGCTGTCTCCGACCTTCGTGCTTTCATGGGAAGTGCTCTTACCCACTTAGTCACTTCCCTGGCACCCTCCCAGAAGAGTTTCATATGTACAGTCAACCCTCCAGCATCCTGGAGCTCCACTACAGACAAAACCAACTGCCCATTGAGATTAGAAACAAGGAAGCCACATAGACACAGAATGGCATCTATATGGAGTATGTACAACTTGTTTCTTGTCATTATCCCCTAAATAATATAACAACTATTACATAGTATTTAAATTGTATTAGGTGTCACTAGGAATCTAGAAGTGATTCAAAGTGTACGTGAGATCACATGCGGGTTACGTGCAAATACTAGGGCATTTATATAATGATAGTAAGTGCCTATTAGTTTCTATATACTTGAATGGGGGGCGTCCTAGAGCCTCCCTTAAAAAGCTTCTGTATCATTGTCAAACAATGGTTTCCAGTATGGTAAAACTTTGTTGTTATTGATTTTATTATTCATTTACATGGGGGTTAGACATGCCACAGGGCGCTATGGAAGTCATGGGACAGCTTAGAGGAATCTGTGCTCCATCTTCTGTGAGGCAGGGTCTCTGTTTTTTCTTTTCTTAAGTATTTTATTATTTATTTATTTATGAGAGAGAGAGAGAGGCAGATAGAGAATGGGCATGCAAAAGCCTCCAGCCACTGCAAACAAACTCCAAAAGCATGTACCATATTGTGCAACTGGCTTATGTGGGTCCTGGGGAATTAAACCTGGGTCCTTTGGCTTTGCAAGCAAGTACCTTAACCACTAAGCCATCTCTCTGGCCATTTTTCTTTCTTCCTTCCTCTCTTTCTTTCTTTCTCTCTTTCTTTCTTCTTTCTTTCTTCTTTCTTTCTTTCTTTCTTTCTTTCCTTCCTTCCTTCCTTCTTTCTTTCTTTCTTTCTTTCTTTCTTTCTTTCTTTCTTTCTTTCTTTCTTTCTTTCCAAGGAAGGCCTCACTCTAGCCCAGGCTGCAAGTAGGTGTTGGGGTGGGGTCTTTGGGGGTCTATGGGCTCTGCTTCCCCTTGCTGTGGGGTGTCAGGATCGCAGGTCCTGCGCCAAGTTCCGTGTGGCTTTACATGGGTCCTGGGGAATTAAACCCAGGCAGGCCGGCTTTGCAAGCAAGTCTGAACAACTGCTATGCCATCTGCCCAGCCCCTTGTTGCTTTGAGCCCGAGCTGCATTTTACAAGATAATTAACACAAAATCAGTCGATTTGAATAAAGCAGAAATTACTCTCAGCAGCAGTTATTCATGTCTAAGCAAAAGGAGTGATTGAACAAATATGTTTTTCTAAAATATTTTATTTATTTCTTTGAGAAAGGAAGAGGTGGAGAGAGAGACGGGGAGAGAGAGAGAATAGGCACACCAGGGCCTCTATCTTGCCACTGTAAACGAACTCCAGACGTATTGCCACCTTGTGCATCTGACCTTACATGGGTACTGGGAAACTGAACCTGGATCCTCTGGCTTTGCCAGCAAGAGCCCTAAACACTAAGCCATCTCTCCAGCCCAAATACGCTTTTCCTGGAGGATTGACTTTGCCCCTCACTGGGGCCAAGACAAGGGAGAAGGGGCCTCATACTCGGCGAAGGTCAAGCCCCATCCTCTGCCAATAAGAACTTGGGTTCTAGACAATGTATATATATATCTACTTTGAGAATAGAAGGATCTCAGAAGGCCGAGCGTACAAAGTCAAAAATTCCGTCAATACTCATAAACTCCTTTAGGGTCTGAGTCAGTTACTTCCTTGTCAGGACAAAATCACCAACCAGAAGCCGCTATTCATTCTATTGGTTCTGTTCCTCAAGAGGACTCTGACTAACACAGATGTTCCACCTGCAGGAAGCCCTTGTCCAAAGAATGACATAACCCTCCGCACGGCTACCTGGGGCTCTGCCTCAGTGAACTAAGGGGATCTTGTTGCACTCCACCAAAAGGGCAGACAAGTCCCACTGTGTGCCTGACATTCTGCTGGGCACTAAAACTCTCTACTGAGTAAGCCAAGGAGGGCCCTACCCTCATTACAGTCTGTGGAGATGATCCGGCCTCACCTGAAGTTAACTGTTTGTTTTTCCCCCTATAGCTCAGGCTCACCTGGAATTCACTATGTAGTCTCAGGCCGGCCTTGAACTCACAGTGATCCTCCTACCTCTGCCACCCAAGTGCTGGGATGAAAGGCATGCACCACCATGCCTGGCTTGAATTAAACATTTTAGAAAGGATATACATGTGGATTAATAACAATATCTTTTGATAAGATAATGTAATCACAGAAATACAAAATCAAATTTGCAATATTTTGTAAAGGTTGGGTTTACTGAGATATATGATTTGCATCTGAGAACAGCATTTTATAAACTCTGACAGATGCATACCAGGGGCCACTATCATCGCCGACCTTCCAGCCTGCCTTGTTATTACAGGACCATGCCAATGACCCTGCGTTACAAATCAATAATTAGCTAATGGAAGACATACAGATGCTTTATTTCATATTTTGCAAGTAAAAGCATTAAACGTGTTCAGTGTAAAAATCTAGATATACTTTAATGCTTACATGCCTAGCTCAACCATTCTTCAGTTTTAAAATCACATCAGACTGATCACAAATGCCATGCTGCCCTGCTCCTAGCATAGTTATATGGCAGTCATTATAGATAGCTAAGAAAAAGAAAGGAAAGAAAAATAAAAAGGGTTATGCATAATCTATTTCCTCTACAGAATGTTAAATGGAATTTCTCTTGCGCTATCCTAAACATACTCCAGTTTTCATCACCATCCCAAAAATAACTGTGACAAGAAATTAAAGTTCATAATATAACATTCTAGTGAGTCTATATGTCCCAAATGCAAAACACTGGGAATTTCCTCTTCCAGACTGCATTCCCACTTTTCCTTCCTGGAAAATGAGAGATGTCACATTTACTGCAGGCTACTACTGAAGTCCTTCAGGCACATTGGGTGTTTACATCATAGCAGTATTCCACCTTAAAGGAACTGATCCCAGCATGAGAAGGGATGGGGGGAGGTAACAAGTGGCCAGGCAAGCTCTTGTGTGTTTGACAGAGAGCTTCAAGCACAGACAACAATGGGAAGGCACAGGCATTTAGTCAGGATTTCCCCACTTCAGCGCCCAATGGCTCTACCACGTGCGTTGGTGCTTCCTACTGCATCTTTCCACGGGCTCATCTGTAAGACGGACCTCACAGAGGCTGCTGAAGAAGCCCAGTAAAAATAACCTGTTTGTGGGCTGGAGAAATGGCTCAGCAGTGAAGGAGCTTGCCTGCAAAGCCTAATGACCCCAGTTCAATCTCCCAGTCCAAACATAAAGCCAGATGCACAGTGACACATGCATCTGGAGTTTGTTTGCAGCAGCTAAAGGCCCTGGTGCACCTATTCTCTGCCTCTTTCTCTCTCTTCTCTTCTCTTCTCTTCTCTTCTCACTACTTGCAAATAAATAAATATATATATTTTTAAAAAGAGAATAACCTGTTTACAAGCAGACATTGACCCTAGAAAGATTCGGTCATGTTAGTTCTTCCCCTCTCTTCTTTCTGTAAAAATGAGTCTGAAAGCTCACTTGAAATATCCACGGCTATTTGTAAACATTAAAGTCCACATTTAAATCAAACACATTTCATAAAATGATCAATAATGCTGACCCTTCTTCACAAGCAGCAAAATATGCAAGTACAAATCCCATCTCTTTGGATTTTTATTCCACAAACTTTCGTATTTTAAGTAAGCAAGAGATTTTGTAGAAATCTCTCCCACGTGAGTAATAGGAAAAGATTGTCTTCAATCTAAAGCAAACCAGAAATTACTGTAGTATAGGTAGTGACTGTATGAATCAGAAACCACTTTCTCAGAGAGCCGTCATTACGTTAATTCTGTGAACAAATTTGACCATTTTTATTTTATTGCCTTTGACAGCCCTTTAAAAGGCTTAAGAGAACAAGATCTGACCACCATGTTCAAAAATTCATCACTGAGTAGCTGTGAACCTTGCTCCCTGAGATAGCTGAGGTACTGAGAAATGCCCCTCAAATGGAGACCAATTACAATCTTTCAAAAGATTATCATGGTCTTAATCAGGTTTGCTCCAGCAGCTGAACAGCCCGCGACCTTGTTAGCTACACAATAAACATATCTGGTATTTTATGTTTCTGTAGGTAGGAGGGCAGAACCTCTAATCTGCCTGTTTTCTGTATATGGGAGGATAGATTTACTCTAGTTGCTGCCTTTGCAGGAAAAGCAAGAGATTAGCTATTATTATTTATTTGCTTTTATTCAGCACTGGAGATTTATTTAACCCAGAGTCTTATGCATGCTAAGCATACACTCCAGTATGGATCTACATCCCCAGTTCTAAGCTTATTTTGAAAGAATATATCCAACTAGTTCAGATATGTACAGTATATATTTGGGTTTTTTTTATACTGATATAATTTCAGAATTACAAAGCCTATCTGAACGTCTCTTGCTCAGATGCCTTAGATGTTAACATTTGTAAACTTTAGTATGATTTAAAGGAACAAAGATCATTCCAGGTTCAGAAATGTTTTGTTTTACATAACTCTGCCATAGATGCTATTTACATAAATTTTTTAAAGTGTCAGGATTTCACAATTAAAATGAATTTAGGCGACGAGCTTGGGATAGAGACCAATGGTTAAGCCCTTGCCTAGCAGTGCACAGAGTTCAATCACAGCATTGCAAAAATAAATAATAATGAATACTAAAGAATCCATATTCTTAATCACTTTGAAAGAAGTTAATTTCCAACTTATAAGTGTATAAATGTAACTACTGGATGTTTATGAACAGATTCCAACATATGGTCTACTTTGTGAAAAGTATAGTTATTACAACTTGGGAAAGTAAAGTACTTTTATCCTGAATGTAATGTAACAACAGCATGAGAACCAGCACATTGAATGTTTCGGGATGTCAGCACATCAGCCATTATGCTATGATGCCAACTTCCAACAGCAGGGCGAGAGTTTGAATGGCATTAATTATTAAATGGTAACATTTAATCCTAGATCTGTGTTATCTGTGCCAAGAGAAAACATCTGTGGATACTCGGGGCAGGCAGATCCATAGCATCCACACAGACTCTCGTTAGGTTTGAGAAGATCCCATGGAGCAGGGTGGTGGGGAAGCTGAGCGTTTCTCCTCGCGCTTGCACTCCCCGCTTCTCTGGAGCACGCTGCTCTGCGCAGACGGGCTGTAGGGCTTACCCCGTGGAGGCAGAGGCACCGTCCCACTTTTACCTCCCTGGACTATCAGAAATGGGCTCAGTATCAACAAAGGATGGCGGCATCCCTGTGACAATATTCATTCATTCTGTTTCCGACATCCTGGCCTTTCTGTTGTAGTGCTCTTTTGTAAATGTTCCTGACATTTTGTTTATCTTTCCTTTAAACATTCTGCCAAGATTATGTCTGAAAGGGAGAAATAAAACCTCTCCATTTTCCCTTGCTAAATCTATTGCACGGGAAGTGTTTTAGTGTCATTCTCCATACACTAAGAACATTTCAGGATACTGACAATACTCCACTAACTTGATGGGAAAAATCAGAGCTGGTATGTAAATATGAAAGGGGGAGGGGAAGCCCTTCAAACTTGATGATCTTCAGAGAAAATGAAACTTTTCCTGGATATTCTATTATCTCCACAGGCAAACAATATTAAGAGAAAATCCTATTTTCTCTTTAAGTCTCACAAATAGGCATATGTAATTTCTTCATGTTCTTAATTAAAGAGAGGTCTTTTGTGGTAACTGGAGACTTAATAATTAGTAGTGTTATTTTGACTGGTATATCTTATTTGTATACATTTTATGTGGTATAATGTAGGGTTATGATATATGGATACAAGGTGGTAGGATTAAGTCAAGTTAATTAGCATGTCCATGAGCTGGTGATGAGTCTTTTGTTTTGGTCATATTTTGAAGTACATAATGCATTGTTGTTGTTGGCTGTAGATACGTGCTGTGCAGCAGATTCCAACGCCTATTGCAGTTGTCTAGGTAAACTATGTCACTTTTTCAATGACTCCCCACTTCCTCCCTCTGTTCCCACCTCCTAACCCCTGGTAGCATCCTCCTCCTCTCAACTTCCGTTCCATCAGCTTGCTCCAGTTCCACACGAGTGAGGTCATGAAGCACTTCTTTCTAAGCCAGGCCTGTTTCTCTTCAAACAGTAATCTCAGGTTCCATTCATGCTGTTGCAAACCCAGGATTTCACTCTCCTTATGCTGAATAAAACCCCACCCTGTATACATACTTCATGTTCCACATCATCAGTTGCATAGACGCATGTCATATCGTAGCTATTATGGGCTGTGCGGCATGAACAAGGAGTGGTTTAAATTCCCTTGGTTATGTGCTCAGGTGGAGGATTTATTGTTATATCATATGGCCATTCTGGTTCATGTATTTCTACAGAAAGTCAGGAAAATTTTGTTTAATTTTTTTTAAAAATAATTTGTTTATTTGAGAGAGAGAAAGAAAGAAAGAAGGAAGGAAGGAAAGAAGGAAAGAAAGAGAGAGAGAATAAGCATTCCAGGGCCTCTAGCCACTGCAAACAAACTCCAGACACATGCACCACCTTGTGCATCTGGCTTACGTAGGTCCTGGGAAATCCAACCTGGGTCCCTAGGCTTCACAGGCAAATGCCTTACCATTAAGCCATCCCTCCAGCTCCCTTTTATGGTTTTTTTGTTTGTTTGTTTGTTTGTTTGTTTGTTTGTTTTTCTGAGGTAGGGTCTCATTGTAGCCCAGACTTACCTGGAATTCACTATGTAGTCTCAGGGTAGCCTTGAACTCACAGTGATCCTCCTTGCTCTGCCTCCCAAGTGCTGGGATTAAAAGCATGCACCACCATTCCCAGCTGTTTAAATTTTTCATAAAATAAAAACTTTGTTAGTAAATTTACATGATTTCCTCCCAGCACTCTCTCTTGCTCCCCTTTCCCTATCCCCTCTGCTAGACCCCTACTTTTTTCCTACTATTCCCTCTACTCTATTGATGTCTGTTTTTTCCTTCCTTCATCATCTACAACCTGTTGATGGGCCTAATATCATACAGGCCTATTATTTATAAATTTTATTTATTTATTTATTTATTTATTTATTTATTTATTTATTATGAAAGAGCAGTGATAAAGAGACAGATAAGGAAGAGAGAGAATGGGTACGCTAAGGCCTCTAGCCATCGTAAATGAACTCTAGATGCATGTGCCCCCTTGTGCCTCTAGCTTATATGGGAAATCAAACCTGGGACCTTAGGCTTCAAAGGCATATGCCTTAATTGCTAAGCCATCTCGCCAGTCTTTTTATTTTTATTTTTGAAAAAAAATCATTTATTTATTTGGATGCAGAGGGGAATGGAGGAAATGGGCACAATAGGGGCCTCTTGCCACTGCAAAGGAACGCCAGATGCAGAACCACTTCATGCATGTGGTTTTATGTGGGCACTGGGGAATTGGGTCTGAGCTGTCAGGCTTTGTAAGCAAGCAGCTTTAACTACTGAGTGATTTCTCCAGCCCCAACACAGTGCTTATTCAGTTTCAAAATGCAAACCAAGATCTTCTTCCTACTGATTTGATCGGTTACAAACATTGGACGAGGGCTCCCTTTTTGGGACACACCAAGAACTAACAAGGCTTCAGAAGTCACAAGCATTTTGTTGAACTGAAGGACTTGCTCAGCAATGCGTGTTCCAAACGTCACACCTGAGCATCTATAGTGAAGGCTGCATCATATCAACACAAGGAAGTTTACAAGGTCAAAGAAAACCAGGTTTCACAGAGAGGCTCAAAACTAATTTTTAAATTTGAGACTAATTCACCATTGTAAATCTCATTTCCTTGTTATCAGGTTTCTGGTCTGTGCTATTCATTAGCTAGAGGACAGATGCCCAGTCCTTGCCCCACTTCTGAACTTTCTTTGATCCCTTCTTTGTCAAATAATTGAATCATGAGTTTTCTTCCATAATTTGGATATTCCTTAGAAAAATTTCAACAGAATTGCTAGAAATCTTCACTAATTCGTATATGTTTTGTGTATTATGTTTATAAACCCTCCAAGTAAAGGGCACAGCCAGAAAAGCAATCCCTGGTCTCTGTTGACATTCTCCTGACATGCCGAGGACCACTGAGGAGTGCTGACCTCGGCGATTCATTTAAATGCCCAACTCAGAAGCCTCTGAAGTCTCGGAACCCCTCACTTCACTGCCTCACATTGAGCTCTCTGTTGTCACAGTGTCTCATCATGTTAATCCTTTTCCGATCAAAGTCGTCTAAGACGTGTTTCTTCTGTTCTAGTTTTTCTACTAAGTGTTCAGGCAGACATTACAATTTCTACATTGTTGTGCCTAATAAATGGAGAGTCCAAATTTATAAACAAGAACTAATATCAGAAGAGCATGAATGATGATTTTACATGGAGTTACATAATCTTAAGCATACTACTTCCTGATCTGCTGCAATAGATTGACACGAAAATTCTAAAATTCATGTCCATTTTGTATCTCAGAATATTACCTAGCGAGTCTTCACCATTATAAAGGAATTAACTGAAATGAAATTATACAAGGTCGGGCTTGGCTTTGACCCAGTGAAAGTGTTCTTGGCTAGCAGAAATGGACTTAAAAACCCACAGGAATGAGGATGACTTGAAGACGGAGGCTGTGTTCAGAGTCATACTGCCACAGGCAGCGATACGCCAGTGGTCTACGTAAGCCGGACTGTACACGCTAGCTTGTCCCCTACAGCATCTGCAGGTGACAGGATCCTGCTGACACCTCAGTTTTAGACTCTGGCCTCCAGAACTGTGAGAGAACAGGCCCTCCTTTGTGAAAGTGGCATGTGGATCAATTGGCATAATGTACGAGAAGGGACTTATTATAAGGCTAGATTCAAGCCTCTTCTAGCCACTCACTAGTGGCAATAAGGAACATTATTCAAGTTCTCTGAACATCTGCTGCTACAAACATGAAAACAGGGAAACTAACTGTCACAGATAATCCACTGGAGAGCTTTTGTGATGAACAAGTAAAGTCGTGAAGTGAAAGTTCTTGCACTTGAGCAGTGTCAGAGTAATGTGGATACCGTGTTCCTCCTTCCCTTCGCCTCCCCTGCTGAGGAGGGAAGCGTGACAACCAGGACATGTGTTTCCATAACATGAGTGACCAGCTATACATGGGCAACTCCAAACAACAATGTGGCTATATTTGGGGGTTGGATCTTCTGGAACTTGGTAATCTGTTGTCTTCTAAATAGAACTTCCAGCAATGTTGATGCTGACATCACTAAGTTGAAGAGATCTCTACATCGATGAGTTACCAAAAGTCCTTTTAGGATCCCTGTCTGCTCAACCAGCTCAGAACACCCTCTCTTCCTTTCTTTCTCTCCTCACTAGCATGTTTTCCCATCTGCCGGTCCTTATTATTCCGGTGTGGCAACACCGTAACTGGAAATGATTCTGAGAGGGGACAGTATGCCCAGAGTGGCTCATCACAGCCCAAACGTGATGTCAGAGACCACACAGATGTCTTTTCCTGGACACTGTGTCGGCTTCTAGAAAGAGTGGGCACAGGTAACTTGAGAGAAGACAAAGAAAATGTGCATCACATACACAGGGCTGTGGGTACTTGGAACAACTCAATAAATTGCAATGATCCACAAGACCAAGTTGGTGGCTACAACCAAGCCTATAATTTCACATGTGGGGACCACAAGACTACCAAAGTATGGTGAGGAAATCAACAGAAAAATGTGATAGAAAGAGGTGTTCATTCAGTAATCTTGGGTTCACTGCTGAGGCTCGGGGAGGAGCAGCCATGCGCTATCAGCCTCCCCGGGACGGGGAGGAGCTAGAGTGCTACCAGGGCTGGAAGCCACCGACCTCCAGAGCCAGAGGCTGCACAGTGCCCATGACCACCTCAGAGGAACGCAGGTGTCCACGGAAGTTCCCAGAGGGATACGTAAGGGAGTCACAGTGTTTAAAGTTTTGAGGAAATTAGGAGCATGGAATCATGTAGCCCCTCGTTTCACTCTGGCTCTGGCATGTGTTTGAATGACCTTGAGATGTGTAAAATGAAATACGGAGAGAAAAAACAACAGTCTCCCTGGCAGGCTTGTTGTAAGAGTTCACTGGCTGTGTAAGAAAGCACCCTACGGCCTAAGACTGGAAAGAAACCGATTTCTCCTTTTCTTTCCTGAATTCCTATAAAAATCAAATTCCTAAGATTAAGAAGAAATAACTTTTGTAATCCATATGAAACACCTATTTCTTGTTCCATTAACATCAAGATACAAAACGTCCTTTACTTATCTAGAAAGGGAATATGAACAATGCCTCTTACCTTCACTACTGGGATTTTGAGATGAGGGACTATCTGTGTAAAGATTCCACTGTAATTGTTACCAGGTGAAGCATTTCCCAACGATGAAGGAGTGCCAGGCTACACGTGGCATGCACACACTTCAGTGCTTCTAAATGACAGCTTGTGATGGGCCAAGAATATGAAGAAGAAATGAAAAGCCAGGAAATTAATAAGCACTAACTTACCTGAGGGTCATAAAGCTAAAAACTAAAATCAAGCCAGGAGTTGTGGTACACACCTTTAATCCTAGCACTCAGGAGGCAGAGGTAGGAGGATCTACGTGAGTTCTAAGCGATCCTGAGACTACATAGTGAATTCCAGGTCAGCCTAGGCTACAGCGAGACCCTCCCTCAAAAATAAATAAAAACTAAAATCAAAAGGAAAGAAAATTGGCCAAGAAGCTAATGAAAAATAGGTGGAAGCAGTCAATGAATTCAGATCTTGAACAAAGGATTTAGACTTTAAGAAAATGGATAATCTAGCTGGATTTTGGCTTCAAGTCACAGAAAAGTCAGCTCAGAATGGCTTAAGTAATGGATTTATTGGTTCCTATGTCAGGAAACCCCAATGCAGAGATGGCTGCAACACTGTCTGATGCTGACCGCGTTGTGTTGACATGGCTGTAAGACCTGCCTGCCTCTCCACTTCACCCCGGCATCAGCGCAGTCCCAGGTCTTGCTCCACGCTCCCTATGGGCTGGCCGCCACGCTCCTCAGAGCCACACGCTCTCATCTGATGGGCGGAAGACTGGATCCTCAGAGCTCAGAAACCTCTTACAGGTCTGACGGCGTGTTTTTTAGCGGGAATTGCGTCGCCTATCCATTTTGAGGGCAGAACAGCGTACCCCTTCACTAGCCAGGCTCAGCCATGGCTGTGTGGGAATCAGCTTTCCTGAAGGCACTCAGGCTGCACTGTGCACCTAAGTGCCTGAGCCAAGCTAAGCTTCACAAGAGAACGGCACGAATGGATCCCGAGCGAGCCGTCAGCCTGCTTCTACCGCAGACCATTGGAGTGGCACACTGCAGACTGTTGTTTTCTGTCCTCGCTTTTCAGACACAGAATAGTGTTAGACAATGAAGTGCAAACTGGGAAAGTCAGATCTGGCCATGCTTTCTTCTCTTTATTTAAGTTCAAGACCACAAGTCTGTTTTGTTGTTGATTTCTCTTAGCAAAACTGCATAGCCTCTTAGGTATAGGTGCTCTATGACTTACAATGAGGTTAGATCCCAAGAAATCCACTGTAAGCTGAAAATATAACACACTGAAAGTGTGCTTACTACACTTAACCTACTGAGTCACACAGCTTAGCCTGATTCATGCTAAACATGCTCAGAACCCCTACACTATCTTATTTTTTAAAATATTTTTTGAAAGAGGCAGACAGTTGACATGGCAGGGTCTCTTGCCACTACCAGCTAACTCCAGACACATGTGCCACCTTGTGCCTTTGCCTTTATGTGGATGCTAGGGAACTGAACCCAGGCAGGTAAGCTGCATAAGCAAGTGCTTTAGCCTCTGAGCCGTATCCTCAGCCCCTACTCCCTTAATCTGACAGTTGGATAGCAAAGCCCCTGCTACAAGAAAGCACTGAGGAGCTGGAAAGTGGCTGAGCAGGCATAAGTATGAGGACCCTTGTTTAATCCCTGGCACTCTTGTAAAATGCCAGGCATGGTGGCACCTACCTGCTAACCCACTGCTGAACTGCTGAGGTTTAATTTCAGTGACACATAATAATAATACATACGAGAATTACTGATACAGACAGCTGGTACTGACCTCCAGCTTCCATGCACACAAATGTATGCATGAACACACATACACACCACATTTGTGTGCACATGTCAATCAGCCAGTGCTGAATATTTTGTTGAATTCATTGAAGATGGTACATTATAGACATTATGAATGACTGGCTAGGAGCTAGGAGGAGCCTCCATTATGAAAGTGTGCTGTTGAGTATCACTGGCCTGAACTACGATGACAAGGATATAACTCAGTGGTAAAGTGGGTTTTGGTACAGGTGGGGTTCCTGGGACCAATCCCCATGAGCACCAAGTGCTGGCTTTATACTGTGTTGCACTTTCTTTCATGAGGCCTTCCCATATTTACAGCCTCTCGATAGACCGTCCTTAGCAGCCCTGACTTCAAGGGAAAGAGCTTGTTTGCAAGATGCACAGGCTAGGCGGTCGTCCTAAGGAAGAGCTCAGAGGCCGTCAGGTCACATGCTGGGACTGATGCAGTGCACATGACTCGGGCTGAGGAGATATTGATCTGTTCCATTGGCTCCAAATTTCCCACTGCTCCCTTACAGCACCCAGCCTTAGCCAAAGCCAAGGGTCTGGGAATCCATCCAAGATTGACAAGAGACTCAAATAGGCTGTGGAGATAGCTCTAAGTGAAAGGTGCTTGCTTACAGAGTGGCTTTGATTCCTCAGCACCCGTGTAAAGCCAGAAACTCAAATTAGTTCCCAGTACTGATGAGGCAGAGGAGAGACTAACATTTTCCTAACACAATTTCTCTCACAAGACAAGGATAGGAAAGAAGCCAAGTTTTCTGTGTCCCTTTTATTTCTGTTCTCCATCCATCTACCTTGCTCTTAATTTTCTAAAATCACCAAATGTGATCATTCTTAAGTGTAAGCCAAGTTCTACAAACAATGTTATTATATGAAAATTCATATTAATATTCCAGGCTGCTTTAAAAATTAAGGAATATTTTCCTTTAGTTGAAAGAAAGTAGATAACTACTATATATTGGGATTTGGGGACATGTTGGATTTATGTTATCTCATCTAATCCATGTAACTATTCTGCTAGATAATCCTATCATATAATTGAATATTAATCCTCTTCAACGGTATACCTTCCTCTTTCAGGGGCTCTTTCAGGGCCAAGAGACTTTATGTCCCTAACAGGAAACAGAGCTGGCAAGGAAGAGAGAATATGAAGAACTAATAACGACACAAAGGAAAAATTGAGCCAGCGGTGGTGGCACATGCCTTTAATCCCAGCACTTGGGAGACAGAAGTAGAAGGATCATCAGTGAGTTCAAGGCCAGCTTGGAACAGAGTTCCAGGTCAGCCTGAGCTACAGTCAGACCCTACCTTGAAAAACCAAAAAAGAAAAAAAAGAAGAAAATGTCCCAACTGATGAACAGAAGGCTATAGGAACATGCATTTTAAGTTTAAACAACTTCTTTAATTAAAAAGGTAGGCACTCTTCCAAGGACATATTTGAAGGTAGTTTCAATGGACTCCAATATTTTAATATAACCAACTTACTAAAACAAATAATCAACTAGTAAAACAAATTTGTGTTTGTTTGAAATGCCTTTTTTAAAGCTTTATTTATTTGTAAACAGAGAGAGAGAGAGAAAGGCATACCAAGGCCTCTTGCCACTGCACATGGACTCCAAATGCATGTGCCAGTCTGTCCATCTGGCTATATGTGAGTACTGGGGAATCGAACCCTGGCATTTAGGCTTTGCAAGCAAGTGCCTAAACTTCTGAGTCATCTCTCCAGCCCTGAAATGTCTTTTTTGTAGATGTTTTTGAGTCCTCTTTTTTTTTATAATTAGATAACATGCAATACCTTAAAGGGATTTCATTTACTCATTCGTATTCTAGCACTATATTAAAAATAATTTAACATGGCTTATAAAATATATATTTACTAGCACAAGGTAAATTAGAATACTCAGTTGTGGTGTTGGAAAGATGGCTCAGTGGTTAGGCGCACTTGCTTAGAAAGCCTGCCAGCTTGGGCTCAATTCCATAGCCACCCACATAAAGCCGATCGCACAAAGTGGTGTGTGCATCTACAGTTAGTTTGCAGTGTCTGGAGGCCCTGGCACACCCATTGTCATCTGTTTCTGCCTCGCTCTCTCTCTCTCTCTCTCTCCTTGAAAATAAATCAATAAAATACATTTCTGTTCATTTTTTTTCAAGGTAGGGTCTTACTCTAGCCCAGGCTAACCTGGAACTCACTTTATAGTCTCAGGGTGGCCTTGAACTCATGGTGATCCTCCTACCTCTGCCTCCCGAGTGCTGGGATTAAAGGCGTGTGCCACCATCCCAGCCAATAACATTGAAAAAAAAAAACACACACACACACAGAGAGAGAGATGGTAGCACCATCATTCTGAAACTCAGTAGTGAAATGACTACCTATTTTACAGAGTAAGTAATGAACACAAAATAGCGCCTATTTCTTATTCTCTAGAAGAAGAAAAAGTCTTTTCCTTTGTCCTAGTTTTGGTTCTTGGTCTGCAGTCCCGGTGTGGCTATCCTGGCAAGCTCTGGTTTTCTCTGAAGCTACCACTGCCTGGCGCAGGCCCAGGCTTGCCAGCATGTCTTACTTGGGGTCTGTGTCACCTCCTCTACGAGCAGTTTATTCTCCAAACTATTTAGACAAGAGTGGCTATTCTTAGCCAACCTGTTTATCCACAAGTGAATGTGTCACATATGGAAGGAGCCTCAGCACACAGGACATGCCATTGCAAATGCACTGCTGGGCGTAAGACAATGCTCCAGGGAAGCCAAGGGCCTCAGAAAGCCATGGGTCACTTGACAGTTACTGAGGAAACAGGAAGGGCATCCGCTCCCTGACACTTCCTGGTTGAAGTAATACAATCAGTGCCTTTTTCTAATATCTACGGCTTTCGGGTTATTACATTCAAGACTGAAAATCATTAGCATTCTTAATTTAAAGAGGAAACCATTGGTCAATGTCTGTAGCTATAAATCAATAATAAAGATTTACTCTGAATTATGATGTTTTCACCTGACTCTGAAATTGGATTCTTCCCCCTTTTGTTTTGGTGCTTTTGAATGTGACTTATCTTGACCTGACAGGTTCTTGTGGTGAATTGATAATGAAATTAGAAGAGACAGGGTCCATTGACTTGGAAGACCCAAGCCATTAGTTAAATCTTCCCTCAGTCTTTACAGCCAGCTTGAAATCCACTTAGTCACCTTGGTGTTGGCATTTGCCTGTGACACTTACACTTAGGAGAACAGAAGTCAGAATGGAGATAAGGAGGTAGCATGGTAAATAGGATTCTCCAGAAAAAGAAGGCAGAGTTAAAAATCAATATTTCCATTAGCATCCGAAAGCAAACTTTTCCAAGCACATTTATTTGTTTAACTGACAATCATGTACCAAGAAGACTAGGTCCTTTAAGGACTACAAACTACATGACAACCAGTACAGTGGTATTTCATTTTGTCCTTCTTTTTCACCCGTAGAATTTAAAGCTGAAGGGGCTGGGGAGATGGCCCAGTAGTGAAAGGTGCTGGCTTGCAAACCTGCCAGCCCAGGTTTAGTTCTCCGACACCCATGTAAAACCAGATGCAAAAAGTGGCACAAGTGTCTGACATTCATTTACAGGAGGAGATCCTGGGACACCCCTACACATTCATGCATTAACGTGGTTAAATTAAAAGCACTTGCTTGTAAGCCTGCTGGCCTGGGCTCACTTCCGCAGAACTCACTAGAAACCTGAAGCAAAGCAGCACAGCACGAGCCTCTGTAATCCCAACAGCCAATGGCAGTGGGAGGCAGAGCCCGGAGAGAACAGAGGCTTTTGGCCCAGCTAGATTGGTGCACATGTACTGGCAAAACAACAAAAACCTCTGTTTCAAGAAAAAAAGGTTAAAGGAGAGGTAAAATACTTTGAAGTTGCTTTGTTACCTCACACATGTGTCATGACATGTGTGTGCGCACCCATGCTCACATGCACATCAAATACACATACCACAGAGAAAGAAGGAAGAGAGAAAGAAAGAAGACAGAGAGAGGAGAGAGAAAAGGGACGATAAAATTTGCTGCAAGAGGCTTTGGTTTGCAGGTATATGTCATTTATAAGGTCGTTACTTTTATAATGCACATAAATGAGATGCTTGTATTGCACTAAATTGTAATTTTGTAGTTTTGTTTTGTTCTTGTCAACCTAACTCATCTGCAGAGTGAGGCTTCATCCCTAGTTTTGTGACTCCGAGAAGCGAAGTTAACGTAATGCTGTTTCCCCTGGGTTGCCATAGTGCCAGGGGAACTGAGAGATGAGGGTGCATACATGCCTAGTGCATGGCCTGACACACAATCCCTATATGTCACCCACCATCTCCCCGCCTCGCTTTCCATGTCATCCAGTTCTCCATCTTGCTCCCCTTCCCTCCTCTCCAACTTTATCCCATCCAAGGAAAGCCTGTGAGTGAAAGAGACCACAGAAGGGTGCTGGACTTCAGTGCCTAGGGTAAGAGCTACCAGTAGCCTTCACTGGAGTGTCAGCAAACTGGGTACTTCTCCTGAGACGGCCAGTACTCTTGGTCCTTTGGTATTTCTTGCTAGTGCCTGTGCAACACAGGAGCCAACTTGTTAGTACCACCCTTTCACTAAGCAGCGTGGGATTTGGGAGCTCTCTCTAAGCTCAGAGGTCCTGCAGCAAATAAACGAGATATTGCCTGTCAGCTTAGACACATTTCTTCTAAACTTAATTCTCATCTTCAAGAAAGAGTAGTTTCAGAACAAAAACATGCTGACGTCCTTGTGAGAAAGTGAGAGCATCACAAAATTAAAATGAGCGAAATGATGCTGCGCTGCATCTGACTGCATCTTGCAGTGTGGAAAAACAAACCCAAAAGTTCAAAGGAAACATGCTTGGTCCCAGGGCCAGAGGATTTTCTAAAAGAATATAGATAGCCCCAGAAGGAGGAGAAAATTAAATTCTAACTGTATAATAAAAATTACTGGAAATGGAATAAAAACTAAAGAAATCAATATAGTTGCTGAAGGAACTCTCCTTTGAGCTCAGCTTTTTAAAAGCACATTTGAAAGTTCAAAGAACTTGTAGCCAAGAACAAAAGCAATTCAATAGCACAAACCTAGAAAAAATGGTGTCATAAAGAATAAAGTTAAAAAAGAAGCAGCAGCAGCCTGGTGTGGTGCCCCATGTCTGTAATCCCAGCAAGAGGAGGTAGAGGCAGGAGGACGATCAAGGTCATCCTCAAGTTCATAGTAAATTCATTCAAGCCTTGCCTAAGCTACAACAACAAAAACCCACAAAAATAAAGCCAGGGCTGGGGAGCTGGCTCTGAGTGGGGGGGGGGGGGTGGAGTCAAGACCTTCCTGTGCAAGCATGAGAAACTTTAGTTTGGACCCCCAGCAGCCATGTAATTGAGAGCAGGTGTGGCAGCCCACCTGTAATTCCAGCGCTCAAGATTCGGCTAGACTACAAAAATCGGTGCGCTCTAGACTCAAGTGAGAGACCCTGAGTCAGTAAACAAGGCAGAGATCAACCGAAGATGACACTTGTTATCAACCTCCGGACTCTGCAAGTACGTGCACATACATGCATGTGCATCCAAACACACGTGTGCCTACACATGAGAACATGGATATACATATGCATGCACACACACTTAGAAAAATTAATAAACTCAACTTTGATGAAAAAAGGAAAACGACGGTGTTTTTCCAACGTGTATAGAATAATAAGGAACTATTAGTCACGTTTCTAAGAAATGATGATTGAATGTTAACAAGACAAAGAGAAAATAGAATTAGTTAGTTCTGATCTTGCTGTAGTCTTCATCAAAAGAATGCCCTTTGATGGGAAGTGTAAAGATGCATGGAAGATGGGCCTGGCATCTGAATGCAAAGGGTTTCTGGCAGGCAGGGACCCTCTGAGTGGTTTTCCACAGGGGAATGCAGCAGCATGAAGGCTCCTGAAGGTGGGAGACTAGAAACCAGAAACCAGACCACTATTGTAATGAGACTCTGAAGGCTAGAGGGAGGCAGTGGGGAAGGACAGAAAAAGGGGGAGAGTGACACGGACCTGAGAAGGTAGAGCTGATAGAAAAGCCACAGGGAAGACGGAAAAAGTTTATGATGTGCTATCTGAGTTAAACAGGGAATGAAAAGGTTCTGGAGGTCTTCTTGAAGCCAGAGAGCCATCTCTCCAGTCCAGCTCTTTTGTTTGTTTTGTTTTTGTAGTTTTTTGAAATAGGGTCTCACTCTAGCCCAAGATGACCCAGAATTCACTCTGTAGTTCCAGGCTGGCCTTGAACTCACAGCGATTTTCCTACCTCTGCCCCCGAGTGTTGAGATTAAAGGTGTGTGCCACTATGCCCTGAGACTGTTTGGTTTTAACCCACTGAATTAAATTAGGGGTGCTTACATGATCATGGCAGGGGGTTATTTACTGCACTGTGGGCAAATTGCTACTGACTACACCACTGAAGAACGTGATCTCCCTCCCCAGCAACTGTCATGTTCTCTAGGAGGTGTGGTGTCTTATGACGGGTCAATCTCATTTCAGTTTGATCTGAAAATGTTAAATGGGAAATCCAGGAATGAACAATTCATAAGTTTAAAGTACTTTTAAAACTATTTTATTAATTCAGGTGTGGTGGAGCATGCCTTTAATCCCAGCACCTAGGAGGCAGAGGTAGGAGGATCACCATGAGTTCGAGGCTACCCTGAGATTACATAGTAAATTCCAGGTCAGCCTGAGCTAGAGCAAAACCCTACCTCAAAAAAATTATGAATTAATTAGTTTAGTTATTTGATAGAGAGAGGCAGATGGAGAAAGAGAGAGAATGGGCATGCCAGGGCCTCTAGCCACAGCAAAGGAGCTAGTTGACAGTAAAACTGCTATACATGGACAGTGCTACTCCCTCTTTTGCCCAATTCCTAGGCAAGGAATTGGGGCCATTAGTCATTTAATTGCAGGATGTTGGTTACTACTGCAGCTTGCAAGGAGGCTTCCTGAGATAGGCTGGGGGGCTAAGGAAGGGTTCCCCAAGGAAGGGGCAGGTGAGCTGAGAATTCAGATGAGCAGAACTTAGCGGGAAGAAGAGGTGGTCACTAGCAGCACTAAGGCTTCACTCAGATCGGTTGCCTCACTTGAAGAGAAATGCTGTGAACTGAGGTTGTACAGGACAGGAGACAGCGAGTGGGGATCGCTGGCAAGGAGAAGAGCTGTCCTCTAAGAGGCCGGAGTTGAAGGAAGCCCCGAGCATGGAGGGTGAGCTCAAGCTCAAGCTCAAGGCTGCCACACCCAAACGCCATGCGGAAGCCGGGGTTGCACTGCCCCCTCACTATGACAGCCTTTGTAAATAATAAATAATAATAATAATAATAATAATAATAATAATGCATTTTACATAGACTGTTGAGCAGATTAAAGGAATAAATACATATCAAGTGCTTAAAATGGGGCTGGGGATATAATTCAGTCAGTACATCGTTTGCCTACCATGCACAAAGCCCTGCGTTTGATCCCCAGTGATACAAAACTAAATTTAAAACAAAATAAAATAAAATGCCTGTACTGAATAACCAGAGGTTTGCTGGGCATCTGGATGAAGGAGTTCCTTCCTGCTTTGAATCAGCAAATGAATTAGATAGTTCTGGCTTTCTGACTGTCAGAGTCCATAATTTCATGGGTAGAAGTAGGCATTCCAATTGTACTCCATTTCAAGTAACAGTTATGTTCCTAGGAACAAATTTATTTATGAAATGTCCTGTGGAACTTCCCTTGTCAGGAGAAAATATCTATTTTATAGATTCACAAGACCAGAGTCAGGACCTAGCAGGATATTTCAATCTGTGCTGAGGAGTCTTAATCCTAGGGAGAGCTACTAGAGCAATCCGCATGGTCTAAGCAAGAACAAGTCTGCATACGCCTTCCTTCCAAAAATGCCCAACAAAAAGGTTTCAGTTTACTATCAAAACTGCTACAACTAGGGCTGGAGAGATGGCTTAGCGGTTCAGGGATTTGCCTACAAAGCCAAAGGACCCAGGTTCGATTTCCCAGGACCCACGTAAGCCAGATGCACAAGGGGCACATGTGTCTGGAGTTCATTTGCAGTGGCTACAAGCCCTGGCACAGCTATTCTCTCTTTGTCTCTCCTCTCTCTCTCCTTGCAAATAAATAAATAAGATTTTAAAAAAACACCTGCTACAAATTTTATTTCTTAAATATTTATTTTAGTTGTAAAATAGTCAACTTTTAGTTAAGTCACAATGAATAAGCATCTGGACATATAGCTATTGCTGGTAGTTTTTTTGTTTGTTTGTTTTGTTTTATTTTTGTTATCAGGGGCTAACATCAAAATTTCTTTTCCCAATGAAAACACCAGTAACATGTGAATTATCTGGGGAAAAGTCAAAAGAGACTATGAGGGAACTCTGGAACATTTACCTATAAGGGAGCATTGGCCCATTTTATAGAGAACACAACCAGACCGAATTGCCGGATGGTTAAAGAGTAACAGCGACTACATTAAACACCAGAATGGTCAGCGCAATTAATGCAATTAAAGTAATTAGTCCTGGCAGCTGTAAGGTCAAACAGAGGTAGCTCTGTAACTGCAATCTGCCACCGCAAAATTACTGACATTTCCAACCAAATTATATTCTCTAAATTGTTGCCTTAATGCTAAATAAATAAAGTTATGCTAATGTAGGGACTGATTACAGATTGAAATTAGCACAATTGCTTGTTCTATAGTCTGCTAGGGCTAACATTTTTTAAAAACATAATTAATGGCCTTTGCTTACGGCTCATTTGCATTCCTTTGCAATGCGCTGACATTGCAAAACGTCTCAGAAGAAAGATCTCACCCTCGGGCTGAAACCTGCGGTGGTTTCGCAGCAGTGTTAACCGCAAAGATGACCAGAAAGGGTCTGGAGAAGAATGAGAGTAGAATCTGGTTTTTTCTTTTTCTTTTTGGTCTTGTGATCCAGGCCTTTTCTGGAGTCAATGTGAAATGTAATTGCTCTTTTGACCCCTATCTTCTCTCTCCCCGGGTCTGAGGAAGAGCTACACTGGCTGATCATGGCAGGAATGAAAGGCACTCTGACCTTGTGCACCCAGCGCCTCGCCGCTTTCAGTGCTGCCCATTATACCGAAGACAGCCAAACCGTGGGCCGGGCAGAGTCTCCCCGCAGCGGCTGAGACTCCACCAGGCCAGCGAGGGAGAAGGCTAGGAGGAGGAACTGAGTATACCAAAATGTTGTCAGTACACAGCCTCAGGAGCTCCCAGGCGGCCATGCTCCCTGCGCCTTCTAACCCTAACCCTGCTTCACGCCCCTCGACCGGAGAGTCCTGGGGACATCTGGGCGAAGGCAGCAGTCTCAATGGAAGCAGGAGCTCTGGTTCGCTCAGATGGACGCCCAGGCTCCTGCCACTCCCCTCCTGACAATTCCTGTGCAGATGCAGCGATTTTCTGGCAGTGGGTAGGGCCCTGGTATTCAGTTACAATGACTGTTCTAGATCCTGAATTATTCACTACTCACCCACTGGGACTATTTTTAGATTTATGGTTGACATAAGGGCTAGGGTAGAACTCACCATGAAAATACCATGTTCCCTCCTTAAAATTCTACAAACAAAGGAAGCTTTGTTTAAAATCAGCTGGGGTGCGTTTGTGAAACTAATTCTGCTCCACTCAACTTTAGCCAGCAACATTTTATCAAACATTTGCTTGTTTTATCGCACATTCATTCGTAGTTAGGCATTGTAGGAAACAAATGACATGTAAAGTGTGCCTATGGAGGAAGGAAACTGGCTGACCTATCAACACAGAAATTAGGCCCTTTTCTCTTTTTTTTCCTTTTTGAGGAAGTGTCTCACTACAGCCAGAGCTGACTTGGAACTCACTGTGTAACTCAACCTGGCCTTGAACTCAAGGTGTTACTCCTGCCTCAGCCTATCGAGTGCTGGGATCACAGGCACAGAGTCTACACTCCTGCCTGCCACTGGCTTTCTCCTCCCATTTCCTGCTCACTGAGGGAGACTGTCAGAGCCTGGAAAGAGGAAGACGCCGTGTAGGATGCTTTAGATCTGGACTTTCATTTAAATCGGATAATAACTTCCAGGTTTATGGTGTTATTCCCACTTTCAGAGAAGTAAACTTATTACTGCAATTAGGTTTTTGGAGGATGGGATTAGTCTGTCTTGGGTTCAGACCTCTCTTAGTATATCTTTGTTATTATGTTAGGAGCGTCTAGACGAGTTAATACATAAATAACTCTATTTTGCTAGTGGCTCTAGAGGCTCAAAGTCCAAGATGGGTTGGCCACCCCTGCTCACATCGGGTAAGGGTCCACAGGAGAAGGGCAAGCAGGCACTTGCAGGAGAGAGAAAAGGGGGGTGAATCTCCCACTTGTTCTAATACTTCATAAAGACACCAGGACTCCTCGATATTATTGCTTTAGGGTTGGGCACACAGCTCAGTGATTAAAGGTGCCTGAGTTGAATTCCCAGCACCCACATTAACCTGGACCCAAAGTGGCACTTGCACCTACGTTAATGGGAGGCAGAGCCAGAAAAATATAGATCACTGGCCAGATAGACTGGCACACACAACAACAAAACAAGAGAGACCCTGTCTCCAAAAAAAAAAACAAAATGTGTAAGAAGTGGGCAAATACCCCAAGGTTTTCCTCTGACCTCCACACCTCCATGGTATGTGCACATGAGGGCGCATACACACACACTCACACACACAAATAAAAACTATGGTCAACCTGGTAAAGTTTAGAATCTGCTTTGGCAAAGAGAAGCCACATTCAATCATAACAGCGCCCCTCAACTCTGTTACTCCTCACAATCTCCAGCAGTCAGTTTGGATGTTCTGGGTTTGCTGCTTTTGAGACAGTCTCACATAGCCCAGGATTGTCTCAAGCTCTGTATGTAGCTACGGGTGACCTAGAACTTCTAATACTCCTGCCTCCACCTCCTCAGCACTGGCCGGTACCACCATGACCAGCTGAGAATCTATGCAGTCTTACAAAAACTGCTCATTTTCCTCATTTGGTTGGCCTATTTCCTACAGTGGAGGAGACTACATGAACTTACAGCCTTTTCCATCTTTATAGTTCAATGAAAAGGATTGTTATACAACCAAATATCCCTGATTTCTGGGCCATCCCAACCCCAGAGTGATAGGCCATCATGCCTATAAAACATTCTCATAAATACAGAAATCAGGAAACATAATCGCCCTGTTTGTACGTAGACTGCTCTGTCGCAGGTAGGGACAAATGATTACGAAAGGCAAGGAGAATGGTGTTAAGTAGTTTTCAAAACAAGGGTAAAAGCATGACCTTCATACAGATATAAAAATGAACACATGTTAAGGATTTGATTCTAGTCATTAATCAAAGAAAGAGCCCAGCAGTTGTTACCAGTTCATGAGAATCTAAAGAGATATACTTAAAGGCCAGGAATATTGAAATGAGAATGCAAATAGAACAAAACTGGTTTTTCCTGTGACAGAAGAGGGAAGTCCATTGAATTTTTAGCAGACAGGCAGAATTTGCATGTGGATCAATTACCTACGCACAGAGTTGTAAAACAGCTCCAAGACAGTGAGCAGGACTCACGGCAGAAAGGGCAGCCTCTGCACACAATGCAGTTTCCCACGGAAGCCCATTTTGGTTTTTTGGTTTTTTTTTTTTTTTTTTTTTTATAATGGAAATAGCTTTATGGGATTCAAGACTTGCTACACGGAAAATTGGCGCCTTTGTATACTGAATATTTTAAGCAGAAGGAATTTGAGAAATTAGAGGAAGCAGGAAGTTCTCTCTTTGTGACCTTCCCTAGCCCCTCTCCTCTGGATCAGGTCATAAAGCCTTAGCGGTTAAGGCATTTGCCTGCAAAGTCGAAGGATGTAGGTTTGATTCCCCAGGACCCACGAAAGCCAGATGCACTAGGAGAGGCATGCATCTGGAGTTTTTTTGCAGTAGTTGGAGGCCCTAGTGTGTTCTCCCTCCCTCTCTCTCTCTCTCTCTCTCACTCTTTCACTCTCTCTCTTTCATTCTTTCTCTCTCTCCCCCTCAAATAAATAAAATATTTTTTAAAATAAAACAAATAAATTTTAAGTACCACACACACTAGGCATTGATGGGATCATGATGCTTGGCCACTCTAGTCTACTTACTGTTTGTATGCCTTTGTCAGTTGACAAATCCAGGCCAGTATAATCCAACTATCACTCACCAGCTACTGTCCCAGGACTGTAGGAATGATAAACCACACAAAGGGCTTGTCACTTAAAAACAAATTCTCCATAAAAGAAAGGTAACTCCCATGTGGTGGGTGGTACAGGCCTGTGATTCTTGTAATGCTAGCACTCAGGAGGAAGAAGCAGAAAAATCAAGAGTTCAAGACCAACATGAGTACCACAGGGAGACTCTATCTCAAAAACCAGTCAGCAACAAAAAATTAGAAAGCTATTATTCAAAGACATGTTTAATGACCAGGATGGCAGGTGATACTGGCAGCAGGGTGACAAGAACATAGTGAATTCCAGGTCAGACTGGGCTAGAGTGAGACCTTACATCAAATATATAAATAAATAAATAGAGAGAGAGAGAGAGAGAGAGAGAGAGAGGGAGACTGAAAAATGACAAGCTATTCTGGGCGCTAAGGCTAGCACACAGACCAGAAAGAAAGACTTTGGCACTCTCAGGGACGTACAGGCAAAAGAATCATCTTTCACCTGGTGGGTTGGTAATTGAATCTGCTAAAAGAAACTGACAACAGATTAACAGGAGAGAAGGCAAGCAAATTTATGACATGCACAGTGGTAGGAGGGAGAAGTGCCAACACTATGGGATTTGCAAGCATTTTGACACCCCTGAGTAACTCAGAGAGAAAGGAGACATAGGTGATTTTAGAGGAAGAATAAATGTTTAGGGAGATGAATAGACCTGAAGACAATATAGCCTGGGATAAAGTTCCCCAGGCTCTGGATGTGGCAGCAATTCTATTTGTCCTTCTGAGATCTGCATCGGTCTCCCCTGGCTAATGTTCTATCTGGGAAAGGGAGTCATAGCGATTGACTATCTCTTGCAAGATCTGGCCTCTACGTTTGATAAGGGAACTTCAGAAAAATTACTTCTTTACATTTTCTGCTCCTGTGGTACATTTCCTCTGAGGTCAGTTTTAGGGGGTCATTTTCTGAACCCCAGAAGAGTCTCTGACATGCAAACGGAGCCATTGACTTGGCTTTCTTTTCACCGTGAGCTTCCAAAATCTCCAGACAGGCTATCTCTGTGTGTATAGGGCATATGTAGTTAGCAACATGATATTTGACACTACTGGAATCCAGACATCAAGTATATTCTCCTATACTAACACTGTTTCCCTTCTCCTCACTGGGGAGCTTTTCAAAGAGGTTTGGGGAGCAGGAAGCACTGCATTGGTTGGTTTGACCAGAAAAAGAGTTAGTATCCTTTCCTCAAACACCAGCCACTCTTGAGACCAAATGCTTCTCTGTGATGAAGGCAAGAGCTATAGAGTGAGTGATATCCCAAGTGTGGACACCCAGAAGCACCCCACTGTACATTGTCATCAGACTCACACGCTCCTGATCTCCAGAGCCAAGACAAGCTGTTCACATGACTGTCAGTGAGAGATCCAAGGCTGAAAGAGGGCACTTGGGCATCTTCCCATGCAGAATGCCAAAGTAGCTATGAAATAGTCTCAAAGATAATGGTGGAGATTTTAAGTATTTGTTTACTTATTTTGTGACCATTGGTATATATGAGTCATTGTTGCAAAAGAAATGTAACTACTGTAATGGGGAAACTCCCTCTGGACTGCTAAAGTTGAGAGTATGGTAGCAGTAATGGTAAAAATGAGAAACCAACTATGAAAGAACTTCCACACTGTCTGCAGAAACATTCCCTGGGGCGATGTGGAGCCATGTCTTCTCCCCATATAGGGCACAGAGGATAGACCAAAGGACACTTACACCAAAGCCAATTATAATGAACCAGTGAGCTTATTGGGGTTGCTAACAGAGCAGGATGAGAGGCTGCTTGCAGGAGCAATGGAAACCGCCAAGCAGTGCCACCACTGAGAAGCCTCATCCCACACTGGATGAGCAGCTTAGGTGGGGCTCGGCAGGTCAGATGCCCCCACAGGTGCTCTTCCCCCAGCCTCGGGTAAGGGCTTATTTCCACAGCCTGGACACTCCAAAGTAGCCATGCTGTGGAAACATTTCACCCCACCCTGCATGACGACCTCCGCATGGCATTTCAACTCAAAGGCAGCTACATCACAGAAACCCACGCCCAGCACAGCACAGACGGCGACTCACGGAAGCCGCTGCTCGGTTGCTCATTGCCCAGCCTGCCAGCCTGCGGAGTCTCGGCCCACCACGTGGCTTGCAGGCACCTCGCTCGCCCCTCTCCTCTCCAAGCAACTGTTCTCCCTTGGCATGACCTTAGGGCGGGGTCTTGCAACCCTTTTCCAGACTTGCTGACTTCCAGAGTCTCTGCAACTTCCTTCAGGAAGGAACGTTTCACCTTCTCACTAGCATAACCTTGGGGAGTGGTGAGCTGACCTTGTAGTTTCAGTTCTCTCAAAATTGACTTTCTTTTTTTTTTTTTTTTTTTTTTTTTTTTTCTTTTTGTAGGGTTGTCTCTCCAGCCCAGGCTGACTTAGAAGTCACTCTGTATTCTCAAGGTGGCCTCGAACTCACAGCTATCCTCCTACCTCTGCCTCCTGAGTGCTGGGATTAAAGGCATGCACCACCACTCCCAGCTGTCTTGACTCGTTTTGTTTGTTTGTTTGTTTTCACGAGGCTATCAGAAAAGTAGCATGTCACACCACCTGAAGAATCTCTCCCACTGAGCTTGAACTGGGAGGAAGAGAGCAAAGGAGATGGAGAGGAATCTATGGAGAAAAGCACAGAGACATTTGGTCTATCTTTTAGTAAGTAGAAGATTATGGTACCATTGCCGTTTAGGTCTAGATTGTGTTTCCCACCCCTTTGATGCCCTCCCCTCCCTCCCCTTCCATCCTAGTGTCTAATCTAGGAGATGCTTGCTGGGTATTTAAGGTATCTTCGGTAGATTCAGGTTAGGTGCTGTAGATGAGTGAGACTATGTGGCGATTTTTTTTCTGTGACTGGGTAAGTTCACTGAGAATGATCTGTTCCAGGTTCAACCATTTTTCCTCAAATTTCATTGTGTCATTTTTTCTTACTGCTGTATAGAATTCCATTGTGTAGATATACCACATCTTAGTTATCCATTCTTCTAGTGATGGACATCTGGGTTGATTCCAGCTCTTAGCTATTACAAATTGAGCCGCTATAAACATGGTTGAGCAAATCTCTTTAGTCTGTGGTTTGAAGGTTTTAGGGTAGATGCCCAGTAAGGGAATAACTGGGTCTGTTGGTATCTCTATACTCAGCTTTTTCAGAAGTCTCCATATTGCTTTCCAAAGTGGTTGTACCATCCTACATTCCCACCAACAGTGGATGAGTGTTCCTACTTCTCCACATCCTCGCCAGCATTTATTTTTATTTGATCTTTTGATGCTTGCTATCCTTATTGGGGTAAGGTGGAATCTCATAGTTGTTTTAATTTGCATTTCTCTGATGATTAGGGATGATGAACATTTTCTTAAGTGTATGTTTGCCATTTCTATTTCTTCCTCTGTGAACTGCCTGTTCAGCTCTTTGCCCCATCTTGTGAGTGGGGTGTTTGACTTCTTACTGTTTAGATTTTTGAGTTCTTTGTAGATTCTAGAGATTAGTCCTCTATCAGTTGGATAACCCACAAATATTTTCTCCCATTCTGTGGGTAATCTATTGGCTTTGCTAATTGTATGCTTGTCTGTAAAGAAACTCCTCAGCTTCATGTGGTCCCATTGGTTGAGTGATGGTTTAAGTTCATGAGCTACTGGGGTTTTGTTCAGGAAGTCTTTTTCCATTCCTATATCATGGAATGTACTCCCTAAATTTTCTTCCAGTAGTATTCGAGTTTCTGGTCTTATATTGAGATCTTTGATCCATTTGGACTTGAGTGTAGTGCATGGTGAAATGTGTGGGTCAAGTTTTAGTTTCCTGCATATGGTTATCCAGTTTGTCCAGCACCATTTGTTGAAGATGCTGTCTTTTTTCCAGCGTATATTGTTTGGGCCTTTATCAAATATCAAGTAGCTATAGTTGCTTGACCAAATGGCTGATCCTTCACCAGGCCCTTACAGGGAACACCTGAACCACAAGACACTGGAGAGGGTAAGATTAAGACTAACCTTAGTCTCCTACATCTTCCCTCCCTCACTTCCCCTCTCCCTGTCTCTCTCTCTCTTATCTCTAACTCTTGTATATTAGTTATCTTTTTCCTCATTTTCTTAGTGGGCACTGACCTGTAACTCCCAGAACCAGCATGGGGCTATCATCCACAATGAGCTTTTGATCAGAGAGACCTACAGGTTTCCTAAAAGACAGACAGATTTCTGTCAGAGTACTTGATGACCCACCAAAGGTTAGTGGTAAGACCCTACTGCTGAAGATACCTTATGTGATTGACATGCAAATTAGAATGGCATGGCTGGAAGTTGGATGAGAGTCAGTCCCCAGACAGTCAGCGCATCTAGTGCCAGAAGGTGCTACATGGGCGACTGGGGGAAATTAACCAATATCTATCGAAGCAACGCATGGTCTAACCTACTTAGCAGCAAATAACTTATTGTGATGCCCACACAAGTGCAGTGGTGGCACACAGCCATGGTGGGGAACCAACTGCTCTCAATTTGGCTAACTGATCCCCTCACTGGTATGGGACCCATAGCTGGAGCTGGGAAACAAGTCAGAACCATATCCAAACATAAGCCCACTCTCCAGTATCAACCTACTATCAATTGTGGGCTACAAGAGGGCCTACACATATTAAATTCTCTATAAAAAAAAAAAAAAAGTAAGGGTTATCTCATTTGTCCTGGTGCTAACTTACTCTCCGTTGGAGAATCTGCTTCTCTTTTTCAGATAGATGTAGACCCTAAGGAGAGAGCCACCCCATCATACCTCAAAAGGGCTCCGGCTGAAACTAAGAAAACTTCGAGAAACAAGCAAGGGGGCTGTTTTTCCTGATGAACCGGACACCAGCACAAGGGGGAAGGAGATCAGCATAGAGAAAAATCAACTCCTACCAAATCAGAGAGCCAGAGCCTCAGAGGCCCTCAACACCTCATCACTGAAGCAGACCAAAAATGAACCCAACATGGCTCAGGGAAATTTTGCGGAAGAGGGGGCGGAAAGAATGTCAGAGTCACATGTTGGGTCATGATATGCAGAGACATTTAGCTTACCCATAACTGTGGGTTAACTCCACAATGCACGACCCGCATACCTCAACAAGGAGGGGCCAAGGGGAGGGGGTAGGTCACGGATGAGCCTAATAATGGTACCAAACTGACTGTATTTGCTGAATACAGAACTGACTAATAAAAAAAAAAAATTTAAAATAAAAAAAAAAAAAAAAAAAAAAAAAAAAAAGAAAAGCACAGAGACATGTTGGAGCCAGCCTGCATGTCCCTGGCTCCGTCGCTTGGGAGGATAATACAGGAAAATCACCAGTTCAAAGCTTGTCTGAGATAAATAGTGTGATTCTACCTAAAATAAGAAGAAAAAAAAAAACAGAAAACAAACTACAGTTAAAACTTTTCAGGAGGGTCAGGAGAGAGAGCGCAGAGGTTATAGGCATTTGCTTGCAGAGCCTGGCAGCCTGGGTTTGATTCCCAGTACCCATGTAAAGCCAGAAACATAAAGTGCCTCGTGAGTCTGCTGCAGCAAGAGACCCTGGTGTGTCCATGCTCTCCCCTCTCTCAAAAATAAAAATATTTAAACATAAAATAAATTCTCAGGAAAATTCTTTTCTTTGTTTTCCTTTAAACAGAGGGACAAACATTTGTTGGTAGCTTTACAAGTAACTAGCAGTGCGTTTCAGCAAGTTCTTATATATTTGGATACCGTTAGAAGAGAATGCACTGACAGGCTTTATTTTCTCTGTGTCTACAGGACAACGACACTGCCTTGAGTTTGAAAACAATAGTGAGATGAAGATGAGGACTTCATGTGAGAATATAAATGGACAAGGAAGAAGGGAAATGACTAGACATAAATAAAAGGCGTATCCCAGAGTAACCAGTAAGAACAGGTTAATGTCTTCATTTTTTAGACAACCTAAACGCCATGTTGACATGGTCTTAGAATGAAAGAAACTTACTTTCATTGTAAAATAGTTATGCTCTTGAAAAACTAAGCTGAAAACTATAATTGAAAACATAAAGTATCTAGCATGTTTCTAAATCACTACTTGGAAGTACAGAGAGTCCTCAAATATGGGCCATGATCAGGTCAGTAGGTTAAACATAAGTCTGGGTTGCATTGGTTCAGACACCCTGCAGTATTCCTCAGGGCTTAATTCTACACATTAACAATTGAGGAGATAGGATTATTGCACAACACTGTGAGCTCTCTTAATGAGTGCTTTGTGAATCTCTGAGGAGTTCAGAGTAAGCGAATACACGCAAAGCCAAATTTCCTGAAAATCTCACATAGATTAGCAAAATTACTTGCAAAAAAAAAAAAAAAAAAAAAGGTAGCAGAGGCCAGTAAACGAGAAAAAGGCTATAAGGGACGGAGGAGAGGGAAGGACTTAAGAGGATGGTATTGTATATATGTAAGTAGAACAGATTGCAGGGAGGGGAAAAGCCTAAGCTAGGTGAGGGGAAGAGATTGTATAAAAGTAGGGTGGGAGGGGGGAGGATCAATCAAAATTCAAGCTATTCTGAATAAGACATATGAAAACCTACTTTTTGAATAATGTCACCTCCAGAAGCCATAGATTGTTACTAGAAAATTTTCAGTGCCAGAGATGGGATACCTTCCAGTGACTTGTTGGCCAGGGAGGTCCCTGTTGCCTCCAAAGCATTACAGGCTATTGCCAAAGCCCTTGGTTTCCCTTGAGAAACAGATGTTAAGACCCTATTGCTGAAGACTTCACATGCCTGAGTCACAAAGTCACTAAGAAATCAAGCTGGTGCTGAGCAGAAAACCCACTCCCTGTAGACCAGCTGGAAAAAGCTGCACTGTATGCAGCCCTATGGGAGACAGAAGTCATCAGTGGTGAAAACAGTGGAAACTGAAAGCCTCAAGTTTGGCCAGATAGGCCAAATGACCGAATGAGTGCAATAGCGGCATGTCTGCTCTGAGGGAAACCAACTGCTCTCTAACTGGACTGAAGGCTCGCTCTATGGTTGGGAATACACGCCTGGTACTGAAAACCTAATCAGAAGCCTATGGCAGGGGAGGTCATGAGCCTTAGGGGTATAAAGCCTGCTCTTGTCTGGATAAATGCATATATTACTTTCACCAAATTGCCCTGAAATCACTACACTTAGTGTTCATACTCATATATTAATGCTACTCTCACTTCTGGTTAGAGAAGCTTATCTTTTCAGGTGGTGATGACCACTGGGATGACCCAAAAGGCAACATAATGCTGAGAAGAAGGGACAGAGGAGTGTCCAGCACTGAAACATCTCTATCACACCCTCCAAGGCTCAGGGTCCATTGTGGAAAAAGTGGCCAAAAGAATGTAAGAGCCAAAGGAAGGATACCACTCCTTACATGCAACTGTCTGGACAGAAATTGACCTCTATATCCATGACCTCACAGTGCCTAGCAATACCTACACAAGACCCTCATAAGAGGAGAAAAAGATTGATGACAACAAATTAAAAGAGACACTAATGGAGAGAGGGAGTGGATATGATGAAGAACATAGTTGTAATGTGGAAAGTGGGAGAGGGGAGGGAAATATGGTTTATTGTCTATAAGTATAGAAGCTGTCAAGAAATTTTATAGTTATATGTATACACACACACACACACACACACACACACACACATATATATATATATATATATATATATATATATAGAGAGAGAGAGAGAGAGAGAGAGAGAGAAGTAAATGCAAACCAACCATTGAATGCAGAGAACTCTGACTATCCCAAGACGACACATCACTTCTTATGCTTTAGATTCATATGCTATAACCCAAGATCCAATGGATGGTAGGAAGTAATTTTTTTTCTTTTACCTAAAAATAATCCCCACCATACATAATGCCCATCCTTTCTCTGTTATATCCGGCCTGCATCATGATGTGGTATTCAAAATAAAGGCAAATATGAATCCCCCAAAAAGCACTTTTAATATCCTATGAATAGTTAAGTCTCCCATTGAGTAGATTTACTCAGTTTATCAATTTCTAGGCACATATAGATTCAAACATAATGACAACACTGGGACAGACAGCAACGACAGTAAAGGTGACAATGATCCTGACGATAGAAGGTCTAGCCCAAGACAAGTTCCCATTCTCATGTACCACAAACTGGCCTCGAACTGAATACGTAGCCAAGGCTGCCCTTGAACTCCTGATCCGCTCGCCTTCACCTGCAGAGTGCCATGCAACAGCAAGTCCAAGCGCAACTTGTGTCTTTGAATAAAAGTGTAAGTGAGCTCAGAGGTCACCAGAGAAATGAAGTAGACTCTTAGGTGAAATCTAAGAGTTAAGAAAATGAGCCAGTTTTTACCTATCACTGTACATCCTTTGAGGTTCTATGGATTGTCATAAAGATACATTTAGTAATATCACAAAAAGCTTTGAAAAAAAGAATCTGTCAATTATTGATCACACTGCTTAATGGGTGACGGCTGACGCCAGCTGGAATCAGCGACACACACTGTCATCTCTTTGCTTCAACATTGACGTATCTGAGACAGTGTGAGTGCTGCTGCTGAGGATATGGGCATCAATGTGCAGAAAATATGCCGTATTCACCTTTTAATTCAGCTTATTTTTTAAGGGGATGTAGGGACCATGTCTACTAAGAAATATTGTGTATTTAGGTCCTAAGAGAGTTTAAGGCATCTCTACTGCCCACATTTTTAAGAATTATTTTTGTATTGGAGCCCAGTCCCTCATTAACACGTCTGGCTATCACTGCATGTAATTGCTGGCATTAGATTTCCTTTAACCTCATCACAAACATGTCTGCTACCACTTGCAGCCTCAAGAGAGAATGCACATTCATTATGCCACCTTTGGAGGAACGCTTGCAAATTTTTCTAAAGTGCTTCTGTTTAGTGTATTAACACCATCTAAATAGTAACACAAGTGGTGTCCATTTGCTTCCACTACCTTGGAAATACTGAAATGTTAGACCCACTTTGTCCCACATTCTAGCTTTATCTCTAAAATTAATGCTTTTAGGCTCAATTTATGCCTGTCAACAAGTAATGATCGTGGATGTGAGCTGGTTTGTAATCCAGAGGTACTAGGTTACAGTGTGTTACCATGGAAACTGTTTTATTGCATTTTCGCTTCTTGATTTAAGGCATTTGACAATCATAGCAACTGTTTGCCAGTCTTCACACATCATAAAAAAAATTCAAAAACACAATCAACAAATAAGTAAAATAAGGAAGAAAAGAAATGAGGGGGTCAAATCCCCAACTGTTCTTGGACCGTACTAGAAACATAAAAACGAAATGATAGCCTAATATCTACCACGGACCTTCGGTGAATGCTTTATCTTCCAGAAGGTCCAGAATTGCTAGAAAATTCAATCAGTGGTTAATCATCGAGTGAGCCTGTCTGCCTATGGTTCATTTTGTTTATTGCATCATGTATCTTTTATGATCACAGGGACTTTAGCCTGAAACAGCATTTTCTTAACAAGGGCCATGTTTCCTTTAACGGGTTTATTGCACCTGAAACATGACTCTGAAATCATGGTACATTTTCCATAGAGCAAAGGTCTGCAACTGAATCTTGTATGAATGTGTTTATTCAGGATCTAGAGTGAAAAAAAAAAAAAAACCCTCATCCAGCTCATGTAACATTAATCACTTTGCCAGCCGCATTCAGCTGAGGTCATTGCCACATTCCTGGTAGTATTAAGGCAAGTCAAGATTAATCACGTACGTTAAAGCTTGGAAAGGGAGCGCGTGAAAGGATCTCAAATTAGACATTTCTTAAAAGGCAGAGCAAAGGGGGTTTAGCTTACTTCAGGTTGTCTTGGACACGTGGGGCTTTATTTGTTTTTTTGTTGTTGTTGTTGTTGTTGTTTGGTTGGTTGGGTTTTTTGTTTGTTTGTTTGTTTTTTGCTTTAACTACATATGGGCATGCAACCCAGAATCTAAGGCATCCTTTTCTCCTATTTCTGGAAGTTTATAGGTCATCTAAAGTCTTCCTGAGCACTCAAACTGAATATTCATCCATCAAACATTTGCTCAATACCTACTCACCAGCAGGTACAGGCAAGGGATAGTCCCTACAAAGATGCAGGGACAGCCTGCCCCCTCCCTTCCTCCGCCAGAAAGTGTGTGATGCACCCATAAAGGCCAAAGCCCCTAGGCACTGGGAACAAGCTATGGTGCGAGGACAGAAGAGAGGATTGGACGTGATGAGAAACTAGAAAAGCACCCTCCTGAAGTTAACTTCAGAACAGAGGGAAGGAGAGAAAAGCAGTCTCACGTAGGGAACAGACAAAAGCTGAGTGAGCGCTGACAGACTGTGTGATTGATTGCGTATGCTGAACACCACACAGTGCTCTTGTGGAACAGAGGAAGGCGGTGGCAAAAGATGAGATTACTTTGCAACCAGATTTAAAAAGTCTTTAAATGTGCACTCTATTTGAAAAGCAATGAGAAGTTTGAAGAATTTTACATAGGAAAGTTAGAAGAGCCTGATTAGAAATTGATTATAGTTTGAGGCATGGACACATGGGATGTCAGCCATGCATGTCTCCAAAGTGGAGAATATGATAACAGCTTCATTTTGACTGCAGAATGGAGGGAGGTATGGGGAAGCCGGTATGACAGAACTGAGTTCCTGAAGGGAGTAAGGGCTGGGAATGGAAAGAAAATAATCCAAGACAATGCCAAGTGAGTAGGTCAGGTTATATATGCCAATGATACTGCCACTGACCACGCACTTGAGGTCAGAGGAACCCATAAGTAGTCATTTCTATGAAGACATTGGGCCTAACAGTTGGTGCTGATCAGTGACAATGGGGCTAGATAAACGGTCTTTTTATTTGATTAATACATATGGAAGATATCATTATATATTAATAAGATACTAATATATAGGGAAGATATATAGGGAGAATATTAAAGCCACAAAAATAAGGAAATAGTCTAGAAAAGAAATAATGGGAGAAAAATTATTTTTATGTGTTATAATTTTTTACATAAAGACAAAAAATGTTCACATGAGGAATTTTGTTTTGTTTTGGTTTTTGGTTTTTCAAGGTAGAAACTTACTGTAGCCCAGGCTGCCCTGGGATTCACTATATAGCCTCGGGGTAGACTCAAACTCACATCGATTCTCCTACCTCTGCCTCCCGAGTGCTGGGATCAAAGGTGAGCACCACCATGCATGGCAAGAGGAATTTTATATAGGTAAAAAAATATATAATGTGAATAATAATTCCTAAATAATAATAATTTCTAAAAGACAGAGAAAATTCAAGAATAAAAATGATATTTACAGTCATTGCCTATCCATGTAATGTGGTCTGTATTGAGTATGCCGGTGGGTTCATGTTTAGAAAGCAATGTTTCAAATAAGAAGCTTAGCATTACTTTGAGCCATTGCAGCTTTAAATGTTCATAATATGCATATTTAAATATTTACTTACATTGTATATGACAGATTTACACACTTCCTGTGTCAACTATCATATACTTCCATTAAAGATTTATTTATTTTTAAAAATGCATTTTATACTCCCATAAATGTGGGAAATTGAATCATAAAAATATGCACAAAGTTAGTGTTTACAGTTTAACTATAGCTCACACAAGGCCCATCAGAGTCAGTCCTTGGCTCTGGCTTGGTGAGTGTGGAGGAAATGTCCAGGTAAGATAGTTTCCGCTTCTGAGAGATTGCATTGCAATGACTGGAACCATGATAGAACAAATGGGAGGTCCAAAGAGGATGCCCTCTGATTGAGCGGAAGGCTGAAATTATTTACTTCTTTTTTTGGCTTCATCTGCATTAATATTGAAAAAAAATGTTATTTTCCAGTAGCAAGAAGCTATTGGAAAATTAGTACTATATGTTAAACTCAGGTGGGAGGGTTATACATTCCAATGAGTTTTTGTGTACTTGTGTTAATTCATTAATTTAACAGTAACTTGCTGAACTCTGCCTAGTGTATAGGTTTAAGATGGTGACACAGTCTTTGCACTAAAAAGTACAGTAGCATACGTTCGTAATCCTAGAGTTGGGAGGTGGAGGCAGGAGGCTCAGGAGATCAAGGTCATCCTTAGCAACATAGTGAGTTGGAGACCAGCAAAGGCTACATGAGACCTTGTCTCAAAAATAAAAATAGGGGCTAGGGAGATGGCTCAGCACTTAAAGGTATTTGCCTGCAAAGCTTGCTGGCCCCAGTTCTATTCTGCAGCACCCACATAAAGCTAGATGCAAAAGTGGCAAGCATCCGGTGTTCATTTACAATGGCAAGAGACGCTGGTGTGCCCACCTACACACAAGTAAAAATATTTTTTTAAACATAAAGGAGATGCTAGATAGATGGCTTGATCCCTATAATACATGTAAAATGTCAGGCTACCTGGTACATGTCTATAAACCCAGCTATAGAGGCAAAGGCAGGTTAATCCTTAGGCTCACTGGCTAAGCTAGTCTCGCTGACTCAGTGAACTCTCTCTGGGTTTAGTGACAGACCCTGTCTCATAGAATAAGGTGGAGAGCAATAGAGGAAGGAAGCTGATGTCAACCTCTGGCCTCCACATGCATGTTCAGGTAAGTGCACATGTGCCCACACATGTACAAACACGTATAAGCATACAGTATAAATACAATACATTTAAAAGTTGATACTCTTGGTGAAGGCTGAAACAAATGGATCCCTATTTTGATTGGCTGTACTGTGTACCACTGTAAGGGGAGCTGTTTACATCTAGCCGACAGATGTGGTTTGAATGAGATGTCTGCCATAGAGTCATGTGCTCTGAATGCTAGTCTCCAGCTGCTGTCAGTTTGGAAGGTGGAGCCTGGCTGAAGACGGTGGCTGTTAGGAGTGGCTTAGAGGTGTTAGACCGCTCCTTCTTGCTAGAGTTCAGCTCACTCTCCTGCTACTGTTTTCCACATGCTGTGGCAGAGGTGCTGTCCAGCCTCTGCTCATGATTTCCTTTTCCTGCCATCATGGAGCTTCCCCTCCAGTCTGTAAGGAAAAATAAACCCTTTCTGCCCATCAGCTGCTTTTGGTCAGGTGCTTTGTGCAGCGACCAGAAGGTGACCACAACAGAACACTGCAACCAAGAAGTAGGGTTGTTCCTGCTATAAACCTGACTGTGGGGGTTTTGGCCTTTTGGAACTGATTTGTGGGAAGAACATAGAGGGATTTGAAAGTTTGGGATATGTGATGCCTTGTAGTGACAAAGGCAGAGTTTGATAGACCAGTCTGGTCAGAGAGAAGAGATCCAAATGGAGAAAGATCTGTGGGCTATGAGGTTTGGCTTATGGTGGGGGGGAAAAAAAAGAATTTTCCCTGGACTTGGCTACAGGCAGTTTGTGTGAGGCTTACTCCACTTTCCTGTCTCATGAGAAGTTGTGCAGGGTTGCACTGCGTAGAAATGGACTGGTGTGAGCAGAAGGATGTGGCGCAGAAAGAAATGAAAGTTTCAGTCTGGACACAGCACTGCTTTAGCTGCAATAGTTTGAAAGATCATCACCATTGAGACTAGGCTTGCTGTTCTGCACTGTGACAGCAGAAAGAATGAAGACTTTTGAAAGGAAGGGGCCCAAATGCGAAAGGAGTATCCTGCTTGTCAAAGTCGGTTTGTTCCCTTCTGAATTAACAACTTCAGTACCCCATCCATTATTATGTGAGTATAACAATTGCAAGGAAAAGAGAGAGTCACTGAATTTGCGATGCAGTTGGATTTTGGAAATGGCTAGTAGGCAATTTGAGGTGGTTTTGCTGGAATGCCTGCATGGAGACCCAACGGAGCCATGGCATGGCTGAACCATGAGCTTCAGTGGAGACCCCAGCCAGGATTATGGGAAGGCTGTCATCTTGGGATGAATTGTTTCCTGGGCTGTGAGAAGCCAAGCCAGATGGGCACAACTGGAATTCCAGAGACTTTGTCACTGGTTACAGATGTCAGAGTGGAGCTTCACAATTTGATGTTTGTCCTGTTTGTTTCAAATCTTGTATGGTTCAATCTTTCCTTGCTAGGCCCAATGCCATCTTTTGCAGTATGAATGTTTATCCTGTGCCATTATGTTATTCCGGTTTTACAGGCTAACAGTTACAAGACTGTGGGGTATGGAAATATTTGAACAGTGTTAGGATTAATAAAAACTGTGAGCTTTCAAAAACTTATTTATTTGAGAGAGAGAGAATGGGCATACCAGAGCTGCAAGCCACTGCAAATGAACTCTAGATGCATGTACCACCTTGTGCATCTGGGTTACATGGGTTCTGGGGAATTGAGCCTGTGTCCTTTGACTTTTCAGGCAAGAGCCTTAACTACTGAATCTCTTTAGCCCAAATATGGGCATCTTTAAAGTTAGATTGACGGCATTACACTTTACATCATTGATGGAGGCCAGGGGTGGAATGTGGTAGTTTGAATTAGGTGTCCCCCATAACCTCAGGTATTCTGAATGTTAGGTCCCTGGCTGGTGGAAATTTGGGAGGTGGAGCCTTGTTGTAAGTGGTATGTTGTTGGGCACATGATTAGGGGTATTATAGACAGCTTCCTCTTGCCAGTATTCAGCTCATTCACCTGCTGCTATTTTCCAGTTGCTGTGACAGAGGTGATGTCCAGCCTCTGTTTATGGCATGCTTTCCCCTGCCATCATGAAGCTTCCCCTTGTGGCTGTGAGGAAAATACTTCTTTTCTGTCATCAGCTAATTCTGGTTGGGTATTTGTTCCAGCACTAATCAAGTAACTGTAACAACTATGTTGACCTGGTGTGACCCTAACTCTACCTTAAGCCAAATGACTTTCCCATTGTCCTAACCACAGAACCATTCCAGTTACCCAAGAATCTGTCTAGCAGCCCAAGAAGCAGAAAAATGAGTCACCTCTAGGCTTAGAGATGGTGTACTTATGCGGAGCCTTCAAATATTGTTTAAAAGTTCTTTTTTTTTTTTTAAATTTCTAGAGGCTGAGAAACATGGGTGTGAGGGTTTGTTTTTCCAACTACAGGACAAACAATATTCTCGGTTGAGGGATTTAAAAGTCATTTCTCAGCTTAACAAGAAGCCTGCATTACTGCACATTCAGGTCTCTGAGAACTGTTTCTGTAAGTGTTGATCTTTGTTAAATGCATAGTCACTCGTTCTTCACTCTCGCATAATTTAAACTCATGGATGGCCTTTGAGGGACTACTAGTGACAGCAGGCTATGTCCTGGTATGATGTTTGATCATGACTGTGGATTTCATTGGGTTGAGCAGCCCCTAAGAGATTACTAAAATCTACCTCTGGGTGTGCCTCTGTGTCATTTCCAGATAGCATTATCTAAAGGCAGAAGATTTGCTGTGAGTAGGATGGCACCATTCCACAGACCAGGGTCCCAGAAAGAATAAAGGACAGGGCTAGAGACATGGCTTAGTGGTTAAGGCTCTTGCCTGTGAAGCCAAAGAACCCAGGTTCGATTCCCCAGGACCCATGTAAGCCAGATGCATAAGGTGGCACATGCATCTGGAGTTCGTTTGCAGTGGCTGGAGGCCCTGGAGTGCCCATTCTCTCTCTCTCTCTCTCTCTCTCTCTCTCTCTCTCTCTCTCTCCCTCTTTCCCTCTCTCAAATAAGTAAATATAAAAAGAAAAAGAATAAAGGACAGAGCCAGTGAGCTCTCTTTGTTTCCTTACCACTATGCCCTCCTTGCCATGATGGGCTAAAACAGTGAGTCAGAATAAATCCTCCTGCCCCTCAGTTATTTTGTTTTGTTTTTCCAGTGATAAAGGTCTGACCCTCCCAGCTGACAGGAGGATGGACAGCACTGCCAGTAGATCTGAATTGGTATCTCTACTCTAGCACTTCAGTTCCTGTGATTTGTGTGCAACTTTTCAAACCTCTCTCCAGCTATTATTTATTTATTGCCATGTAATGAAACCACTCCAAATTCAGTAGGCTTACAATAATGACCATTTTATTGCCTATAATTGTTTGGGTCAACAATTTGGACTAGACTTGAGGAGGCAGTGCTCATTTCTCTTGGGATTAGACATGAGGTCAGAGCAATAGCATGGCTTTGCTGAGGCTTCTGGAGCTCAGATTTTACTCACATGTCTCTGGGCTCCTCGGCTCTCCACCCCATAAGCAGAAAGCTAGCCTGGACTTGTTCACACCATGATCTCTGCATTGCAACCACAAGCAATAGAGCACAAGCACTTAAATTTCTGCTTTGATCATATTTGCTAACGTCCCATTGGGAAAGCAATTCTCATGGCCAAGCCCAGATGCAAACTGTGGAAAAAGAAATTGTACCTCTCCATAAGAGGAGAGGCAATGCGGCATACCAAAAACTGGATTATTGCAGCCATGTTGCTAACAAACTCCCTTATTTATAAAATGGGAGTGATGATACAGGGAATAAAATGTTATTTTGGCCACTGAATCAATCTCCATTCCCTCTTCCTTGATGACTAGCTCACTAAGACATGGAAAAGGGAAGAGCATAGGTTAACGTGCGCTCAAGTCTCATGATGGAATGTCCCCAGAATGCACTTCAGATCCTGATACTGACTTTGGGCACAAGTGAAGGATTCATGTACACACTGAACGGCATAGAAATTATCTAGGGAACTGTCCCTACTATAGTACAGGTTAACGTGCGCTCAAGTCTCATGACGGAATGTCCCAGAGCTCAATTCAGACACTGATACTGACCTTGGGCATAAGTGAAGACCTCACGATACCCATGTACACACTGAATGGCGTAGAAATTATCTAGGGAACTGTCCCTACAATAGTATAGGCAGGAAGTTTGGAGACTCATAGTGAAGGTGATGAAGGGAATCGACAGGGCGGCAAGGAGGGGACCAGAAAGGGACAAGGGGAAAAAGAAGGAACTGAGACAAAGATGACTAGTGGGGCTGTCAATTTAGGTGAAGGGAAGGGGCAACTTAGAGGTGACCCTCTGTGTGTTTCAATCCCATAAACAGAAAGAAAGAAAACCAGAATGTTCTTGGTGGAAGAATGTAGCATCATGTGGAGGAATCTAGAAGCTCTTTGGCCCTCAGAGCTGCTCCCCTATGGACAAGAGGCCACAGTGTCAGGTGACATTTGAGGTTTATTATTATTATTATTATTATTACTATTATTTTGAGGTAGGGTCTCATTCTAGCCCAGGCTGATCCAAATTTCACTATGTAGTGTCAAGGTGGCTTTGAACTCAAGGCGATCCTCCTACCTCTGCCTCCCGACTGCTAGGATTAAAGGTGTGCACTACCACATCAGGCTTAAGTGATATTTGAAAAGATTTTAGACTGGTTGGAGAAAATCCCAAGTTTCTCATTTTGCATAGTACTCATGCCTTATCAGGACAACAACTTTTGTTTGTTTGTTTGCTTGTTTTTGTTTTTTTAATAAAAAGTCTTTTTTTTTAACAAGAGCACATTCATTCATGTTTTAAATTTATTTATTGGAGGTGAGAGTATTGAGACAAGTTCTTGCTATGTAGCCCAGGCTCGTCTTAAACTCATGATTCTCCCAAGTACCAGGATTAAAGGTGTGGATCAACATAATTAGCTATGTATGCATCTTCTAAATGTATGTGAATTGATATATTCTGCCATTCCAGTGTAACATTTTTTATTATGATAAAAGGCATTAATAAAATATGCCCACCCTTGTGTTTTGTGACCTGAAGTGGGCTTCCTCCCTTCTCGTTCTGTCCATGGTTCTCCCCATGACTGCAGCTTTCGTTGGGTTGGCAGTGTCTGTAGGTAAGTGGCTGGAGGCTCCCCAGCACACAGCCTGGAGGAGCACAGTGTTGTCCTCTGAAGTGCTGACCAACACCGCTGTCATGCAGGCCACTCTCACCCCTGACCTGCCATCTCCTCTCCTATCTCATTTCCTCATGCCATCTAGCCCGCTGTCTCGTCAACAATCCATTCTGTAGATAAAAGCCTCCTGTTATTTTAAGAACATGAGTCAGATCCTATCGGTTCCTGCTTGGTTCTTTCCAGAGGTTTCACCTTTCACTGAGAATGAGATCTAGACTCCAGCCGTGGCCTGGAAGAGCCTGACTGGCCTCATTCCTTTCCACACCCCTGAGATCCTTGCTCCCCTTGCTCTCTGCACTTCCGGGCTTCGGTCCAAGTTCTTCTCTAAGACACCAGGCGCAGTCCTGGCGCCTGGCTTTTGCACGGCTGCTCCTTGTGTAATGAGTGCTTTGCCCGAGACGGCTAGCTGTGGCCTCCGAGGCACCCAGCTTTAACTTCAGCGCTCCCTCGTTTTAAAAACCCGGTCTCTGCCATCGCCATCACTCTGCCTTCTCCGTTCCTCTTTTATCACTTGTGCTGTTTTTGTCCAAAGAGTTGTTACCCTTTGATTTTCACTGTAGTCACCCATGTGGTCTGGTGCCCTCTTGTCCTCAACGTATTCTGGAACCAGGCATAATCCTTCTAGTCACTTGATGTCCTTAGAAAAAGATAGAAGTATTTCCTGATTGCTTCCTTATCGTAGGTACGGGCTAAGACTGTATTCACAGTTCTTGTGGGAAGTGTAGAAAGCTAATACTCCTAGAAGTTTCTCCTAGAAACTTTTCCCAATACAAAATTTACTTTCATTTGGTTCTAAAATTATCACGATACGCAATGCGTAAATAAAATGCGTAAATTTCACCTGTGTTCCATTTTTCTCTTTAGTTCCAGTTTCATCATTCTAGTTTGTTAGGGTTTATCTGAAACCATATTACATCAGCAAGCACATTTGGTTGCCTTCCTAGTTGTGTGTCAAATTAAATTTTTTAAAAATATTTTATTACTTATTTGAGAGAAGAAAAACCAGAGCAAGGGAGAGAGAGAATGGGTGCATCTGGGCCTCTAGCCACTGGCCTCTAGATACATGTGCCTCCCTTGTGCATCTGGCTTTATGTGGGTACTAGGGAATCGAACCTGGGTCCTTTGGCTTTGCAAGCAAGTAGCTTAACCATCTCTCTAGCCCCAAATTAAATTTTGATAAGCATTTTTGTCCTGTCTTCAGCAGAGAAAATGACAAAATACTGTACTAAGAAGTTCTAACATAGTCACCTGTCACTAGTATGCCACGAAAAATATCCCTGGAGGTTTAACCAAGCACACTCCATCAAATCCCTATTGTCCAGCTTTCATATTGTACCCTTTCTGAGCATGCCTGAGCAATTTGTCTTAAATCTTTTTGAAATTAAAATATCAAAAATTTATAGCATTGCTTCTTCTCTGTAACCAATCCTATCTTAAAACATGAAAACAGAGGCTATTGGTCGGCTACATTCTTCACATGCACAGGCCTTGGATTCAACCCCTAGCAATGGATGAGAGAGGGGCGATTAGCTTGCTATCATTTGTATTCATCCTTATTAAGTTAATTTATTTCCAAGAAGAGGATGCAGGGGTGTGCCAGGGTCTCTTGCCACTGCAAACAAGCTCCAGATGCACTTTGTGGGCACTGGGGAATGGAACCAAGGCAGACGGGCTTTGAAAGGTACTTTGAAAGCAAGTACCTTTAAGTGCTGAGCCATCTCATTCATGGTTATTTTAATCTGTGAATTTACCTACCTTTTACCAGGGGGAAAAATGTCCTTAAATCAATCAATGTTTCGTTCTTCCTCGAGGACTTCCCAAATTACCTCCTTGTATCTTCCTAAGACTTAGGCGTCTCCTCCATTCTGTAATGCAAACCTGTTCTCTTCGTTGCAGCATAGGCATCACCACTACAGTAGTCATTCCCACCATCTAAAGGCCTCCTGAAAATCCAGACTGCCACACCTCATGCCCAGAGTTTTGTGTTTTTTTGTTGTTGTTTGTTTTTTGTTTTTCGAGGTAGGGTCTCACTCTGGTCCAAGCTGACCTGGAATTAAATATGTAGTCTCAGGATGGCCTTGAACTCATGGCGATCCTCCTACCTCTGCCTCCCAAGTGCTGGGATTAAAGGCATGCACCACCATGCCCGGCTATATTCCCAGAGTTTTAACAAGAACAGAGTTGAAGCTAACATTTGACATTTCTTTCTTTTAAATATTTTTATTTATTTGCAAGCAGAGAGAGAGAGAGTCAGAGGCCGAGACAGAGACATGGGATCTGAAGAGTAGAACATGGGTCCTTAGGCTTCACAGGCAAGCATTGTAATCGCTAAGCCATCTCCCCAGCCCACCTTTACATTTCTAATAAATTACCAGCTGATGCTAATGTTGCTGGTCTAAGGACCCTAATTTTGAGAACCACCAATCTAATATATCCTATAAAACACACACACACACATACACACCAAGGCTGGCGAGATGGCTCAGTGGTTAAAGGTTCTTGTTTGCAAAGCCTATCAGCTTGAGTTCATGCCCCAGTGCCCACATAAAGCCAGGAGCACAAAGCAGCACATGTTTCTGGAGTACCGTTGCAGCGGCAAGCAGCCCTGATGCCCATACGCCCTCTCTCTCTCTCTCTCTCTCTCTCTCTCTCTGATAAGTAAATAATTTAAAACAAACACATCAGATTTCTCCTTTGAATTTCCAAACACCTCCAAAACTGGTGCATGACGTCCTCTTTCCCTTTCATAGCCAAACTGCCTGAGAGTGTTTACTTCCGCCCCCTTCTCCACTGCGTCCTGTTCACTCTCACACCACCAAGACATCTTTTAGCAAGTTCACCAGTGGTTTCCTTGTTGCCACATTTAAAGGTCACTTATTTATCTGGCTTACTCTTATCCAATCCAATTGTCTACCCTACTAAGATTTATTTTTAAATTTTGTTTAGATATTTACTCATTTGAGAGGGATAGAGAAAAAGAGGCAGATAGAGTGAGACAGAATGGGCATGCCAAGGCCTCTTGAGCTCCAGATGCATATGCGCCACCTTGTGCATCTGGCTTACATGTGTACTAAGGAATTGAACTTGCGTCCTTGGGCTTCACAGGCAAGTGCCTTATCTGCTAAGCCATCCCTCCAGCCCAAGATTTTCTTTCTCAAGTTCTTTTCTTCTTTTATCAGTTTTCAGGGTGCCATGTTTTTATTATTTGCCTCCTAATTCACTGGTTCTCATAATCTCTCTTTCAGATTCCACCTACTCTACAACCCCATCTACAAATGCTGGAAGGGTTGTAGGGATTAGTCAGTCTTTTTGTTCTTGTTGTTACTGAAATGATCTTATTTAGTCCCATGGTTTATCATAGCATGGCTCACACATGAAGACCTCTCTCTCTCTAAATTTTAGATATATCAGCACTTGGAAATACAACTAGCTACATGACATTCCATTTGGATTTCTCCCACACACCTCACATCTCTGCTAATATGCCTTCATTTTATTTTTAGCATGTACATGGGTATGTTATATGTTTATTTATCTTTGCGTGTGTGTGTGTGTGTGTGTGTGTGTGTGTGTGTGTGTATGTGTTTGGAGGCCAGAGATTAATGTGAGGTATCTTCTTTTTTTTTTAAATTTTGTTTACTTATTTTCAAGTAGAGAGAGAGAGAGAGAGATAGAAGAAAGACAGGGGGAGAGAGAGAATGGGCACACCAGGGCCTCCAGCCACTGCAAACAAACTCCAGATGCGTCTGCCCCTTGTGCATCTGGCATACGTGGGTCCTGAGGAATTGAACCTGGGTCCTCTGGCTATGCAGACAAACGCCTCAGCCACTAAGCAATCCCTCCAGCCCGTGAGCTATCTTCTTTAACCACACTTATTGAGACAGGGTCTCTCACTTCAGCCCAGAGCCCAACATTTCAGCTAACCTAGCTAGCCAGCTTGCCCCGGGTGATCCTCTGCCTCCTGCAAGTGGGCAACCATGCCTCCAAAGCATTTATGTGGGTGCTGGGCATCTGAACGCCAGTCTTCACAGTGTGCAGCAGACACTTCATTCAGTGAGCCACCTCCCCAGCCCCTCAAATTTAAATCTTAACTGTCCATCTTTGTTCATGTGTATGTCTGTTAAGTATGGAGCCCAGATCCCCATATATGCTAGGCAAGCACTGTCACTCTCTGCATCTTTAATTTTCCACCTTAAACCTGCTTCTTTCCCAGTATTCCCATGGTAGGCAGACTAGTGCTCCTTTCAACTAAGTCTTGGAAAGGGCAAATACGTTACTTTGTATGGCAAAAGAGTGTTTACAGGTGTGACTAAAGTTAAAAACCTTGACATGAGGAACTTATCTTGGATTATCTGAGCTAACTCAATGCAATGACAAGGATTCTAAAAAGCGCAAGAGAGGTAGATTATGGAAAGTATAACCGTGGAGGGCAGAACCAAGGAGAAGGCAGGGTGATGGTCCAGGAAGGCCCAATCTAATCCTGAAGACACAGAACCTTTCCCGGGTGTAGTCAGAAGGAGACATGATAATGGAAGGAACCTCAAAACAGCCACCATGGCTGGACTTGAAGACGGGACAGGAAGCCGCTAACTGCAAACACTGGTGCTCTCCGGAAGCTGTGATTAGTGAGAAAGTCGATTCTGTCCTAGAAGAAACAGTCCCGTCTGCACTTGGATTTTTGTCCCAGTGAGATTCCTGTCAGACTTCTGACCTAGAGAACATAATAAATTGTATTGTTTCAAGGGGATGAATTGTGGTAACTCATGACAGCTACTATAAAAATGCTATTACAATCCGTAACTGTGCAAGTAGCATCAAGATGGCTGAATCAAAACCTTAGGTGCTGTTTCTGAGGTCACACTTTTATCTGTCTTCTACCCATACAGCATTTCAATGGTTGCTGATGGCTCTAACTCCAGAACAGATCTCGAACACGTCTATTTCTCTCCATAGTCACCCCAGTACTCTCATCATGGCTGTCATCATCTGACATCAAGAACTACTGCAGCATCCTAATACATGGTCTGGGGTTTCCACAGTAATCCCTTCCAACCCATTGTTCATAGATGACAATAATCTTCTGAGAAGTACATATTGCTTCTTTATTTAAAACTCACCAATATCTTCTTACCTGATTAGAACACAAGCCACGTTTCTGAATGTGGCCTCCAGCATCACGTATGACCTGACTACTGCTGACTCTGCTGGTCTCTGTTGATGCATTTGTCCCAGCACATTCTGTTCATCACACTGGACTCTCTCTATCCTACAATAATAAACTCATGGATTTGCCTTTGTTATTCTTTACTCCAGTAACTTTGTCCCTGTGCATGGTTTCTTATTTTTCATATATGAACTTAAATATGAATGTCTAAGAAAGGCCTTCACTAACCTCTGCAGGTAAGGCACCCCACACACTAACTTAGTTACTATAGATGACTGTGTATTCCACGCATAGTCATACATGCCTACAATTCCAGTATTCAGAAGACTTGAGCATTTGAAACCAGCCTGGATTGCATTGTTGGGAGTGACAACCCTAGGTGCATGAGAGACAGATACATAGGGACACCTTGTCTTGTAAACAAACAGCAGTGAGAACTGGATTCACAGCCTTGCTTTGTTCCTTGAAGTCATGAATGAATGAGTGACATCGTAGTTTCTCTTCATTAAGTGAAATCTATCTACATAACCAAGTTGATAATTTTAATTGAAAAATTAAGTTGCATTAATACATCTATGATGTTTTTCTTACCCACCATCCCAAATTATAAAACATTTTTAGCATTCCAACATAAAGCCTTATAACTACTAAGCAGTTGTATCCCATTCTCTCTTCCCTAAGTCACTGATAGCCAGCACTCTGCTTGCTATATCTATGGATTTTCCTATTCTGGATAATTCATATAAATGAAATCATATAACATGACATTTTATGTCTGGATTTTTCATTTAGCATAATATTATCAAGGTTCATCTACATCCTAGTATCTATCAGTACTTTGTTTCTTGTTATTGCTGAATAATATCTCAATATATGTACATTCTATGGTTGGCTGAACCACTCATCTGTTGGTGGATGTTTGGCTTGGTTCCACCTCTCAGTTATGGCACATAATGTGCTACAAACATCATGTGTGCTCACTTCTATCAGGTCACAAACTCCATTTTGGAGTTTGGGATCTAGGCAGTGATTTCTAGAGTGTAAGAGTATTCAGTTCTTCTCTGTTTTTGATTTCCTAATCTGCCTCTCATGCACCAGAACTGCTCAGAGTCTTAAGAGTAGCTTGATAAATGCATCTGCTTAATCATCATAGAATTCCTAATCAAGTTGTTTACTTTGTAAACTCAGGCACAGGCCCCAAACTTAATAGGAGACAAAAGTAGGGGTAGATATGCCAATATTAAGGGGGAGCAAGATGAGGTTGGCTAAAATTATGACTGTTTAAAAATATGCCCATTACAAGATAATCAATTTCCTCATGCAGGGATGAACTGTTTCACTCAGAAACATTAGTAGGTGCTCTGAATGAGACACTTATAGAGTCCCTCAGTGGTACATTCAGTGCCATCTCCAGTGTTAGAAAGTTCTAATCTGCAATTAGATATATACTAAGTCATTAAAATATCATTGCATTTTAATGATTTGAATCTGGGAAAATATGTAAATTAGTAATGGCTTATTAAACTTTACAGTTTTAGGTTATTGTGGAAAAGGATCTCTACATAGAAAACGTTAGGGGGAAAGCCTTTTGTTTATTTTATCACATCATTCTTCAGTGAGAATGACAAGAACGAAAATGTTCATGCAATTAATAATTTTTTTAAGTGCATTAGTTATTGTGAGTTACACGATTTTCATGGAAGCTGAGTGCAAACGTTGTTTAGGGATAAGCACTTTATCTGCTTCCTTGGCACTGTCTGTGTTCTGGAAAGCTCAATTCAGAACATAAATTTAGAAAAGGTTTCCTCCCCGGCACTGTCTGAAAGCCTGTAGTTATGGTGGTTACTTAAATATTATTTCCATAGCTACGCTGGCTTCCAGCCACAGCTGAAATGCATATCAACAGGCTCGGTGTGAAAATGGGAAGGGAGGGGGAAAAAAGAGGAGACTAAGGACACTAATTTTCCTTCATCGGAGTAGGAGGTGTAATGTCTTTATAAAGTAATAATTAAAAGAAAAACAATTACTGGAACCTTATCTGGACGGCACAGCTGCACTCCCTCCTTTTGCACGAGCAGTGTTTCTAAGGTTATGACAAACCATGAAAATTGCATCTTTAGAGGAGTTTTATTCCTTTTGCTATGATGTGATTGAAGCAGACAGCTACATTTTGTGTATATATAATTAGGCAGTAAAATAGGCTTTGAAGGCAGGTTTCCATTTAGTATGTGAGTCACACGCACAACAGCCTTTCATTCAACAGCCAGAGACTGATCTTTTTAATGCCTCAGCCCGCTCAACATGTTCTCTGAATGCTACGTCTCACACTGGGGGGAAAGGGAAAGAAAAAAAAAAAAAAACAGCTTTTAGCCCATCTTTCTTTCTATTTTTTTTTTTCATCTTCTTTCCAAAGGAAAAACATTCCAAAAAGCCAATCTAGGAAGTCTTTGGTGATTTAACCTCACGACAAACTGATTTTTATCATCTTTTCTCCAGATGATAGTCAGGGGCACCAGTGAATGCCGCACCAGTTCTTGGCGTATCTAATCCCTCTCATAAAAGGCCATTGTGGCAGAAAAACTGAAACCAATGGCCTTTTCATTCTGCACCTCTCAGGTCTCCAGAGTAATGGCGCTGGGTCTCCTCATCTTATTTATTCCTTTCAGATGCATAGTTTCTCGCTTTAATAAGGGAAGGAAGGAGGGAGGGGAAGAGAGAGGGAGAGAGAATCCCATTTTCTCAGTGCTATCCCTGTATGTGGCACAAAGTGATTTTTTTCCCCTCTGAACTTAAATTAGGAAAGGCTTTTGCATGGTGCTATTATTTGAGATGCAGCCTATTTTTATGAAAGAGGTTTTCCTCTGAATACAATGAAAACAGCCCCAGGTGCATTTTTTTTTTCTTGTAGTAGAAATCAGTCCTGTCAACTGTACATCACCACACCTTGTGTGATTAAGAAGCCATCGCCTTTTAATCTCCACACCTTCATCTCACTGTGGACACTGTCTCCCTTCCCTTTCTAGCAAACCCCAAAATGGAGAGAAATATTATCAAGCTATTTGGTTGATTTATGTTAAGTGATAGGTGGTATGTGTAAAATGTCTTTTATTTAAAGACCTGAAAGGGTCTTTGGCACATTATGGCAGTGACAGGGCCCAGCTCTGACAAAAAGTGTAAAGAAGGACCATAGTCATGTAAATCGAACCTTCTCCAGTGATTAGTACCCCCGGTAACCAGGAGAAATAACTAGGTTCTCGGGGTTTTTTCTTTTTATGTGAAATCGATATCCATGCAAGAATTTCAATTTTCCATTCAGGCCTATCACTGGATAAACCACTCAGTATTCAATTGACTTCCTGGGATGTCCCCTGGGGAGTCTGCTCCCCCAAGATGAAGGGCTTTTACATGACAGGCAGGTGTATATAGTTCCTCAATTGGCCTAAGCTAATAAAGCTGGACATGATTTATATGTGCAAAATGTTGCCATGTTGAATAATTCAGAATGAAGCCACCTCTTCCACTTGCACTACAAATAGATGTCAATCTGCATTTGGTGGGGCCTGCCTCCCACGGGGTGCGGGTCAACTGAAAGAGAATGCGTTTCTTGCTCTTGGTTCGAAGAAAGAACACAGGGACCAGCCCCCCCCCAACTGCAAACCTACAGATTTTAGCTCAAATCAAATGACACTTTCTGAGGAGGCCATCTTGATTGCTTCAGTTTTTGTGGGAGGAACAGCTCTAACGGAAGCAGGGATAGAAATCCAGATGCATGGTATCTGCCCAAACACCCGCGTAAAGCTGAGGCCAAGACTTCATCAGTGTGAGAGAGAGGTGGCCAGGAGCCCAGGCTGGGGTGATCAGCCTCACCTCCCCACACTTCCCTTATTTTTGCTGGCATTTCCACTCACTCCTCTTAATCTTTCTCCTCATTCACTTCTCACACTCTCTCTAAATCCTTATTGTTTTCCCCTAAACTAGATCTCTAATGATTTTTCTCCACAAATGTAATATTTTTAAATGAATTCATTCAGTGTTTTTTTTTCCCTTTGAGACAGGGTTTTACTATGTAGCCCAGGCAAAAAATAAGGTCTCGATACTTCCATAGTGATGTGTATCTGAACTTCAGCCATGTTTTGTGTGCTTGTGATAAGGCACAGCAGGCCATATTTCCTGGACAGGGTGTCTTTGCTGAAGAAAATGAAATGCAAACATTGTGAAATGATGCTGCCCATACTGGCAGCTTCTTGGTATTACCTACAGTTTGCCAGTTTGCATTCTCAACTTGGACTAATCTTATGGCTGGATATGCTAGAGGAAGGGACTTTTATGATCTGTGCTTTTAGTGGTGAGATAAGCAAACCACACCAGTCAGTTATGTCATCAATCTTTAACAGCCGACGGAGACCCAGGTGTTGTGTTCCCTAGAAAAATGATGCAACAAAGGGCCAATGGTGGGCTGCAAAATGCCCGGGGAACCCTACTCCTGGTGAGTCCCTTAGTCACTTGGAACACAGGCATTTTTTTTTTTTCTGGGACTGGCCCTATTTTAAATGGGCACTGCTTAGGGATATTCCCTTTGATGAAAGCATGGTTCTGATGCTTGTTTTAAACCAAATTCTGAAGTATATTCTCTCATGAAAAGACTCTCACATATATTTTAGTGAAAGAAGAACTGTGAGTGAAAATTTATTCTGCTCAATATGTTCCCTCCTACCATCCTACCCCATTTTCTTCATAGCCTTTGTTACTGTCTGAAATGATCATACTTTATTGCTTGTTAACTTGTTATATTGAAACTTCACCAGAGTATAAGCACCATAAAAGTTGGGAATTTGGTGTTTCTAGCACCTAGAATGGAGCCTGGCTCATAGTAGATGCACAATAAAAGTTAGTTGAAAGAATAAAATCAGAAACTGAAATGGATATGTGAAAATTGATAGACTTTTGACTCTATTTAACCACTATGCAAATGATCTCATTAATTTATTTTGATTATTGTTTGGTATACATAGTAATTCAAATAGAATCATTGTAAGACAGGGGGCTCCATTGACTTTCTAGTGCATCCATATTGGAATGTAAATTGATTCATATGAATAACCCAGAATTAATGAAGATGCTAGCTGTAAGCTAAGATACTATTTGAAATTAGGTTTAAATGTAAGCTCTGGGTAAGTAATTGTATTTGTTTATTTTTTAAGTATTTCAAATTACGGCTTAATGCACATTTATATTTTATTTATCTATTAGAGATAGGGGAAGCAGATAGAGAGAGAATGAGCATGCCAGGGCGTCTAGCCCCTGCCAATGAACTCCAGATACACGTGCCACCTTAGCTGCCCTTGTTTGGGTATTTACTACCAGCAACCAAAGATGATTGCAACAATGTCCCTTAAACTTATTCCCATAACAATGCTTGATTCTAATGCTACAAATAAATTTTTGACTCCCACATATCTTCAGGTTAGGTTGTTTAAAAAAAAAAAAATTCCCACTAGACCAAGGTATTCAACCTCATTGCATTTTATCCAATGTTAGACTGACAGAGAATGGGCCTATTCTACTGTTCCTTTACTTCAACGGCTCTCACAGCTGTTGGTTTCTAATACACAAAGGTTCTAACTATTTGGCCCTTATGTAACAATTTTGATTCCTCTATCTATCCATACCATTTTTTTTTATTTTAAAAAACTTTTTATTTATTTAAGAGAGAGAGAGAATGGGCATGCCAGGGTCTCCAGCCACTGCAGACGAATTCCAAATGCTTGTGCCCCCTTGTGCATCTGGCTTATGTGGGTCCTGGAGAATTGAACCGGGGTCCTTTGGCTTTGCAGGCAATGCCTTAACTGCTAAGCGATCTCTCCAGTCCCATACGAGTTTTTAACACTAGCAAATCAGTTGTGCCTGCTTGTAGTGAAGATGGAGTGCCATCTAACTACATGTCTGACAGCTTCAATGGACAAAGAATGAAGTAAAACTGCATTACACTTGCAGATGGCTTTGTCAGAACTCAGAAAAATACCTCAAATGAAAGCCTCAGAAGCAGCTGCTCTGTGAGCCTGTCTTCATGTTTCATAACCCAACTCTCCCTGAAGCAGAGAAACTAGAACCCTTTTTACCCTAAAGCCAGCCATAACAGCTACAAATATGACCTTAACTCTCCTTGACCTTTCTGTTAGTGCTACCCTTAGAGAAATTCTGTGACCTTCCTTGTTTGATAGTAGGTAATAAGATCCCATTCCTGAAAAGATCCTGTCCTATATCGAGGGGGAAAACGTTCTATAAAACAGAGGCAAAGAAGAAGCCGAACAGACGGCCTTCCAGTCTGCTCACTGTGGCTGTTACTATTAGACCATTCTTTTTGTCCAATCATATTTCTTCATGATTGGCCCTGCTTCATTGAACCTAAGTGCAATATAGACATTTTCCCCCGAGTCTTCATTCTGAAGGCTCCTGTGTCACCTAAAGCTATGATTGAATAAATCTATTATGCTCTTCTCTTGTTAGCCTGTATTTGGTTACAGAGGTGTCAGTTGTGACTCTCATGATGGGGAAGAAAGATATCAGCACTCGCTGCCTCGGCAGCTGGACGCCTTAAAGTACATGTGGACCCGCTAACTCCTGTGACCCTCACAACAAACTAATGAGGTAAGTAGGGCAAGCCTTATTGTCCCAATTTATACAAGAAAAAGTAGGACACAGCAGAAAACTGAAGTGGCTGGCCCTAGGCACCACAGTTGATTAGTGACAACTAGGACAGGAACTCAGGATTCTACCTCTGAAACCAGGGCCATTGTCACAGTGCCAGACCCCCCTCTCTGCAGCTGACTCATTCCACTAAGTCCTCATTGCCAAGTCCTGCACTACTGTGAAGAAAACTCATGTACTCACTGTCTAAATGACTTGCTTCGTACATAATTAGCTAAAGAATATGTTATAAAAAATTTTTAAATCTACACACACACATACACATACACATATATATGTACATACACATATATTTATTTATATGAAAAGGTAATAGAAGTAAGTGACTTATAATTTACAACTGGAGATGTGATATGTTGGCTTGGTTTCAGTCTGCTAGGGCCTTCTCCAGTATGCATCCTGGGTTGGAAACTATCTAATAATCAATTTACAATATTAATAAACAAGGATTGTAATGAAGAGTGTATTATAATGCTAGTTATGGAAAACAGTGAAGAATGGTCACCATTTAAACTGTGGAGTCCTTTCTGATTACAACCTTGAATGATCCATTAGGTTAGAAGTTTATTCTTGTTGACTTACACCACATACCTTCCAAGTCTGATTACTGCTGTGTCATGGGATATTGCTATGAATCTCAATGAAAAGCCTGGATATTTTGAAGTTTTGTCCATTTTCAGATTTGCTGTGGATCTCTTAATGCTCATGAATCCAGGTAGCTGTGTTTCCATTTCTTTTCATTTGAAAATTATATAAAATGAGTGCTGTGGCTTTATCATAGGAATGGAGTACGGGTCCTGGGGTTTAGTTTCAACACTGAAAGGCAACAATGACAAAAATAAAACAATAATGTTACATGTCAATTCACTTGTATATTGTTGAAGCAATCTAGCACTTGTCTAGCCACAGCTTAAGCCCTGTGAAAGGCATACACAAGCGGTGCAGGATGAAAGACAATGTACCCAAGAAGGTCCTTTTCTCCAAGGCACAACGGAACACATACCTATAACCTTCAGATCCCTGAATCCGAGGCAGGAGAGTTGTAAATTCAGAACAAACCTCAGCTCCATGTCAAGACCTTGTTTCAAAAACAAATAAACACTCAAAACTGCACACAAAATGTGTGTTTCACTCCAAATTCACATAGTGACAGTTCCATTGGAGCATAATTTGCAGACAGTGCTCTAAGAAAGGAAAGTGAGGCTCAATGGGGTCAAATGGTAAGGATTGGTTCTAAGAAACAGCATCCTATCTTAAGAGACTCCGGAGCCCTTCCTTCTGTCCCGTCCCCACAGAGAGGAAGCAACTGTCCACAACCATGAAACACACTTCACTAGAAATGAACCATGCTAGACCTAGGAGTCTGAGGCTCCAGAACTATGAAAAAGAATAAATTGCTCTAAGTTAAACTGTCTAGTTTATCTCAGTGACCCAACTTAAGTAATACACCACTTACTATAAACACATAAGGCAAACCATGGAAAACTAGAGAAAAACTGTGTGACTTGGATTGCAAAAACCAGTAAATTAATGGCAAATCCCATGTATAATGACAATGACAGTAGCCCTGATTTTAGGAATATAAGAGTCATGAAGTTCTAAAGGCACTCGGGTTCAAATTTAGACCTGGTATTTTCTCTAGCCTACAATAATAGTCATTATTATTTGAATGGTACTTTGTGCCAAAACCATATTACTTTCATTTTTCCACCTAATTGTCCAGCTAACATTGCTACTCAGTGACTGACACAGATTAGGAACTCCATACATGTCTGATAAACAAGTGAATGCCAGTGTACAGACAAAGGAAATTGAAAGCCAGAGACGTTATCTCATTTGCCCATGATGAACATGGCTAGCAAAATAACAGAGCCTAGAATTTGAACAAAATCTATGTAATTTTAAAAAATGTGAATAATACCTTTCTGAGAATGGGTAAAAAAAAATGCTCTAGCTAAAGGTTTATGTAATGCCTAGTGCACAGAAGTGCTTAAATATATATCAGAACACAGCCTGTCAGAGGTAAGTGAATGCTGGATGGATAAGAACAACATGGAGAGCAGAAGCAGAACTCTTTTTAGATTTTCCCCAGCTCGAGGCAATGCACTCAGAGTTGATAGACCTTCAAATGACCCATGTAAAGCAAATATTTGCTGTGATGTTTGCTCTCATGCTCAGCCATGGACACTGTTACGTGGTCTTTTCTGCCTAATAACTTTAATCCTAAGCATAAGAGAGACACCTAAATGTCTTTTCCTGGAATAGTCTCTGTTTTCCACATTTAGTAGTGTCAAATGATATTTTGTAGTATGACATATTACTTGATATGCTTAATTCATAAAGTTCCTTAACTCTTTGAGGTATTTGGTAAAATCATAAACTCAGACTGGGCATCTGTTGTAGTAACCTTCTCATTGTTGGCACAGAGCACCCAACCAAAAGCAGCTGATGGGAGGGAAATTGTTTATTTTGGCTTATAGTCTCAAAGGGAAGTTTCACGACGGCAAGGGAAAGATGGTAGGGCAGAGGCTGGACATCACCTCCTTGCTAACATCAGTGGACAATAGCAAAAGGAGAGTAAGCCAAACTCTGGCAGGAGAGTTGGGTAAAACATCCCAAAGAGTGCACATGTCAGAACATCCTAAGCTTCTAATGGAGATGAGGAGCAAGACAGCTTTTCATAGGCAGTCAGCCAGGTGGCCCACGGAGGTGCCACCTGCCTGCCCTGGCAGAACTAGAACCCATGTCTGACTCTCATTCAAGATGGCTGTAAGTGATAATTCAGCTGTGCTTCTGCTTCTTCAAGCTTTCCTGGGCTTGGTGCATCTGGGAGCTGGTCTCTCCTGAGTCACCTTGAGCCCACCAAGCAATCAGGTCCCTCTTTTGTACCCCTGAGTCTGATGACGAGGCTTATCCTAATTAGATGTTTGACCTACATAAAGAAGTGTAACCGTGTATGCAATGTCTTTTGCTCCAGTCCTTGCTTCCTGGCCCATGTTGGTAAGCTTTCCTTCTTCCAAGGCTGACTGGGAAGGCTGGGAAGGCTGGAAAAGGAGAGAGTTTCTTTTTGCCTGGGTGGGTTTAAAAAAAAAAACACACTTTATTTATTTATTTATTTGAAATACAGAGAAAGAGAGGCAGATAGAGAGACTGGGCATACCAGGGCCTCCAGCCACTCCAAACTCCAGATGCATGCACCACCCCCTGTGCATCTGCCTTATGTGGGTCCTGGGGAATCGAACCTGGGTCCATAAGCTTCACAGGCAAGTGCCTGAACCTCCATGCTATGTCTCCAGCACCTTGGCAGGTGTTTTTTCCTGCTTGCTTTCTACATGCATTTTGGTTTTGGATGATCTCTTGCTTTGTTTCATGTATGATCTCTGTTTAGGCTGAGTCCTCTATCTCTTAATCTTCTCTGACCGCTTGTGCGAGGGTCGTCTTCTGGCATGGCATCGCTGTTTTGTTTTCTATGTGTAAGCTCCGTCACCAGAGACTTCCTTCCTAGAGATTTCTCCATGTGAAAGAGATGTTCTCCACCTTCCCTTCCTAACCAGGCTGGGAAGGGGAAGAAACTCTTTTGACTTGGACTTTGCTTCTAGTCTTCCGTCTGGATCCTAACTCCCCCTAAAATAAATGTTATAGCCAGGTGTGATGGTGCGCACCTTTAATCGCAGCACTTGGGAGGCAGAGGTGGGGGGTCTCCATGAGTTTGAGGCCCTACATAGTGAATTCCAGGTCAGCCTGAGCTAGAGTGAGACCCTACCTTGAACCCCCCCCCCCAAAAAAGTGATAATTCATAATTTACCCTGCTGTGAATCCATGTTTTTAACTCTTTGCTAACTTGAACAAAGGATCCAAAAGTTAGGATCCACAAACCCGAGATCTGCGTCTTTATGGAATTGAATCCCTCCCTGGATGGAAAATCCTGTATCACTTAACTCAGATAGCAAACTACTGCCAGTGATTTGAAGAACTGAATATATTTGGAAGACAGGCTCAAAATTGAGGAAACAGAACCAAGTCTTGAGGGAAGAACCATACATTTAAACTAAGAGAAATTAGTAGTGTAAATATTTTCAGAAAATGTGTGCATGATAGAATAGGCTGATATGAAAAATAAGAACTTTTAGAAATAAAATGATCATTGTCGAAATAAACATCCTGACTAGATAGGAAATTAGCATGATAGATATATTTATGGCCCAATTAATGAAAGGGAAAATTGATCCTAGTAGTTTTCTAGCATACAGGGTAGAAAAGACAGTGCAATGCTTTGAACTGTCTCCCTTGAAACCCATACATTGAAGCCCTAAGCCCTCTTACCCCAGAAAGTGAGCATATATGGAAACAGGGTCAGTAAGAGGCAGTTGTAGTTTACTGAGATCATATACATGGGCCTTATGCAGTCTGACTGATGTTCTTGAAACATAAGGAAATGTGAGTGTGGATGCTCGTAGAGAAAACCAATGTAACTGAGACAGGATTGACGCCTCAAGACGCTCCAGAAAGAAAATAAATTTCCCTTGTTGTAGTCACCCCGTCTGTGGTGTTTTGTAATTCCATACATAGCAATACAATACAGATCAAAAACACACAAAAAATGAAAACATAATTAAGAAACAGAAAACATACCCCAAATTTTAAACATCTATTTAATAATACATATAAGAAAGTGGAACAAAAGTAACAAGAAGGAATGCAATGAAGAGAAATGACAGAGAAGCATTCTAGAACTGAAGACAAATGTGAGTTCACTAAGTAAGAGCTTCATGTGTTCCCAGAAGGGTTCAGTTGAAAAGTCCCACGTGGAGCTGGGGATGTGCCTCAGGGGTGAGCCAGTACTTGCCTAGTATGCACACAGCCCTGGACTTGATTCTCAGAAGTGAAAAATCAAACAAAAAAATGTGGAATTTAATAACTGAATCATGAAAATGATGTGACATTGTTTTACAACACAATAACCTCCTTTCCACCCACATGCAATGTGAGTTTGTTGACATCCATCAAAAGTTCTTGATCTTTGGTTTCCTATTGACCGTATCAAAGTTAGGCTGGAATAGAGATCAAAAAGCATTACAAGTCTCACTGTGACTCAAAGACATTGAATAGGTGGACACTTTGAAATGGAACCATATGGTTTCAAATTGTTTGACACTCTTCCATTAATTTCCACAGTGAGGGGGTCCATGTTTCCTCCCTTGAGCCACGGTGCTTCCAGTGACATACATGACCCTAAAGTGACCAACTGTTGGGGTTTGCAAGGACAATTCTCACTTCAACACTGTGAGTCCCACAGGAGTCTGCTCTGAATTTGCAAATTAGGAAGCAGAGTCGCCAGAGCAGTGAGCCATGCGGACTCCCAAGGCTGGCTACACAGCCCTTCGTCAGGGCCTTCACCCTTGGTGCTCGAGGAAGGCCACACAGGTGAACTCCACTGACACTGCGTGGGACGGAATGACCCGCCAGCAAGGTCTGCCCTCATTACTGCTCTTTAAAATCATATGTAATAAATCAGTTGTGGTTTGAATCAGATGTGCCCCACAAACTCATGTGTTTCAACTGCTTGGTCCCCCGTTAATGGCAACTTGGGAAGGTGGAGCCTTTCTGAAGGAGGCGTGTCGCTGGGAGCAGACCCTGAGGTTTATTATCCCTTAGCTTGCCAGTTAGCTCGCTTTTCTTCTGCTGTTTTCCAGCTGTCGTGGCAGAAGTGATGTCCAGCCTCTGCTCACACCATACTTTTCCCTGCCATCATGGAGCTTCCCCTCAAGACTGTAAGCCAAGAAAAATACTTTCTTTCCACCAGCTGCTTTTGTTGTGTACTTTGTCCCAGCAATGAGAAGGTAACTAGTTGTTATCCTTCAAGCCTCTGGGTTTGAGACATGCTTACAATATAGCTGTACATAATGGGAAGCATTGCTGGAACTGTCAAGCTTGTCAGGCCACACAATCCTGGCCCAGTGTTTGCTCTGTCACAACCCACACTTATGACATCTTCTTCTTTCAAAACTATGTTCATTCCCTTGCTAAAGTCAGCTACAGATTTCTAGGTAGTAGATACATTTATTAGTCCACATATAGTAAGTTATCTTGTGATAAAGAAATGGATATAAGGATTTACTTATTTATTTGCAAGCACAGAGGTAGAAGAGAGACAGACAGAAAGAATGGGCACACCAGAGCCCCCAGCCAGTGTAAACAAACTCCCCATGCATGTACCTCATTGTGCATCTGGCTTTACATGGGTACCGGGGAATTGAACCTAGGTCATTAGGCTTTACAGGCAAGCGCCTTAACAGCTGAGCCACCCCTCAAGCCCCATGTAAGGATTTTGGACAGCAGATACTTGTTGTTCATAGACTACTTTTATATTACTCTGGACATAATCAGAAGAAAGAAAATACAGTGATCTAAGCAGGGAACATTTAGTGTCAAGAGTAAACACGAAGAGCAATGGCAGTAGAGAGGAAATGAGTAGAAAGAAGCAAAGAGACACCTGCGGATAGAGCTCAGCTGAACCAAACTTGCCCAGCATGCATGAGGCCCTGGCCTTGATCCCCAGTATCACCACTAAAAAAAGAGAAAAGTAAATAGTGCTTAAAAAAATATTGGAGGGCTGGGGAAATGGCTTAGCGGTTGAGGAATTTGCCTGTGAAGCCTAAGGACCTGGGTTCAATTCCCCAGGACCCACGTAAGCCAGATGCACAAAAGAGATTCATGCGTCTGGGGTTCATTTGCACAGGCTGGAGGCCCTGGCATGCCCATTCTCTCTTTATCACTGCCTCTTCCTCTCTCTATCTCTCTCAAATAAATAAATAAATAAAATATTTTTAAAAAAGAATATTGGAAATCTAGTGTATATTGTATGTGTGTGCGTGTGCGTGGTATGTGAATGCGTGTATGTTTGAATGTATGGTGCATCTGTCACTTGCTCTTCACCTTACAATTTGAGACAAGGTTTCTAGCTAACCCTAGAGCTCAACAACAGGGCTAGACCGGCTGTCCAGCAAGCCCAGGAACAGTCCTGCCTCTGTGCTACGATTACAGGTATGAACCACCACACTCGCCGTTTTATGTGGGTGCTGGAGACCCAAACTCAGATCTTCATTCCTGCACAGCAAGAACTTTACTCACTGAGCCAGACTTAATGTCCACTTTAGAAAGCCAGAACCAAGAAAAAAAAAGCTAGAAGATTTTGTGCCCCTGCCTCTTGACCTGCCCCACTTTCTTCCTCTTAATTTTTTAAACAAAATCCAGTGGGGGTAGGTGGGCTGCAGAAGCCCAGGCTAGGACTTTGCAGCCTCTAATCCATCAGCCCTGGGGGTTCTCCAGAGACAGCAACCCTAGGACTGAGCCGGCACTGGACCGGCCCGGCCCATCCACCTTTCTCTACACTTGCAGCTGGGGCATGGGCGATGGACCAGGCACTGGGACTGGAGCTGTCCAAAGAGTGCGGTGAGGTCCCCCAGACCATGGCCCACGCAGAGGAAGGGCGGACGCTGGAAGAGCCCTTTCTTCTCAGAGGGGGACGGCCTGGACCCCAGCTTTGCAATGTCTGAGCTGCCAAGGAGAATTTTCCTACTGAAAAAGATTTTGAAAGCTTTCACCATAAAGAAACGATAAATGCTTGAGGAGATAAAGATATGTAGCCTGGTCATGTCTGTGAGGGATTTCTCTAGATTAGGTTAACTCAGGTGGGAGGACGAGTTAGCCCTCGGCTCTGTCTAATTCCTCCCCATAATGTGATGGTGGAAGCTTCCTGTTCCTGTTACGCTTTCCGGCTATCTTGGACTTCCTCTTGGGCACTGTAAACGGAAAATGAACCCTCTCTTCCCCACCTTGCTTCTGGTTAGGCATTTTGTCCCAGCAAAGAGAAGGTACCTGAAGCGCTGCGGTCACCCCGGAGAACCTAAGAGATCTCTCTTTAGGAGCGTGCTGGGCAAGCCCCCGGGTCTTGCGGAGCAGAGGAAGCGTACCCATTAGGACATATCTCCTGGGCGCTGTTAAGCTACCCCCAGGGGACCAGACACCTTGCGAGTCTGTGGGCTGCTCAGGGTGGTGGCAGGAATGGGGCGTCACGCTGAAGGAGCCTGGTGCTGGAGACCCCCCCCCCCCCCCCCCGTTCTTCAGGAACCTGGCAAGTAAGTGCAGGGGGCCAAGAATGCGCAGCTCTTTCCTTCTTCCCAGCCCAACACCCTCTACTCACAGCGCTTAACTTCGCATCCGCTGGCAGGGAAATATGCTTAAAGGGCTCAGCTTCGCTTGCACCTAGAGGGAAAAAGGGTCAGTTCAGGGCACAGAAACCAAGGAAAGGTAACTGGTATAATTATGAATCATCCATCAGGATTTGCTTGAACTCCTCGTATTAAGTTATATTAAAGGATTACTCAAAATGTCTTCAAGAGGGGAGCATTGTAGCTAGTAATGGCCAAATGTTGTAATCAAATTCATGATAGTCTAATCATAACTTTCATGTAAATACCACTTTTTAGAGTACCAAGTTCGTGAATGTGGTTTCCAAGATTGCTACTCAAAATCCCATCTGTGACTATAAATAGACACACACTCTCTTTTTAGGGTAATTGGGCTGTTCTAAAATTAAATTGAGGTGATGGTTGCAAGACTCTTAAGTACATTAAGTCACTTAATTGTCCACTTCCCCAAAATAAAAACCAAGGGAGGCTTTTCAACCTAAAACGTACTTGATTTTCCTGACTCGGGTGGAATGTTGCTTGCTCCCTCTTCAAGGGTCATCCTTCTCCTGTGTTGTTTTGTTTTAGATTTATTTTTCTGTGTACTCATTCAAACCCTTATATTTCTTTTTTACTTTTTATTTTCTAAATGAAAATAATTGATCTAAATTTATTATTTTTCAAAATTTAATTATTAAATCCCCACCCCACCCCTCTGCTTTTGTTGTTGATGCTGCTTTTTTTTTTTTTTTTTTTTTTTTTTAAGTGAGGTAAGGTCTCTAGCCCAAGTTGACCTGGAACTCATTCCATACCTCCAGGCTGGCCTCTAACTCACGGCAAACCTCCTAGCTCTGCTGGGAATAAAGGCATACACCACCACCCCAGGCCATCTTCTGTTTTTGAGACAGAATTTTGCTAAGCCACCCTGGATGGCCTGGAACTTGCTACACACACCAGAGTGGCGTGGACTCAAATTCGTGGCTATCTTCCTACCTCTGCCTCAGTAGTGTTGGAATTGCCAGCAGGTTCCATGCCTGGGTGCTCAAGCCCTTATTTTTCGGCCCCATGTTCACAGATTGATGTTTCCCAAGGATGTCATTTTTGACCCTATGTTCTGTCTATTGACAGTCAACAGATTTCATTCATAAGAAACTCTCTCTCAGGTTTTCAGCTATAAAACCCGTTTCTTGCTCTGGCTAATTCATTTACTGAGGCAATAGAAAATTCTTACAGAATTAGCACCTTCTGATTTGAGAGTTTCTAAATTTAGGATTGTGAGATTGGGGAGATGGCTCAGCAGTTAAAGGTACTTCCTTACACAGCCAGCCAGACTGGAGTTGAATTCCCTAGCCTCCCATGTAAAGCCACGTAAGCACTTGTTTGCAGTGGCAAGAAGAACGTGACCTGTGTGTGTGTGTGTGTGTGTGTGTGTGTGTGTGTGTGCACGCGCGAGCGCGCAAGTGCATAATAAGCAGACACCCACAACAAAAAAATCTTAATTCAGGTTTTTATTTTCACAGTATTTTAATTTTGGTCCCACTCCCCTAATTACCATGACTACATTGACCTGCTTGCAATAAAACCTTTATTCTTCTCATTAGATCCCAACCTTTCTTGCATGCATTTTTTTGTTGTTTGCTTGCTTTGGACTCCCTGAATTAAATTAGGATCACCTGCATGATTATGGTTCGGAGGTCATTTACTGGAGCATGTGCGTCCCGCCCTGTGAGTGGTTGGTCAGGGAGGTCACAGATGCCCCTAAGACAAGGTTGACTATTGCCATTGCCGTCGCGCCTAGTTACCCACCCCAAGCAAATGGCAATTCCCTGTTTCTAAAGACACCCCACATTTCGGTGGCAGGACATAAGGAGACCAAGCTGGCTCTGAGCTGGCCTCCTGTGTGCCGTCTAGCTTTCGGGGTGCTGGAAGGCATTATGGAAAGAGTCATCAGCAATCCTACCTAGCTGTGGGTCCCGCGTACTTCACAACTCACCTGAAAGGTAAGATGTATCCATTGGTGCAACAGTGGCATGAGAGTTATGGGAGTTATCAGCTACTCAACAATTGAGTTTAATGCCCACCCCAGAAGGGAAATCATACCTGGTACTATAAATTTGGACAAAAGTCTGTGGTTATGGACTTAGGACCTAGTAACATACCCAATACTGTGACTATCATATGTGGATAGCATGTTAAATTGCTTTCTATGTTTACTTCCATAGATTGGTACTGCTTGTACCTCAAACCCACAAGTTTCTTTATGCAAGGGCAGAGATTAATGTACAGACGCATAACTGCCAAAGTCACCAAGATTAAGTGACTAGTGCATTCCCTAAACAACACTGAAACCATACCCTCCAAGGCTCAGGGAACTTTTCTTTCTTTCTTCCTTTTTTTCTTTCTTTGTTTATGTTTTTGTTTTTGTTGTTGTTGTTGAGACAGGGTCTTGTTGAGGATGATCTTGAACTTCTTACCTTCTGCCTCCATCTCTTAGCGCTGGGATTATGAGCATGCTCCACCACCATGGGTTTATTTGGTACTGAAACTAGAACCTAGGACTTCACTCATGTGAGTCTACCAACTGATCTACTTCCCTGGCTTGATTATCTTTTGTGCATTGAATACACTCATTGGCTTGACTAACATCATAGTACACTCTGAGTTGTTTTCTATTCATTCCTGACCTATACACTTTGGAGAATCCATTCTTTCTACCGTTCATGCATATGGAAGTTCTATGTAAGGTTAATTCAACAAATATTTTTGAGCAGTATAATTTCTAAGAATTTGGCCAGGCATGGATTAGACAATTCCTCTACTGACTACTGGACTTCATCAGGCTACATTTTATAAATGTCAATAAAAAGAAGTGTTTCCTATAGCTGTAGAGATGGTTCTGTGGATAAGAGTGCTTCCCATATAAGTATAAGAACCCTGGCCCAGGACCCTCCAGTTCAGTTCTCCAGAACCCACGTGAACAGCTGAGCAGGGCCACACATATCTGCAGCCCCCGTTCTGTGTGGAGTAGAGACTCCAGAATTGTTGGAGCTTGGGAAAACAGCAAGTTCCAGAATCAGTGAAAGAGTTTGTTTCAATGAAACACATGGATGATGGAGGAGGACACAAAATTCCCTTCTGACTGTGCTGCGTGTGTGGAGCAGCACACCAGCACACACATATATGTACACATACCACATCACACATACTACACACACACACACACACACACACACACTACTTCCTATATTTTCTATTTAGAGTAGGCCATTACCATGTGATAAACTTATGCTTCTTTTTGCAGGGATAGAGAAGGTTGTGGCAGACCTTTGGCTATGTGGGGCCCATGACAAAGGCTTCCATGCCTGGAGTTGCAGCAGCACAGAGCCAGAGCCCTCAGCCTAGGAAACACAGCCTGGCCCGAGGGCAGCATCCATTGTACCTTCAACAAACCCCGATGTTCATAACACTGGTTATCTGCAATGATTCAACTGCCTCCACCTGACCATCATTCTTCTCCCTCAGGACCCCTAACCCTTGGCTGGGCTAGGTGACACTGGTGCCTCATTCTTTTTTGTTTTCATATCTATGTTCATTTCCTCCACTCTGCAGACCTTCCCTCCATCTCTGTTCTAATAGGATACTCAATTGAACCTACTTCATCCCCAGAGCTGCGACTGATTCCTTAGATAAAGTTAGCTTTTCTTCTCCCCCAAAGTAATGCTTTTTGTACTGATTACCATAAATCAATTCCTTTTCAGTTTGGCAGGTGTCTTATCTTCCTAGGAAGCTTGAATCATCTCAAGGGCAGAGACAATGTCTTATTCCTTTTCATGTCTCCTGTGAACCTCATATAACAATACAATAGAGGTTTGACGATTCACTGAATGGATGCCTCAAACTTAATCACAGAAAATGAGCTAATATTTATGAAACGCTTAGTGTAGTGCCTTACAGAGTAAGTGTTATACAGGTGTTTGTTAAATAAAATGAAAGGTTGATAGGACGTAAGTTGGGGTTTAGGAGGACTATTGTTATTGTAATTACCGAAAATTGCGCCTGTAATTTATGAATAGACTCAGATATTCCCTCTTTATTGTACTAGACTCCGACTCATGTGGAATCACGGATAGAAACATTGCTTTCTTTTTATATTCTGTTCCTTTTTCTAATTACATATCATTTCTCTCACAGTGATAGTTAAATCTCATTATATTTAATGATTTATCCATTTTCTGCTGTAACAGTTTTATCGGTGACTCCTTGTATTGTAATCTCATTATTTCATAAATTACATCCTATTTGTTAAGAGTAGTAACTGCTACCATGATCTTATCTTCATCCCTCTTTTCAGTGTCGACGTCTTAGCCTTCTTTGTGAAAGATTCAGCCTTTTTTTCCTCCCCCTTAGTCTCATTCTGTTCCGTGTCACCTATGTAAATGCCTTTCACTGTATGTCATTATTTTATAGATTCAGCCTTTTTTTCTCCTCTTTTCGTCTCATTCTGTGCAATGTCACACGTACAAACTCCTTTCACTGTGTGTCGTTGTTTCATTTGAAGGGTTGAATTCCACATCTGGAACGGTGTCTGTTTCATTTGGAGAATTCCATTTCTTTGAATAGAAAAGCATGCACTGAGGAACTCTAAATCACCATATTTTCCTCTATTCCAAAGTATAGTATGCATGTAATAAAATATTGACTCTTTATTCCTTAATTTCTACTGAACATATTTCCCTTACGGGATTTTCACTTTTTGATTGAAGTGTATTTTATGCAAGGAAGCTATAAAGTGAAAAACTCAATCTCATAAGCACATGTAGGACACGTAAATAGAATGCTGCAGATTTTCTCTATAGATGGCATTGCCAATATGTTAGGTTTCACAAGATTAAACCTATGTAGGACTGAGAAGAAGGCTGTGTAGTCAAAGGTGTTTGTTGGCTTGAGAAGCCTGCTGGCCTGGGTTTAACTCTCCAGTACCCACATAAAGCCAGATGCACAAAGTGGTGCATGCATCTAGAGCTTATTTGTTATGGCAAGGGGCACTGGCATATCTGTTCTCTTTCTCTGTCTTTCTCTCTGCTCTCAAATAAATAAGAATGTTTTTAAAAATTCATAAAATCCTATGTAAACACAGGGTAGAACTCAGGTGTAACCTGTAGATTGTTTGTTCAGTATCATTTCAATTGATTTTACCCTACTGGGCTAATGCAGAAAAAGGTTCCAAAGACAAAGGGGAAACTGTGCTTCTCTGTGTATAATGTATGCCTTATGTAATACATACAGTGACCTCGATGAACATACTACCAGTGCTACAATGGCCAATCTTTGCCTTCTTTTATTTTTTTTAACAATTTTAATACATACACATAATATATTTTGGCCATAATCTACTCCCATCACTTTCCTTTTTTTTTTTTTTTGTTCCCTCTCCCTAAGCCCTTTCCACTGAACTTCTTCTTTTCCTCAACTAGACCCTTGTGTATTTTGGTGTCATTTAAAAAATATATTGTATTTATTTGTTTATTTATGAAAGAGAGCGGGTGGGAAGGAGGAAGAGGGAGAGAGAGGATGGGCATGCCAGGGCCTCCAATCATTGCAAATGAACTCCAGATGCATGCCCACTTTGTGCATCTGGCTTATGTGGGTTCTAGGGTGTTGAACCTGGGTCCTTAGGCTTTGCAGGCAAGTGCCTTAACTGCTGAGCCATCTCTCCAGCCCTGATGTCATTTTTTAAAACATTTTATTTATTTGAGAAAGAGAGAGACAGAGAGAGAAAGAGGCAAAGAGAGAGAGAGAGAGAGAGAATGGGCATGCCAGGGCATCCAACCCTGCAAACAAACTCCAAATGCATGTGCCATGTGAATCTGGCTTACATGGGTCCTGAGGAATTGAACCTGGGTCCTTTGGCTTTGCAAGCAAGTGCTCTAACCATTAAGCAATCTCTCCAGCTCCGATGTCATTTTTTTAATTATCTTCCTTCATCAACCATGCCCAACATGGCATATACATACACACACATATATATTTCCCCTGAGTCTTAGGACCATAAAGAAAGAAAAATTACACTTGTTCTCATAATTTGCTTATCTGATAAAAGTGTCATGCTCTCTACTTGACATAGTATTCATCTTTGGCAACAACATTACCACATTGCTTGTCTTTGATATAAAAACATTTAAATTCATTCAGGAAAATAATTGATCAATTATGTACTAATGTTCCTATGCCTGACCTAAAGAGTGGCATTGCTGGAATATGTCTTTGGCAGTAGGCTACCCAGTGGAGGAACACACTGGTCTCTAGATTAAGTCCCTCGCTGTTCATCATCTGAGAAAAATTGTACTTCAGGCACTGGTGTGCTGTGAAGACTAAACACATAGATACGCATGAAGAATTAAATAAAACAGCTTGGGGAAGAAATGAGTCAGACATACATTTTCTATTACTATTCACTTTAATTGCAGACCTATTTTAAGGTTTAAAAGGTTGTGCATCTTTAAGACACTGGGTCTTTGAAACAAACATTTAAAAGTGTGTGTGTATGTGATGTATAGTGTTTGCATGTGATGCAGCACCTAGCATGCTTACCTGTGGTGGTCAAAAAGAAAAAGAAACAGAAGTAGAGTAGCTTTACTTTATACAGGCAATAGAAGCCCAAAGAGGGAACAAGGGGATGCCATTCTGTCCATCCTGGCAAAACTGAAACCGCATCTGGTCCTGTTTCATCCAAGATGGCTTCCAACAACATTTCCCAGCAGGGACTTCCTGCCTCTTCCTCAGCTCAGCTTCTGTGGGTCAGACCCCTGAGTCTACAACCAGTCAGGTCTGGGCCTCATCTGGGTCAGCTTTAGGTTTCTCCTTGTACACATGAATCTGATCACAAGACTCACCCTAATTGGATGCCTGATCAGAATAAAGAAGTTTGACTAGTGGGCCCTTACTCTCTTTTCCTTGTGACCTTACCTGAGCATGCATGTACATCTGTCTCTTCTTGTCAGAGTTTGAATGTATGTCCCCCATAGACTCAGGTGTTTTATTATGCTTGTAACTTGGATCTGCAGCCACCTGGCTGGAAGAGGTGTCACTGGGGGCCCCATTCTGAGGTCCAGCCCTGAGGTGTGCCTGGGGAGGTCTTGACTTCTCTCCCAAAGGTGTGCAGAGCAGTCTGGGCTGTGGCAGGGCCTTTGCTGCTTGCTGCCTGTTTGTGCTTGTTGCTTGTGGTGGTGGCTGGCTGGTGATGGCTTTTCTGTCTGCTTGGGTGTGTGGAAGCATTTCCTCCTAGGCTGATAGAACTTGCCCTGGGATCTATAAGCTTGAAATAAACCCCTTCCTCCTACAAACTGTGTCTGCCTTGGATGTTCATCCCAGCAATGTGAGGCCGACTACAACATTCCCCTTCCTAGCACTGCTCTAGGCCTGGGCATTTTCCTGCTTTTGGTTTTTTTTTTTTTTTTTTTTTTAGTTATTTTAAAGTGATGGACCAAGAGAGAGAAGGAGGCAGATATATAGAGAGAGAATGGGCGCGCCAGGGCCTCCGGCCACCACAAATGAACTCCAGACGCACGTGCCCCCTTGTGCATCTGGCTAACATGGGTCCTGGGGAATCAAGCCTGGAACCAGGGTCCTTAGGCTTCACAGGCAAGTGCTTAACCGGTAAGCCATCTCTCCAGCCCCCTGCTTTTGGTTTTTCTTTGATCTGAGTCCTCCTCTCTTTCTTTTCTTTTTTTAAAAAAGATTTATTTTATTTATTTATTGAAACAGAGAGGGAGGGAGGGAGAGAGAGAGTGAGAATGGGCACACCAGGGCCCCTAGCCACTGCAAACGAGCTCCAGATGCATGTACTATCATGTGCATCTGGCTTACGTGGGACCTGGAGAATTGAACCTGGGTCCTTAGGCTTCACAGGCACATGTCTTAACCACTAAGCCATCTCTCCAGCCACACCTCTCTTTCTTAATCTTGTCTGGTCTTTTATTTGGAGAGGAGCTTTTGGGTCTCATGCTTCGCCTCCTCCAGCCTTCTTACCTCCCAAGATTTCTCTGGGATGGAGTCTTCCCTCTCCCTTTCCAGCTTGGAAAGGAGGAAAATTCTGCTGTGGCTTGGGTCTCTCAGCTAGCCTCCTCCTTGGAACTTAATTTCTTCTATAATATGCCTCATAATTCATAATTTCTCCCTAAATAAACTTAACAGGTCATAATTTGCCCTTTGCAGAGTCTGTTTTATCATTCTTTGCTAAAAATAATATAAGGACCCAAAAGTTAGGGTTCACAGCTTCTCCCTGAACCCCCAAATCCTACATCAGTAGCAGGAGGAGAAAGTCTGGTGTCCACCTCCATCACTCACCCACCTGTTTTTTTTCTTTGTGATGGAGTCTTTTACTGATTCCAGGTTTTGCCCATGAAGAGCCCCAGTGATTCTCTGGTCTCTGCTCCCCATGGGACAAGTTATAGACATGTGTGGTCACCCTGAGGTATTCACGTGGGCTCTGGAAATTCACATGTAGGTGCTCTCGGGTCCTCTCTGGCCCTGGTGTTTATACAGGAAGTGCACTTAACCCCTGAGTGATCTCTTCAGCACCCCTAAATATATTTTTTAATTACGGTAAAATGCAAATTTATTGCTAAGAAGAAAAATGTGTTATCACCTTTGCCCCAATTATCATCAGATGAGGAAATTGAGATACAGAAAGGATAAGTACTATGCTGAAATGTTGTAGGCAAATTCTGATGCAGCCAAAATTTAATATAGGAGACTTATGTTAGACTGCCACAGGAAACATGTCTCCAAGCCATACCACCCTTTTTGGTGAGCATAGGACCATTAACAGATGGCTGATGACATCTTTTCTTGACAGAATGAAAGGTGGCTGGATGTTTACTTTTCAGTATTAAATTAAAAGATTTAAACTCAGTGCTTTAAATTTTAAAATTCCAGGACAGATAATGTTTAAATTATAAAGCTTAAAAAATGTTCATTTGTTTGATTACCTTTGCTGGGACTCCTGTAAAATTCAAGAATACATCATGATAATCCAAATAAAGAGAAAAATTAGTGTGGCTAGATGAATACTTATTAACGTCTACTTTAAACAGGTCCCCAATATGGCCACTGTAATTAAATATATGTGTGTGTCAAATACAAAGTACATCCCTGGGTGATTTGATGGAGCAGGAGGAGGCATAGAAGGAAGAAGAGGAGGAAGAATGAAGAAAATATTTTTTGAAAGAAGAGAGTCCCTTTGAAGCAGACTAGCATGCAGTATGTGGTGAACTGCAGGAACCTGAACATACAGGAGTTAGCCAATCAGGAGGTTGAGAACCACAGCTCCATGATGATTGGCTGGGGGATTAGAAGCTCCTCTGAGCTGCAAGAGGATTGGGGGCAGGGAATGTTCTAGAGAGAAAATAGCAAAATACCTTTCTGGCTTTCTGTTTATTGCATACTCTCCAAATGATGGTAGTGACTCTCCCTTTAGGAAAGATTGTTTTGAAAACAAAAGAGGCGCAGTTGTTCACAACAAAAAGTGGCATTCAACAGCCAGAGAAGCCATGTGTAACGGAAGTCTCTTATTCCTCTCTAAAATAAACTTTCTGATTTCTTCTAACGAAATATGTTAAGATTTCCTAGGAGATGCACGAAGGTTATAAATTAGAAACAAGGTAGGAGTCACTGTTTCTGAAAACCATCATTGTTTTATTAATCTTGTATCAGCCTTATAAAATGTGCACAAGATATAATTCATAACATGTGAAAAGCCTTAAATTCTAGTGCCAAAAATATATTAAATGCTTTCACAGTTAAGAGCATTCTGCTGCCCTGCAAAAGGAACCTATCTTGGGTATTTTTCCTCAGGCAGCCATGTATGTATGAAAGAGACACATTTATCAGTGTTTCATATTGCTCTCACAAATTTTTACACATATAAAAACCCACTCTCTATAAATCATACTGAGATTTTTAATGACAGAAGGGAAGGCAGAGGACAAGGGAGAAAGATGGGGTGGAAGATAATGGCTATATCCAGCTGCCATTTGACCTTCTCCCTACTTAATGGTGCTGCATTTTGTTTTAAATTCAAATAGACCAGTGACAACATTTCACTTACAAGTTTTTAAATTTAGTTTTACATACACTGCTTCCACAGGCCCTCTTTCTGGGAATGAGAGTAACTCTGTAATGCAGATTAAGCAGAAATATTTTGCAGTCTTTCCCAGTGACCATTCCTTGGCTAGCTAACAGACCAGCCATTCAGAAGCAATTTTCTTCAGGCTGAAATTATGTGCTGACCATAGCAGATCACTTCCCATAATAACCCTTCCCCCACCCAGCGCTAAATACAATCTGTCTCCCACTCACTGTAATAACGTGCAAATGACTATAATTTTGCAGACAAGAAACAGCCCAAAGTGAAACGTGTCTAAACAGAGGTCGATTTGAAAAATCAAGGCTATTACCTAAATCTATAAAATACATATTGTAATAAAACCAGCAACAGCAATCTCCAATAAGTAGTTTTTTAAAAAAAATGCAGCTTATGTTTTGATCTTCTTTATGTACCCAGTCTTCATCAGCATAAAGAAAAGCTGTTTTCTAGAAATGGTGTCATTACATGGGATGTAAATTGCCTTACTTTGCTAACAGATCACAGGCCTTGCCAGGGCACCCATACAGAGTAGCACAGCCCACACCCCTGAGCCTGGGCCATGCCGAGGTATGATTTCACACACTTAACACTGACCTACATTTCAGTTCTCTCAATGCAAGCACTATCTGAGTGTTTTCCTTTAAAAGGAAGACTGTTTCACCAGGATTTGCTGGCTTCTCTAGGTGAGAAGCACGGAAGGGACAGTCTTCTCTCATTTCTTCTTGATTAAGCTACAAGATTAGTAGAAGGAAAAAATAATTATATGAATGTACATGGAAGAATTTCTGTCTTTCTCTCTGTCTCTGTTTCTCTCTCTCAAACTTTATTTCTCTCCCCCCAGATAAACCATTGAACCCATGGTCCCCAGTCTGCTAGACAAGTATTCTATCCCTGATGTACACCTCTCGCCTTTTATTTCCTTACTACTAAAATCATTGTGATGTTAAATCAATTGATATGATACTTGCTTTTATACCATAGTAACCTGTTTAAGCTAAACTGTCTTATGAAGAGCCATCAAGGTAACCATTACTCGCTTTCTCTCTTGAGTATAAGGTCCCTTTATGATACTTTAAACTGTGAGTTAGCTGGGCATATGAACTAATATCTCAGTGTTATATGATGTGTATGAATATCCATTTTTGTAGAATGTACGTCAGAATTGCACAAGTTTTTCATGGCTGGGAATACCATTGAGGTCTTTCTCCCCTAATTCCTCTCCAATAAGGACTGAAAAGTTTCAGCTTTCAGGGTCTTTACTCCTTTGTAGACCTACTTTTTTGGTTATTTGTTTTTGTCTAGGATTACTTCAGCATAATCTATACCATCAAAATTTTGACCACGAACACTTACTTAGTCTTTCTTTGCTTCTTTCCTTTCCTCCCTTCTTCCCTCTCTTTCTTTCTCCTTCCTTCCCTCCCTCCCTCCCTCCCTCCCTCCCTCCCTCCCTCCCTTCCTTCCTTCCTTCCTCCCTTCCTTCCTTCGTTTCTTTTGACAATACTTCTTCCAAGTTGGAATACAGGTTATTAAATGTTAAAGGTACTCCTTCAGAAACATGAATTGGATTTTGTAGGCAGGAGTGGAAGGGCAGCAAGCTCTTTGTCTAGAAGCTCTTGCGCAGCTAGGAGTTATTATCTGTAGGTGAAGGAAAGTGAAGCTCTTCTTGTGTTTGGGTGCTGTTTGGTAAATCACCTGCTCGGTGCTCCCTAGAAGTAGACTGGGCAGACTGCCTGCCCACTGCCTTCAAACAACCCAAGACAGATAGGAACCTTTCTCTGCAATCTTCTTACGGAGCCAGTGTTCTTCATTATGGCTAAATTGTTTCTTTTCCTATAAATTAAGCCCATTTCCAGATAAGATTTATTTCCCTTTTTTTTTTTTTTTTTTTTTTTTTCGAGGTAGGGTATCACTCTAGTCCAGGCTGAGCTGGAATAACTATGTAGTCTCAGAGTAGCCTTGACCTCATGGTGCTGGGATTAAAGGCATGTGCTACCATGCCCGGTTTTTTTTTTTTTTTTCCTGCTTTTCCCTTTTGTGAGTAGCTCCCAATATGTACATGTGGACATAGATTTCGAGTAGCTAGTCTCAGATTCTGAATAAGCCAAATCTGAAGAAATTTATTTCTCCTGGGCATAGAGGCAGGCTCATGCTTGTGATCACACTACTTGACTTGGGAAGTGGGAACAGCAAGTTCCAGGCTGATCTACCTGTAAAATACTGTTTCAAAAGTCCAGGGGGACAAAAGTGATTTCTGACCCTTAGTAATCTACCCTCACTTGGAGAAAAGAAATGCAAATGAAGACCCGCTGCTTTTATGCGCTGCTGCTTGAAGGCCTTGGCCTCCTCTTCTGTGCTACAAAGGAGAAGTCCTACCCATCCTGCTAATGACCCAGCATGTGCTGTTCCAAGCTGATTTGGGGGTGGGATGACACTTTTTAACTGCCCCTTTAACTCTAGCCTCATGCTTTCCTGCCCCTCAATTCCTGCTTGCTTTTATATCCAGACATCTCTTCCCTTCCTCCCACGGCTCAGAGTAGACTTTCACTGAAACTTAAAATGAGGATAATGTGCTAGATGTCATCAAATAAGTGCACCAGTGTGATGACAAACGTGCCCCAGGTTCATTACCAAAACAAGAAAGTAGCATAAAATGCTCATCTCGAGAAGTTGAGTGGAATCTCCCAGTTTTGTGAGGGGGTTTTCGAAGCTGGCGGTAATTATCTTACTTCCAGATGCCTAGCAGTGAAGATGTCTCGTTACTGGGCCCTTGTCAAGCAAAGCAAGAAACAAAACACCTACAAACATGACAACAGTGGTTTATTCAAGTTTTTGGAAGAATTTGGGAGGGGGGAGATGGGGTAGAGAATAAGTGGAAAGCTAAAATGGAAGTGTATGCATTAATTTACCAACATGACTGGAGTTAAAGATGTTCAGTTGAGAGTAAACCATCTCTGTCCAGTGGTGTTGATAAAACAAAAAAGGCCTAGGCTCATGTGTTCAAGTCAGGGCTAGTTTAGATTGTATAAGTATTCAGATGTTTAAACTTTGGTTTTAAGCTATACTAAATCAGGCCCTGTAATTTTTGTTACTAAGGGAGTGGATTGGAGGAGCTCTACCCTTCTCCAATGTCACTAGAACTTGATGGGTAAATATCCTTTGGAGCCTTGATGTTTTAAGAGCTAAGAGTGATTTTTCTTTTCTTTTTTTTTTTTTTTTTTTTTTTTTTTTGGTTTTTCGAGGTAGGGTCTCACTCTAGCCCAGGCTGACCTGGAATTCACTATGGAGTCTCAGGGTGGCCTCGAACTCACGGCAATCCTCCTACCTCTGCCTCCCGAGTGCTGGGATTAAAGGCGTGCGCCACCACGCCCGGCTTTGATTTTTCGAAACTAATATAACGTGTGGGGTAAGCATAGGCTGAAATGGAGATGGCACCCCAGGTATGGTGCCCAAGAGTGACCAGGTCTTCTGAGGACCCTCTCTCCTGTAAGAGGGAGAGTTCGGAGTTAGCATATGCGGCTGTGTTTTTATCAATGAGCTGCACAAGAATGTGAAATCTGCACTCAAAAATATAGAAGCATGCAAGCTGAAAGGGAAGATCAGTGAGTGTTTGATATCTAGTCCCTCCCAGCTTACTGTTAGGGTATAGACTGGATTTGAATATGAAGGGGTTTAGGGAGATTTCCAAATGCTGCTTTTCTGTCTTATCCATCCCAATAAAGGGTGGAAACTGTGTTACTATTCACAGCATGGAACCTAATTCCTCTAGGGCAGTAAAATGACAAATTGACAATTTTTTATGGACTAAATATATTAAAAGCCCAAACATGGGTGAGTCAATAGCCATAACTTATAACATGTGACATAAATATTTTTATTGACCTACAAAGTCCTCACTTTGTACTTACATCATAGCTATCTTCTGTCCATGTCTGATTCATTCTGTGCTTCAGTGTGCCTAAATTAAGGCACAATTTTAAAATTGCAGTTGTCAAGTGGAAATTACAATCCCAAAAGCACTGGTTCCTTAAAACTCTGGATCCAAATTCTTTTGCTTACACTCATAGGCTCTTTGGCTTTAAAATCTCAGCATTGTAGCTCCTAAAATAACGAGAAATAATAAAAAGTTAATAATCAAACGTGCTCTAAAGGCTTCATATATAAGAATACAGCAGCTTAAACATACTAATGACTCATTATTTCATTTTAACCTTAGTGCTATAAAATGAGTCCCATTAACTTGGTTACATTTGCCTTCCCATGAATGCTAAAATACTGTTTGTGGTTTGTAGATTGAGGGATTTAGACTCCCCCTCCCCCTCCCGTCCCCAGGGCCAAAGATGGAAGAAAAGAGGAATTCTGACCATCCAGACGGCTTACAATTGAGGACTGCGGCAGTGTTAAGAACTTCCAAGGGTTAATATGTCTCCCATATTATGTCACCCACAAATCAATTTTTTTCAAAAAACTGCGGCTGGCCCGAGGTGCTAATATGGTTGGCGGTGGCCTTACTTTTTTTATTTTTTATTTTATTTTATTTTATTTTTTATTTTCTGGAGCCGCAGACGACCAGGTGGAGAGGTTTTGTTATTAATCTGCGGGAAGAGCCGTTCGGTGGGGTTGGCTAAATGGTGGCCTGCGTTCACACTTGAGTGGCTGCAGACCCGAAGGCTGGAAACAAAAGGGTTACTTATTTCCCCACCACCGCCTTCCCCCTCCATCGATTTTTCTTATTTAATCAGCGAGCAAAAAGAGGCACGGCGGGGCGGGGTGGGGTGGGGGAGGCGCGGGGGCGGGGCGGTGGGGGAGGCGGAGGCCCGAGCTGCGCCCGGCGCTGGGTTCCGGGGAGCCGGGGTCCCGGGGACGCCCAAGGCAGGGCCGGCCTTCCGGCGAGTGGCTCCGCGCTGGTGGCTCGTTTGGCTTTTCCTCTGCCACCGAGCGAGCACATATATTATTTCCCCCAAGATAACACAATCAAACTTGTATTTACCGACACCCTCTCTTCGCTGCCTGTTTGAGATTTGTTTTAATAAATAAGTGTTTTATGTGAATGATGGGGTAATTGAAACCGGCGCACCGTATTTTTTTGCCCCCCCCCCCTTCTTGCTGCGGGAGGTTCCTCAACCCCAATCTGGTTGGAAAATAAAACGCTTTGTCTGCACAGCCACCCCCCAGCGCACCCCCACCCGCGCTCAGTGTGTGTTTTATACGTGTGTGTATCTCAACCCCCTACAGTAGCCAAGAGAAAGCAGCTGGCCAATGAGAGAGCTCCGTTTCATAAAAGCTGCGCTCTGATTGGCCCGCTGCGAAAGGGCATTGGGAACAAAGAAAAGTCCCTTTCAGGTATAGAGGCCGAGAGCTCCGGCTCCGCACCCCCGTGTGGGTTTCAGTTCTGATTTCCGTGTTGCAGAACGAGCTGTGTGTGTGCACCGGGGGGGATTTTTTTTTGTGTGTGTTCTGTTTTTTTATTTTATTTTTATTAAAAAAATACACAGGACAGTCTGTGACATTTGATGGTCCATCTTTAATAAAAAAAATTGAAGAAATTTATAATTTCCAAAATAAAGCGGCTGCCACCAAACACATTCAATGCAGTTAGGAGGAAAAGGTCAACTCGATCCCATACAGACCGTAAGTACGGCTGCGTGGGGTGTCGCTATATAGCACTTAGCGGGGACTTCATGCAAGGGAATGTGCGAGTTTCATGCATTGAAATGAGGAACTGTTTTACAGGGCTCGGCTTGGCATTTAGAACAGCCCACGAAGGGTGAGCTTGATTCAGTGGAGGGTGAGGCATTTGTAACTTCTTCACACAAATTAAGCTTGACTGGGCACTCGGGCTAAGTTAGGGTAAATTACCTTTTGGGCTGTAACCCAAAGGAGACTAAAAGTGACACGGTACATGCCCCGGTCCCAGTGTCGACTCCAGCGCACCTTCCCTGCCCGCCTCAGTTTCCCCTCGGAGCCGAGCAGACGCCCCCCCTCCCAAACTGAGCCGGGGAAATGGGGGCCACGGCGGAGGCAGCCGATTTTCTCTCCTGTCACGTCCTCTTGTGCCCAGTGATTCAATATTAAACCAGGGGAAATTCATCCATTACATGTAATGGTTGTAGCTACCATTTTCCACCTTCTTAAAAAGAAAAAAAAAAAGGCAAGTAGCAAAAACACCATTTAAGAGAAGCAGTGTGTGTGTGGGGGGAGCCCCACCCAACCCAAACAAACCCGCAAATAGTAACAATGGTGTGTTTATCATAGGACCCAGTTTGGAAGCTAGCAAAATGTTTTTTTTTTTTTTTCTTTGTTTAATACATGAAAGCGTCCTTAAAATCCCGGGAGCTTGGAGATGCCCTCCCCTCCCCCAGGCGTTCCGTCCCTGGCCCCTTGGGGAAGCCAGAAATTGGGGATGAGTTGAGAAGGGTTTATAAAGTGTGTGTTTCAGACGTCTGCTTTGCTCCTGCGGTCATTACATTTCACTCCTAGAGAACTTCCGAGATCCTAGGTCTGAGAAATATTTCACATTCATAACTTGTAGCTTCGCCCACTGTGTGTGGGGGAGGGGGAGACCTTCAGCTTTTTTTTTTTTTTAAAGACCAGATCAGTATTTTCTTGATACGCTTGTCACCATTTTTGTTCTCACGACAACCAATTGAGCCCTTGATCCTCACGTGATGTGAAAGGCTTGCACTGTAACAAAATCGCTCCTTTTAGATGGTTGGTTGTTGCTAACTCGCCCATCCCCCTCTCCCAGCCCCGACATTTCCAGCAAAGCGACTCTCCACTTCCAATCCATCAACAATTCATTACTGCTTTTAGCTTCCAAACGCCAGCTAATTAAAAATACTAAGCCAAGCTCCGAGGCCATCTGACTAAACACAGGAGGGGGTGGAAGAGAGGAGGAGGAGAGATTAAAAAAAAAATAGAGACGCACCGTTTGCTGCGTGTAGAGGGAGAAATTGTCCTGAAAAAGGTCGACTAAAAAAAAAATAATCTTTTTTGACTCTAATTATCGAATTACCACATGACAGATCGGCTTGCGCGACAGAGGATTTTAACCCCTCCTCTGGGACTATACTCAGAACTCTGTTCCTTTTTCTTAAAACAACACAAAACAGGAAGACATCACATCCTTCAGGTCTCCAAGACAGCCCATTTCAGACGCCCTTCTTCTCCCGCTCCACCGCCCCCCGCCCCGAGCGAAGCTGTGCTCTCCGCTTCCTGCGCCCGCCGCCCGTCCTCCTCCTCCTCCTCCTCCTCCTCCTCCTCCTCCTCCTCCTCACCTTTCTTCTCCTCGGCCTGCTTCAATCCGCCCTGCCTCACTCCTTCTCCTGCCCCCTCCCCATCCTCCTGCCCCCCCCCCCCCTCGTCTCTAAGTTAGTTGGAGAAATCAAATCTGTCAGGACGGGCGGAAAAAATGCCACTTCCAGACTAACAGGCGGAATCCAGCCCAGATTTTCAGTCCTTTCTCCTTATTCTTTCTTCCCTTTCACTAATTTCCCCCGATGTTAGCACGTTCCGTCCCGGTACTAGCGGACGCCTGTAGCTTTTGCTACATGGGATCATTACTTACTGATCACGGTGACTCTGAAGTCTGGAACTGAAGGCGGAATGAGAAGTTGGGAAAACTTTTTTCACTAATATTTCTCTCTTTCTCTCTCCCCTCCTCTCTCTCTCTCCCTCTTTCCCCCTCTCCCTCTCTCTCTCTCTTCCCATCCATCCTCTTATTCTCGATGCTTGTTAAGAGGAAAAAAGATCTTTGGTGTTTGTGTTGTGAATGTGAAACATTATCATCCAGCTGTACAGCCACACTTTTTTTGAGGAGACAAGGAGCCTTTGCCCGGAGGGTGGGGAGCTGGAATCGCGTTATTTTGTGATTATTTGGCTGAGATGTGTTAGTTTGGCCTCTTCCTTCTCGATCATTTGGTGTTTAAGTAAAATGAGGCACAAGCTTGTTTGCTGAGTGGAGTGGGAAATGCCTTTTGATTTGCTGGCCTAAGTAAAAAATGATAAAGGATTAAAGGTAAGCAATGTCTCTGTGTGTGCATTTGTGTGTGTGTGTGTGTGCTTATTGTTTTTCTTGACAAGCAACTGTTAAAAGGGGCTGATCCTTTTAAAAACTGTTTTAACCGCTCTTTGTCAAACACACACTCATTTGCCTTCAGCGAGGCCACCTTGGTGCAGATCACTTAAAGTGTATGTCTTCATCAGTCTCCTACAGTCAGTAGCACCGTGTTTAACAGACTGAGCAACTCTCTGACCTAGGGCTGTGGGGGAATTGTTTAGATGGAGTTTTCTTTTTCCCTCCCAAGGCAGATGTTTAACCTTTCATATCACACCGTCTTTTTATTGAAAGAAATGCTCTTAAAGCATTGTACATTTATATTTCTAGAAGAATTGTGTAGCTGCTGTGGAAGACAGAAAGAGGGAAATATGTATGTGTGGGAGACATTATGGCTTATTTTTTCCTGTTCCTTACTGGGAACAAAATCTACATTGTCCAGACGATTTGCAAGAAGAGGTACTCCAATAGAAATAAGGAAAATTTAGTAACATGGCCTTGAAATCCAGTGACAGGGAACTTCCAGAGTCTAGTCTTTCAAAGTGCAAGAGCTGGGACACGCTTAGGGATGCTTGGTGCTGTGTTTCTCTGGTCTCTGTTCCTGCTGTGTTCCTGGGGTTGAGGTAACCCATGTGCCAGGCAGAAATCCTAAACTTAAACAAAACAAAACAAAACACAGAAACCTTTCTGGGCTTGAATCAGATCCCTAAAGATTTTTAATGCTTTTTAACAACTGATTATCCTTGTGTTGTTGGTAAAAGGGTTTTCGTTTTAACTACTGTAGGATGCTTACTGTCCTGGGTGTGTTTTGGGGGTTTGGTTATTTTCTTTTAACCTTGATATTGGACTATGGAGATAGTACCAAAGGCACCGTACTCTCTCTCCTCTCCTGTACCCCTTACTGACCCCTCCCCAGTATTAACCCTTTTCTATTCTGGCAACACCCAGACAAGAAATATCCGACTTTTCCCTCCACAGGGAATGGTGGACCTGCACTGTAGGGTGTAAAACCCCTGGGCCGTCCGTCCGTGCCGTAGGGCAGAAAAAGAAGAGGAAGATTGGAAGATTTTTTTTTTTTCTTTAAGAGAAAGCCCAGCGGAGCTAAACGAATGTCCCCTCATCTCCCGAGGAAAGTTCATCGGGTTTTTATTCTAGAGAGCTCGTCTTCAGGATGTCAGTGAACATTCCCACGGGAGGAAAAGGTGTGGATCCAAATACAGTTGATGCTTATGACAGTGGCGATGATTGGGAAATCGGGGTTGGAAATCTAATCATTGATTTGGACGCCGATTTGGAGAAGGACAGACAGAAATTTGAGATGAATAATTCCACCAACAGCACTGGCAGCGGCAATCCCAAGGACTGTGGAGGTCCGGCCTCCAATGGGACGGGGGCAGCCGCCGTCTTAGCCGAAGGCCTCAAATTCGCTTCCGTGCAGCCCTCCGCTCCCCAGGGGAACCCACACAAAGAGACCAGCAAATCCAAAGCGAAAAGGAGTAAAACTTCTAAGGATGCGAATAAATCTCTGCCTTCGGCCGCGCTGTACGGGATTCCCGAGATCAGCAGCGCTGGCAAGAGGCAGGAAGTCCAAGGGCGCCCTGGAGAGGCAGCTGGCATGAACTCCGCGCTGGGCCCGAGCGGCGGCGGCGGGGGCGGCGGGGGCGCGGGCGGCGCGGGCCCGGGCACCTCGGCGGCGGGCGCGGGGGCCGGCGCCTGCGGCAAGGGCAAGGACGACAAGCCGGGCAAAAGCCACGGCAGCCGGGGCGCCAAGAGGGATAAGGATGCTGCGCGATCCCGGAAGGACGCCAAGCACGAGCTGCTGCAGGGCCACCCGAACGGCAGCGGCGGCCCGGCCTCCTCCGGGGCTCACCTCTACGGCTTCGGGGCCAAGGGCGGCGCCGGGGGCGCGAGCCCCTTCCACGGCGGCGGCGCGGCCGCCGGGGAGGTCAGCAAGAGCGGCCCGGACCCGGGGCTCCTGGGAGGCTCTGTGCTGGTCAAGAAGGAAGAGGAGGAGGAGGAGAGCCACCGGCGAATCAAGAAGCTGAAAACTGAGAAGGTAGGATACCGGGGCCTTCCTGTGTGCCCCCTTGCTCTTCTCCGGTGGGCCTGTCGTGTGGGGGCTGTGGGTGTGCCTCTGGGTGCCTGACACTTCTCGGTGCTTTCTGGGTGCTCTGTGGTCTCCATGGGGTGCATCCTAAAAGGGGGCTTTCCCGGGTGCACCGTGCGACTTCTGCTGCTGCTGCTGCTGCTGCTGCTGCTGCTGCTGCTGGTGCGAGAGTTTGGGCCCTGGGGTGGGCGGGACGGTCTGAGCGTGACCTGTACCTCTGGATGTGCAGATGGACTCCTGGCCAGTCAGCGAGTCGTCCGTGAGCTTCTGCACTCCCTCGACTCTTGTCCGGCTTTCTCTCCTAAGGACATCTGTCTTCTGTCTTCATTTACGTGCCTGTATTTATGGCTAGAAATGTGTCCTTGCAGGGTTCAAGTTCCCTCTGTGCAGAGGAGTGTGGAAGGTTCTCCTTTACACCCCACGCTCATCCCATTCATTGTTTTCTTACTTTCCCCCAAACAGTTCTGTTAAAGAATGTTCTTGGATGGATTGATGTTGCTGGTCCAGGCTTCGCGTGTGGGCTCATTGGTTTTGTAACCGCAGCAAAGCTGGAAGGATTCTGGTGGCTGGGTAGATGCGCCCCAGGTCCCTTCACCCGACTTTTCAGTTAAGGTTTAAGAGCATGCTCACTAGGTGTGGAGCTTCCCTGGGCTGATGGAAGGTCAGTGAAAACAGCAACACACGCTGGGCTGATGTTCGTGGGAGATAACACCGCCAAGGGAAGGCTAGCACCATAGTCTCGGGCTGCACGAACAATGTTGCCTGCTTGATTTAGGCCACTGGGGTCTTTGCTCCCATTTTGGTCATTTTCTAAAGACTTCAGCCTGACACTGCCCAGGAAAAACTGCCCTCAGTCCTGTCCTGGCTCACGGCTGGAGGCCTGTGTCTTGCTGCTGGTCTGGGGTGCGTTTCTTTGCATGTAGTCACACCTGGGAACAGAAGGGGCTGTGTCCAACCAGGCATGTTGGGAGCGAGTGGAGGTGTGAGTGATTTTCTGTGAAACGCAGCTTTAGATGGGTTCTTCAAGTTGTATGTTGCTTGAAGCAGTCTTTCCACCATGGGGTTTGTGTGTGGCTATTGGGAATATGCTCAGTAAGTGATTTTACGTTTGCTCTTTCTAACTTAATCTGCGTTGTAAGTGGTGGTACTATGTCCGTGGTGATTATCTGTGTGAATGATGCACAGTTTTCTGTTTAAGCCTTTTCTCTTTTTGTTTGAGGTGTTCAGGATTTAAACTGAAGGATGGGAGTAAAGCTGATTTTAGGAGTTGATGGAGGTAAAGTAAGGCATAGATACAAATGCCAAACATGCAAAGGGCCACTGAATACTTTTAACTCTAAATCATTTTAGACAGCAGTTTACATTAGTGAAGTTCAATTAAAAGGAAAAAAAAAAAACAGCTCCTAGGATTTGAGTCTCTGTTTAAATGTGTAGTTTCAGATAATTTCTGCTAAAAGGCGTTTTGAAATCTTCTTATTACTTAGTACAGTGGGGCATTTACTTTTGTTGCCAATAGTCTTCAAATTGCAGTTCTAATCTGCTTTAACTATCTGGATGAATTGCCCTAATCCAGTGCTCTCAAAGCTGTGGGGAAGGAGTCAGAGCCATTTGATTGGCTCCACGGCGCAGAGAATGTGGGAGGTGCTGCCCTTTTGCCTCCCCCTTAGCCTTTGAATCTTCCAGCCAAATGTTCACATTCAACAATTTTGTTTAGCTGGCAATCTGAACATTTCAGGATCTCAAAGGCTGCTGTCATGGCAACTGAGATTAGAGTGTGGTGTCGGTTCTCCGGGTTTTGTGTTCTTTTCACTTTCTAGCCACAGACGAAAGTGGATGAAGAATGGAAGGAGTAAAGTATTCATGTGCGTGCAGCTCATCTTCACGCAGAGCGGTGTAAATGGGATCACATGGATTCTGTATATGAAGCGAAAACACGTCACGGTGGGGCTGGGGTGGGGGAGGGGAAGGAGCACATTGCCTTGCAAGGGCAGGAAGCTGTACCCCCAATTGTAGAGATTGCAGTGGGCACAGAGGTCTTCCTGAGATGGCTTTGGAGGGGCCTGGAACCTGCAGCCTTGGCTGTTCTTGTCAAGCTGAGGTGTTGGCTCAGGATGCCAAACACTATCCTTATGCCTCCCTCTCCCACCTACACCACAAGTGATTCAGTTATTTCTTCCTTGGGACACAGAGATAGCAACTCCCTGGCATGAATGCCACGTGGGAGAAGCAGCTCTGATTCCACGAACTGCTTGTGTCAAATTTGGCTCCAGGTTAGAACACGCTTCTTGACGGCAGGAGGACCTCTGTGCAGGAAGCTGAGTCTTACTAGGACCGCCTTCACTTACAATGTTCAAACCTGAGGCACTCGTAAAGAAGATATGTTTTCTGACGTCTTATACAATGTTTGAATTTCAGCATCACTGTTTATCTGGGTTAGTGAAGACTAAGGGCCTAAGAGTAAAGTTGACTGGTTTTTAATTGTCATGTGTGTCTCATGAAGGGCCATGTGAAAACCAAAGGGAAATGTGTATTTTTGTTGTTTTCCTGCTTGAAAGGTTTACAGGAGATTCATAAGATCTACTGTCACTGGTTAATTTTCACAGCATGCTTCAGTGTCTATTTTTGGTCTGTTTATTCTGTTTCTTCACTACACAAAGTCATGTAAAACATGATAAATTGGAACTTATGAAACCTAATTAAATCAATGAGTGTTCTACTCCTTTATGTGGAAACCACAAGTATGTTGTAAAAGCCGCCACTCCCTTACTACGTGAACAAAATCAAAACATGCCGTAGTTCTGCGATGTTGGAGCTCTATTTCTATAGCCCGCTTTGTGGTTAAGCCACCAATGACATGTCTGAATAAGTCGATTTGATGGGTTGGCTTTTGGTTGTTAAAACCTGCCTCTCCACCTTCCCCTTCCTCCCTTTTGACACATGGTAATAGTCTTGTAGTGAAGGTCTTTGTGGATTCTCCTGTGGATCTTACAGCTTTGACTTATCAGAGAGGGAGCCATTGGGCTGGATTAAATAGTTATAATTCAGCACTGTTAGAGCCTGCGGGTTTATTTGATCACTGTACAATTGGAAAATACTTAGAAAAAAATCTTAAAAATAGCTGATACTTAAATAGAAATTTTAGATACAGGTCACATAGTGGTGTCTTAGGGACCTATTCAGTACATGTTCCAAGACCATTTCTGTAATGTCATATTGTTTTCATGAAGATGGCACTTGTCATCTTAGAGATGGGGGTCTACAAATGGACCTGTCTATAAAAGGACATCATTCATTTTGTTTTATTCTCTTGTGGAAGCCTTTTAACCATTCACTGGGGAATGCTGGCACTTTTTCTGAGTGAGCAGCTTAAGCACATATTTCCACTAATGAGTGCTATGGATGGGGTGATTTTTCTTCCTTCCAAATGTAACATCCCCTATGACTTCTGCTTAGAGAGTGCAGTGTATCTAGGGTGAAATAAAAGGGTAGAAGGCCACTTGCTACAATGAGAGAACAAAGTGCATTGTTGTTGGACAGTACCCTTGTTTTGAAAGCTATGCAGTGATTTAGCTGTTCAGAATGCTAGAGCGTAAATGTGGCTTTCTGTCAGCAAGGGTCCACCTCCTCACTTTTCTGTGGGCGTCCTGGGAGGGGACAGGGCTCTTTGAGGTGGGTGTGCAGAGGGGCTGCTCAGAGGCCTCTGCTGTGCTTGGGGTATTTGTATGACCACGCCCATCACTGACGTCTGAGTTGAGCATTTGATATCTTTCAGGTTTGCAGGAGAAATTATATAATTTACATAACTGCTCAAGATAGAGCTAAAAATAATGTTTAGCAACTTTAATAACTTTGCATATAGTTTATAAAACGAAAGGGGGCGTTGATTGGGCAAATGTCATAGGTTAAGAATGCTCTTCAAGTGAAATGGCTTGGATGCAAGATGGTTTTAATTAGTGCTATAAAGACTTATTTTTCCTAAGCAGCATTTTATAGTTAGTAAATGAAATGTATGCCGAAAGTGCTAAGCAGAAATCTCCCTAACCACAGAGGTGTTCAATAACCAGATTCAGACAACATGGGAAGCCCCATCTGTTCTTCGTTTCCAGCATGAAAAACTGGATAGAATGGCTGAGATTTGCTCCAGTTTTGATGATGTCTGTGCTTTTGTTGTTGTTGTTGTTTTAATTTTTAAAAGTTCACCTGGTACTTTATAGAAACTCGAAATTGCAATAGTGTGAGCAATGCTGTGAAAACACATGTACCTACATCTATCTTTACAGTTCCACTTTCATTTAAAAGATTTCCAGAAGTTCAGCCATTGATCACTTTGTAATGGTCATTTGGTTCCTACAGGCTCTCACAATGAGGGGGTCAGTTCTTCAAAGACCTGAATTACTCTGTCAGTTTTCCTCCTGGAGGCTTGGGGCAAAACCTCCTGGGCTAACCCTGGTCATTGCTCATCATTAATCTAATTTTGTGTGATAGTAACGTGGACTGGTGTTTACTGGAGATAGAAGGCCTGCTTCATGTTCTGTGCTGTGGTCTCGGGTTGCTGATAAACAGCCACATATTCTTTCAAGGATAACTTTTCAGTCCTTGACTTTTAGGCGACAGGATTCTTGGTTCTAGGCTTATTAAGAACCCTGGGTAAAACATTATCCAGCCTTTGTTTGAGGCCTTTTATTCAGGCTAATGACTGGGCTTGTGCCTTCCCGAGATAAATGACATTATCTCGGAGTGGGCTGACAGGAAACAGACATGTTAATGGTGAAGCTGCAGGGAGGATCTGCCTGGGTTCTGACAAAAGAGGGCGAAGGGACCCCTGGTTGTGGTCATTAGCACATAATGCATTCTCGCTCTTCCTAAGAGGCCCTTGATCATTGGAAAGCTATTTTAGCCACAAGTACTCAAATCATAAACCTACCATCCCATTTTTTTGGCCTTCTTAAAAGTAGCAAAGTGAGTGTTTTTGTTAACAAGTGTCTGATCTGGTTTTTAAACATGGTGGCAGGCCTGGCTGCCTGGAGGTGACATTTGGGAGAACATAGTCTGCACTGTTTTCTGTCAGTTGGTCACCCTCTGTCTTTCAACATCAGCCATCACTCTGCCTTCACAAGGAAAAAAAAAAAAGGAGTTCCAAAGCTTAAGAGAAGTGACTTTTATACTTGAAGATGTCTCGTGGGAGGGGATAAAAATCTCTTTTTTATAAGCTGGGAAAAAGATCTTACTCCGTGATTTGAAGGTGATGAAACTTGCCCTTTGAAGTGAGTGTTTAAAAAGTCATGGGTGTAATGGAGTTTCAACTCTGCTTCTTGAACAGATATAATTGCCATGTTGAACACACTGTAGAGGTGTAGATGAGGAGGAAGGATCATGTTATTCTGTTCTTTATATTAAACAGTGGAAGTTTTTCATAGTAATTACTGCAGTACAACAGGATTTTGATTGCCAGCACTCTGAACTTGCCAGAGAGTTGAACATCAAGGGTTTTGCCTGAATACTAAACAGTCCCTTGTAGAGTGCTCGCGTGCCATGTAGAAGCCATAAGTAAGGAAATATCAGGCTGTCCTTGGTAGCAGCATCACAGTGGGAACAAGTCTTCTTCCTTAGGATGCTTACCAATAAATAATACTGGCTAATCCCCAGGTCATTTAATAGGATAGGAAAAGAAAACAGGGGAAATTTTGGCCTCAGTAATAACATAGGTGTTTGTTAGAGAGCAAGTCATGGAAGGATCACGTTGGTGTCCTGTGAATGCTCTTCCATCACATATACGTGCATATAAATGAAGAAACTGCATAAATAGATGTTGGACCAGGTTTTAGATGGTACTGGCTTGATTCTGAAAAAAGAAAAAAAAAATCCTCTTTGCTTTTAGGTTCTATTGGGCTACAGTGTCCAACTCCTGTTTCCCCCCTCCAAAGTTTCACCAGTGACTACTTGCTTTCTCTTGCAAGTTCTTTTCAATTCAAGCTAAAGGTTTGGCTGCTGGAACAAAGCCTTTGCAACTGAATGAAAGGTTGTTAAACCACTCTTAGCCAGTTGGCCAGCAGTTGGGCTGTGTAGGGTCATTGTGAGAGCTGCAGGGGAACTCAAGATGGTGGGGAAGCACTTTGTTCTGAGAGCCGAGTGCTGCATGCTTGGAATGTAGTAGACCTGAGGATGGGTTTTGTCTGAAGAACTAAAATGCTCACAAAGCAAATACTTATGTTTTGATAGGTCCATGGGCCTTGAACTGTAGCAATCTCATCTCCTATTCAGAAAGACTTGTCTACCCCCTGTGAAACGAAAAGAAAATTTAAAGTATATATTATAGTTGAAATGGAGAACTCAAAGGGAAGGGTGTTTCAGTTTGGATGAGTGGGTTTGGAATTGAGAACAAATACCACTGTGGGGGTTTTCAAAGACACTCTCTTCTTTCTCATCTTCCCACCCCCACTCGCTTTGATTATTATTCACTGTGACTATTCCTGCTCAGCCACTGAGCTTTTTGCCTCCTGGGAATCCTCCTTGTCAGCTAGCACCTTAAGAAAAATGTGCCTACAGGGACAGTTAGGCATGTTCCAATAATGCTCTATGAATGTAGCTTTTACAGTTTGAGTAAATAAAAGTATATTGATTATATTTTGTGTTGTACATAATGATTTTAGAAAACAGCTATTTAGGTTTTGGAATGGGCTTATTATGCTAACCAGAGAGCAGATGGTATGGTACCACAGACGTCTAATTTTACTTAAAGGAACTTTTAAGGTTTTGATGTGTTTTCTTTTCCTCTTATTTCCCTGATGGCTTCTTTTTATTGAAGGGTAACTTAAGGAGACCTGGTAGCAATTTTACTGCCTTCCCCTGACAGTTTGAAATAATAGCTTGGTCTTTGGTTGTACAGATCTTCTACCAGTGAGCTTGATTCTGGTTTTTGTCATGTGGCAGTGAATTTTTTTTAAAGTGTTTGGAGTATGTTTTAAGAAATGGACTCTTTTATAAGCTTTAATTAGCAACAGACGACAGAGTTCCCATTTGGTCACACTTTCATAAACTCCTGGAAGTCACTGTTCATCCTTTTGATTAAAGAAAAATCATGGTTTGGTTTCTTTGGAAAGTACATTTAGCCCTCTGGCTGGATACTTTCCTTCACATTAGTCTGGGAAGGTTCAAAGGTCATGTTCAAGTCGCTCCTAGTTAGGTTAGCAACCTATGTTGGAGGGCTGTACTTTTGACTCCTGCCCTCACTGGCCCTTGGAATCATTGGCATAAATGCTCGTTTGTTTCCATTTATAGATTTTACAGTTTAACTCATCTTTTAACTGAAAATACCAGTAAGTTGGAAAGCATCTCTTAACTTCTTCAGTCTTCTCTGTCTCTTTTCCGCATGTGGGCAGCCAGACCAGCTTACTCTTGAATTTTCTGCCCCCCTTCTTCACTTCTGTGGATGGATTTTGTGGATGGCTCAGATTAAAAGCAACAACAATGTTTGACTTGGAAGGATTGAAACCTCGGGCTTTCATTCTTCACAGAGAGCTGTTTATTTGTGTGTGGTTTGCCACAGTACATGGATAATACTATCAAATCTGTGCTTTATTATAGGCTTATGACTAGCACAGCGACACTTAAGTTATGTGTTCCTGTACTTTAGGCCTTTGCTAATTCTTTGTGATGGAAATGAACTCCCAGCCGAATCTGGGCAGCCAAGGCGAACGTGGGCACAGCCAACAGAGACTGATCACTGACCTACTTGAACAGCGAGCAAAGGCGATTACAAAATACAAATGAGCCAGATACAGAGCCAAGGAGTTCGCGCCCCGGGCGTGGAAAGGCCGGGCGCGGTCACCGCCACTGCGGCTGGGCGCGGTCACGGGCGGGCGCTTGGGGCTGAATTCTGCAGCAGCGTTTTGCAGGTGCGCCGACGAGCTGCGCCTCCACCGCCTTCCCGGCCGCGACCTTCCTCGCCGCGCCGCACTCCCGCCGCCCCGCCCCGCCCCCGCCGGAAGGAGCGCGCGCGCTCGGGCGGACCTGTGCGTGCGTGCGCGCCCCCGCGCCCGCGTGCGCGCTCCCGGCCCGCGCCGTGAATCTGCGGGCTCGGCGCCCGCCGGTGCCCCTTTCCTCCCCTGCGCGAGCGCGTCGGCTGACGACGCTCCCCCGAGGCGGAATTCTAATCTGCTTCCAATTAGCTGCAAAATGTGACTGAAATTTCCACATTATGACTGCTGTTTTACTTGCGCGCACACATCCAGAAACAAATTAATGCTCTTGAATATTTATTTTCTGAGCCCCTGAGTTGACTTGCAGAGGGAGACTCCCCGACTGCTGGGCCTCTGCGCGCCCCCGTGAGGTGCACGCGCGGGCCGGAGCGCTGCGGGCGCGTGCTCGGGCTTCTGAGCCTGCGCCGCCCCTCGGCCGTGCCCAGGGTGGCTCTCGTAGGTGAAGGTGGCACGTCCATGTATTTCTAACAATCCGAGGGGGGTGCCTGGCTCAGGAGGGGCCCTGTGCGGTGCTTTGCCAGGACACAGTTGACTTCTGACCACCGCATAAGCAGATTTGCCCCAAGCACGTGTGTGCGCTCGCCCTGCCATGGGATGCGCGCGCAGACCCGCGATCACGCGTGTGCACGGGGCTTCAGGTGTGCACGGGGCTTCAGGTGTGCACGGGGCTTCAGGGCACAGAGTTCGGGTCCAGGCCAGTCAGCTGTGAGCGGAGGCCACTGATCCTGGGTCGGGGGTGGTTCTTGGTACACACCAACTCTCATTAGTCCAACAGTGCCACCCCCTTTTCAGAGACTTTCCAGCAAGATGTCCACTCTGTAAATATGTCAATATTGGAGTTGTTTAAATCTTGGTGGGGAAAGACGAGACAGCCTTGGAAATGAGGCTCTCAAGCACTGTGCTGGAGAATTTCAGTACGTGACTGTGAACCTGGGGTTTAGCATATGCCGAAGGTGGTGGTACTTAAAGAACGTAAACAGTTAAATTTATTGGCGCATTTTATAGTAGAGTTCAGTCCTCCAGTATCTTGGCAGATTGATATCAACAGCAGTAATAGGCTTTAAAGAGGTGTGAAGGATTTTATTGATGGTAAAGTGGTTATGTTGATCAACTCACTGTGTTCCTTTCTAAGGAACACTTTCATATGTAAATAGATGCATCCATTGTTTTTTTCAACATCATAGTTATGTAATAAACCCATATTGATTGATATTTACTGTCATTTATGTACTATTTTCAATTTCTATAATCCAGAGATAGGCCTTTCTACACTTAAACAGAATTTATCTTACTTTAAAAAAGTATATATGGGATTTAAATTACTTAAATGTTTTTCTCAAGTAAGCTTTTCAAAGTATGCAAAAAATTCCACAAAAGAAATGGGAATGCTTTTTGTATTGCTTCTTTTCTTATTCAATGACTGATAGTAAAAAGAAAAAGAAACAGATAGAAATCATTAAAAAATGTAAAACATTGCCTTTCAGATTGTGGAGACCTTCTAGTTTTTTTTTGTTTTTGTTTTTGTTTTTTTTGTTTTTTAAGAGTAACCTCATAGTAAACTACTCACAATAGACCATGATTGTGGTAGCCCTTCAAGTCCTGGGGTTCACTAATTACCCTTTAATGAGGTCAGTCTGCTCCAGCCTTTTCCCTATATTGGGAGGAAAAGCACACAAGACAGTTGGAGTTCAAGTGGACCTTGCTGTATTTGCAACTTAGCATAACTGCTTTGAAGGCTCCCAGGGCGCTTAATTGGGCTGTACATTTTTGTTTGGGGGAGACTACACACAGCCCCTCATTGTGCATGTACCAGAGCCTGTGCATCATGGAAGCGTTGCATGCTTTTGTTGATGGTGCACAGTTTTATAAACTCCAAATGAGCTTATTGCCTTTTAACCGTTGGGAGAACTAAAAATAGAAGAACCTAGAAGTCTCTGGTTGGCAGCAGCCAAGCTGCTAAAAAAAAAAAAAAAAAAAAAAAAAAAGACGAATGAATGGTTTAATTGCATAGCAAACCATTTGTTTACAGATTAAGACTTCTTCTGTCACTAAACCCTGTGCAGTAGGAGGTGAAGGAATGAGGCTGTGAGGCCCAGAAGTTGAATGCTCAGTGCTGTTTGGTGGCCATGCTTAACTAACTGTTCCTTCAACTCCCTTCTTGTTTTCTGCAAAGGAAGCAAAGAATAAATTATTTAACGGTGTGCCTGGCCAAGAGCCCTTTCTAAGCTGTTAAGAACAAGGGGTTTGGGTGTGCACGATGTTATTTCTTTGCTGCTGTGGTCATTAAGCTAAAATCCTAAGATTCTCCTAGCTGAGAAAAGGTTAGAAGACGTTGCTGACTTTTCCAGTTTGTTTGAGTGACGGCTGAGCTGAGAGGTGGAGGAGGTGGGGAGCAGAAGAGACGTGTGTTGGAAGCAGGGTGGGCAGACAGTGCATTCTCCTGAACACTTGGTGCCTTTTGCAGGCTCTCCCACTTTTATAGGTAGTGGCGTGGTTTAGCAAAGAAATGGGAAGCCGGGCATGGTGCCGCATGTCTTTAATCCCAGCACTCGGGAGGCAGAGGTAGGAGGGTCGCCCTGAGTTCGAGGCCACCCTGAGACTGCATAGTGAATTCCAGGTCAGCCTGGAGTACAGTGAGACCCTACATTGAAAAACAAACAAACAAACAAACAAAACAAAAAGAAATGGGGGTCTTCAGGAAGGCAGTGAAATGGAGTAGTGATTGAGGGCCAAAGAGCTGCTGTCTAGCAGTCTGACGACGGTCAGCATGGTTTTTTTTTTAAGAATGAGATCAGACGTACCAATATAGTACCAGAAATCTTGGAGTTTGCTCCATAGTTGTAGTTTGGCCTTCTGATCTTTTGAATGAATAGACTTGTATAAATTACTCACTTGTTTTCCGGAAGTATGATTCTAAACACTTCCTGGTTCACTATTTTTATTTTCACATTAATCTTGGGACTGAAACCCTTTATCTCAAATTGTTCTTTTGTCTACCAACGGTCACACTTTTCTGGTAACTCAGGATATAAGTGTTATTTTTTTCACATAGGTCTTCTGATTGGCCATGAATAAAACTATTTGTTCTGTAATATTAAAACCATTCTTAGTTACTAGATACACAAGTGATAAATGATAAACTGGAGTTATCAAACCTCAGTCATCTGAGGTGATCTGTTCTCTTCCTTAGGCCCTGGTACTATTATTTTGATATTTTTATCTTCTAGAAATGGCATGAGTTTTTATTTTAACTCACAGGTGATAGCTTTATTTTATCCATTTGTTTTGGAGTTGTAAGCAATGGGAATGTAGAAATTGGGGGCCAAAGAGTGTGTGGAATATTAGGTCTAAAAGGCTTCTTGTCAAACTACCAGGGACATGTCAGTGTGCCACTACATGTGTCTGATGCTTTTCTCTTAGTATTTCCTATACTAGTGAGCCAAGAGACACGGATGAGTATCCAATGTAAGTTCTAAAACTGCAGACTTTGAAATTTTCACTCTTTTAAAAGATCAACAGCTAGTCATTAAGCAGACCAAATTTATGAAAGTGTGTCTAAAATTTCATCTTTTACCAAAATTCTAAAACTCTGCAAATAATCACTAAAATTTGATTTCTTTGGTAGTGGTTTGAATGTTAATGAGTGCTCAATCTAGGTTTAGTTAACAAACCAAAACATATGTGCTATAATGAAAAGCAAGGCTCCTGTTAATATTTATGACAGCCTAGAGGCTATGCAAGCTTGAATATCCCTGCAGTTTTAATCTTTACAGGAAAAAAGGCTTTTTACCAAGTTGTCAGTGTTCTCACAATATGAAAACATCCAAAGATTTAAAACTCGCCATCTAAACATAACTTTTTTTCTTTTCTTTTTTGTCTTTTTGAGGTAGGGTTTCACTCTAGCCTAGGCTGTCATGGAATTCACTGTGTAGTCTCAGGCTGGCCTTGAACTCACAGTGATCCTCCTACCTCTGCCTCCTGAGTTCTGGGATTAAAGGTATGTGCCACCATTGCCTAGTTTATACATAACTTTTATTTAAGTGTTTAGTTTTGTTCTCATGTATAAAGAATTCGAAGGTGTTAGATGCTGTGTTTCCTGCAATTTAATGTGATATGAGCAGAAGCATCCCTTGTCTCTTCTGCTCCTATTTTGTTTTTCTTCTCTAGCCCATGCTGGTCTTGAACTCATGACAATCCTCCAACCTCAGCCTCCCAGGTACTACTGAGATTATGAGTGTACCACCATGCCCTGTGTCTTCTGGTTCTTTTTAATCTGTTCTTTTATGCACTATTTAAGGGTTTTTTTTGTTACCCATATAAAACACAGGTGGAAAAAAAGCTAACCTAAGATGTTCTGAAAATAAGTTTTAGAAACCTGTTTACACTAGACTAATACTTTCTTAGTTTATTCTAAAGACTTAAAATCTACTTTGAAAGACTACCATGTGAATCTCAAACCTGGTGCAAACTCATGTGCATCATTTCTTTATACAAAGTTGTGTTTTCCAGTTACCTGGAGTAAAACAGCTGCAGAGGCTCCAACAGATGATGCCGTGCTGTTTTGGACTGAGGGAAGTCCTTCATGCCTGGTATCAGGTGTCAGTGGCAGCACAGGCTCACTTGCTTGGCTGGATTTCAGCTCCGTGTATGTGAAATCTCAAATACATTGATCTTTCCTTTTCTGATATTTTGCAGTAGATTCGGAAGAGGCTGGAAGACTTTTGTATTTGAACAGTCTAGAGACTGCCCCAGTGTATTCAAACCACATTTTGGTTGAGACAGGGTCTGACGATAGTTGAGGCCGACCAAGAATACACTCTAGCCCAGGCTGGCCTTGACTGACTTTCCTACCCCTGCTTCCCCGGAACGGGGATTAAAGGCATGAGCCACCACTCAGGGCCGAGATGGATTTTAATTTGCTGACTAGGAGGAAGGTACATACTGGTGACAAAAATGTGTACTGTTTTCTCTTTTGTCTTTGAAACAAATCGTGAGAGGTTTCTGAGGAATTTCATTTGGGATTTGTTGCAGCTCCCTTCAGGAACTCAGAACAAATAACTGTGCAGTGCAGTGCAGTGCCGTGCAGTGCAGTGCAGTGCAGTGCACTTGCCTCCATGTTACTTCAGCCTGAGTGTGTGTGTGATTGGAGAGGTTATTGGACAAGGAGTGTTTTGCTGTGGTACATGTGATTTAAATCCTAGCGCTGAGTGTAGCATTTAGTTTCTCAGTTTACCCACAAAAATCTGTGACTAATTTAGTGAATGTGAAGATTTTTGTCCAGATGGTTAGGTTTAATTGTAAAAATTGGAAAGATTTCAAAGTACCCTTTTGGAGGAGTGTGGGAAACAAGTAAACAACAACAACCAGAAAAGAATTAAAAGCAACCATGAATCACTAACGATAGCCTGTATGTATATTCATATTGGTAAATACATATAGTCACATGCACTTAAACACACACACATATGCATATCCAGGCACGAACCCGCGTAAAGACTTGATCATGAACAAACAGTATCAGAAGAGGAGTGATGAGTGTTGAAGGATTTACCAAGTTCTGTTCCTGACTGCGTTTCACCTTTTCTAGGCTCAGAGGAATCTTCCTGAGGCGTGTTACGCTCCCACTTCCTCACTGCTGGTCATTCTTGTTCAGGGGCATTGGGCCCTCACTGATCATTTGGGCAGATCCTTCTCTTGCCCGAGGCTCTCTTGGCTGCTCTTCCCTCTTGGAACTCTCTGAGGCCTGGGTCCGGCCTGTCCTCACACCGCAGCTGTGCAGTCCCGAGAAGCAGAAGCAGAGGTGCATAGACGTGTGCTCAGTGGGGAAGGTGGTGATTTGCGCTGGGTCTGTATCCTTACTCCTCCCCTACAGTTTTGCATTTGACAGCAATAAGTACAAAATACCATAATGTGAGCTGATGCTTTCAAAACCACTGACCATCTCCTCCTTCCAGTTGCTGCTGGTGCAGATCACAGATTAAATGAAAGAAATTGGCCCTCCACATTTTGTAGCTGAGACACTGCTGACCTAAATCTCGAACTCATAAATTATCTTTGCTTCCCATAAATTATCTGTGAAGAAGCTAGGTTGATATGTTCTATAATGAACGTTGTCTGCGTTACCTGGAATTATACTGAGAGAGAAAAGTATAGTTTGGGGCTGGAGAGGTGGCTTAGAGGTTAAGGTGCTTTCCTCTAAAGCCTAAGAACCCAGGTTTGATTCCCCAGTAAGCCAGATGTACGAGGTGGCACATGAGTCTGTAGTTTATTTGCAGTGGCCAGAGGCGCTGGTACCCCCATTCTCTCCGTTTATCAGTCTCTTCATCTCTCTATTTCCCTCTCTCTCTCAAATAAATAAATCAATAGAATCTTAGAAAAAAAGAATAGTAATGTGTTGTGGGGTTTAAGACGTAGCAGGACAAAAAGTGAGCTTATGGGGTTTTTGTCATGTGGTTATTAGTAATGATTGTTTAGAAAATGATCTACAAGGAAGACAACATGGACACTATTTTTTTGCACAGGACTAGAAATGTACCCAGACATACATAAATAAACATGTTTTGTAATACCCAGAAAGTGTCAATAAATGAGATAAATGTGTTATGTTTACCATATACAAATTCCTTTCATAGTTGATCATAAAAACCTTAGCACCTGGTGTCTTGCATGGTTGGGAAGTCAGACGAAAGGCCAGCTGGGATGGTTTGGTGGTTTTCATACTCGGAGGACTTGTGTTAGGATAGAACAGGACAGACGCGCCCTGCGGTGGGGGACGTGGAAGTCTGAGAAGTGGTCGTCACCAAAGGCATGCAAGGCCAGATTAATGGACAGCTCCAGCATTCCACAGCAGAGGCTACTTTCTCTTTGCTCCCCTTAACTAAACTCTTCTAAGAAATATCTTTTTCTTTTTGATGAGTTCATAATCTACTTAGTCACCACCCCCACCTTGGCTATCCACCCTCATCTCAATTTATTAAGAGCTTTGACCTCTCTTAGCAGAGGTCTTCAGTCACACCCTTTGGGTAGTCATCTTGTCTGTTAGGCTGATTTTGAGATCTCTCTCTCTCTCTCTTCTCTCATGCTGCAATCTACCTTGGAGCCTCGCTCATGTTAGGAAGTGGTCTGCCACTGAGTCACATATCCAGTCCTTTCTGTAGGGACTTCTCCAGATACTTAGAGCAGGTGAAAATGATGAGGTTGGAGCAGGATCTGACATTTTTTTGTTTGTCTGTTTAAAATGTTTTTGTATATGCTAATAGAAAGAGTACAGTTCAAACAGGGACTTGATAAGCAAAAGAGATCCTAGCTGGACCTTGTCCCTGCACTGTGCAGTGAGACAAACTTGTGAGTAATATTAGTGGTGTATATTTCTGTTTTCTATGCCTGTCAACATATTTCATGAACATACCCGTTTATGTTACCGGTGCGTCCTAGAAATTATTACCGATTTCTAATGTACCTAATAAAGTTACCATGAGGACTAGGAAGAGGAGCAGTGTGCATAGCTGACAATATGCACACAACGAATGCCCCTGGCTTCCCAAGGACATAGGTCAGAAAGATGAGTGTGCTCCGTCCACCATCATGTTAGGCAAGCTGTGATTCGTGTTTGTTGGAAAGGTTTGCTCTGGGGAAAGGAGATGAATGTAGGGTTGGCAGTGCTCAGGCGTGTCTTTCTGTTGGAAATCTCAGGCCATCTTAGGACACACTGGGGAGCCACTGAGGAAAAAGCAGGCGGTGCAGGAGGCGCACCTCGCTGGTGGACTGGCTTAGCAGTGCTGCAGCAACACGATGGGTGCTGGGGAGCACACAGAAGGGAGAGGTTGCCGTGCAGGCCTTAGGCCGCCGTGTTTCTGAAGCTCTGGAGACCTGTGTCAAGGATGGGCCTGGGATGGAGAGGAAGAGCAATTTGCGGAAAGGCCGCGCCTGCGCACTGAGCCTTGACGCCCAGGCCGCTCTGGCAGGGAGCTGAGGCTCGGAGCCCGATTGACTGCGCGTCAGCACGTTTTGATGCGCCTGTTTCCCGGTCTTTTCTCGGCTGGCTGCACAGGCGTTAAATCCACTAAGACAACACACATGGCATGAGATTTGCATAGACCGTGTCCAGATTGGATTTCGATTTGGGTCCAGGCCAGGTCATGCAGGGCCTTGCAGGCCATGGCAAGGAGTTTGTATTTTAGTTTGAATAAGTAACCCTTTCCAAATTTTGAGCAAGAGAATATCAGTATGGTTTAGTTTATTTTTTAAAATTTTATTTTATTTATTTGCAAGGAGGGAGAGAGAGAGAGAAGAGGCAGACAGAGAGAGAATATGGGTGCACCAGGGCCTCCAGCCACTGCAAACGAACTCCAGATGCTTGTGCCCCTTGTGTATCTGGCTTACCTGGGTCCTGGGGAATCAATCCTGGGTCCTTTGGCTTCGTAGGTAAACACCTTAATGGCTAAGCCATCTCTCCAGCCCGGTTTAGTTTAATTTTAATAAGGCATCCCCTGTGTCTGGGGAGAGGGCTCAGTGTGTAAAATGGATGCCATACACTCATGAGGACCTGAGTTCAGATCCCTAGCGCCCTTATACAACCGCCAAATATGTACTGCTGAGCACTGGGTTCAGTGAGAGGCCATCTTGGACAAGAAGGTGGAGAGTGACTGAGAAAGACGTCTAATGACCTGTGGCCTCTGCATATATGGACACACAGGCTTGCATGCCACACACAAAAAGCACGTGCAGAAACAGAGGCTTCTGGGATACAGAGATGTCTTAGCAGTTAAGGCATTTGATTGTGAAGCCTAAGGGCCCAGGTTGAATTCTCCAGTACACCAGATGCACAATGTGGCACATGTATCTGGAGTTTGTTTGCAGCAGCTAAAGGTCCTGGTGCACCCATTCTCTCTCTATCTGCCTTTCTCCCTCTCTTTTTCTCTCTTAAGTAAATAAATAGATATGTGCCAAAAGCTTCCCTTGGACTGCAGTGTGGAGGACTGTTCAGAAGCAGGAAGGGGAGCACAGGAATCACTTCCACATGTCTGGAGGAGTCCCTGTGAGACCCAGAGGTCTTTGGTAGTCATGGTTGAAAGTGGCCACACAGTCCAAAGATCTAGTAGATAGGTTAGGACTTGGACTTGGGCGAATGAAAGAGAGAATTGTGGACAGCAGCTGGATTTCAAGGGTAGATCAAGTCTTGGTTTCCTTTCTTTCTGTTTTTTTTTTTTTTTTTTTTGAAACAGGGACTCACTCAAGTTGCCTGGGCTTGCTGTGTAGCTGAAGATGACCTTGAAGTTCTGATCCTCTTGCTTCCACTGTCCATGTGTTGGGATTACAGGCATGTGCACACCAGGCTATGATTTGCTGTTGATATATGGCTTGAGGCGAAGTGATATTGTGATGTTCATTCAGTGGGATTTCCAGGACTGCAGGCATGGATGAGGAGAGGTGGTGTATATTAGATTGACTTTAAAGTTGTTGGGCTGGAAAAAAGGTCACCTAGAGAGTTAGTGTCCTCAGGAGAGACTAGTGGAGCTTTAAATGGAGCCAGAAAGACATGCATTGCAGAGGAAAACCCAGACAACGTGGTGCATCTGGAAAGCTGGGGGACAAATTCCACCCAGGAGGCTGTGAGCGCCTGTGCTGAATGTTGCCAAGAAGTCAGGCTAGGAAGAGATGCAGAGCAGACTCACTGCTGCTAACCTCAAGGCTGATGGTCCTGCGGTAAAGCATAGGGTACGGAAATAAAAAGATCTCACTGATTGCCTAGGGGTCTTGGGGGGCGGGGGGGATGGTGAGAAAACACACACACCCCTCTTCTTTCAATGAAAGACAACATAAGGTCAGGAATATTTAAATACCATTCTTAATGTGGAGAACTCCACATTAATGTATGCTGAAGAGAAGGCCGTAGGAAGAGATTAGAATAGCTGTGGTGGTCAGGGAGGGGAAATTGGGCCCATGAGTGCTGCTATGAGCCTTGAGAGCTCAGGCAGAGCCTCCACTGTGACAAGAGGAAGTCAGAGACATGCAGGGGTTTCATAGAATTCCTCCCTCATCACCCTCATCTCCACCACCCCAACAACAAAAAGCAGCACATTTTTGTTCCTGGTGATTGTGTCACAGCCTGGCACATGCTGAGCATGCCCCCTCTGCCAGGGAACTACACCCCTAGCCAGGACAGAGTTGTTGCCGTGATAAGAAGCTTTTTCTTTTCTGCTTTTTTGTAAAATAAAGATTTTGTAGAAATAGCACCATATTCATTTCTTCATGCCTTCCTTCTGTGGTTTAGTGATAGTGACTGTTTTGTGTTCTGTAAGTGTACGTTGTCTCAATTTAGTTTTTCATTTCTTTATCATTTCTTCACTCAACAAGTAGCTTTTGAATGCCTGTGTCTGGGTTTGAAGCAGGATGGTGAACAAAGTGGCTCCCTGGCCCTGGGAGTGACCTAAGCTTCTGGAGGAAGAAGTCAGGGGAAGGCGGAACAGAGAGCTTTCATTTGCCTTTGAGTAGTGAGTCCTTTGGTTTCCTGTGGAGGCGTCTTTCCAGACCTAGAGAAGACCTACCACCACCCCAAAGCCCTGAGGTGGGGACTGTTTATGTGCCTAAGGAGATACCAGCTCCAGAGTGGCTTGACCAGGAGAGAGGGGAAGAGGAAGGAGGGAGGAAGAGGAGGGGAGGGCTGGCTGCCTGTGATCTTGGGGTTCGGAAATTCTCCATAAACTTAACTTCTGCTCCTTCTGTTTCATTCTCATTTCCACGGGGCTGAGGAGACGAGGTGCTGTCTTGTGTGAATTCCATTTCTTTCTCATTTCCACGGGGCTGAGGAGACGAGGTGCTGTCTTGTGTGAATTCTGTTTCTCATTTCCACGGGGCTAAGGAGATGAGGTGCTGTCTTGTGTGAATTCTGTTTCATTCTCATTTCCACGGGGCTGAGGAGATGAGGTGCTGTCTTGTGTGAATTCTGTCAGCTGGTTTCACGTGCAAGGTTGCTTGTTGGGAGTGGACAAACTAGTACCTTCCTCTGAAGACAGTGGCTGAAGATCCTGACTTTCATAGGGAGGGTGTTTTCTAGGCATCTCTGGGTGCACACACGTGTGTGTTACTTTATGAATGTTATTGATTATTACATTTAACAAACAGAAATATAAAAGGATGGCATGATAATATAAACCCAGAACTTTTTCTCTCACCTCTGCCCATAATTGTGTATTCCCTTGGGGGTCTAACATGCATTCACGTTGGGCCTGGTGATGCACAACTGTAATCCCAGCACTCACGTGGTTGAGGCTGGAGGATCACAAGTTGGAGGCCAGTCTGGGGCACACAGAGAGTTGTAGGCCAGCCTGGGCAACAGAGCCTTGCCACAAACAAACAAAACAACTCACCCATCCAAAAAAAAAAAAAAAAAAAAAAAAATCCGTGTCTCCAACTTTGGAGACTAGTCTGAGAAACTAATCATAGTTAGTGCGTTAATTTTTGTTTTGTTTTGGTGTGGAATGGTTTTGCTATGTGCACCGCGGCCTTGAGTGAGAGATTCGCCTGCCTTAACCTCAAAACACTTCTAAAATGATTTTCTTTTAGTTAAGAAAGCAGTAAATGAATCTGACTGCTATGTTACAGAGAGTGACCTTTACTTTCTCCTAGACCCCCTCCCCCCGCCAGCTTGTTCCCTAGAGCTAGTTCCTTTTTACAGTGTTTTAAAAATTTTACTTTGACAATTTCATATGTACTTCATATATGCACACACAGATATAACTTTAAACATTTATTTCCCCCATTAACCTCCTTATGTACACTTCCACTCCCACTGAACCTCTTCTTCCCACCACTCACCAGTGGCTCCATCATGAGAGAGATGACTCCCCTTCCCCAGTAACCATTGTCGACCATTAGCTCCTCAAGGAGGGATAGGGCCTCCTGAGCCCCTCTACTCTCTGTCATGGGATGCTGACTGGCCCTATTTTGTGTAGGTCTTGTGCAGATAACAGCTGCTGGGAGTTCATGAATGCAGGGGCCATGTGATGTCCAGACGGCTGGGTTCCACAGCACTCTTCTTTTTTTTTATTTTTTTTATTTTTATTTATTTATTTGAGAGCAACAGACAGAGGGCGAAAGAGGGAGAGAGAGAGAGAGAGGGAGAAGGAGGGCGAAAGAGAGAGAATGGGCACTCCAGGGCTTCCAGCCACTGCAAACGAACTCCAGACGCATGTGCCCCCTTGTGCATCTGGCTAACGTGGGTCCTGGGGAATTGAGCCTCGAACCGGGGTCCTTAGGCTTCTCAGGCAAGGGCTTAACCGCTAAGCCATCTCTCCAGCCCCACAGCACTCTTCTTCATCCTCCCTTCTTCTCTTGTGTTCCCTGCGCCTTGGGAAGGGAAGATGCAGCTATGCTTCACTAAAAGAGCCAGTTCCTTCTCCAAGCCATGGGTCCTCTCTGAAGTGCCCTCTGTCTGGTCAAGCCTATGCACTTACATTTTCATGTCCTATACAGATTAAAACCCTTACAGATCTCCACATTGTCCTTGTCACCTAGCTCTATGTTTAGGATATCACATATCCCTCTTGAATTATTTTTATTTTTCTGAGATAGGATCTCATAGAGTCCAGGTTGGCCTGTGTAGCTTAGAATGACTGAACTTCTGACCATCCTGCTTCTGCTTCCTCAGTGCTGGGGTTGGGGATATGTATCAACAGCTCCACTTTCTGTTCTACTCTTGGAGCTAAATGAGAGCATTTAGGTTGTTTCCAGTACTTTTCAATTGCAAAAAATATTCAAGTGAATATCTTTGCTTGTATGCATTTCACATAGTTTTACTTGACTTGATTTTATCAGTTTGTGTGTCCACAGCACTAGACCGTGAAAGGTACTATTATTACAACTTGGCACCACAGATTATAATGTACCGGTTTCAATGTTAATGTGATAGTAAACCGTTGCTTTAATTTGTATTTTTCATGTGTATGAGCTAGTACTGCTTTCTTTCTCTACATATTAATCATTTATGATCGTTGGCTACTTTTATAGTGAGCTGTTAGCAATTTTTTGTTGACTTGAAAATATTTCAAATGTATATTAATCCAAATTGCATTATTTTTTCATGTTTTATAAATAGTTTTCATGTGTCTTAACTTTTCTTTAGATTCCATATATTCTTGTCTTTCCCCCCACCCATGCAAATATCTTAAATTGTACAATAAGGTTTGTAATTCATTGCCTTTTATGACTGCTGGGTTTTGTATTGGTTTAGGAAGACTTTTCTTACTTCAAGGTTACTAAACTTCTTTTCTGTTGGTACTTGTTGCGGTCAGGTTTGCATTGCTAGCATACATCACCCCACCAAGAGCAGCTGATGGAAAAAAAAGGTTTATTTTGGCTTACGGACTCGAGGGGAAACTCCATGATGGCAGGGGAAAATGATGGCATGAACAGAGGGTGGACATCACCTCCTGGCCAACAACAGATAGAGCATAGCAACAGGAGAGTGTGCCAAACACTGGCAAGGGGAAACTGACTATAACACCCATAAGACTGCCCCCAACAATACATTCCCTCCAGGAGGCATTAATTCCCAAATCGTCGTCAGCTGGGAACCTAGCATTCAGCACATCTAAGTTTATGGGGGAACACCTGAATCAAACCACCAATTTAACTGTTAAGATCTTTAACTAAAAGGTATGATATTCACTTTATTGGCTTTGTGAGTCATATTTCTATGTAAATAATTTTTGGTTAATATCCAAACTTCTTGTATCCTAAATTTAAATAATAGTTCATATATATATATATATATTTGAGAGATAGATAGCTAGATAGAAAGTATGGATGCAATTGAACTCCAGATGCTCATGCCCCTTTGTATATCTGGCTTTATGTAGGTACTGGGGAATCAAACCTGGACTGGTAGGTTTTGCAAGCAAGTGCATTTAACCACTGAGCAAGCTCCCCAGCCCTAAATATTGTTTCTCGATCAGAGCTTGTGCTTCTCAATGACCCAGGAGTGCTCCCCACTCCCACCATGCTTTCCCTGTACACTTAGCCCCAGGTCCCCAGCCTTATTCTAATTCTTTATTTACTTTGTGTACATTCAGAAAATACTCGGACAATTCATCTGAAGGTTCTCTCCCTCCCTTCCTCCGTATCTCCCTCCTTCCTCCCTTCTAGGAATGAAAAGTTACTTTGAGAAAAAGAAGGATGGTTCTTTATAGAGAAATCACCATAGTATTGCTTTAAATATGAGTTCGTGAAGGTGTTTTGCAGGTGATAATTACTGCACTTGGCCAAATGGGAGGTAGAGCAGGAAACACTAATGATTTGCAGTTCCAGCCTTGGAATATTTACAGCCAGGAAATACTCTGCTTCTAGAATCCTAGGGCAGAAACATCTCTGTACAAACAACTGCTTAAGTGGAAACCATGAGCCATAGCTTTGCTTAGCTGCCTGGTCCCTTCGGTGTAGTTGTGAGCAGATAAAGGAAGTTTAGGCAGAAGGGCATGTTCAGGTTGGTGTCCAAAGCACACAACTGGGCATATTTCTTCTGTAGGTCTTGCCTGTGCAGGTCGTGTCTTCTGGTCAGCTGGGTTTGCCTTTATTTTTTGAAAAAGGAAAATCCCTTGGATTTCTGTGCGTGCTCCAGTCCAAAAGTGCTGTTGTTTCCTCTGCTCTCGTTGACTGCACTGCCGACAGGAGTGTTTCTACACCTTCCTGTCTTGCTCTGTGGTGCGTGAGACCCCTGAGCACACGGATGCCCTCGTACTTATTTTTACCTCAGCCAGTGCTTGTTCAACTGGATGGTGATTGAGTCAAGTGACCCTGTAGAAGATGGTCTTATGATGGCCGGGATCTTTGGGCTTTCTTTCTGGAAGAGATCATAGGCAAAAACTCTGCTGGGCATTATCTGAACCTTCATATTCCTTGCACTTAGGCATTTTTATATTTTTCAAAGTGCCACCGTCTGTCTGTGTAACCAGTTAGGTTGCACTTGCCTGTGCAAGTCAGGTAGAGTTAGCCTGCTGAGTTCAAAGGTAAAGATGAAGATGACTTATACTGAAAGGCTGTACTATGTTCTGTTTGTTGGCACATTTTTCTCTAAATGTTATTCACAAAATGCTCAGGGCTAAAATGGAAGGCTACTCTTAAAAAACAAAACAGGGCTAGAAAGATGGCTTTAACAATTAAGGTGCTTACCTGCAAAGCCAAAGGACCCAAGTTCGATTTTCCAGGACCCATGTAAGCCAGATACACAAGGTGGTATATGCCTCTAGAGTTTGTTTGCAGTGGCTGGAGGCCCTGACATGCCCATTCTCTCCCTCTTTCTCTTTTTCTCAAATAAATTAAAAAAATAAATAAATTTATAAAAAGCCGAAGTGTTCAAACAAAAGTGAAAGATGTCATAGACAGTTTAGACCTAATCAGCAGTTTAATTTTTAAATAAAACATTCTAAAAGTCACTCCAGGAGTTTGGAGTCTGTAGCAGACTTAGGAAATCAGGCATGAACCTTCTGCTGAGATTCATGTAAGACCTCGAAGCACAACCCATCTGAGGACTACATGCAATCACTGATTACATTCATGTGACTTTAGTAACCATGACCATTGTTGAAAAATACAGTTTTGATTTTTACCCTGAAGCTTCACAGTTAATTTAACCTGTTATTAAAACATATTTTTTTTAAAAAAAAAACCTCAAAACAAACCCGAACCTATTCTAATATGCATTGAGTAGATGGAAACTGTACTTTTATGGTAAAAGTCTGTTTTGACTGAATGAATTCTGCTGCTTCTGTGATTTTGAGAAATGCATGATTGTGGTCTTTGGACAACTTCTACTAGGTTCTCTGTGTTTCTCACCATTTTCAGTTTTGAGTGGGCATGGACGGCATGGTTGTGCACAACTGTAATTCCAGCACTTGGGAGGACGAGACAGTATTGTGGTACACGTCAAGAGGCCAGCCTGGGCTACATAAAACTGCCCCATCTCAAAAACATATATAATTTTTGTTTGTTTATTTGTTGAAGCAGGATCTCACTCTAGTTCAGGCTGATCTGGAACTCACCCTATAGTCCAGTCTGGCTTTGAATTCAGTTATCCTCCTACTTCAGCCTCCTGAGTCCTGGGATTAGAGGTGTGCTCCCATCTCAAAAACAAAAGAAAACCCAACAACAAAAGTGGTAAAGAAAAGAGCTTTCATAATGAAATGAGAAGGAAGATGGTGCCCATGAATGAGAACTTGAACTTGCTATCTTTTAGGGGTTCTGATACATGAACAAGGCCAACGGGCAGCTTTCTGTCCTGGTACTAAGTTCTCCAGAGAAGGTATTACCTAGAAGGGTATTTTCTTTCCAATATAAAATAAGTATTAATCTTGGAATAGAGCCTCAGCCCAAGGAATGTTTGTTTAGTTCAGTAGTACATATAGTATGTTTAAGTACTTCCAAAGTGATATCCTATATGTTTTTATGACAGTCTTCAAAGGTCATAAGGCAACATTGCCCTGGTTCATAGGCAAAGTAACTGAGGCTTAGAACAAATGCCCATGGATCTAGCCAAGGAGTTTTGTGTACGCACTGTAATGAAGAAGCGGTACTGACCTCGTCCTTAAACTCACCACCTTGGTCTGTGGGTTCATATCTCCTTTTTGAAGGCTGGGCTTCTAATGGAGCACATCTTATACACCCTCTCTCCGGGAATTCAAAAAGAAGAAGAAGAAAGAAAACGTACACAAACATACAAACCTGAGCGTCTGTAACTTCAGGGTATCTCAGATGCCACAAAGTCTTGACCCCCAGGTGCAGCACCTTTGGTTTAAAGTTGCCTATCTGTGAGCCCTTGAGCTAAGTAGCTTGCTCAAGGACCAAACAGCCTAACTACTGAGAGCAAACCCCTGCTTTCCCCCCTTTTAACCACCACCTCATGCCCCTGCTTCTCCCCCCCTTTTAACCACCACCTCATGCCCCTGGTTCTCCCCCCCCCCCTTTAACCACCACCTCATGCTGATTTTCAAATGAAGAACAACAAATGAAATAATGGGAAAACACTTTGTAAATATATAACGTTTTACAAATCCAAACACAGACAAATCTGTAAGCGGTAGGGAACCCAGGCCACACATTTTACAGTGGCTTATGTTCATATATTAGGGAACCTGCTGGAACCCCCCTAAACTATTAGTTGCCAGCTGTTTGCTTTAATGTGATCATTTACAAAAATGCAGCAATCCTCAGGGATGTGTACATTAAAGGAGAGCTGGAGTGAATATTGTGATGGTGACATAGAGTTTTGCAAATGCTCTCTATATATGGGTCGTGAGAACTGGTTTGATTCCAGAAATACTTGTGGGTTTATATTTGTCTTCCTGGGATAGTTGTAAGGAAGAAATTTAAGTAATTAGCACACATTATGATTTTTGTTCTACAGTGGAAAGCATCATGTTAATTTGAAGAAACTAGCATGTAGGTTAGTATTAGGAGTCTCAGTTAAATTTTATTGGATGGCAAAAGTATTAGAAATTAAGCACATTTGAGGTTTTATAAAATTTCTGATTTTGAAGTGGAGATAAAGCTAGTGATTATTTCTACTGTGAATGTTAATTTAAAAATAATTTCACTAATGATTTCATTTGTGTCATTCTGGATTTAAAAGGACACATAGAAAGCCTGCCTGTCTTTATTCACCAAGTTGCAGTTAGCAGACCCGCACGAGTTCCCATATGTTAGTGAGAAGCATTTTCCAAGAAATTGGCAGCATTGTACTCTGTAGCTGATGCCAGCTTGTTCCTTGGGCCAATTCGACAGAGGAAAAAGACAGAAAAAAAAATGCCTTGTTTTAGTGGCTGAATTACTCTGACAAGCTTTCACATGGCCCCTCCTCTTATTAATATTCTTTTTGATGTGAGCTTGTAAAACAGAGGATTGGCTGTTAATCTCCAAGATCTCGAGGGCTTTGGCAGTGGCCCATAATTGATGTGTTCACATGGCTGTTGTCTGACTACTAATGATTAGACAGCAGTGTTATCTACCAGCTAAATCAGTGTTGCTTATAAATCACACTTGATAAACTGCAGTTTCATTTCTTCAAAGAGTCCTTACATGTCTACTTACTTTGATAGAACTGCCAGAGGCATTTCACGATTCTGTGACAGCTTACATTACATTTATTTTTCATTTCTGGTTGACAAAATATTAGACTCTCTAGCAGCACAAGTGAGAGAGAATTTGTTTTGTTCCCCTAACAAGGCACCTGGAGGATGATATGCAGAGAGAGAGAGAGAGAGAGAGAGAGAGAGGGAGGGAGGGAGGGAGGGAGAGAACCTGTGTTCAGTGGAAAGGGGTACAGGTTGGGATGGTTGGCGGAATGTTTGCTTCTCTGCCTCCTCAGAGGTGAGTGGAGGGGCCAGGCCACGGGGAAAGAACAAGAGCACAGGTCACCAGGAGGACGTTGTCAGAATGTGGACCTGACTCAGATTGTGACATGGCGGAGGGTGGGTCATCTAGAACTGCCACACTGCCCCAACTGTCCAGTCACAGTATGTGCTGAGCTCGTGGGTCAGACATGACTTCTGTTTATGGAAGGGCAAAAGAAAGACAGAAGGTTTTACAAGGTGAGGTAACAGCCACAGAATTCTCCCTCCCTCTCCACGGCCCGTGTGGGGACACTTGGCTGGCCACAGACACACCCGAGGTCCCCATCTGCTCATCCTGCCACCATAGACAGGAAACCAGGTTGCAGGGTTTTGACTGGGAGCTATGAGTATGTCTTACACCTTTATTTGGCCACAAACTCCTGTGGCTTTGAGCTAACTTTTATTAACACATATTAAAGTGAAAAACAAACGGACTAGATTTCTAAGTTCATTTTGCTGCTTGTCTGTAAATTTTGAATAGCCTCAGGCTGGTTTATTTCAAAATTCTTCAAAGCCTTTAATTCTTCTGACCACAAATTTTAGACTTCAAAGAAACAGGAAAATCAAATTGTGATTTTAAAAAATGGATTTTGTTTTTTCTTGTTGCTGTTGTTGGCTGGCCTTGAACTCTTGGTAATGCTCCAGCATCAGCCTCACTAGTGCTGTGATTACAAGCAGGGCCACTGTGGCAGCCATCAGATGGAGTTTTGTTTTTGTTTGAGACAGGATCCTGCCATGTAGCCCTGCTGGCTCAGAGCTTGCTGTGGAGATCAGGCTGATCCTGAACGTGCATAGACCCTCCTGCCTCTGCCTGGGATTGCCGTGATTGTGGACCCGAGTCACCATGCCCTCTGAAACTGATTTTCAGTTGGGTTACAACAAAAAATTGCCCTTCAGAGTTTTATAGTTTTAAGGAATGTCAGAGGTTAAATGTTTTACCAAAATATACCCTTATTCAGGATAAAATTATGTAGCGCAGCAAAATTTGGGTGTGGGAGTTTGTTTATCGTCATAGTTTAAGGAGTTATTAGAACTCTTGAAGAATGAAGAGAACGCTCTTAACCTTACAGCTACCTGAAATAAATTTCACTCACCCCACCCCACCCCACCCCGCCCCACCCCACCACACCCCACCCTAAACAAACCAAACCAAACCAAAGCCATGTAGATCTTAGAGTACTGCTGGTTTTATATTCTAATTTTAGGTGCAGGGTTTAGTTCTTGTCTGCCTAAGAGTGGTTTTACATAAACATTCCTATTTCCTAGTGAATTTTAGTGCTACAATTAAAATTAGTACTACCCTGAAAGAATAAATGTTTATTGATAAGTATTAACATTGATTAACAAAGGTACTTGCCTAGGCTGCTTATCTTATAATGATTGGTAATTGAAAGTAATTCCTTTTTTATTAAAAACAATTTAAATGTTAAGTTGTTTTGGTAGAGGTTATTAGATTTTAATATACTGGAAAAATACCTATGGTTACCTTAGAAAAGATAGTCCTGCAGTTATTTGAGTGGATGCTTCACTTAGCTTGAACACACACACACACACACACACACACACACACAAACACAACACACACACATATGAAAAAATGCATTAAAAGTATGGAGTTTGGTTTTCATCATATAAAATATATATGCATGGGGAAGGACTGGGTGATGATATTCAAAATAAAAATAAAGGGAATGTTTTAAACGACTTATTTCATCTCTAAATATTTTCTTTCAAAAAGTAATGTATGTGTGTACACCTGTGAGTTTTATGAGGTTTATTGCCATGATGGCAAAAATAAACCTCCATTTTTTTTTAATTTTTAAAATATCAGTTCTTCTTGGTTGATGAGTTAAATTATGTTTCAAATCAGTGATTTAAATTTAGCGTGGTCTACTGCTAAAGCAGCAGGTGTTTATTGAGTAGCTCGAAATTATTGTAATGTGAAGGCAAATGTAATAGAAATGTACTTCCTAATGTAGATAAGAACTTGCCCACAGGATACTGGGAGTTTGATATTAGCACATACAATATGTCTTCTTCAATTTTCCTTTTGGAAGGGCCCATTATTTCAAACACTTTACTCATTGGTGAAGAAATCCTGGGCATTTGTAGGCATCCATGTTCATTTGTAGCTCATCTCATCCACTTTTTTTTGTTCTTGCTTTTTGAGGTAGAGTCTCGCTTTAGCCCAGGCGACCTGAAATTCACTATGGCCATGTAAACTCTGTTTGGACTGTAAACACTTGTATAAAGAAACATATTCTGAAACATGGATGCTAAACAATGTGATCTCATTAACCCCCCCCCCCCCGGTACTTATTTCCTTGGGGCTCTATCAGTTAAGGGTATCAGTAACTGTACCAGTATAAATAAATTGTACCATTAATGTTTATTTACATTTGTGCATCCTTTTGAGACCGTTTCCTTAGAGATCATTTCACTGGATTCTGGAGGTGCCTCTATAAAATAGCTGGGGCAAGCATCCTTCATACAGTTTTATAGGTGCTGACACTGGGAGGTACTGATCTCAGGTCTTAGGGTTCTGCCAGGATGCTGGCTTAGGAGGAGGAAAATCACCAATCCCGTCCTCCATATAATCTTATATGCCCTATTCTAAGTCACTGAATTATAAATCCATCTCCAGATATTTTGCCTTTCGTTTTTCATCCCAGTTGAGCGCTGCCCTCTGAAGGCCAGCGCACTGTGTTTGGCATGCTGTTTTAGCCACGTGACACAGGCAACAAGCCCTTTAAGTGCGTGCTGGAGCCTGGGGTCTGTGTGGAGCGGGGTCAAGTGGGGGGATTGGAAATGCTGGGTGAGGATGCCATCAGCTTTGTGACTCCTGAGGTGAAGGCCTCTTGATTGTCCTGGAGAACCAGGATGCACAAAAGACTGGGGAATGTGGCCCTTAGGGGTTTCTTGGGTCATGAGTTATCAGTGGAATCAGGGGTGCTGGTGTTGACAGACTCCTTCAGCTGGGTGAGGGCAGAAGGCTCCTGGCTGGGAAGGGATTGCATGGCAGATAGGGGAGATGGAGGGAAACAGTCGGAATTGACAGGCTTTAACAAGCCAGCAGTGTTGCTGTTCTGGTAGGTGAAGGGCAGAGCAGGCCTCCTGCGAGCTCCTGGGAGGTGGTGAACTGCAGACCTCTCAGTGCCCCTTGGCCCGGGCCGGCTCACTCTCCCTGCTTCCTTTCCATCCCCACAACAGGGGGTCTCCTGTCCTTGCCTCTTTCTCATTTTCCCTGTCTCACCCTTGAGCTGGCTCCATTCCTTCCCAGTGCCCGTGATCAAGTCCAGAGCGTTCCTTTGGGTTCTAGATAGTTCTAGGGCTGTCTGGTGGACACTGCCCTCTACGCAGGCTCCCCAGCCCCGTAGGAACACCGACTGAGACACGCACCTGAGCCTCGCCTTGGACGCCTCTTCCTTGCAGTTCAGTCCGGGCCCCTCTTTCATCTGGCTTTCCGTTCTTACTATTCTTCTTCTTCTCCTGTCCTTACCTGTCCTTACTTCCTGAAGAATTGACGCCCCATGGCCCCTGCCTGCTTCAAAGCTCTTCCTATCACCTTCTCATCTCGCAGGAAGGGCCACATTCTCGCCCTTCCTCCTCATGCGGACCCTGACTGCCAGTTCCTTGCAAAATCCACCCTAGCAAGGGTCTCCCCTCGCCCCGCCCTTTCCAAGGCCGAGAGCCGCGCATGCTCATTTCCCTCGCCGCACCCTCCCCGCCCCCCCCAGTGCTCCCACAATGCCCCGGGCCTAACTGACTATCCCGGTCGTGACTGTACCCTGATCCACAGCGACCATTCGTCCCCCGCTAGCCCTGGGCTCCCCAAAGGCTCCTGAACCAAAGCTTGGCACATAGAGGCATGTGGCAAAAGCTATTGGATGAGAGGATGACTTCCCCAACAGTGAGGCGCCTTTAAACAGTAACTCTTATGAAGGGGGGTGGGTGCAGGGTCAACTTCTGATCCTTCTCGCACACAAACCAGGCCCCAGTGCCACCTTTGATTTATTTTCTGACTTCCAAACCTCGACATGCGTGAGAAGTAGAAATAATGATTTTTCACTATCATCAGATTTGGTTTACTTTCATTCTTCTTTTCCTTCTCTGAGACAGGGTCTTACACAGTCCAAACTGGCCTCAAACTTGCTATGTAGCTGAGAATGACCTTGAACTCCTGATCTTTCTGCTTCCATTTCCCAAACCCCCAGACTACATGCTTGGGCTATAATATGTGGCTGGTTGTTGTTACCCTAAAGTAAAACATTTTAGCATCATTTTCATTGATGGTATTTTTTAGCAGGGCATGTTGGTTCATCCCTGTAAGCCCCACACTCTGGAGGCTAAGGCAGGAGGATTGCCAGAGGTGGAAGCTGGTTTGTGTGGTATTTAGTGAGTTCCAGAACAACCTCAACCTAGGCTGTGGAGTGAGACCCAGACGAGCAGAGATTTGTAAAAAGGATAAGTAGTCCAAATGAACGTTCGGTTTCCATAGACAGCTATAAATGAAGGGATTTTTTTCCCCTTGTTATTGCATGAGAAAAGTTTCTGAGAGGGTACACAAGAAACCATCAGAACATCAGAAGGAAGGTTCTCTCTAAAGAGAGACTTACTGGCTTTGAAAATGTGCTCTGTCCTCAGGAGGGAAAGGAGTTCTGGGCTGTGAGGCCCATTATATTTGTGTAAGCAAGACTCTGGGAAGAAACTTAAAGGCTGTGTTACAGGACTGGGATTGTAGCCAGGGGTGAATGCTTCCCCAGCACGTGTGACGTCTAGGGTGTGTCCAATCTTCAGCCTTGAACCTCCCTACACCACACACATATTTGCGTTACAGAATTTGATAGCATGAAAGACCTTACTGAAGAGTCTGTGGCTTCTGTTTGTTTGTTTGTTTTCCTGATCTGAACAGGTAGCTTCTGTTTAGACTTTAGTTTCTTCACAAAATCAGATGAGGGGCTGGAGAGATGGCTTAGTGGTTAAGTGCTTGCCTGTGAAGCCTAAGGACCGGGGTTTGATTCTCGATTCCCCAGAACCCACTTTAGCTAGATGCACTAGGGGCCACACGCCTCTGGAGTTCGTTTGCAGTGGCTGGAAGCCCTGGTGCGCCCATTCTCTCTCTTTCTCTCTCTCTGCCTATTTCTCTCTGTCTGTTGCTCTCAAATAAATACATAAAAGTTTAAAAAAATGAAAAAAACTTGTTTAAATCAGATGAGGAAACTTACACCTGCCTTCCTGTAGAGGTGAAGAAGGAATGCGTTGTAATATGTCTTGGAAATGGCTCTGTGAGTAAATATTGTGGACAGAGATGTAACTCAGTGGTTGACCACTTAGCTACTGTGAGTGAGGCTGTGAGTCCTATCTCTACCATGGGGCAAAACAATATAGAATGTAAATGCATCTAAGGTATGTTTGAAAACAGGTACATAGGAATTTCTTTTCTTTTCTTTTTTTTTATTAGTCAGTTCTGTATTCAGCAAATACAGTCAGTTTGGTACCATTATTAGGCTCATCCGTGACCTACCCCCTCCCCTTGGCCCCTCCTTGTTGAGGTATACGGGTCATGCATTGTGGAGTTAGCCCACAGTTATGGGTAAGCTAAATGTCTCTGCATATCATGACCCAACATGTGACTCTGACATTCTTTCCGGCCCCTGTTCCGCAAAATTTCCCTGAGCCATGTTGGGTTCATTTTTGGTCTGCTTCAGTGATGAGGTGTTGAGGGCCTCTGAGGCTCTGGCTCTCTGATTTGGTAGGAGTTGATTTTTCTCTATGCTGATCTCCTTCCCCCTTGTGCTGGTGTCCGGTTCATCAGGAAAAACAGCCCCCTTGCTTGTTTCTCGAAGTTTTCTTAGTTTCAGCCGGAGCCCTTTTGAGGTATGATGGGGTGGCTCTCTCCTTAGGGTCTACATCTATCTGAAAAAGAGAAGCAGATTCTCCAACGGAGAGTAAGTTAGCACCAGGACAAATGAGATAACCCTTACTTTTTTTTTTTTTTTATAGAGAATTTAATAGGTGTAGGCCCTCTTGTAGCCCACAATTGATAGTAGGTTGATACTGGAGAGTGGGCTTATGTTTGGATATGGTTCTGACTTGTTTCCCAGCTCCAGCTATGGGTCCCATACCAGTGAGGGGATCAGTTAGCCAAATTGAGAGCAGTTGGTTCCCCACCATGGCTGTGTGCCACCTCTGCACTTGTGTGGGCATCACAATAAGTTATTTGCTGCTAAGTAGGTTAGACCAGGCGTTTTTGATGGGTACAGTATCTCCATTTAACCAATGAACAGTGGAAGCTTCCCTTTAGGGTCTGTGACCTTCCAAGTCATACATTTTTTGACTTGGTTTTCAGTACCAGGCCTGAATTCCCTCCCACTGAGTGAGCTTCACATCTAATCAGCAGTTGATCGCCCCCATGACTTCTGTGCCACTCTTGCACCTGTGGGTACATCTTGCCTGGCTGGTTATTTTGTAGCTTGCAGGATCCACTGTTTGTTCACGCTGTTGATGACTTTTATCCCCCAGAAGCTCACATAGCACTTTCCAGCACTATGACCCCAGCTGGCAGATGGCTTCTATCTCTCTTCTAGCTTGATTTCTCAATGTACTGGGACTGAAGCCTGTGGTATCCTGTGCAGGAAGATCTTACCACCTAGCTCTCTTGGGGAACCAAGTGCTTTGGCAGTGGCCTGCAATGGTTTGGGTGCTTCATGGGCCTCTGACCAACAGCTCACGTGGAAGGAAGGGTGACCCATCTCTGCCACAGGAGTGTACCTGCCACAGCCTGTGGTTTTAGGGTAAAGCTTGTTCTACTCCAACAGGGTATTTCCACTCAAACTCTCTCTCTTTTTAAAAAATTACATCTTTTAATTAGCTAATGAAGAAGGTAGGTTTCCACAGTATTCACTCATACAGTCTTTAGTTTTGCATATCCCTCCCCTTCTCCTCCTTCCTTTTCCCCTGTCCCCCCTTTAGACCTTTCTATACCCTCCATTCTGTCCCTCTACTTGCTTGTCTACTATTCTCTGAATAAGCCCTCTATTTCTCCTGTCTCCAGTCCCCATTCTAGCTTCCATTACTATTGTTACTACTGATGCTTACTGTGATGTCACACAAATCTGACTATCCAGGATAGAACCTGCATACGAGAGAGAACACGTGGCGTTGGTCTTCTGATCCTGGGTTACCTCACTTACTAGAATTCTTTCAAGATCCACTCATTTTCTTTCCTGCGAAGGAAATTTGGAGTTTTGCTAAGACTGGCAGCATGTTTCTCAGTGGTTCCCAGCTCCTTGGACACAGGCCTTGTTACCATGATTTGAGAGGAGCAATAGGTGCACTGTCGCAGGGCAGCATCCCAAGTCTACCGCTCGGCTCTCTTCTTGAAGGGTCGGCAACAAGTGCTAGTCGATGGAAATGGAGTTTGTGGGGGTACTCTTGAGAAATTTCACTTTACATTAAAGTCTTATGAAAGGATTCTTCCAAGTCATAGGCCTCCACTACCTTTATGATGCTCTCCTTTCTTTGTAGTTTATTTATACATTCTAAGTGTCTTCGGAAATAGGATGATGGGAAATCAGAGAACCCTTTTAAACCAGATATGAAAACACTGGTCATTTAGCACTGCTATTTAAAGCACAGCCTGCTCTGAGCAGTGAGAGATGTCAGTGCCACTTTCCAAATATGTGGAGTATCTGTGGCTCCGCAGTGGGGCGGGATCCTTGCAGAAGACACAAGTGAGGCCTTGCGCCTGGATCCCTGTGAAGCTACACATGACGGGCCTTTCTGGGGGGATGCAGTTTAGCTTCAAATAAAGAAAAACTGTAAAGCGTTGAGCCAAGTGGCTTAATTCTTCTCTATCTGGGCATGCCCAGTACCTTCTGTGGCCCTGGGAAAGCTGTCAAGCGTAGGGAAGGAAGCCCTAGCTTGTTGCCACTGTTTAAAGCATGTTTTGTATGTGTGGTTGCTCAGATGAGCCTTTGTGTTGGTAGCCACGCCCAGGGCCACTTCTGGTGCGATCATTAACACTCAGAGGTACCCCTACCCCCAGGCAGCATCCCGAAGGACACTGGGTGTCACTGCTCTGTGTGCCCCGGCTGGAAAGGGAAGCAGTTGTCATGACCCCAGGAGTCCCTGGTCATGGCCATTTGTCAGGCTTGGGCAGCAGCGTTACTGAGCCTGAGTAGCACCTGAACAGCTGTCTGGTTTTATTTATTTGTTCCTTTAAGATAGGTTGGTGTTCACACCTGGTAATAAGAACTTGGAGATGCGGTGTAATTCCCAGTAGTCAAGATACAGAGCCTTGGCTTTTAGATGTGGGTGGTTTTCAACCGAGAGCAGCGTGGCAACAGGAGCCAAGTCCGAGCTTTGCTTTCAGGAGGACTGACTTTCGTTGTTGTTTGTTTTTGTCTTTCTGGGAATTGAACTCAGGGCTTCATGCATGTCAGGCAAGTGCTCTGCTGTTACTGCCCCTCCTCCCCCAGGCTTCAGGGAGCTGTTAAGGGCGGTTTCTGGAGAAACTGCAGTTCTTGCACTGGGCTCTGAGATTCACTATTTCAACTGTAGGCAGTAGTGATTCACGTGTGTGGATCCCAGCATACATGGAAAGGTCAGAAACCACCTTTGCAGGAGCTTTTCCTGCCATCCCATTTTACACTTAGAAAAGGTTGCTTTGGATAGGCCAATATGAGTTCAAATTCGAGCTTGCTACACACCCCAAGTGACCTTTCAAGTTATTTAGCTCTTCCCAAGTTTCCTTTTCCTCATCTGTAAAAGATTTCTCTCCACAGTCCTGTGAACTGTGCATTCTTGCCTACACCACATATGTTAAACCAGTTCTGATCCCTTTACATTGTATAAGTTGACTAGTAGCTTTGAAAGTTGTCAGCTATTTGTACAGAAAACTCCATGGACTTTGCCATGGAGAGCATTGGTCTTGAACTGTAGCTCCATGGATAAGGTGCTGAGAACTTGGATCTGCCTCTGAAAACAGGGATGGTGATAAGGTGCCTTAGACCACTAACACGGACTCCCCCTTTTCTGCACAGCAAGCCTTAAGATCCAGAGCACTTTGATCTTGGTTCTGAAAAGTCTCCATTACTTATAGGAGAGGCAAAACTAGGAATGACAAAAGATATGGCTGTTCTGGTTGGCCCATGACCAAAATTCCAGTTTGATTGATGTCCGAGAAAGGATCAGCGCCTCATGTAAGGAATGGGTGTTGAAGCTTTGCTAATGAAGCCGTGATAACAGGATGGAGGCAGTGGTCTCCTCCAAAGAGCCGATGGCCCCATGGCAGTGCAATCTTCTGTCTAATGCCTTTTAAATTAAGAGATGACTGTGGGCAATCTCATAAAACTGCCAAATACTAGGGTGTTGAGAGAATGTGTGCATTAAGTACCTATGCCCCAGCATGCTCAAAGAATATTGACTTTGAGAAAAATAAAACTCTGTCCCTCCTTTGGTTGTTGGCGCTCAGAGAATCCCAGTACTGAGGGGTTAATAGCATGGCGGGTGTGGAGATTTCTGGCAGCAAATGGAAGAAACCCAGGGCACACTGCCCTGTGGGGTGAACCCTGACTCAGGCCAAATGAGGAGATCTTTGCATTAAGGAGGCTCCTCTGGACGGCGCTTTCTTGCTCAGGCTGACAGCGCCAGCTGTCTCCAGTAAGGGCGCCATGTGAATGTGTCTTTGTTAGTGTAGGTGGAGCAGGAGTGACCTCCCCCGCCCTGCCCTGGAGTCCCCCTGCATGTACGTACGGTCAGTTAGCTGGACCTGAAGACCCTCCCTGGCCGACATGGTCAGATGTCCAAGTGATGAAAAGCTGCCACCCCCAGCACGCTAGCGCTGGAGCCTTACTGGCTCGTCAGCGCTTAGGAAGCCCTTGAAGTCAGGTGAACAGAGAAAATATTGCCAGGACCTCGGCAGAGTTTTTCCCCAGCCCTCTGATTACATACACTAAGTACCACTATCTGTGTAAATAACCTTTTCCCCCATCTCCCTCCCTCCCTCCCTCCGCCCTGGCTGCTCCCCTCCCCTGCTCTTAGGGCTCTGGTGTGATAAATAGCCAGGCTACTGCTCAGCGCACACCGACACCTGGGAATAATCATGTAGAATAACAGTGAGAGACTGCCGCGCGTCTGCTCCTGACATTAACTCTCCTCGGTTTGACAGGCTGCCACCACCAGCTGTTAGACTTATGGGTCTTTTTTTTTTTTCTGCTGGAGATGGCAGCTTTCTGCTTTTGGGCTCTAATAGGTGACATCAGTGTCCCATCAAGATCACAGAAAAGAGCTTTGACAAAGGAACCCTTGCTAAAACTTGCCTGGGTTTTTGTTGTGATCTTTTATTCTAGTTATTAGTAGTATTACACCACTAATCCCCTGATGATTTTAAAGGAGGAATATCTGATTACAACTGTGTTTCTCCCCCTTGAAAGATAGTCCTAATTGTCTTTTTTTGGATTACTTTTGAATGTAGTAAATCCTTCCATTTGGCCACATGGGAAAAAAATTACCTATGATTTTGACTTAGACCACACATGTATTTGTAATAATGAAATAACACTAGCATCATTTGCTCCTGCTCTCTGAGTGGGGCACTGTGCTCGGTCCTGAGCGAAGGGTATTTGTGTGACCTCTTGACACATTGGCTAGGTGAACTCTCACGTCTTCGATGAAGACAGAGTCACGGATGACATGGCTTACCTTAGGTTCACTGGGGTTCCACCTCTGAACACTGACATCTACACGGTGCTGTTGCCCACTAGTGCCTTGTGTGTTGTCATTGGCTGCCCTGGATGGTCTTGTGAATGCAGTTCTCTTGCTGTCTTGCTCAGCGCATGGTCGTTCAGTCTGAGTCACAGTCTTGCCCTAGGTGCAGGGACCTGGTTGTCAAGGGCTCGGTTTCTCTCTAGCAGGTTGCGTAGGGCTCAGCTCACGGCAATAATTTATTAGGTGGATGTGTGATGAGTAGACTTAGGGTGCAGCAGTGTGTGAGAAAGAGGTGCAAATGGAGATTATGAGAGATCCTGTAATAGCTTAGGACTCATCACGATCTCTGGGGTACACTCATAGTTACCATAAAACTGTACAGGGGGGTGGATTAAGCAAGCCGACTGCTGCCAGGTGCCGGTGTATGAAAGAAACAGTGTTTCCCCAGGCTGAGCTTCTCTGGGTTAAGCCCCATTTTCGCATACTTTTAACACACTTTAACCGCACTTAGCCATGCATTTGGAGGGGATTATAGATTCATGTTAAATATAGAAGCATATAAAAAGAGCTTCTTAGGTTGTGTGCAGGGCTAGGGAACTGTAATACCAAACCAGGGACTTTCTTAAAGCCAGTGTGCACTGAGCTATGCACTGTGCTGAACATTTGCTTTGCATGAATTAATCTCACTGGGTCCTCACTGCAACCCAGTGTGGGAAACTGTCATTACCAGTCCCATTTCTTAGACCCCATCTGGAGCCTTGGAGAAGCACCATCATTAGTCCAGAGTCTCCCACAGCAAGTACTGGAAGGGCTAGAACTTGAATCTTGGCCTGCGTGCTCACAGAACCCCACATTCCCTATTGGTATGCTACTTCTGCACAGGAGGGAGACCCGTGGGAACCAGTGGCTGCCCTCTGCTTTAATGAGCTTCACTGGTTGAAGAAATTATAGTTCAGAGTGTGGATCAGTGAACTGAGGAATCAGGGTGCAGTAGAGTTGATCTTTTGTATAAGGTGAAAATAATTGCTGAAGCCCCTTGTGATGGTACAAGCCTGTCATTCTAGCACCTAGAGGACGGAGGCAGGGTGATCCAGAATTTGAGGCCACACCAGTCTGCCCATTGAAACCCTGAGCAGGCCTTGGTGGCACATGACTTTAATTCCAGTACTTGGGAGGTAGAGGCAGGAGGATTGCTGTGAGTTCGAGGCCAGTCTGAGAATACAGAGTGAATTCCAGGTCAGCTTGGGCTAGAGCGAGATCCCATCTCTCAAAAAAAAATTAGCTATTGAATATTCTTTCAAATCCCATTTTATCTGTGGTACACGTGGTTTTGGGTGACATGCAATATACAAGGGAACTGAAATTTTTTTAGAGTAACATGTCCATTGGGAGTGTGATTTGGCAGAAACCATAGCCGTATGATTGGAGTATTCCACCCCTGTCTGGTCTCCCAGTGTAGACTGGACTGTTGTACATTTTTCGCTGGCAATACGCTTCTTCCGCAGCTCTCCTGGGCAGACACTGGGGATAGCCTATTGTCCCTGGCACACATGTAGGTCACAATTTTCTCTAGAACTGGGTACATTAATTTAGGTAGCCTTCTTGCTAAAACATTCTGTGATTGTCTAAGGGAAAGGCTGAAGTCATAAACGCGAGCTGTATTGGCTACTGTGAGGAGCGTGTGACAGCGTAATGTGTTACCCAGTTACTACTTTAAGAGCGAATGAAATTCATACTTTTCTCAAAGCTCTTAAACATTGGCAAATAATAGTAGTGTTTTTAACAGCAGTACACTTTCTTCTGGGGCTGGCTTCCTAGTTGCTAGAGGGGAGGGGCCTGTGCTCTGCCCCCAAATTGTTCATCTTCCAGGCAGTGGATTATTGAAAGAAGGTGGCGCTTTCCTTTCCTCCTCTCCTTGCTCATGCTAACCCACTTCCTATGGGAACGAGGAAAACTAGAACAGGAGGAAAACTAACAAAAATTTGCTTGGGAGAGTGAATAAAGATTTAAATATTTAAGACTATATTTATCTCTCAGGTGTTAAGGAGTTTAGACTAGTATCACATTGGGATACTATTTATATTAAGATCATATTTTCAGCAAAACCCTTCTGAACCTTATCTTCCTCATTTTAAAACACATTGAAGGGGCTCCAAGATCCTTGAATAATATCACTAACTAAACTTTCTTTACTACATCAAAATTGTGTTCATGGAAATAGTGTACAGCTAACTTGTTTGTAGGCCTTGGGTAACAAAATCTCTCTTCTCCAACCACCCCTGTTCTTCAGAAATGTGAACTTCGGGTTGGGAGTACACAGCCCAGCTGAAGAGCATATGCTCACCATCCACAAAGCCCTGGATTTAGGCCTTAGCGCCACATTTTTTTAAATCACTTTGAGATCACAAATAGTATGAGTTGTGTGTTTGTATGCAAACATGTCTATAAGTGGAGTTGTGTTCAAATAGGGATTAAGTCTAGAAATTGGTATGGTAGGATTTATCATCAAGATTAGAAGGCTGAAGAACACATTTTCTAGTTATGGGAAATGGGCCTCAGAGGTTAATTGACTATCAAAGGTCACAAGCTAATTAGTGTCAGGCTTGGGGCCAAAATCCTAGTGTCAACATGGTGTGCGTCACAATGCCTGTCCATATCTTCATCTTCCAAACCAGAGCATTATTGCATTCTAAGACTTCCTGTCTCTTTGATGTTATTCCATGTTCTTGTATATCAGTAGAAGTTATATTTGTTCTCTTGCTATTAATGCAGGCTAAATGACTGTGGATCAGGTAATGTAAGAGTATTTTCAGAATATTTTTCCATTTTGTCCTTTTGTTTTTATAAGGATACCATCATTTTATAGCTAACCATGCAAATTGTTGGGAAACATGCAAAAAAAAGTACATCTATAATTTATTTCTATCTTTTTAAAAAGTATTTTTATTTATTTAGTAGGAAGAGATGGACACAGAAGGAATAGATATGCCAGGTCTCTTGCCACTGCAAACAAACTCCAGGTGCATGTGCCACTTTGTGCATCTGGATTTACATGGTTACTGGGGAATTGAACCTAGGCTGTCAGGCTTACAATCAAGCGCATTTAACTGCTGAGACATCTCTCCAGCCCCTAATTTTTAATTTTGGAAAATGATTCTAACCTCAGACACCTTTTGAGTTGTAATAAAACAATAGGTACTATTGGGCCCCCTCTCCTGTTTAAATTTCTTCCTTAGAAGCCCTTTCTTCGTGTGTCAGCCCTGTTTTCAAACAGGAACTATCTGTGCAAACTTTGATCCCCAGTAAGCTGACTTGCATGAAAGCGTAAATCACCTTAACTGGGGTTTGGTACTGCCAACTGTTTTCTTTCTGGGACTCTGTGTTCAACAACGCAGAACAATAAAAAGTATGGAGCAAAGGAAGTTTTATGGCAGCTTTGAGGGCAGGAAATTAAGCTTCTTTAACATGTGGATGGGGGAAGGGCTGTTCTCCTGCATCTTGGATCACTCAGGCCAGGGAAGCCAGTTTATCATTTTGGTGGAATGCAGACTGTGGAAGTTGTTCTTCCAGTCTCTTAGCAAGGAGTCCACTCTAGTGACTGCTTCAGCCAGTTAACTAGTAGCTTGCTTCCTCATCTGACTCTATCGAAATACACTTTTTGTTTTATTACTATTTTTTAAGCAACTAAGACTATATGACATTGCGTCTGTAATCTAAAGCCTGCAAGTATAGTGTACAAGGCAATGGATGTGGGAACCACAGATGAGATGACCTGCTTCTTGTGTGCTTTGTAATCTTTGTAATTTATTAACCCAACTGATAATAGAGGCAAGGTGTCGCCCCTTACATCCTGGCTGTGTCTGTGTGTGACACAAGGACACAGGCAGTCTGGACCTCATACATAAGTGTCCTTGTGTGGATTTTACACTCCTGACGACCTTTCTGTAGGGGAAAAGCTGTCTTGCAGCAGTCCAGGCAGACGCCCTGTGGGCCAGATGAATGGCTAGGTTGGTTGGTGATCTGGTATTTACTACATGTGTAGGCTTTGGTGCTCTCAAGGTCAGATGTGTAAACGTGGGCAGAGCTCCCAGAAGGCCTTCCTTGTGTGCCTCTGTGCCTTCTGTCATTTTCGTCTCTTGGATTTCACGAGAGGCCTGTCAAACCTTGGTCAGACTCCTCAAAGATCATGATGCGTGGAATCACAGAAGGATATGCGCATTGGAGAAAAATCACATTCTGTCATGGGCACATGCTTTTATTTCTTCTCTATGAATTCTGCTAAACTTTGCAATAGAACACTTCATTAGGAGCTGGTGCTTAATATAGGCTAATAACATCTAGCTTATGTGCCTGTGTGTGTAATCAAGTTTATATCTTCAGCAGAGTAAGTTGATATTTAATGCATTATGGTTTGTAAAGTACTTTAAAAACAATTCTAGTTTATCTCTTCTACATAAACATCCAATAATGTAGATATTATTGTTTATTAGTATTTATCAGAGTTTCTCCTTTAGATAATGTTATAAATTTGAAAATAAGGTTTTGGTACAAGTGGGAAATCATCTAAATTTTGCAAAGTATTTTTCATTTTCATCTGTTGAGACCAAAAAGCTATCGACCTACGGGTGAGTCGAGAGGGCCTGCTTGTAGCTCAGGAGCTAGTGCTCCTGTCCTCCTCTTGTTTGGCGTGAGCACAGAAAATGCTCACTGCTGTTCTGCTTTATGTTCTGGCACCATTAGATCATTCAAAGCGTGTTAAAATTGCAAATGGAATGTGGAATGATGATCTGTTATAGAAAGGATGTAAACAGATTGCATTGCTTAGGCCTCAGAATGCTCCACTGCAGTAAGCCTGTCTGTCTTTCAGGTTGACCCCCTGTTTACAGTACCGGCCCCACCGCCGCCGATTGCCAGCAGTCTCGCACCTCAGATTCTACCCTCCTACTTTTCCCCATCTTCATCCAATATTGCAGCACCCGTCGAACAGCTTTTGGTTCGGACTCGGTCAGTGGGTGTCAATACATGTGAAGTTGGAGTAGTGACAGAGCCAGAGTGTCTTGGGCCCTGTGAACCTGGGACCAGTGTGAATTTGGAAGGGATCGTGTGGCATGAAACAGAAGAAGGTAAATACACTTTACTTTTATTTTTCTCCCTCTGCCCTCTTCCCCGTGATGTGTTTCTGTCTGTCTGTGAGTGGGGTTTGTTCTGTGCCACCTGAAGGAAATGGACTGAGGCTTTCTGACTTGTGGCTGAAGTAAAAACTATGCTTGCTTACGTTTTCGTTCATGGCTGCTTTTACCTTCGGGACACATCAGAGGCCCTAAAAGCGGTTCTTCACCTTGAGTGCTAAAGTGCACGGACCTTGAGAAGTGGGATCAGAACTAACTTTCTTCTAAAAGATTTTTTTTTTTTTTTTTTGAAATTAGGAAGAGAGATCTCAAATTCATTTCATCCATGGTCTATCTTGACATGATTGCTTTTGTGCTGCAGCATCTTAACATTTATTTAGTTACCTGAATTCTAGCAGTGGTCCTTGCGCACAGGGCGACCATGGTCACAATGTGACTGAGGTCAAAGGCTTAACCTAGTGAACCAGTCATTTCTTCAGAGGCCGGAGACAGAACATTTCCTGCCCCTTACCTCAGCAAGCCCTTTGGCAAGTGCAATCCATTAGTCTCAGAGGAAACAAGACTCAATAGAAATGGACCAATATGTTATTACCATTGGAAATATGAATCAGAGCATGGGGCATGCTGATAGGGTGGATCCAAATCAGGGTTGGCCACATCTCACAGCACTTGGTCATCAGGCACAGTGTTTCAGATGGCCCGTGTTACTAACAGCCCAGGGACACTGACAACCTACCTGTGGGGATTATGGGCAGCCAGCTCCGTTCACAGAGCGTCAAGCAGAAGAGCTGAAGGAAGAAGCAAGCCACTGGTGCTCCAAAGGGAACAAAGGAAGTGCAGGAGGACTTTCCCTCTTGATGCTAGATTGGCCAGGGTAAAGGTGATCACAGTCGGGAAGGACTATCATGGTCAGTTGTGAGAGCATTGTGGGCAAAGCGGAGAGGAACAAGAAGGGGCTGAGACCGAATCATTTGTTGGCTTCCTCTGAGCCAAGAGGAAAAACTGAGGATCAAAAACCTAAAGGAAGCAGGTAACACATGTGCCACGGAAGCTGGATGGAGGGCAAGGAAGTAGATGGGCTGGTCGTAGAGCAAGAAGTAGCTCGAGTTGTTTCAAGGTAGAACTGTGAGGATTCGTGGAGAAATTTTTGAAGTCTATTTATTCTATATATTTATGTGTGATATGTTTGACAATTAGATTGCAAAAGTGTAGCTAGTGCAGAGATGAAGAAAAAGAATTATATACAAGAAAGAGAAGTGATAATAGTAGCTATGGGGTGTGATGGGTATGAAGAAAAAGTATTATTTACAGAAGAAAGAGGAGTGAGTGATAAAAGTAGCTGTGGGGTGTGCTTACTGGTGCCAGGGAAGAAAAAAGAACTAGTTACATGAGAAAGAGGAGTGATAACAGTAGCTGTGTGGAGTGTGATCTTGCTAGTGCCAGGGATGAAGAAAAAGAAGTATTTACACAAGAAAGAGGAGTGATAACAGTAGCTATGGAGTGTGATCTTGCTAGTGCCAGGGATGAAGAAAAAGAAGTATTTACACAAGAAAGAGGAGTGATAATAGTAGCTATGGGGTGTGATCTTACTAGTGCCAGGGATGAAGAACAAGAAGGATTTACACAAGAAAGAGGAGTGATAACAGTAGCTGTGGGGTGTGATCTTACTAGTGCCAGGGATGAAGAAAAAGAAGGATTTACACAAGAAAGAGGAGTGATAACAGTAGCTGTGTGGAGTGTGATCTTACTAGTGCCAGGGATGACGAAAAAGAAGTATTTACACAAGAAAGAGGAGTGATAATAGTAGCTATGGGGTGTGATCTTACTAGTGCCAGGGATGAAGAAAAAGAAGTACTTACACAAGAAAGAGGAGTGATAACAGTAGCTGTGTGGAGTGTGATCTTACTAGTGCCAGGGATGAAGAACAAGAAGGATTTACACAAGAAAGAGGAGTGATAACAGTAGCTGTGTGGAGTGTGATCTTGCTAGTGCCAGGGATGAAGAACAAGAAGGATTTACACAAGAAAGAGGAGTGATAACAGTAGCTGTGTGGAGTGTGATCTTGCTAGTGCCAGGGATGAAGAACAAGAAGGATTTACACAAGAAAGAGGAGTGATAACAGTAGCTGTGTGGAGTGTGATCTTGCTAGTGCCAGGGATGAAGAACAAGAAGGATTTACACAAGAAAGAGGAGTGATAACAGTAGCTGTGGAGTGTGATCTTACTAGTGCCAGGGATGAAGAACAAGAAGGATTTACACAAGAAAGAGGAGTGATAACAGTAGCTGTGTGGAGTGTGATCTTGCTAGTGCCAGGGATGAAGAAAAAGAAGTACTTACACAAGAAAGAGGAGTGATAACAGTAGCTGTGTGGAGTGTGATCTTACTAGTGCCAGGGATGAAGAACAAGAAGGATTTACACAAGAAAGAGGAGTGATAACAGTAGCTGTGTGGAGTGTGATCTTGCTAGTGCCAGGGATGAAGAACAAGAAGGATTTACACAAGAAAGAGGAGTGATAACAGTAGCTGTGGGGTGTGATCTTACTAGTGCCAGGGATGACGAAAAAGAAGGATTTACACAAGAAAGAGGAGTGATAACAGTAGCTGTGGGAGTGTGATCTTACTAGTGCCAGGGATGAAGAACAAGAAGGATTTACACAAGAAAGAGGAGTGATAACAGTAGCTGTGGGGTGTGACCTTACTTGCTAAAATAGAGGTGAAAGCTGAAATTTAGTTTTAGCCTTGGAAATTTTTGGTTTTATATTTTTTCTGTCTTTGTCCTTTTAAATTTGGTGTTTCATACTTTCTGGAAAGACGTTAAATAACACTGTAGGGCTGGGGTGATGGCTCAGCTGACTTGTAGTCGTAAAAGTACTGCAGCCATTGTGTATTGGCCCAGGGTCAGTTCCCCAGCTTCCATGATGTAAAGTGGCTCCTGTGTAGCACATATATATGCAGACAAATAAAATTAAGAAGGAACTGGAATGAACTTTTTCTTGCCATGTTTCTTTATTCAGGACCCTGTCCCCAAGCTCCAGGCCCAGAGCAAGCTTCTCCTTACCTAAGTTGTGCACTGTGGCTTCCCTCAGACTTTGCTCGGTGCAGAAATGGCGAAAAGGGTTTTGTCTGATCCATCCCCGTGAAAGGTGTAGAAAAGCAATGAGGACGTTAATAGGGCCATAGTTAATGAGTCTAGGCATACATTTGGAAAGAATGGGGATTTATGTCCATAAACTTGAACTTCAGGTTTCCCGCACTTGGGACATTTTCTGATAGGGTGGAGCCTTGTCTTCTCGTTTCTTAGCAGCAAGTTGGCAACCGTCAGTTATTGCTTGTCATAATTTTATTTATGTAAGTGTCCGGTAGGACCGACTTCCTGTAGCGTTACCTCACTGGGTGGTAGATGTTATAAAATTAGCCATAAGCTTTCTGGGACAGCTTTTGTTATTTTTCAGTTTGTCTAGAAGTCTGTTTACTTTTGACTTTTAACCTTAGCTTCTAATAAAAGAGGATTATTTGGGGAGGAAAAAAATCTATGTTTATAAACTAAGGCAGTATGTGAATTAAAGTGGAATTCTGGTTCTCTAGTCATATGCCTGAAAGAGCTTTACAATAGTATTTTGACATTGCAGATATAAAACTTCACCAGTTCTGCCTGGCTTGTAAAATATTTGGTTTCTAGGTTTTTGTTTTTTTTTTTTTTTTTTTTTTTTTTTTTTGAGACAATGTACCTCAGGCTGGTAATGAACTCATGTCTCAGCTGCCTTAGCCTCCTGAGGGCTAGGATTGACAGGCGTGCACTTTGTTTTTGGTGAGCTCCAGATGTTAATAGATCCACTTCTCTCTCTTGCCACCCTTCCATGTCTGTGGGTGTCTTTGTGCATTCATACAGCCCACTTATAGCTCTAGAAGGAAGGCTCTCAAGTGTGGTAGTAGCAGACCCTGGGCAGCCCACGCTTCTCTTTGCAAACTCACACTTGACACTTTTCAGGATTTAAGATGTGTAGACATCTACTGTGGTGACAAAAGGAGCTGGAGCTGTTCACAGTTATTTTTGCTGAATAAATTAAACTTCTGATCTCCATAGAATTTAATAACTAATCTTAATGAATGCCCGAGTCATAAGATGTGAGCTTAATCTATAACCATTTTCAAGAGTGTGCCATATATGCATATGTGTGTATTTATATGTATAGTATATTTAAAGCCTTTGTATGAATTTTAAAAGTTAGACTCACTTTGCAATTAATTTTTCCCTCTTGGGAAAAAATAGAGAGTCACAAAACAAACATATTAGGAGCCAGTTATTTTGCAAAGTTAAAAAGCAGATGGTGTAACCAGGCATGGTGGTGCATGCCTTTAATCCCAGCACTTGGGAGGCAGTGGTAGGAGGATCACTGTGAGTTTGAGGCCACCCTGAGACTCATAGTGAATTCCTGGTTAGTCTGAGCTAGAGGGAGCCCCTACCTAGAAAAACAGAACAAAACAAAACAAAACAAAACAAAACAAACAAACAAACAAAAAAAACAAAGCAGATGGTCTGAGGAAAAAGGAGACTAACATATGATACGATGGTATGTGATATGAGGTTTTTCTAATCAGAGTGCTTCAGTCTGGCTGTTATAAAACTTTCCTATGCATTTGACTAATGTGCTATAGATGAGGTTGAACAAAATCCTTCCCTCTGTATTTTTTTTTGTGAAAATTTGTGTAACTCATAGCGTTTTCCACAAACTTAATTTGTTACTTGTGTTCGCACATGTGTAGATGTATATGCCTGTGTTTCAGATCCTAGAATTTTAAGAATTTATGTTTTCAAGCACTGGGGAATACTAAACATTCTTGTGACTTCCTTGGATGGAGGTAGGGAACGGCAGGACTGGAATGTGAAATACAGATGCAATATGGAGTCCTTTCTTGCATGTAGAAGTCCTCATTAGAGGAGACTTGGTCTGTGTTTCCTGCTCTACCGCCGGTCTGTGCAGTCCTGCTGTCTAAGAACCTAGCTGTGCTCAGGACCAAAGCTAAGTGTGACGTTCTCTCTGCACAAAACTGGCGGGTTTCAGATGATGCCTAATAGGAGAGAAAAACTATTACTACATTTGGATGTTTGGTTATTCTCCCCTGATCTTTCTTCTTTAAGGTAATTGTGTAGGAGCAATGATGTATTAAGCCAAATTAATCACAGATGTTGGAAAGAATTTCCTTGGCATTTCATTTGTGACATTTGGGCTACACATGCCCAATACGAATTAGGTTAAAATTTGTTCTGTTTTGGAAAAAAAGAAGAAGAAAAACATGGTGTATACAGCAGTGTGAGTAAGTGTATGTGTTAAGCTTAAATTTTCAGCTTTCTTCGGTGGGTTTCCTTCGCATTTTATTGACTTGGGTTCCTCTTGGGCTTGGCTGGGAGGCTGGTGGGACAGACTCGGTTTGGCTGTGCACAACCTCACTGGTTCTCGGTTGGAACACCCTCCCTCTCCTTTGGTATCATAATGGTTGAGCAAAACCACCAAAGAAAAGGAACAGGGAGAAAGGAAAACTGGTATTTTGCAGAAGCAGCCTTTAAAACATCTGCAGGATGATAAAGCACGAGTTCTCTGTGCTGTGCTGTTGAGTCACCTGGAGTGAAGTCTTTAAAAAGCTGCTTCGGCACCATCCCAGGCACCACGTTTGTCTGCCTTGGCCATCGGATCTGTTTTGATGACCTGCCGCTAGTGTTTTAGGAATGACCCAGAGGCGTTTCTGATGGACAGACAAGGTTGAGAACCAGCTGGTTGGAGCTGGGGGGCGGGGTGGTAGGTGGCTAACTAGGCCTTTGGCAAGTCTTGTGATCTTCTCCCTCTTAGGGAGCTGCATGTGTTACTGCCTCTAGTTCCCAAGTATTAACTGGGCAGGGACACCAGCCTTTCTCTGGCAGATGTCTATCGAGATGCAGAAGTGTGGCAGGCGAGCAGTTATTTAATCAGAAATGGAAAAAGGAGTCCTGCCTTGACGCTGCAGGTGACCCCAGGGACTTCGGGGTTTGGGCTTTTCTTCTTCACTAGCTGATGGGGCAGGGTGGCCCTTATGGCTTTATTCTCAAAGGAGCCAGGCACAGTTGGATCCTTGCTTTGTGGTTTCTGTTGAATTAATTTTGGAACACTCCAGAAAACCATAGGAGTAAGGAAAGCGGTTCACGCACAAATCAAGCATCACACTTACATGTGCAGCACATGGCTCTGACTTAGAATCCCAGCCCTTGGGAGGCAGAGGCAGAGGCAGAAGGATCTTGAATTTGAGCCTACCCTGAGCTACACAGACTGTGTCTCAAAATAAATAAATAAATAAAATAAAAAAACAAGAAAGTGCTTAGAACTTCAGTGGAGCTTTTCAGAAAAGATAGTGGAAAGACAAATAACAGAGTGAGTTTAATTCTTAAGACTTAAGGTTTAATGTCAGGTGTGAGGAGGGGGCTTCTCCACCCTGTGTTCTATGTCTTTGGTTTCTAAGTAAGGGGAAATTAATGTTTTAAAAGTAATTAACCCTACCTCAAAAAACCAAAAAAGACAAAAGAAAATAAAAAACCAGCCGGGCGTGGTGACACACGTCTTTAATCCCAGCACTAGGAGGATCACCGTGAGTTCAAAGCCACCCTGAGACTGCATAGTGAATTCCAGGTCAGCCTGGCCTAGAGGGAGACCCTACCTTCAAAAACAAAAAATCGGAAAAGGTAATTAATGGAGAATTAAGTGATTCTTTTAAACCACTGGAGATGTTCTTAAGTTCTGTTTCTCTTGTATCTGCAGAGTCATAAAGATGCTGGGTTTGGGTTTGAAGCTAATTGCTTGCAAGGCCGATGTTGAATGTAGCTGAAGACAGGCTGATGTGTGGTGCTGTTACTGCTTTTCCGCAGCACTCAGTTTCCTTTTTCTTACTTTAAGTAGAACATTTCTTTTGAGATTCTATTAATCTGAAGTAAGATTAAACATTAACCCAGCCTTATTTTGTAGTTTTGGTAACTGAGCACAGAGTTTGCACAATACTTTACAGAGTGGAACATTACTTACTGAGGCACATAGCTCTGTGATTAAGAAACCCAATCAAAAAAGAAAGAAAGGAAGTAAGAAGAAAGAAACCCAACCAGGATGCACAAGGAGCATAGGTGACCCGTGGCCTTGTGTGTCTCCTTATCCACTTGCATCAGTGAGGACTGTGATCGCGCAGTCGTGGTCCAAGGAGACGGGAGTGGGTGTGCCTGTGAGCACAGTTCAAAGGAGGAGCGTCAGTTCCCATGGGAGTGTGCCACACAATTCTGTGGTGATAAGAGAAGGCCTTGATCCTAGGACAGAAGTCCACAGAAGTTTAGAGGCTGAGAAAATCACTTGTCGTTGAGTTTCTGGCCATGAACTTTTCCCTCACCTTCCTGGGCCAGTGGCAGGGGGCTGCCAATGACAGTGCCCATGGCTCCTCGAGAGCCATCGCCATCGGTGACAGAACAGCTCAAAGGTATCCACCACCCCAAAGTTCATCTATCTTGTCCACTTTCACATGATGATAAAGGAAACCCTAGTTGAAAATCCAGTCTGTGTATTTGCCAGAAAAAAAGACTATCTTAGTTGCCTCTGATTATTCTGAAAGCAGCGTGGATTTTGTTTGTTGGTTGGTTTTTGAGATACATTCTGGCTCAATTGTTCCAAATTAGCCTTAAACTCCAGAAATCAGTGACCCTTATGCTTTGGAGGATGCCAGAACTTCCGGTGTGAACCACGATGGCAATCTAAAATGCTAAAGTTTAAACCATCAGTTTAAAGATATCAATAAACAATAACAAAGCTCACCAAAGTACTTCTAAGCTCAATGAAATGACTGTTCCAGCTTCACAGGAAGCAAAGGAAGATGGGTCTCCACGTAGGCACACGGAAGACCATGACGGTTTATTGACAGGAGAGGAAAGGAAACAGAGGAGCTTTGAGGATTGTGTTCTGTTTTCCTGGGCTTTGCTTTGTCTTGAATCTACTTGTCCTGCACTGCGCTGATAAGATACTGTGAGCAAACTTTGGGTGTGATAATAGTTGACAGTGTGAAAAATAAACAGGATTCAGCTTAACATTTTTAAGCCAAACATTTTTAAAAAAATAAATATAGTGTGGTTTATTTATAAATGAAAACAAGTTGACAATGAATAGTATTTTAGGAGTTGAAAAGAGGCAATACAGTACTGAATACATAACCTCCATTTCCAACGTCAGAGTTTCTGTGATTTAATTTATGTAAACACAAGGAGTCAAGTTTTGCAACCTAAAATATTTACTTATCAAAACTATATTAACACTTGAATAAACGATATGAAAAAGGTAATGAGACAGACATGTACATTTCAGAAGTGCATGTCAGTCAGGCCAGATCCCCGCAGAGGGAAGCCCAGCTCGAGTTCGTCCAGGTTTGAGGGGCCCAGAGCAGTCCTCATGCTGCCGCCCACCTTCATGCTCTTGTCCAGGGTGGTCGGCCCATTGCTGCTGGATGGGTTCCTCCTAGTGTCTGCCTCTTGCGTGGACATTTATCTGCCTCATCCTCCAGGCATGGGGGCGGGGCGAACATGATTGATCTCACCCTTCTTCGGAGAGGGGGTTACCTGGTGGCCCTCTTCCATCATCAGGTCCAGAATGGGGTGGCCTTCCATAGCCTGTTCCTTTTCTCACATCTTGCTGAAGCTTTTATCAAAGACAGTCTCCACTGGGGATGGACTCTGGCTGCCCAACATTTGTCCATTCCAGTATAAACCGTCTTTCCTCCAGTTCCCAGTGGCTGAGAAGCCAGGCCCTCTTTGGCTTCCGTGTAGACCCAACATTTATCTTTGCCTCATTTGTTATATCTCTTGGTGGTGACATGATGTGTTAAGTCACAGAGCAGTAAGTCTTGAACTAACCAGGAAAAGGAATTGTTAACCCCTTTTATTGCTTTATATTAAAGCTAAATTCATTCCTGTATTTGAATACAAAACCTTAAGCATTTCAAAGTCAGCTTTTCTTCGGTCTCAGGCATGGGAAAAGATGACAGTTCTCGAGTGAGGCTGTGTGTGTGTTTGATTTACTTCTTTATTGTTTGCCCTCTAAGGAGGAGTTTGTAAGGAAAGTCTTGATGTTACTGTGACTTGACTCAAAGATAAATTTCCATGTACAAGGTGAAAATGATCTCATCGTTTGCTAAGAATAGCTGTTGGCCATCTAAGCATATTGATTAAAGTATTTCATTGATTTTTACACAATTTTTATAGCAGTCTTATTGAGATATAATTCATATAACATATAATCTGTCCACTTAAAATGTGCAATTCATTGTTGTTGTGTTTTTTTTTTTTTTGCTATATTCAGAGTTTTGCAGCTGTCAGTATAGTTTATTTCAGAACATTTTCATCACTCCAAATGAAACTCAGTAAGTACCCTTTCGCTCAGTGCAGCCTTCTATTTTGGTGACTCTTGCCTCTTTGTTCCTGAATCTTTGCAGTTTTGTATTTTGTGGGCAAGGCAAAGGGGTGATTTGCTGAGGTGAGCACTTATTCTGTGTCAGGCATGGCGCTGGGCATGCTTGCCAGATAGCGACTTCCGTAACCCAAAGGAAGCTCCCTGCCATCACGTGTGCTTTAGTACTGGAGGAAAAGAACGTGATTCTTACGCTAGCACATCTGGCAGGGGAAAGGGGGGCGGGTGGAGGGGGCAGTAGTTCTGAGGGTCTGAATGTGACCTTGCTAAGGCTAGATGTGGTTGTTTGAATTAGCTGTCACCATTAACTCATGCGTCTTGAATGCTTAGCTCCCAGCTGATAGTGGAGCCTTGCTGGTGGAGGTGTGTTGCAGGCAGAGGGCTTAGGGGTGTTATAGCCAGTTACCTGTTACCAGAGCTCAGCTCCCTCTCCTGTTGCTATTTTCCACCTGCTGTGGCAGAGGTGATGTCCAGCCTCTGCTCATGCCATGCTGGCCCCTGCCATCATGAAGCTTCCCCTCAAGACTGTAAGCCAAACTAGACACTTTCCTCCCATCATTGCTTTTGGTGGTGTGTTTCCTCCCAGCCGTGACACAGTAGCTACAACAGTGGTCTTTTAGAGCTCTCACTCTTCACAGAATCCCTGAGTTCTGAATTTCTGCCTGTTATCAAACCAAAGTCACCATGTATTTCACAAAGTGCTGTAGAAAGAAGCAATGAATCATGATGCAATAGCTAGATGTTTTCTTTGAAGGGGGACATGATAAGGCATACTTTATAGTTCCAGCATCTGTTTAGGCAGTGCTACTAGTGTCGCTGTCAGCTCAGTTTGTAGCACACCTTCCCTTTAAGCGCCCTGTGCTAGGAGCATTCTAAGTCACAATCCCATCTATGCTCTTCACTCTTGGGTCCCCCTCGCCTGGTGCAGGATAAGCATGCCATACATGTTTGTTGACTATTGAATAAAGTCAGGAGTGCAGTGGTGCAGTCTCAGTAGTGTTTTTGTTTGAGTAGTAAGGCTTTTTTGTACGGAATAGGTTGCTTGTAGACTATGTTTGGTTCTAGACAATGCAAAATACTTCCAGGAATCTATTTTGTCATTTTGTAAAATCAATTATAAAATACCATTTAAAAAATATTTCAGCCCTGCTCTTATTAGACTGACCAGGACAAAAAGACAAAAGGTTTTGTGTGCATTTTCTGTTAAGATTATATATTCAGGGGTTGGGGATGGGCTCAGTTGGTAGAGTGCTGGTCTAGCATGCATAAGGCCCTGAGTTTGGTCCCCAGCACTGAATAGAATAAAGAGGGCACAGTAGCCTGTTATCCCAGTTTCTTTCTTTCACTCTTTCTTTCTTTCTTTCACTCTTTCTTTCTTTCTTTCACTCTTTCTTTCTTTCTTATAAATATTTTATTTATTTACTTGCAAGTAAAGAGAGAGAGAGGGAGAGAGAGAGCATGCCAGGGCCTCCAGCCACTGCAAACTAATCACCTTGTGCATCTGGCTTATGTGGGTACTGGGGAATCAAACTTGGGTCCTTAGGCTTCACAGGCATGTGCGTTAACTGCTAAGCCATCTTTCCAGCCCTATCTCAGTTTCTTGATGGTTGCTGATGTTGAGCATCTTGCCACACACTTGTCTGTTTTTGTTTTCCTTTAAGTCAGGGTCTCATGTAACCCAGGCTGGTACACATTCAGTATGTTTCCAAGGATGACTGAACTCCTGATCTTTCTGCCTCTAAAGTGCTGGGATTATAGGCATGCACCACCACACCCAGTGTATGATGAGCTAGTTTCAAACTCAGGGCTTCATGTATGCTCAGCAGGCAGTCTACCCATGGAGCCATGTGCCCAGCCGCATTATTTGCATATGCCTTTTGAGAAATACCTACTCAGGTATTCTGAACGTTTTACAATTTATTTCTCCTGTTGATTTGAATGCTTTCCTTACATGTTTTGGTTGATGTGTCTTATCATACATAGGTTGCAGAGATTTTCTCCCATTCCTCATTCCTCACATTGTCTTATCTGGCCATCAGATCCAGGTGTCTTTGCGTATTTTATGGATCCCACTTTTGTTTTTGTTGCCTATGGCCTGGCTTTTGAAATCCACATTTTTAAAAAGTAGTTGATGGGCTGGAGAGATGGCTTAGCGGTTAAGTGCTTGCCTGTGAAGCCTAAGGACTCCGGTTCGAGGCTCGATTGCCCAGGACCCACGTTAACCAGATGCACAAAGGGGCACATGTGTCTGGAGTTGGTTTGCAGTGGCTGGAAGCCCTGGTGCACCCATTCTCTCTCTCTCTCTTTCTATCTGCCTCTTTCTCTCTCTCTGTCTGTTGCTTTCAAATAAATAAATAAAAATAAACAAAAAACTTCTTTAAAAAAGTAGTTGAATTCATTCAGTTGATGTGGCTTTGTTTTATTTAAAAACAAACAAAACATGGGCTGGAGAGATGGCTCAGTGGCTAAGGCATTTGCCTGTGAAGCCTAATGCCCTGAGTTTGATTCCCCAGTACCCATGTAAAGCCACGTGCACAGTGGTGCGTGCATCTGGAGTTTGTTGACAGTGGCCGCGGGCCTGGTGTGCTCATTCTCTCTATCTCTGTCTTCTATCTCTCTCTGCTTGCAAATAAATGAATAAATCATTTATGAAGAAAAACAAAGCCGGGCGTGGTGGCACACACCTTTAGTCCCAGCACTTGGGAGGCAGAGGTAGGAAGATCACCATGAGTTTGAGGCCAGCCTAAAAGTACAGAGTGAACTCCAGGTCAGCCTGGGCTAGAGTAAGACCCTACCTTGAAAAACAAAAAACAAAAAAAAATAAAGAACCACTTTTTTTTTTTGCAGTTTTGTTTTATTAAAAAAAAAAACACAGCTTGTTTTTTGGGCTTTTGTTGTTGTTGCTTGTTTGTTTTTTCAAGGTAGGGTGTCACTGTGGGCCACCTGAACTGGAACTCACTCTGTAGTCCCAGGCTGTACTCACAGCAATCTTCAGCCTCCAAATGCTGGCTCCTTTTTTAAGAGTCGTTTTAAACAAATTGAAAAGAAAGTACAGAAATTCCCACATGCCCGTATTCTGGGCATGTACACGGCAGCCTCCCTTGTCAGTATAGCTGACCAGAGTTGTGCATGTTATCTTTGCTAAGCCTGTATTAACGCAGCGTTATCACCTAGAGTCCGCAGGCCATGTATTTGGATTCTGTCTTGGCGCAGCACAACCTATGGACAAATGTGTAATTGCTTATATGTATGTAGAGTATCTTTGTCACAGTCTCATGTAGCCCAGGCTAGCCTCAAACTTACTGTGTAGCCAAGGATGACCTTGAACTTCTGTCATCCTGCTTCGACCTCTGGCACTACTGTTACAGATGTGCACCGTCACGGCTGATTTACAGAGTGCTGAGGGGTGACCACAGACAGGGCTGTGTGCATGCTAGATAGGCACTCTTATCAACTGAGTTACAGCTCTATTCCCCTTATAATGTTTTTTGTTGTTGTGTTGTTGAAAGGAGGGTCTCACTCTAGCCCAGGCTGACCTGGAACTCACTGTGTAGTCCCAGGCTGACCTGCAGCTCACAGTGATCCTCTTACCTCTGCTTCCCTGCGGCTGGGATTAAAGGCGTGCTCTACCACGCTCGGCCCTCTTATAATATTTGACAAAATATTTTCACTTCCCTAAAAGTCCTCTGTGGTTGGCCTGTTCTTTTCGCCCTTCCCCCAACCTCTGGAAACCATTTTCTCCATGCACTTGCAATTTCCAGAATGTTCTAGAGTAGGACTCATGTGCAGCTTTCTGTGTGGATGAAGTTTTCAGCTCCCTTTTACCAAAGATTGTGCTTGCTGGACCACCTGGTCAAAGTTTAGCTTTGGATCCCAGTGCTGGTGTGGTGGCACCTGGCTAGGATAGAATAGCGTGGAGGGACCTAGAGCCAGAGGACTATGGATTTGTGGCCAGCCTTTGTTCTCAACTAGACTACATGGTAAGAGCCTGTCTCAGAAGAAGCAAAAGTCACAACAAAACATAACAAAAAGCCCTCACCAAAAAAAGAAAAAAGAAAAAAAAATCTGTTCAACTGCCCTTACAAAGTGAGGGAAGCATGCTGTGTCGCCACTGGCCATGAGTGACAGCTCTCAGTGTGGTGCATCCCCGCCGTGTGGGCGTGGCCAGTGCTCTGAATTTTGGCTTTCTAACAGCTAGCTGGCCTTTCCATATGAATTTCCCTGATGACCTATGATGTGGCACCTGCTTCATGTGCCACTTGTATACCACTGTTGTGAAGTATTAGGGTGGTCAGGACATTTTGAAAACAGAATTATTTCATGCTGTTGAGTTTAAGAGGTCTTTCTATATTTTGGATAGCAAGTACTTTCTCTTAGTCAATGGCTTGAATTTTCATTGCCTTAACTGTGTTATTTTCTTTCCCTCTTTTTATTCATAGTAAAAAAAATTAATTTTATTGAAGTCCAGCATATCTATGACCATCCTACACCCACGCCCACCACAACCTTTGGTGTACCATCTACAGTCTTTCCAAACTCAGCTTCCTCTAGATTTCTTCTGTGCCATGTGGTTTTGTAGCGTTGTGTTCTACCTGAGTCTGTGATCCATTCTGAGTTAATTTTAGGAAGGGAATAAGACTTGTGTCTAGTTTCCTCTGGTGTGTGTTGTCTTGTGCCTGTCAGTATTCATTGCCATTACTCCTTAGTCAAAAATAAACTAACCCAGGATGGAGAGATGGCTCAGCAGTTAAGACACTTGCCTGCAAAGCTTGAGGACACTGGTTCAGTTCCCCAGTACCCACTTAAAGCCAGATGCAGAAGGTGGTGCATATATGTGCAGTTTGTTCTTTGTAGTGGCTAGAGGCCCTGGTATGTCTATTCTCTCCTCTTTCTGCCTCTCAAATAAATAAACAGAATTTTAGAGAAAAGATTAGCTAACCCTATTATGCAGGTTTATGTCTCGGTGCTATTATATTCCATTTCTTTATTAATATTCTTCTTGCCCAAACCACACTGTCTTCCTTACCATAGATGGAAGTAATTCTTGAAGTCTCGTAGTGTCAGTCCTCTGACTTGTTCCTCTTTTCAATATTGGGTGGATTCTTTTGGCTCCTTTCCCTCTTCATATAAACTTTAGAATCAGAATTGGGGCAAACTGACATCTTGACAATATCCAGTCTATGGTAGTTTGAATTAAATGCTTGGTCCCCAGCTGGTGGCAGGTTGGGAGGTGGAGCCTTGCTGGAGCAGGTGTGTTGCTGGGGGGAGGGGTCTTGAGTTTGTTAGCCCAGCTTGTCAGTGTTTGTTAGCTCGGCTCATTCTCCTGCTGCTGTGTTGAACGTGCTGAGGCAGAGGTGATGGCCAGCCTCTGCTCATGCCCTGCCAACGTGGAGCTTCCCCTTGAGACTGTAAGCCCGAATAAAAAGCTCTACTGCCATCAGCTGCTTTTGGTCTCGTGCTTTATGCCAACAGCAAGAAAGTAACGACATGCAGAGTCTTTCCATGAACTGTCGCTTTAACTCTCTGATGGCTTTCATCAGAGCACTTAGTTTTCCTTATACCAATCCCAAGCATATTTAGTTATAATTATCTCAGCTTTTATGGTATATTTGTACTTTTATTTACTTGTGTGTGAGTGTGTGTGTGGTAGGCTTTTTTTTGTTTGTTTGTTTGTTTGTTTTGTTTTTTTTGTTTTTGTTTTTCGAGGTAGGGTCTCACTCTAGCCCAGACTGACCTGGAATTCACTATGGAGTCTCAGGGTGGCCTCGAACTCATGGCGGTCCTCCTACCTCTGCCTCCCGAGTGCTGGGATTAAAGGCATGCGCCTGGCTTTTTTTTTTTTTTTCCGTCTTGCCACTGCAAACAAACACCAGATGCTTGTGCCACTTTTCATTTTATTTTATTTATTTTATTTTATTATTTAAGAAACAGAGAGAATGGGAGTGTCAGGGCCTCTAGCCACTGCAAACGAACTCCAGATGCATGTGCTCCCTTGTGCATCTGGGGAATTGAACCTGGGTCCTTAGGCTTCAGAGGCAAGTGCCTTAATTACTGAGCCATCTCTCCAGAGCTTGTGTCACTTTTCTCCCTCTAGCTTACATGGGTGTCTAGGGAAGTAAGTCTGGGCTGCCGGCCTTTGCAAGCACGTGCCTTTAACCACTGAGCAGTTTCTCCTGCCCTAACATCATGTTTTAAATTCTAAATCTCACTCGTATAGTAAATTATATAGGACAGTGACTGACTTTTGTGTGTTAGCCTTACTCCGTGGGCCTTTCCACCGTCACTCACCACCGGACATTGCTGTTCTTTTGAGTGTTGTCTTTGCTTGGTTTTAACCTTAACATTCAATTGCAAGGGTCCTGGTATTTTTAAGTTAGAAGCTGGGTTTGGTAGTTGGTGTATAACTGTAATCCTAGTGTTTAAGAGGCTGGAGCAGGAGGATGGAGAGTGGCCATAGGCTACAACATAAAACTGTTTCAAGAAAGAAAAGAAGCCAGGCATGGTGGTGGCGCACGCCTTTAATCCCAGCAGAGGGAGGCAGAGGTGGAGGATCACCGTGAGTTCAAGGGTACCCTGAGACTACATAGTGAATTCTAGGTCAGCCTGAGCTAGAATGAGACCCTACCTCAAAAAAACAAGAAAAAAGAAAAGAAAAGATAAGAAAGCATTCTTCATTGGTATAAAATCTTCATGGATTGGGTATTCTAAAGCTTGGTTTAATTTGAACTCCTCTAATGATGTGGCTTTACCTACCTTTCAACTTTTAAAATATAAATTTATTGCACAGTATGGCTTCGTGCATAAAGGATATATTCACTTGTTTTCATGGGTTTGCAATTCCTGTGCTGTTGTCATTTTCAGGAAACTGACTTGCTGACTCAGTGCAAACAAACCTTTTGACCGTGCGGGAGCGCACAGCGCGTAACTGCTTCCCCCAGGGCCGCAGAGGGCTTTGCACTTCCTCAATAAGAGGGCGCGAGCGCCTGCCTCACCCTACCCAACTTTGGGCCTGCTGACACTTTGACAGCAAAAATGCACCTCTCAGCCCTATGTGTAGCTTGCAACACCCATGGCCAGACTCCTACCTTTAACAGAGAAGGGATGACACTTTCTCCTTGATGTAAGCATCACAATTCCTCATCATGAGAAAGGAAAGGATTCAGATAGTGTGTGGGCTCTGCCTTGTGTAGGGCTTAGCGCTGGGTGAAAACAGTTTGAGTTCTCTTTCTGCTACTCTTAGTGCATTTTACGGCACCCCTTCCCCCAAGAAAAATGAAGGAAGTTGAGGAGACTTTTCAGTATGAGAAACTCAGATGCCCAGGGGGAACCTATTAGTCTTAACCATGTCTTCTGAACGAGGAGAAATCTGAGTCATTCATGTTTGTCTCAGCAAATGCCTTTCTTTTGGGTTCTCTTCCTTCAGAATAAGGACAGGTGGAAGACAGGATTTTGTAGGAAGCCCTTCCGAGCCTCGTACCTTGTTTTATAATATATACTTTGTCACTTGACATTTTCATTCTGTGTGCAGCTTTCCCTCTGACACATACAAGCCTTGCGTGGTCCCCATACTTGCATCATTGATTTCTTTTCATCATCTCTCTTTCCTTGGCAAAAGGAAGAACTACCTGGGTACTTTTTAACAGTAATGTCTACCAGAGCACTCCCACATGACCTTCTCAGCCATTCTGTTCACAAATAAGCTTGGGGCAGTTCCCGGCAAGAGGAGAATAAGCTGTAACATGGTAGAAGACCCATCGTAGGTTTCAAAATGCTGCTCTCAGCAAAGAGAGTTGCAGGAGGGAGTCAGGTTTGGGCTCATCTGTAGAATACCTAGCAGGGCCTGATGTCACCCAGCCAAGGAGGCTCCAAGGGGCGCTGATGGAAAGTGCCATGAGGTAGGCAAAACTCTTGTTGCTCATTTGATTTTTTCGTAACTGCATAGCAAATTGAGTAATTGTATGTACAGCATACTGATGTTTAGTTTTCCACAATTAAGCTTTCTGACTCACTATTAGTCTGAAATCTCTTGAAACAGCCAAAAGTAAACACTTCCTCACTGAAGTTGCTTCTCTCAGGTATCGTGTGGTAGTGATGAGAAAAGTAACTGTGCGTGTGCACGGTGATTATCAATGCCATGTAGTTCCTGTCAGTACAAGGTGTGGTAGGGCTCCCACTCTTAAGTCGATTTTCATATGGAAAAACCCAGGCACAGAAAATCTAAACAAAATGAATGAATGACAGAAGCATTTTTTTCTGAATTTATAGTTCTTTTTAAATATTTTATGTATTTATTTATTTTTTCGAGAAAGAGGCAGATAGAGGGTTAATGGGCATGTCATGGCCTCCAGCCACTACAAATGAACTCCAGATGCATGTGCACCTAGTGCATCTGACTTTACATGGGTATTGGGGAACTGAACCTGGGTCCTTATAAGGGCTTTGCAGGCAAGTGCCTTAACCACTAAACCATCTCTCCAGCCTCTGAATTTATAATTCTTAATGTAAAGTGATTAGCTTTTCCTGGTTTTGAGCCTGAATATATATGTGTGTATGAGTGTGTATGATTATAACTAGTTATTTTAAAACATGAGTAAAAGCAAATAAACATTTGCCTGTCAGTTTGAGTTTTTGACTGAAATGTGGAAACTCAATTAAGCTTATACAGTGAAATATTTTTTAAACTTAATATTCACCAAATATTTTTACAAAAATACCCATGATGTAGTTTTCAGATATGTGTTTCATAACAAGAAGAAAAGCAACCAACCACTTCCGGAGCCTCAGAGAGGGCTCACCCCATGTCCTCCTGGACTTCACCGGCTCCTCAGAGACTCCCCGGCGCATTTGCACAGTGGCTGTGATGTCATGAAGATGTCTTCTTGACATCCACGTGACAGACAAGTTTTGAAGTACCTCCAGCAAAAGAGCCCACTGAGAACATTCAATACATCTTATTTCTCTTGAGCAGCAGTGCAGGACAGCTTGTTTAAAGACAGCCAATAAGACAGCTGCCTTTTGCAATCTCTTGTTTAAACAAATATATGAAGGTGGATGCCATAGGGTTGGCAGAACCGGAAATGGGATTCAGCACCGTGACTTGATGCTCGCAGAGCCGGAAACTACGGTGGCTTCAGTGACACAAGTGTGCTAGAGGAACCTGTTTTGTAAGTCTTTGAGCACAGAGCAGATTCACTACAAAGCACTAGAGGCATGTTGAACTTGTCTCTTCTATAGATCCCTGCCTAACAGGATAGCTGAGTGGTATTACCATATTTACCAGGAGATCCTTTTTTCTAATTCCTTTTTAATGTATGTACAGGTGTGTGTGTGCGCGCAGGTGTGTGTGTGTGTGTGTATGTGTGTGCACCAGTGTGTGATTGATGAGCTTAAGATGTTGCTCCTGTCCTTCCATCTTATGTTATGGAGGGTATCTTTTATTGTTTGATGCTGTAAATTCCAGAACAGCAAGATTCTTGTGACTCTGCCTCCCATTGCCATAAGCACATTGGGTCTACAGATGCTTGCGCCACCACTTTGTACCCAGCTTTACATGGGGGCTGGGGATTTAAACTCCAGTCAACAGGCTGTGAGACAAGTACCTTTAACTACTGAGCCACTTCCCCAGGCCAGTAAATTAAAAAAAAAAAATTAAAGCTGGATGTGGTGGTGCCTGCCTTTAATCCCAGAAGAGGTAGGGGGATCCCTGTGAGTTCTAGGCCATCCTGAGACTACATAGTGAGTTCTAAGTCAGCCTGGACTAGAGAGAGATCCTATCTTAAAACAAACAAACAAACAAACAAACAAACAAACAAAATAGATGTTTAAAACAATGTTTATTTATTTATTTGCAAGCAGAGAGTGATAGAGAGACAGACAGAATGGGTGTGCCAGGGCCTCCAACAACTGCAAACCAACTCCAGATGTGTGCGCCCCTTTGTGCATCTGGCTTTACGTGGATACTGGGGAATGGAGCCAGGGTTGTCCAGCTTTGTAGGCAAGCGTCTTAGCTGCTAAGCCTCCAGTACATTTCTTTTATAAGTTAAGTTTTGGGTTGCTAGTGGTACAAGTAACTGAATGAACCTTGGGGAATGAAGGGTCAATTTTGAGCAAAAGCAAACTGTTGTGAGCTGCTTGTATGTCAGTTACATCGACTGACATGTCAATTCAGTGACTAAGGAGGGGGCATTACCACAAATCCTTAGTCAGTTACCAGAGAATCCCCAAAGTGTACATCTTCTAAGATATCTAATTTTATATCTGGGCTGTGAATTAAATCTCTTCTTAAAATAAATATCCTCAGCTATACTAGTCCTCTTGAGCGAGCAATTTCTTGCAAGTAGCGCATTTGCAAGTGTGGAATTTCAAGGGCATATATCGTCTGTTGAACGGAACTGTAACTATTTGAGGCAATGATTTCACATCACTGTCTCTGTTTTCTCACGCTATGGAAAAGAAGAAGGTATGAGGAATTTATGAATTCTGTGCAATCAACACAGGATCCAAAAGAAAATAAAGAGCCACTAAGTTCCATAACTTTAGTGATGGATTGGGAGGAGGTGGCTGTTCTGCTCAGGATGGGCTGGTTGATCACACGGCCTCTTCCCGCCCCCTCCTTTCTCTGGAGAATTAGGCTTGCCAGCTAAGCTCAGAGCCTCAGTTTTGGTTTCCCCTTCTCCAGATGGGTCTGATCCGTAGAAAATCGGGCTTCATGTTGCACTGTATCTGAAGGGTGCAGATAGTCCACCGATGGGCATGGGACCTCTCTTTGCACACACAGGGAAAATTGTTGCCCTCTTTGCAAAGTAGGAAGACTAGTGCTGTTTGCAGAGGTAGATGAGGAGCTTGTCAGGGAAGTTAACTTGTGTCTTTTGTTCTATGAAGCCTGGCAGCCCAGCTTGTTGTAGTTCAACATTTTATGTCACATTCCCCTTAATTCCACTTTGACCATTAATGGAAAGTGACAAAATGGTTGCAGGAGTCTCCAGCGAGCTGGAAAGTATTATAACATTGATTACAATGTGAAATAAAAATAGCACAATCACTTGAAGGTAGGAGAGCCTGGACTTCTCTTCCTGTTTTTGAATGCGCGAACAGTGAGGATGGTCTGATGGACACACCGTGGCTGAGCGCATGTTGAGGGCCTCACGTCTTTAACAGTGTCGTGATGGCCAAACACAGGGACCATCTCATGTTTCACATAAAACACTGTATCTGTTAAGTCCTTCTTAAGGGGCTCAATTCTGTATGCCAGGAAATGTCTATAATATTTGGATTAAAATTTCATTTTGGGCTCAATAGTCTATCTCCATTTAGCGGTTTTCATAATCCTTAAGCGTCCTTGACGTTGCAGTTGTGACTGCTAGACAGACTGGTTTTTTGAACAATGGTCTGTAGCCAACCATGAGAAAACCAAATTAAAG